>CM057343.1:121382564-122582564 GCA_030015575.1 Agapanthus africanus
TTCTTCATCGAAGTCATGTATGACGTAGCAGCCGTAGAATTGCTCCCATTTCTTGGATCGGATATATCCAAGCCCGATCGCTTCCATTCTCCCGTTGGGCAATTTTCGCTGAGTTCCGGGGACGTTCCAGATCCTGTCATAGAACTTAGCTTTTCATGCAGTCTGCTTCAAAGGTATGCCTTGGTGCCTCAACAGCCTTTTTAATCCTTCTACGTAGTATCAAGGAAGACGGATGGGCTGGAGCCGGTCAAGCGTAGAATCGACATCATGCCAGATTTCATTCTCCACTTTGGTTTCCGCGGATCGATAAAAGTGGATCGCCTTTTCATCTCTTCGCCTCGGAGGGACGTAGAATGTCTGCAGTTCCTGCACACTATAGGTATCAAGTGCGTCGAGTTCTTTGTAATGCTCTTGTGGAACCATGGCGATTTGCAAACTCCGATCATTGTCAGCGAAGGCTTGTATCGATGGCCGAACAGAAAATACAGCATTGACCTCATCTTCCGAGTCGCTGCCGAAGACAAGAATAGGGGTAGGCGGTCCCGGCTTGTTGCATTGGGGTGGCCCTGAATAAGCTATTTCTTCTTCCTCCTCGGTATCACTCCCGAAGACCGGAATAGCGTAATAGCTTTGTTCTTCGATTTGTGACACCTCTACGTGTCTTCGAAATATGGTAAGAAGTATCTTGCATCTTCGTACTTTCAGACTTCATTCACGGAGAATGGGTTCAACTCCCCTGTCACGGTATACTCGAGACCATCTTTGAAATACTTCATACACTGATGTTGTGTACAAGGGATGATGTTATACTCGTGTAACCAAGGCCTTCCGAGCAGAGCATTGTAGCATGTCTTGGCGTCAATGACGTGAAATTTAATGTCCGCGACGAGCAGCCCAAAGCGTAACGTCAGTATCACAGACCCAAGCGTCCTTGGTGACCGGGAGTCAAACCCGGAGATAGTGATCTTATCCCGAGTGAGGTGTTGAATACTCATGTAGATTTCCTTCAACACTCTTACATTGAGGAAGTTAACGGAAGACCCATTGTCAACAAGGATTTTTTCTATCTTGATATCATGACAGTATCCGGGAGACATAAAGGGGACGGTTATACTCGCATGTCCCGAGGAGGAGATCTTCATCGCCAAATGTGATATCGGCTGTGTGCACTTCTTCCAGATCGTCGTTCATCTTTTCTTCGGCGAGGAAAGCTTGAAACTGGTCAGGCTCTTGTAATTCCTTGATCAACGAATCTCTCGCCTCCTTAGATAGCAGAAGGGCATCAAGAATGCTTAGCTACGAGGGTATCTTCCTCAGGTGTGCCAGAACGTTGTAATCCACCTTGTTTTTATTCGGTGGGTCCTTGGCTGCAAGCTCTTCGACGACTCAATCATCGAGGGCGATATCCTCAGGGATCTTTTCTTTCCCCCTTATCCTTTTTATTCGATCCCTTGTTTGCGGATCCGAGATTCTATTCAGGTAGTGTATGATTGCGCAGCTGATTGTTCTCACAGGTATTCATTTCTTCCTCTTTTCCTGAGGTGGATTCTTTGAAGAGAGGGCCGAGAATCATTTCTTCTTCCGAATCGCTTCCGAAGGTGAGAACTTGTGATCCCCTGCTATCAACCATGTGACAGTTGCCGGCAGCTCTTCCTCGTTCGTCTGTCGCATTTTTCCGCTTTCAACGAGCTTCACGCTTCATCCTCTTGAAGTGTTGCCGGTGAGCAACATACCCTTGCCACCAATTTTTAAAGGCGTTGCATTCTTCAGTAGGGTGTGCGATCTTCTGATGATATAAGCAGAAGTTAGGATGTACGTCCGCTTCATCAAGACGTACACCGCCAGGAGAATTTCCTGTGAAACAGGGCAGCTTCATTCCCATCGATATGTCTTTGGCGAACCTTTTCCTTATCTTGAACCTGCTTTTATTTGAGGCGGATGTACTTTGATCTGGTAGGAGTGTTTCAATCCTTTCGTCCAGTCGCCGGCGTTTGGCCTTTTCAAATATGGCCATCTCGTGCTCTCGATCAGCTTTGCTTTTCTGAAGAGCTTCATTCAGGAATGCGTCAATCATTTCATCTAACGGTCTTAGGAGTTCCGATTCGGGATCTGCCCCCATTTTCTCTACGTCAGGAGCTTCTACACCGTCTATCGACGAGTAAGAGATCACATGGCAGCTTGCCACATAATCCTCAGGTTCATCTGACGAGTCTTCTCCATTGTCACCATCTTCATCCTCAAGGACGTGGCTGAGAAACTCTTGGAGTGTGACTGGGGTCCGCACCTTCTGGTTATATTCTTCCAGCGCGTCAATGTGTTTTTGAAGGTCCGTGCGCTTGTCATTAGGCTTCACGAGTATTTTGGTCTTTTTCTTCTTTTTCGAAGACTTTGACGGCTGGGCCTGGGCGTTTTGACCATTCCCACCAATTCTTGGCTCAGGCGCGGCTTAAGCATTCCCTCGATGACCTCGGGTTCCAGCGGACTTTTCCATTTGATCGCCGGGCATGTTTGGAGATCTTTCAGCTTTCTTTTCGTTTTGGCTGAAAGAACGACCTCCCATGGAGCTTCTTCTATAAAAGAGCATGATACCCCCGGTGTATCTGCCTTTTTGAGAGCGTGCGGCTGGGGCGGGTTTACTTTCCAATTCTCGGACAGTGCGAATTTTCCCTATTGGTATTGGTTCTCAATCCATCCTTTGAAGACGAAGCAATCTTCGATTGGATGGCCTATCGCTTGGTGATAGGGGCAATAATTGGGATTATTAGCCTCACCGGGTTGCAATAGGCGTTTTGGATCCGGCAAGTTGATGAGTCTGTTGCGCATCGCCAGTTCAAACAATCTCTTCATTTTGTCCCAGGGAAACGAATAAGTGTGCTTCATTTTCTCATTAAAGAATCGCCTTCTCTCGTCTAGGCGATCAGTTAGTTTTGGGCCACTGGGCTGCTGCTGGGCATTAGCGACGAAGGTCGCTTTCCCTTTCCCTTTTTCATTTCGAGATTCTAGCTTCGAAGAAGATGGTCTATGACACATCTGATCCATTTGGGCCAGTTTGTCAATCAAGGCCTGGAAAGTAGTTGGCTTGAAGAACATCATGAATTGGGAAATGGTCGCCTGAGGGTCGAGAGTACCCACGAACATGCCTACTGCAGGAGCCTCTTCGATGTGCTGTTTGCACTTCGACCATAGATTCCGCCACCGTATCGCGTACTGGACCCAAGTTTCTCCCGGCTTCACCCTGGCATTGATCAGTGCCGTGATTGGGGTATGTTCGCTAGCGCTCGCAAAAAGTTGGGTGAATAGCAGCTCCATCTCTGCAAATGTCTTGATAGAGTCATTCGGGAGCTCGGAGTACCATTCAAACGCTGTCTCCGAAAAACTGCCAACAAACTGGCGAAGCAATAGTTTGTCGTCCCCTCCATTGTTGCCACACAGAACCCTGAATTGAGCAACGTGCTGGTGTGGATTCCCCGTCCCCTTATATATGTGGAATTTGGGGGTCGTGTATCCCGGCGGGTACATTATTTGGTCGTACCAACCGGATAGGGTCGTCCATTCTTAACAATTTGCCCAGCCGCTTCATTTGCCTGATGAACTCGTATCTGCTGAGCGATGTAATCATCCATGGCAGTTTTTGAGATGGTCTCCTCTTTGGCTGCTGAACAAGCCGAAAGAGGGTTTGACGTCTCCGCTCGGTCGTCTTCGAGGATAATAGGAGGATCTTCAGCTGGAGGATCCGGCTGTAACATCATTCCGACCATGTCTTGGAATAAGAACGCCATTCGTTTTATGTTGGCGGCTTGTTCCGCTGCCTCTTTGTCCTTCTTTTCGAGGATTCTGCGGAGGAACTCAGCATCGGTTTCTTGTTCTTGACGTTGCTCCGACGATGTTTCCGGGCTTTCTTTAGGCCCTGTCAGTATGGCCATTTGCGGTCAACATTTCCTGGAGCTTCTGTTGTTGCTCCTGGGCCTTTGTTACGGATCTGGTGAGTGCTTGATGGCCCGTAGAGATACGGCTATCCTCTTTCCCGGATGCCATATAGACAGTATGTACCACCATGCCCCCAGGCTTGGGGCGTTTAGATTCAGTGTTCTTGCGATTCGCTGCAGACATCGGGATTTTCTCCAACTTTCTCCTCTTGTGAGCGGTCGAAGTTGAGGGGGCCGTTATAGCGGGCACCCGAGTAGATGACATCTCCTGCGGTATGACAAGGTGGTCTTTTTCTTGCCGAACCTTTATCTTTTTCTGTCGGCGGGAGTAATCTGGATCAATCACCGAGTCTTGGACTTGACGCCAGACCTTGTAAATTTTAGAGGATAGTCGCTGAGGGGGCTGTTCTAGCTTCGCCTTTATAGCGCTCTCCACTGGTGGAGGGGAACTTTTCCATACAGCAGTCGGAGAGTTTTTGCGTACCCTTCTAAGTAGTTCAAAACTGTTCCCAGTTGGAACAGCAGCATCAATCTCCACCGTTGGAGCCGGCGGAGTCAATCCAGAAGGGGAATTTCCCCCAGCCTTCCTTACTCGGTGCCAGTGGTGACGTCGAGCGTATTGAGCTGACGGTACTGGCTCAGCTATAGGGGTGGCTTGATCAATCCTCCTGTTCTGGTCAGGTGCTGTTATTGGCGCCTGTTGGAGATATTGCCCTCAAAGTCAATTATTGGATCGCAGGTACGTGATTGCAATGATTGAGGAAGGACCTATACCGATATGACAGTCTTGCTCAAGATGATAGTATGCTATCTGGTTTGTCTTTATCATCGTATATATGCTTTAGTTCACTATTGCATGATGATAGAGCCCTTAGGATCTTGCTTTACTACCAACAGTATGATGGCGATCATATACGTGAGAGTTGGGTGGTTTATAAGCATATCCTTAATTGCGGTCCCTAGTCGTGGGAGTTTCGAGACAGGGCATCGATACTCCAGAGTAGACTAGTGTATACAGTCGAGACCCCGACGAGGGACGATGGCCGGTCTCACAAGCCATTGGTGTCAGTTTGTTCACCTAAGATGTATACAGGTGCTCATTAGGTTATGAGTACACCGGACAGGACTCACCGGGAACCTGCTAGTTGGTATTATACATATCGTCAGATAGCAGTTCCCTGGTGACATGTATACAGGTTAGTTCATCGACCTGAGATCGTCATTTGTCTCATGTGAGTTTCCACTGTGCTTAGATTACTACCCTACCATGCTCAAAGGAGTTGTGCAAATAGGTTTTAGTTGGGTACAGTCCCGAGCCACATTGGAGGCAAGTGAGCGGATCGTCGGGGATTCGTCTCTCCCGGTATTGGGGGTTGATGTCGCGCAGTGCACGGGTGGCCATCACTAGGAATCCTCGGCCGTGGTAGTGGAGAATTACCGATTTGGATCAGTAGTTTCTCAGGTGGTGATGGGCTTCATGCCGACACGATTTATCATGTTATTAGGGGTCTGACTTTATCCAACTCCCTAGACTCGATATGCGATACTCTTTAGACGAACAGACCGGACTGTATGTATATTGTCACTGTTAGACTCAGTAGGGTTCATAGATGAGTTCGCTCGTCAGCTTCCCTTCCAATCAATACATAGGCAAACCGTTACGTACAGCTTGTACCTCTGACGTGCTAGAGGTTATGCCCAGTGCCAGTGTGTTGATGAGTCATTAGAGTCCCCCATAGACACTTTCCCAAGTTCGGACGAAACGTTGTAGAGGCCGTATGGGTTTATGGCAAGGTTCGGAAAATGCACGTGCGCTTTCGCACGTGTCGTTTTTCGGGCAGATAATACTGGTCGGCTTTGGTTTAAGCCGGATCCAAGTATTATACTGTGTAGATATAATATCTTTGTCTCTGTTGCATTTGTATTCGGTCATAATACAAATGCAGGTATGTTTATACTGATACGGGGTTATCCTGAAATTCGTTTCAGGATCACTTTTGGAAGTTGCCAGTTTTCAGTTTTCTATCAGCCGTATTTAACATTCGGTTAAATGCGGATTTATCTTTTCTTGATGAGGGTGAGTCATGGTTCTAGAAGGTTCTAGATATGGTGACAAGGCTTGATAATTCATTGTTAGTATTAATTGTTCATTTAATGCTTGATGACTTGGTTAGTGATTCATCACTTGCTTTAATTGTGTTCATACTATGTGTCATGATAAGCTCCATTCTTATTGTCACCACTTTGCTCCTACCCTCACCTCCCTCTTCCTATAAGTGGCCGGCTACCCCTTGGTGGAGGTTCATGGTTGTTGTTTACTAGAAAAAAGATTATGATAGATTCAGGTTCATGAAAATTAGATAGCCTCATTTCTCATTTCACCCGATCCAAAAGGCAACTTCATTAACCGTTCGTCCATAGCCTTGGACGTAACGAGACAAAGTGTTCTACTCATTCTCTACCTCATCTTGGTCATCTCTTTTAGCAAACTTGATGATCGAGTTGCCTCGGTTCAGTGGCGGGAGCCCGTTTAAAGATCCATCGACGTGGTGCCACTTGGACGACAAGACTGGAGATCGAGGAGATCGGAGCAGCCGCAACAAGATTAGGATGATGGTTGAAGACCGAAGGACTCAGATCGTTTGGTATAACTTTTCTACCCACTGTGTAGTTTGTTAGTTTAGTTTTAATGGCAGATCCGGGTTTTAGTACGTGATAGCGCCAGTTGTAAAAGTTTTTGTTTCGCATTTGGCGTCTGTTAGACGGCCGGGATGCTACCGTAGACTTACAGTACCAGCCTATTGAAAACGGACCTCCGCTGAGCGGGGATAGCCAACCTGTTGATGGAAGACTTTCGAACAGGAGGAGCAGTCTTGGTGACTTCGTTTGGAGCGGGAGCTGAAACAGTCAGTCTTGCAAAGACTGACTCCTTAGCAGGGGAAGCCACTTTGGCGACTTCAGGAGCAGAAATGGCTACCCTCTTCAGGATAACCCCTTCCGGTATCGCGGGCTTCTTCACAGGCCCACTCGAGCTTTGGCCCAGTCTGCTGAACACTGAGGTGCTTAGTTTGGGCAACCCGTTAAGAGGGGTCGCGGTAGTGGCAAGCCGATCAAAGACCGACTTCTTCGGAGCTTCTTGCGATGGTACAGGAGCGCTGAAGCTTGTTGGCGGGATCATGGTCCCGAAGAATAGCCCAGTGGTGGCTTGGGTCACTTGTTCCACCGTCATTGTGAAAAGGGAGGCCGCTTGGGGCCCGTAGGTTACTCCTCCAGATGAGGCAGAACGGGAGTTGTTGTTGCAGCTGGAGCAGTTAGAAGCCATTGATCTTCTTTTTCTGCACGGAGTAAGATACCAAATCTTAGTACTTCGAAACCGAAGGGCAACTATATATACCGCGATTCGTTCACGAACACGACACATGAAGTGTGGAGTGGAAAGAGAAAAAGGTCCCACCGGGCGTGCCAGAATCTGTTCCCCGCCGAAAGACGCGACCGGGACGTTGGGACGTTAGGCCTGAATTTCGAGGGCAGATGCTATTTGGTGCTATCCGTCCACCTCTCCGAAGATACCAAGTTGATTTATGACACCATGTATCGAAGGTTTAAACGGATGCGGCCGATGTAGCAGACTTCGTCAGATTCACCCTCGTTGAGGGTTTTTTTTTTATTGTGGGGACGCTCTTCCCTGCAGGCGCAAGCCCCTGCAGTTAATTACGCTACCGCATCGCGATAACCACTTTCACCTTCTTCAGATGGTCACTTCGTGTTGTGGGTGTTTGTTTTGTTTTTGGTTTCCCGTGAATTGTATACGAAGACTAACTTATGTTGTCGCCCGTAGGGCGTGGATTAGTATAAATCCGTATTTTCTTAGATTTGGGTTTGGGGTTGGGTTTAAGGATGCGTTAGTCTCATTTGAGACTAAGATCAGCTTAAACATTTGTTAAGGATACGTTAGTCTAATTTTAGACTAAGATCAACTTAACGGGATCGTTTAGATCCAACAAAAGAGCATTTGGGCTCTATTGTTTAGTTTAGGGACATTGCGGTCCATTATTAGTTTAAGGACATTACGGTCCAAGGTTAAGGACATCATAGTCCATGGGCTTAAGGACCCCACAGTCCAAGGTTAAGAACATCATAGTCCATGGGTTTAAGGACCCCACAGTCCAGTTTAAAGACGTCATATTCTATGGAATGTATGGTTGTCGGGACCCGTCACCTCTCTGAAGACGTTGAATGATTACAACGACAAATATCAGAGGAGTGAAGAGATGTACCCTTGAACCGATATTGGTTGGGAGATCTGTAGTCCAATTTGGAACTAAGATCAAAGATTTATGAGCATATGGGCTCAATTAATCTAAACGAAGGGTTTATGGCCAACTTGGGCTCGGCCCACTCAGTTAAAATGTTAAACATTTGACAATGTTGAGCATTGATTTGGGTTCTGACAGCCTTTCTGTCTTTTATTGAATGCTGAGCATTCATTATAGCTCTGGGCTTTATTTAAGGAAACAGTTTATGTTTTATCAGCGCACACGTGAGGAACACATGGCGCGCTTTACACTAGCGTCAGTTTATGAGCGCATTTCGCTTCTGCTGAGTAGCGCACACATGAGGAGCACGTCGTGCGCTTGGCGCTGAGAGCCAGATTATGAGCGCATTGCGTTTCTGCTGAGTAGCGCACACGTGGGGAACACGTGGCGCGCTTGGCGCTGAGCACCAGATTATGAGCACATTGCGCTTCTGTTGAGTAGCGCACACGTGGGGAACACGTAGTGCGCTTGGCACTGAGCGCCAGTCCAAGAGCGCAAAGCGCTATTTGATCAGCTTTATGATCTGAGAAATAAATTCTCGTTTGTAAGAGACTTTGCCTCAAGATTCTAAGAACAAAAGTTCTTATTTTATAGAAGATGTTTCAATCTCTTATTTTGATGAAAGGCTTTGCCTATATGGATCTGTGATCCTAAGAGAATTGAATTATTCTCCCCCTCTTTTTTTATTATGAGATGTTTATGATCTCTTTTTGTAAAAGACCTTTGTCTTATAGATCTATGATCTGTGAGAAGAATTAAGTTCTTCTTCTTATTTTTTTATGATGAGATCCTTTGATCTCTTTGTGAAAGACCTTGGTCTTATAGATCTATGATCTTAGAAAAAGAAGTAAATTCTTCTTTTTATTTGAGATGATTTCGTCTTTCTGTTCTTTTTACCTTGAAGAAAAGTTCTTCTTCTTCTTCCGAGAGCTTTGCTCTTCCTTCTGAGATTTCTCCAAAGTTTGTAGGGGGTTCCTCTTTTTTTCTGTATCTCCTCAGACTTGAAGTCTTAGGTCCTTTTTACAGTGAAGGCTGATTTGTTCAATCAGTTCAAGAGATCTTGTCTCTAATTGATTTGGGGATATCTCCCATGTTGGATCTTTGATCTAAAGACTTCTGTTTTACAGAAGGAAATCTTCTTGTCTTTAACAAGATTGGAAAATTTTTTCTCACACAGAATTTATTCTGTATTTTGGTGATTTTTAATCACCTTTGGATCATTGATCCAACGGTGCTCTGATTTACAGAGCACAGTCTTTTTGTTTGGAAAGATTTTGAGGAATCTTTCCTTAACAGAATTTTATTCTGGTTAATTGATGATTCATCATATTTATTGGATCTTTGATCTGACGGTGGGGAGCTTTTAGTTCCAGCACTAGCGCACTCGTGCTTTTCCCGTGGTGCGCTGCTTAGAATGCAGCGCACTTAGGGCCAGCGCACACATGCTTTCCACGTGGTGCGCTGCTTAGAGCGCAGCGCTCTTAGCGCCAGCGCACACGTGCTTTCCACGTGGTGCGCTGCTTAGAGCGCAGCGCTCTTAGCGCCAGCGCACACGTGCTTTGCACATGGTGCGCTGCTTAGAGCGCAGTGCTCTTAGCGTTAACGCACACGTGCTTAGGGCACAACGCACATGGTGCTGCTATGAAGCGTTGCTTCATTTCAAAATTTGAAATTTGAACAGAGCTTTGCTCTGTTTGGGGGAAACATGCTCATATTACTGTTTCATGTTGCATACATTATATTTCATGGTTTTCACAGTGATATATGGATTTCATATGATGTTTCCTGGATGTTTTGCTCCTGGGTATATATATCAGTGGTATGGGACATTGATATATATATCAGTGTTATGGGACGCTGTTATATATATGTACACCTATATAATATATTTCATCATAATGATCTGTGCATGTATTTTTATTCATTGCGATATGAGGGGCCGATGTGCCCGATGTGAGGGGCCGATGTGCCCGATATGAGGGCCGATATGGGGGCCGATGTGAGGGAAATTGGGGATTTAGATTGTCTTGATGGACACTGGTCCGCCACGATGAGGATGACATGTTTTTCCCCATACTCCGCATTTATTCTATACGCTTTACTTCATGTATTAGTAGTACCAGATAGAGTATCTTTCATGACTGTTGCATATATACATATTGCCATACTTATGCTATCAGATTACATACGATGGATTATTGCTATTAGTGCATACTTGCGAATTCAGTATGATGTTATTTACTATTCACGAGTTGGCAACTCACCCCCGTTGTGCCGCAGGGTTTTTCAGGTCTGATCATCAGAGTGGTCGCGGCAGGGCGCCTTATTATCTCAACTTTTGCGGATACCGCTACAGTTGGCTGTGAAGCCGTTTGCTATAGGTAGGTTGTGGTTATCCGATGATGTACATTGTATATTCTTGTATCTAGTACTCTCTATCTACCACCATCATGTATTGACTTAGAGACGAGTTGTGAGGATCGATGTTGTTTATTCTTATAACTGTGGTTGTCGTGCTTGTGTGAGCCGGCCTTTATATATGTGGATTATCTCATTTCTTCGCAACGACGTCGTATATCTGTTGTGGTGGTTGTTTCCGCCGTTAGGCGCGATTTGTTCCCGTTTGGGGATGTTTTACTTTTATCTTATTTATCTTATGTTTGTACCCGTTTCGGGGCTAGCTTTTACAAAGGAGGTGCTGCCGAAATTTTTACGAAAAACAAACTTAAGTTTAAAGTTTGCATCGAGATTTTTTTAAAAGTGATCTATCTTTCTTTCTTGTAATGGTTTAGATTGCTGGGTTTTTTGGCGTACTTAACTGCTTTACGCCTGTTGACGTTACGTAGTTTAAGTGCCAGTCATGTACCCAATTTTGGGTCGTGACACTTGTACTACATGTTATCATAGTTCACGGAGTAAGATGGACTCCTCTCGTATACACAAATACTTTCTGTACCAAGTTACAAACAACTACGTTAGAATAGAAACCTTATACATGTACAACTTACTAGTTCAATTCTCATTACTTGCTATATTCCTTTATTTCTTTTGGGACTTACCGAGCGCTGGTTCGCTGACGATATTCCTGTCTATTTCTTTCTTTGGAATGTTCATCAGGAGGACCGGACTCTTAGGACATTGAGCCAAGCCAGGAAGACTTAGACCAGTTCACTGTCCAGCAGGATTTCTAGTTCACTTTGTACTTATTTCTGTTTGTATGCCACTGTTTAGACCTTGCTTTATATCATTGTATCTTTCATTTTCAATGCAGTTGTATTGTAAAGATGAATGTTAATAAAAGTTGATATTTATTTTTATATCTCTTATCATTCTTGTGCATTTTTACATATATTGCTTAATTACGCTTAACGTATTTATTTCTTATTAAATATGTTGCGGGCCCGCCACGTCTCTGCTTCCGTACACTGGGAAGCAGGGCGTGACAGGTTTTGTTGGTGGCCCATGCAGGTTAGTTCTGCATGGAATCCTAAGCAATATATCACAAGAATTATAAGAATCAGTAACTATATATTCTTTACATTTCAAATTCCATAAATCTATCATAACCTTTCTTTTCTATCAAGGTCAAGGATTCACCAAACAACACGAGTATCAATGTCAATGGCAACACTCCACCTCCTACTCTACCACCACCACCCACCATTACAGCTCCTATCAACTAGCAAACAGTACTGCTTGAGGCAATCAAGAATCACTTGGAGGGGCAGCAGCTGTTCATATCAGATTTTTGCATTTTCATATCGCCCAATTTTTATCACATTGCATATCGGTAGATACTCTTGAGCCGTGTTTGCTAGTCAATTGCAGGATACAGGTTCCCGGTTCTCAAACGGAGAAATTCATGGAAAACACGACAAAATCCGGTTCCTGCCACCCACAGATAAAAACACGGTCTCCGCTCTTCATCCGTATGTTGCCAGATACCAGTTTAGGAAGACAAAGTGTCAAATCAATGTCATTCTCATGCACAAGGCTCAATGGTAGCACAAAATCCAAGAGATCTACGCGGAGCTCGAGGCAATCATCCACAAAAAAGTCCACCTTTGCTCAATAGAAATTCTGGAAGAAATGGGATAGATTTTTCAGAAAATATACACACCAGACAAGAGGGGACAGGAGACCAGGAAAACACTCAGAAGCCCACACCCTAAACCCTCAGTAGGGGCGCGGATCCGCGGCCATAGGGGGCTATAGGCGGCGGATCCGCGGCCGTACAGACAGTTCAGAGCACGAGATTTCAGGGGCAGTTTGGTCATTTCGTCAGGGTTCTGTTGGTTGCCCTAGGGTTTCATTTCTTGGCCTATAAATAGCCCAGAATTTTGTGAAGAAAGGGTCAATTTTTGTATTCTCATTTTTGCCTAGTTTTAGTCTTGTTCTTCTTCCTCTTCTCACCTCTTCTCCATTAAACTTGTAGTGAGCTTTTGAGTGAAGAGTGATGAATAAAGAAGACCAATTTTTATCATGCTTGTCTCTTTCTTTACTTGTCCTAATTTGTTGTAATTTTAATTGTTAAGTAGTTGTTGTTATTTGTTTGATTGTTTCTTTCTTCTCTCTTTTCCTTTATCATTCATACGACAATGATACTTACGCTTGATCCTCGCCAAGGTGAGGTCGCAAATAGTTAGTCGTATTCTTCTAGCCTCCTTCTTTCTATCTTCCTCTTTTGTTTGTTTTATTTTTCCGTATTATGAAGTGTGAGTAGTTTTATACTTGTTAGGGTAGGATAAGGGAAGTTTGAGAGAAGGAAATCTCTCTCACTCTTTCCTTGCCCAACAACCCAAATCGACTCCCGTTAATTGAACCACAATCCGCTCCTTACGGCACCCTATCCTACATGATAGCGGTGATTCCGTAGTGAGACCGGTTATGGTTGAATTAACCGGAGGTTATGGATAAGAGCCAAGAACGGACGGACAAGCACCAAAAGGAAGGACTATGCGTTGGAAAGCCTAGCTTATACTCGCAAGTTCCTTCCTAGCCGTGCTAATCCCCGTTGTTGCCGATTACCGTAACACCGATATTAAGTGGGGCAAAGAAAGATGTGGAGACTCCTAACTCAAACTAACCTAATCCTCACCCTAACAAGCTCTCTTTAAATATCAACTTACACTTAGATAACCTCAACAAAATCTGAAAACAGGACTTAACTCGTCGAAAAACACATAGAAAAAGATTCCCATCTCCCTGCGGACGACCCGTACTCAACCGGCTAGCTACGTGCGAAACCGTCTTGATTGCGGTATTTAAACTTAAACTTGAACACGCACGAGCACAACAATCAGCAGCAATAAACTGCTATCCTCATGCACCACCCAGAAGCCGACGCACCCGGAGTCAAGCAATTCCGGGCACTACACCCGAAACACTTTTAAGGAAAAGAGAGCCCACTGGAGGCAAAAGAATGGGCTCAATCTATAAAAGATGATCTGGCAGCAGTACAAGTGCCAGAGATTGTTTGGGTGAAAGTTGGATGTTAGTTATATGTATGCCCTAGAGGCCATTACTATACATAAGATGTATATTGTAGTGGATGCATGGACATATATAGAGAGGACTTTCTTGCTCGACATGATAGTATACTATCTGGTTACTCTTTATCTTAACATGTATACTGATTGTCTCTCTGTTACGTGTTGATAAAGCCCTTAGGATGTGTACTTGACTACCTGGATTATGATGCGGATCATACTAGTGGGACAAAGGTAGTCGGTAAGGGTAAGTGCATCCTTTAAAGTCCCTAGTCGTGGGTGTATCGAGATGGTGCATCGATATACCAGAGTAGACTAGCGTATAGCTTCTCAACCCATGTAGATGGGCGATGGATGATCCCATATCCATTGGTGTTTGACATCAGAGATGATATACGAGTGCTCATTGGAGACTGGGTACACTGGACGGACTCGCCGAGAACTCGCAGATAGTATTATACCTCACGTCAGATGGCAATTCTCTGGTGACTCTGGTACAGGTTAGTCTGTCGATCCGAGATCGTCATAGAGTTTTGTGTGATTCCCACTATGCTTTGATTTCCACCTTACCACGCTCATGAGAACGTGCAAAACGGTGGTTTTTGGGTACAGTCCCAAGTCGCATGGAGGCAATAAGCGATAGGAGGGGATTCGTCTCTCCCGGTATTGGGGGTTGATGTTGCACTGTGCTCGATTGGCTATAATAGGAAGTTCCTGGTCAGGGCTACTTCAGAGATACACTGGTAAGTGTTATCAGTAGTTTCTCGACCCGTTATGAGCCACATATCGACACGACTTATTGAGTTACTGGGGTCTGACGTTTACCACCCCTAGACGAGATATGCAACATATCAGACGAAGAGACCAGACTGTACGGTAGTGTTACTGATTGGACTCGCAGGAGTATGAGCAGGCTTGCTTGTTGATCTTCTGATCGCTCAATACTCGGGTGGCCATTATGTTTTGCAGACCGCTTGCGGCTTGTGGATGTTTGATATGATCATCACCTACTGCCGGCATATTGACGAGTCTTTAGAGTCCTACACAGAGATTTCCCGGCTCAAGCGAAACGGGGTAGGAGCACATATGTGATATGTGCGGGACCGAGATTAATACGATATGAGATACTGTATTCTATTATCGCGATTTGTGACATCGATCGGTTATATGTGATATAGCCGGGTTATCGGATCAAGTGTTGATTTGATAAGTTGTTACATATGATATTAGTCGGTTATATGTGATATAGCAAGATTATTAAATCAAGTGTTGATTTAATAATTTAATGTATAATTATATATTTGATATATTACATTACATTAACTAATATTAGCTCACTTAAGTATTCATTTTTCTCACTTGATGATACAATGATATATATGTGATATATGTTAATTGTATTGTTTTGTGCACAAAATATATATGTGATATATATTGTTGTGTCATGCTAGGTTACACATGCAACATGGATGTATGAGACTCACACCATGCTAGGTTAATGTTAGGGTTTCATATTTATTATTAAGTTAAACAAATTAGTGAGAATTTGTCATGGTTTAAGCTTGGATGAAGCTTATGGATAATCATTGACCAAGTCCACTCTTTTGTCAAGCTTAAGATATTTATTAACCCAAACCTTAACTCTATGCTATGGTTTATTCTCTACATGAGTTAGTGTAACATTTCAGAAAATGAAATATTATTTTGGGAATTTTTATAATTAAATAATAAATATAATGAATATTTTAATATTTCGGTATAATTAAATACCGATAAATCGAGAAAAATTTGGAAAAATATAGAAATTACTAAAAAGAGTATATTTTATTGGATTTAAGCAAATTATGAAAATTTAAGATTTATTATACACTATTTTAATGCTAATCGCGATTAAATATCGCTAATCGGGCATTAAGCGTGTTTTGTGCACATGACATTCACATGTCATTTTTAACACTTGTTACATTTTTATCATGGTTTTCCTTCATGATCATTTCATTTTGGGTTTTAAATGAAAAGAAAAGAAAAGGAAAAGGAAAACAATATAATATGAAGCATGGGCATCAGAGAGAGAGATGTGAGGGGTCAAACCTTAGTCATGGCCTTTGTTTCCTCATTGTTTTTCCTTCATCATCCTCTCCCCTCTTCTCTCATGGCAGCACCCCTCTCCCTCCTCAACAAAATACCTCACTTCACCACTAAAAACACCCCAAAAGTTCATCCCCACTTCACAAAAAGCTTGCACAAGCTCACAAGCTACATTTTGGACCGAGAAAGTTTGCATTTTGGGCACTTGGGCATCTCAAGAAGATTCTTGAGTTGCCAAATGAGGTAATCCTTTCACAAATTGTGTAGTATTTGCATTCCTTTAGCCTCTAGTGTAGTTTAAAATCGATTTGGCGAAGTTTAGTGAACTTTGGGAATTCCTAGAGAGGGTTAGGGTTTAATTTGAGTTGTGTTAGTGTAATTGGGCTTTAGTGATGAATTTAAAACCCCCTTAAAGCTAAATACCTGGACCAAACACAAATACCAAACCTAAAACAGAAAACAGAAACTGTCCATGTCGGTTTTGTGTGTAATGTGAGGGTGCAGGGAAATCTGGAGCGATCTGGAGTATTTTTGAGTTAAGCAAACAATACCAGAGACTTATTTGGACCAATATGAGACCACCCTGACAAGACGAGACCCCAACTCCATACCAGAACCGAGCTCACCGGATTTTAGGGGGTAGGGGCCGGCCACATTGGTGAGTTGGGTGCCCAGGTTGTTTCTGTAGTTCATAGGACCCCTATACATGACCCCATTATTGTTTGTGCACCTTGTTTTCACCAAAACTAAAATCTGGGACCATTTTATTGGGTTGCTGCTTTGAATTCTTTAATGTTTATGAATTCAAGTTTTGGTATTTGGTATTGTATTCGGTCACTTGACGTTTGTACGTCTATATCGAGTGTTATTTGGTGGTTTTGAAAGCGTAGTCCATAGGTTCTAACCTATAGGCTTTAAGCATGTCGTTTTGGTTTTGAATTGAGTTTTAATGTGATACGATACGTTATGATGTGTAGGTACCCCCAAGAGGTCTTCGAGACGACAAGCAAGCGCGTGGCGGCGTCGGCATCGGCAAGCGAAGATCAGGTGAGTAGATATATATCTACGGGGGAAGTCGGGTGGATGGCGTATAGCACCCCCGCAGTTTCGTAGTGATGTATACGAATATATATATATATATATATATATATATTATATGTCATTATGAGATTATTGATGGTTAAGATATATTCTAGGTGTTCATGTTATAGTTTTAGTGAAATTAGAAGTAACTTAGTTTAGCTTCTTAGTCGCGAACCCTAGAGTAGATGTTACACCCACACGCACACACATGCTTACCTTTTTATTACTTGTGCGTATTTAGGGATACGTATATATATATACACACACACATAGGTATGGGACTATGTATATATATACGTATACCTATACATGGATGATGAGGATAGTGGATGATGTTTGGAGATGAGTCGATGAGTTTAGGAATGATGCCATGAGATCGGTGATATGTTTTGATTCGTATTATGAGATACGACATGAGATTTTAGTGGGCCTTTAGGCATGTGTTTTCATACAAGTATATATATGCAGATGGTATCAGTTTTGTACTAGACTTAGATCAGTACCTACAGTTCATGAGACATGATGATAATGATACTAGATAAATGATGAGATAAATGTGAGATTCGACCCGTACCCAGACTTGGGATGCCGTATGATGGATTTACCATGCGAGCTTTATATTAATGATAGATCCGCACTCTTGACTTGAGGATGTCATATTATATATTTTGTATCGTATGTGATACTTTTGAGGCGGGATCACCTACTATTTTTATATTTATTTATATATACATCGAATCAGACTTAGGTTGTTTTCCCTTACCCTTTCGATTAGTCTGATCGTTTAGTCCTGTAGTTTACTTATAGATGTTAGACTAGACTCGGGTCATGCCTATTTCAAAACTAACGAATCGTGAGTATTTTAAAGACATGCCAAGGGATTCTACGGATATTTCAAAGGACGTACCTTTTTCTTAAAAGTATCGTAGCCCCTATTTTTCCAAACACCACAATTCGTATGATTTCAAATGACAAACTGTATGACTCGTATAACTAATGTAGATTCCTTATGGTTGCTTTTACTTTTCCATTTCCATATAATCATGTTGTTATTAGCTCATTGCATGCTTATATACTCGTGATTTTGTTATATTAAACCCATGCTGTCAGGACACCAGCACCATTACCGATGATGTGTATGCTCCACGTACACCTACTTGCCGGCTCACACACTTCATCATCGATAATTGCCTTGTCACTACACAGTAGGATTGTTGCATCAGGATATGACTCTTTGCATGACATGCTTGCGTACATACGTATTGTACACCCATACCTGCGTACATACGTATTGTACACCCATACTTGCGTATGTACGTATTGTACACTCATACTTACGTACATACGTATTGTACACCCATACTTGCGTACATACGTATTGTACACGCATACTTGCGTACATACGTATTGTATACCCACACTTGCGTACATACATATATGCACATACATAGATGATGCTGGCTTGATTTTGGAGATTTGGGAACCACATGTTATATTTTAAAACTGGATTCATTTAAAAGAGCGGTTTTCTCTCGATATGTGCATATTACTGTTTTATGTTGCATGATATACGGATATGCTTATATTTCTATTATATGTCGCATACATCATGCTTTATGATTATACGCATTGAGATATGTTGTTTTCATGAGATTTCTGGATTTGAGAATCGTGGCTATTTCAAAAGAAGGTATGTATTGTTTTAAAAATCCAGTTTTTCTTGATATGATATTTCAGTGGGTCCACCATGCGTTTTCTCGGTTCAGAGACGTGTGATATGTGAAACCCGATTTGAGGAGCTGGATGAGGCCGATTGCGGGTGCATGGTGGACCCGGTATGGTACCCCGGGGCGAGAACGGATTTGCTGTGCGGTAGACGGTGAGCCTGGCAGAGGGACCTCTACCTACCGGTGATAGTATTTAGGCTCGGCAGATATCCGGAGTCAAGAGATGAAATAGGCCGATCCGGACTGACGGAGCCTGAGGGCCAATCCGGACTGATGGAGCCCGTGATATGAGGATTTACGTGTCGATGCTGGACACGGGTTTCATGATGTTTTCGAGTGTCGATGCTGGACACTCAGGTTCAATGATTTTGATGTGTCGCGAGGAACACACGTTGATTTATATTCTCATACTTTCACGCATATGCCTTTATGATGTTTACGTGCATGATGTTGTTGTGTCATTGGTTGACCCGTGGACGAGATCCACATGCATTCTGGCATTGATTACATAGTTGGATGATATCTATATACTTAGACTTGAGTATATTGTTGGCACTGGTTTCATGTTGATTACATTGATCATGCCTCATGTTTATGATATGTTGCTACCTGAGGCACTGATACGAGCACTTGGTATTACACTTATGTATAGATGTTTACCCTTTCCACCTTATTTATGCTTCAGACTTTATCATTTTGAGGATATATATTACTGATCATATTGACCTAGGATTGAGTCATACATACGATTTCTGCTCTGTGATGTTTTCTACTCACGAGTTGGCAACTCACCCCCATTGTGCCACAGTTTCTTGCAGGTTTTGCCGTACAGGTTTTTCCTTAGTGGCTTTGTTTGCACATTACTTCATTCCGAATGATTGCTTTGGTGGGTGGGTTCACTCGCATCGTGACCACCATTGTACTTATTTATTTTCAGTTGTATGTAGTAAAACTCTATCAACCAGACTTGTATATTTATTCGACTTAGAGACCAGTGTTTATTATTTCGACCTTAGAATTGCGCATGGTATTATTATAGTTTTCATGTTGATTTTTGAGTTTCCTTTTGAGTTTTTATCATCGCCCTTCGGCGTTGTATATTATATTCTTGCGTGGTTGTGACCGTCGATTGACGAAGAGCTAGCTCCAACTGTGTAATCCGTCTTTTATTGCAGGGTCAAAGCAAATACGGATTGCTAATAAATCCAATAAATTTCATCTGTGATCTAGAATGCTTATTACTGCATCTGACGAATGTACAATATCTATATATATGATAGCTATTAGACGTCACTTATGTTTTACACCCGCGCTAGCCCAGCCCCCGCTCTGTCGTTAGTTAAGTAACCTAACGGGTGATGACGGGACCCCGTGGCGAATGCGGATGGCATAAGAGGACGTGGTATTTTCGTTGTTTTCTGCAATGATAGGATTAATGATGGGATGCATTATTATAATGCAAAGAAAATAAAACAAAGTTAAATCGTTGGAACAAATTTAAAAGAAACCACTCGGTTATTTTAAAAGAGCAGAATTTTTAAAAAATTGCGGAGCTTTAACCACTCCTTTTAAAAAGTATCAGGTTTTTTCGATTATATCAAGTTCACTTCGTTCACGGTTTTGCCAAAACTATTCGTAGCCCTCTGTCATTTCATTTGGGTATTCAGTAGTATTCAAGCTATGTATATTTGGCCCTTAGTCAAAACATAGCATTTGGTAGCTGCTGGGGTATTCATTTGTTGCATAGATAGATGCGTTGGTTTGGGACAGTCGTATTACTTTTCTTGGCCCTTAGTCAAGAGTATATACGGGTGGGTTCAAATTAACCTGGATAATGATGGGTAGAACTTGACATGTGACTTATGACATATTTGGCCCTTAGTCAAAGTCATAAGAGCATGGGGCAAAAAATTTATATCGGGAATTTCTAAAGAAACTGAAATTTGCAGAGAGATGCATACCATTTTGGAGTTTGATGAATGTTGGTAGGATTCCTTCAACATTATCATACGATGATATTTTGGATCCCGATCCTACTGTGAGTATATACTGTTAGTTGTATGTATGCCCTAGAGGCCAGTATTGTACAGATGATGTATATTATATTGGATGCTTGGACATATATAGAGATGACTTTCTTGCTCGATATGATAGTATGCTATCTGGTTACTCTTTATCTTAACATGTATACTAGTCTCTTTATACTGTTTTATAGTTACATGTTGGTAAAGCCCTTAGGATGTGTACTTGACTACCTGGACTATGATGAGGATCATACTAGTGGGGACATGGTAGTCCATAAGTACATCCTTCAAGGTCCCTATTCGTGGGTGTATCGAGACGAGGCATCGATATACCAGTGGAGACTAGCGTATACGCTTCTCGACCGATGAGATAGGCGATAAATGATCCCATATCCATTGGTGTTTGACATCAGAGATGGTATACGGGTGCTCAGTGGAGACTGGGTACACTGGACGGACTCGCCGAGAACTCCCAGATGGTATTATACCTCACGTCAGATGGCAGTTCTCAGGTGACACTTATGCAGGTTAGTCTGTAGACCCGAGATCTTCATAGAATCTTGTATGATTCACAGTGTGCTTTGATTTCCACCTTACCACGTCCATGAGTGCGTGCAAAACGGTGGTTTTTGGGTACAGTCCCGAGTCACATGGAGGCAATGAACGATAGGAGGGGTTTCGTCTCTCCCGGTATTGGGGGTTGATGTTGCACTGTGCTCGATTGGCCGTAACAGGGAAGTCCCTGGCCAGGGCTGATTAGAGATTTACTGGTAAGTGTTACCAGTAGTTTCTCGACCCGTTATGAGACTCGCATCGGCACGACTTATCGGTTATTGGGGTCTGACGTTTACCACTCCTAGACTTGATATGCGACATATCAGACGAAGAGACTGGACTGCACGGTAGTGTTGCCGGTTGGCTCGACGGGAGTTGTAGCAGGTTCGCTTGTTTTCTTCTGATCGCTCAATACCCGGGTGGCCGTTACGTTTTGCTGACCGTTTGCGGTTTGGGGGTGCTTGATATGATCATCACCCACTGCCGGCGTATTGACGAGTCTTAGAGTCCCACAAAGGAGTTACCTAGTCCAGGCGAAATGTTGTGGTGCGCGTATGCGATATGCGCATGGACCCGATTAAAATGTGCGTATGGGATACCGTATATTGATCGGGCAGCTTGCTTTTGGTGGGGTCGTATGTGATATGGCCGGATTGATAAATCAAGTGTTGATTTATCATTTAACCATTACTTTCTCACTAGAAATCCTTTCTTGTGTTGGATGGATGTATGCATGCATGTATGTTTTTCTTTCTTTCTAGTTTCATGCACATATGGATGTGTATACATACATACATACATACATCATCTATCATGGTTGCTTATACAAAGAAAATGGTGGCAATATAAGACTCACACCATGGTTTTATTTATATAAATTATTATTGAATTTGATTTAAAACAAAAGAAAAGGAAAGGATAATTCATGGAAGTTTTCTACACTCTTCTTGACCTAACCATGCTCACCCACCATTTAATCATGGATTACTTTTCCTTTTGGGTTTTAACTCAAGTTCAATAATGATTCAACCATGGTTTGAGATGAGAGATAAAAAATATATAAAGATATATTTTCTATTTTTCAACTAGAGGTTTTTTCTTCTCTTATTAAAAAAGGCCACCATCTTCTTCCTCCTTCTTCCATTGCTCTTTAGATTTTTCAAGTGAGCAAAATACTCATCAAGTTAGGATTTTGAAGTGAGAAAAGCCACCACAATATCATTCTACACAAGTCTTGCCCACTTGTTTAGAGTGTTAGCTTCGATTTTCATTCTTGATCTTGCGAAGTTGCTAGCTTGGACAAAGCGGACTCCGGGTGGATCATCGGTGACCTAGAGGAGTTCAAGCGGACCTTTACAAACCCCAAGTAGACGAGGAGTCTAGCGTAGGGAGCTACAAAGGTTGTACTCTCAAAACCCCAGCTTTTCTTTCATGAGATGATGTGCAAATCATGAAACCCTAATTTTTCTAGGAACGATCCGATGTTTGTTAACTTAGCACCATAAAAATTTGAACTTTGTGACATGTGATGCTTCCAAACTCAACATAGGGTGCTAGGTAAACCTTTCATTGGTATCAAAGCTACTAGGCATTGGATGTCGACCTATGGGGGGTTCTCACTGTGTGACAGTGTGGCGAAGCATAGGCTCTTACCCCCAGGGTGTCCCGAGACCGGAAGGTATTCCGGCGGGTTGTAGTCCTCGCGAGGGGGCATGCGTAAAAAGTAGCGGCTGAGGGACCCGTTGGTGCCACGGTGACCCCATTGGATGGGGTGGCTGCCTGACTTTCATTGGTATCAGAGCCGACCTAGAACATTAGGCGATACTTTTACGAAGTAAAAAATCCGATCGAACCAAAATACGACATTACGGGACCTTCTCTGGACATTTTTTGAAAACTGATGTTTTTCAGAATTAAAAATATGCAAAAATTACAGCAGGTAAATCTAAGAATAACTGTAAAAAACAATGCAATGAACAGTTCTTTTCACCGCGGAACCGCGGCAATAGCCTGCTTAGGCCGCGGTTCCGCGGCCGTACGGATGCCTCATTGTGTAGTTTTTATACAGCAACTATTTTATCTGCTTGTATATTCTTTCGGGGTATTTTTAATCTGAATTTAGTACTGTTTTATCTGGAGATGGTTCTGGACTCGTCGATTTGATCGGAATTTTGATTTCGTGTCTTTTCCGGATAAATTAGAAAGTATTGAAGTGTTTGAACGAGTATCATTTGCTCACTTTTCACGGGGTTTAAATATTTTGGAGATACGTGCAAGTTTTGTGGTGGACCCTCTAGAAGACAACAAACCTTAACTCGATTATGTGACCGTCTTGAACTGCCCTTTGAACCTTAGGGTTTGGGGCAGTACGGCGTGCCACATGTGAGGCGTTGGCTTGGCCCTTCTACGGCTGGACCGCTACTACTGTGTCACACTCCGGGTTTTTGAACTCTGCTCAAGTGTTGATCTTTAGTGAATCTTGGGTATTTGATCGTTCGTTCGAAAATTTTAATACTGTTTGTTTATCTGGAATGTGATACAATATGTGGAATTCATATAGTTTAGGCATCAAATACAAAATATGTGATATTTCGCATTTATGATGTCTAAAGAGAATGTGGATTCCAAATATTGTAGTTTTACACTTTCTTTTCTGTGACCGTAAGTGTAGTATGTTCGATATCGCCGGTTTCGTTGCTATACATCAATGACAATTGGGGTATGCATACTTACTTACGTTGATGATATGAGATATTATGTGTTGCTGAGATATGATGTGCAGGATTGTCGCGATTGAATAGCCGGGGGGTTTTATGTGAGATGAGAGTTTTATATTTTCATTCATGTAAATTCAAATGTAATGTAATATTCTTTTATTTGGGGCACTTCCGGGTTGAGGTTGTGTCACCAGTGTTGTATATTATTTACTTTTCCGCATTAGGATGGACCCAAGGAGGGGAGCACAGGTGACCGGGTTCTGGGGTTCAGTGGGAGGCCATCTCGAGGAGTCGAGACCGGGTCTCCTAAACTCCAGAATTGGTAGGGTCGCTTGCCGCTCTCGTAGGGGTCCAGGGGGTGGGCTTGGCTATTCATCGCGACTGTGGAATCCGTATTTTCTATTGTTGGCTAAATACTAAATACGGACGTCCTAGTATATCCCACATTATATCTATGTTTTTGCTGCGATATCTGTGATGTGATCATTTGATATGTTCTGATGGATACAGTATATAGTATATATGATATATTATATAGACGTTACTTATGTTTTACACCCGCACTAGCCCTGCCCTGCTCTTTCGTTAGTTACCTAACCTAACGGTGCACGAGGGGATATCGAGACGAATGCGGATGGCATATGTGTACGTCGTATTTATCAGTGATGTTTAGGTGAGTTAAATGATGGGACTTCATTAATGTGATTAATGAAAGAAAAGAAACCTAAAAGATGTTGTATAATCAAATTTTAATAAAAAGGGTAGCTACAGTTTTGCTTTGCATAGCGGAATATATGATATACCCTGCACCTTATTCGATGAGGAAAGAGCCGAGATTCCTTCACCGGGAGTGACCTCTTTAGCAAAACTGGTAGATGCTACAAAACTCGGTTTGGTTTTTGATTGCTTTTGGAGTTTTTGCTTTGCACAGTGATGTATATGATATATCCTGCACCTTATTCCATAAAGAAAGAGCCGAGATCCCTTCACCGGGAGTGACCTATTTAGCAAAACTAATAAAAGCTTCAAAATCACTCCATTTCAAAATTCATATGATTCTACGACGATATCAAGTTCATTACGCAATAGGTTTTCAGAAAAACCTGTCGTAGCCCTCCGTCATTTCAGATAAATCCTACTTAGTATTCGTGCTGCGTTTGTTGACCTCCGTCAAGACGTAGTGTGCGGTAGCTAACTAGTATTTATCTGCTTATGCATTTGATGCAGATTGGATTAGGGTAGTCGTACGACCTTGTTGACCTCCGTCAAGGGTCATGCGGGTGGGTTTGATTCAATCAAGAAATGACGGGTTGAACTTGACTTGCACCCTATGGTTTGTTGACCTCCGTCAAGGTCATAGGATGCTTGGGGCAAAATATTATCAGGAATTTCAAGTGTTGAAATTTGCAATGAGATTGGATACCTTCTATGAGATAGTTGGATCCCGATACCCACTGCGAGTAATTGTTACTCCTGGGAGAGTTTTACACAGGACAATTAGCCGATCAAGTAGGTGTCTAGAAAGGTGTCAACTGGGTTACGCCTCTGGGAAAACGAGGTTTACTTTAATTAGGTCCGTGCGAAAGCACGGGGCACCTCCCACAAAGTACCGACACTGGCCTGGCTGAAAGATCGGCGAAGTTGTAGGGTGTAATTAATCCCGGCTAGTCTTTCCTTTTAGGGTTTGAAGGAAGATTTGATTAAAACAGTGGGATCCATCCTGATTAGATAAGATAATAACCAATCTGATCTTGCAAGAGCATACGCTAAAGTGTTTTCTTCTCTCTCTCTCCAGGTAGCGACCATGTCATGCCTTAATCAAGATAATAATATGGATGTATTGACCGAACCCGCAAGTTATACTGTGCTGGGGAACGTTGGTTCCGTTCTTTCTTATAAGAGTTATAGGAATGAACAGGACATAGGGGAATACCAGGATTCCCATGCCACCCGAATGAAGAAAGTACATGATGATGCATTTTCTTCGGGTGTGTTCGTTACAGAGAACTGTTTCTCCATTTTCCCTACGTCCTGGGTATTAGATACCGGGTCAGGATCCCATATATGTAATCAGTTATATGGGCTTAGGAAAGGTAGAGAACTTGGAGAAGGTGATAAAGACATAAGAGTTGGAAATGGTGCAATTGTTGCAGCTAAGACTGTCGGGGAATATCACCTTGCATTACCAACTGGTAATACATTGGTTCTGAACGAATGCTATTACATGTCGAACCTGATATGCAACATTATATCGGTTTCTTTGTTGAGTAAAGAAGGACATAATTTTGTATTACAGGATAATGTTATGAACATTTTTCGTAACCAAAAGTTGGTTGGATCAGGCACGTTGTGCAATGGCATTTATGTTCTAAATCAATCAATAGTTCTGAGTATAACAAACACACACAAGAGGAAGAGTTCAGAACTGAACGAATCCTTCTTATGGCATTGTAGACTGGGTCACATCAATGCGACAAGACTAGCTAAGTTACATAAAGATAGATATTTGAATCCATTTGAATTTTCATCTTATGACACTTGCCAGTCACGTCTCAAAGGCAAGATGACCAAAACTTTGTTTACGGGACACGGAGAAAGAGTTACGGAACTCTTGGGACTGATACATAGTGATGTATGCGGTCCCATGTCTACACATGCCAGGGATGGTTCTTCGTACTTCATTACATTCACTGACGATCTCTCTAGGTTCGGGTATGTGTTCCTGATGAAATACAAATCAGAAGCTTTTGAGAAATTTAGAGAAATAAACAAGAAGTCGAAAACCAAACCGGAAAAAGTATTAAAATCCTACGATCTGATCGAGGAGATGAATACTTGAGCATCGAATTCCTGGACTTCCTAAAAGAGAATGGAATTCTCTCTCAGCTGACTCCTCCATATACACCACAGCACAACGGTGTATCAGAACGGAGGAACCGCACCCTATTAGATATGGTGCGCTCTATGATGAGTGTAGCTGAGTTACCTATTTCTTTCTGGGGATATGCACTGGAAACAGCGGCATACCTACTGAATAGGGTTCCTACAAAATCTGTGCCTACCACCCCATATGAGATATGGGAAGGGAAGAGACCGTATCTTAATTTTATTAAGATATAGGGTTGCCCGGCCTATGTCAAAAGACAAAAACCGGACAAACTCGAGGCAAGGTCTGTTTTGTGTAAGTTTGTTGGATATCCCAAGCATTCGCGAGGGTATATCTTCTACCACAGTGAGTAACAAAGGGTATTTGTTGTTCAACATGCCACCTTTTTAGAAAAGGAATTTCTTGCAAAAGATATTAGTGGCCCTGAGGTAGCACTGGAAGAAGTTCCAACTATACAAACCACAACAGAAGATTTGGTAGAACCAGAGGATTCGGTAGTTCCCGATGAACCCCGGCCACTCCGCCGATCTAGTAGGGTTCCTCGCCCACCTGAGAGATACTGCGGTTTTCTCATGGATGGTGGGAGCGAGGATTGCATCATGGAGGATGATGACCCAACTAGCTTCGAGCAGGCCATCACGAGTGGGGACTCAGTGAAATGGCTGGATGCTATGCGGTCCGAGATAGAATCCATGTACACCAACAAAGTATGGACTTTGGAAGATGCTCCTGAAGGGGTAAAACCCATTGGGAGCAAGTGGATCTTCAAGAAAAAACTTGGTGTAGATGGGAAAGTGGAGACTTTCAAAGCTAGACTTGTTGCAAAAGGTTTTCGTCAAAGACCAGGTGTGGACTATGACGAAACCTTTTCTCCAGTGGCTATGCTTAAATCCATCCGGATCATGCTTGCCATCGCTGCATATCATGACTACGAAATCTGGCAAATGGATATTAAGACCTCCTTTCTAAACGGTGATTTAGAAGAGTGCGTGTACATGACTCAGCCAGAGGGCATCGTAGATAATGGGAGCAGCGGGAAGGTGTGCAAGCTGCTTAAATCCATTTATGGATTAAAGCAAGCATCGCGGAGCTGGAACATCTGCTTTGACGTCGTTATCAAAGAGTTTGATTTCGTCAAAAACATAGATGAACCTTGTATCTACAAGAAGGTAGCAGAGAGTAAGGTTGGCTTCCTCGTATTGTACGTGGACGACATACTCTTGATAGGAAATGACATTCCTATGCTACAATCGGTCAAGCTCTTCTTATCACAAAGATTCTCAATGAAAGATCTTGGTGATGCCTCATGCATATTGGGAATTAGGATCTATAGAGATAGATCCAAACGGATATTGGGATTGTCCCAATCCAGGTACATTGACACCATACTAAAGAGGTTTAATATGGAAGAATCCAAGCATGGGAACTTACCCACGATCTCTGGAATCACTCTCTCCAAAGAGATGTCTCCCAAGACTGATTTGGAGAGAGCTCGCATGCAAGGGATACCCTATGCTTCGGCTGTAGGCTTTATCATGTACACGATGCTATATACCAAACCCGATGTAGCATACTCACTAAGTGTAGTGAGCAGGTATCAAGCTGATCCTGGAGAGAGTCACTGGACAGCTGTGAAGAGCATTCTCAAGTACTTGCGAAGGACTAAAGAGATGCTCTTGGTGTATGGTAACGGAGAACTCCAAGTGGAGTCCTTTACCGATTCCAGCTTCCAGAGTGATAAGGACGACTCTAAGTCACAGTCGGGATTTGTCTTTACCCTTTACGGAGGGGCGGTTAGCTGGAAGAGTTTCAAGCAGGAAACCGTGGCGGACTCGATGATGGAGGATGAATACATCGCTGCCAACGATGCTGCCAAAGAGGCTGTCTAGATCAAGAAGTTCATTACTGAACTTGGAGTGGTTCCTTCCATTGAGCATCCAATACCTTTGTATTGCGATAAAAATGGAGCGGTGGCTTTGGCCAAGGAACCCAGGTCCCATCAGCGATCCAGGCATATTCTGAGGCGGTATCACCTGATCCGGAAGATAGTTGATCGCCGGAAGATCGAGGTCAGGAGGGTTGACACGAAGAATAACACAGCGGATCCACTCACGAAGGCCATTCCCTAGATACAGTTTGAGAGACTCTTCGGGATGCTCGGTATGCGATACTACAGCAGCTGGCCCTAGTGCAAGTGGGAGATTGTTAGTTGTATATATGCCCTAGAGGCCAGTATTGTACAGATGATGTATATTATATTGGATGCTTGGACATATAGAGATGACTTTCTTGCTCGATATGATAGTATGCTATCCGGTTACTCTTTATCTTAACATGTATACTAGTCTCATTATACTGTCTTATAGTTACATGTTGGTAAAGCCCTTAGGATGTGTAATTGACCACCTGGACTATGATGAGGATCATACTAGTGGGGACATGGTAGTCCAGAAGTACATCCTTCAAGGTCCCTAGTCGTGGGTGTATCGAGACGGGGCATCGATATACCAGTGTAGACTAGCGTATACGCTTCTCGACCCATGAGATGGGCGATGGATGATCCCATATCCATTGGTGTTTGACATCAGAGATGGTATACGGGTGCTCAGTGGAGACTGGGTACACAGGACGGACTCACCGAGAACTCCCAGATGGTATTATACCTCACGTCAGATGGCAGTTCTCAGGTGACACTTGTGCAGGTTAGTCTGTAGACCCGAGATCGTCATAGAGTCTTGTGTGATTCCCAGCGTGCTTTGATTTCCACCTTACCACGTCCATGAGGGCGTGCAAAACGGTCGTTTTTGGGTACAGTCCCGAGTCACATGGAGGCAATGAGCGATAGGAGGGGTTTCGTCTCTCCCGGTATTGGGGGTTGATGTTGCACTGTGCTCGATTGGCCGTAACAGGGAAGTCCCTGGCCAGGGCTGATTAGAGATTTACTGGTAAGTGTTACCAGTAGTTTCTCGACCCGTTATGAGCCTCATATCGGCATGACTTATCGGTTATTGGGGTCTGACGTTTACCACCCCTAGACTTGATATGCGACATATCAGAAGAAGAGACCGGACTGCACGGTAGTGTTGCCGGTTGGCTCGACGGGAGTTGTAGCAGGTTCGCTTGTTTTTTTCTGATCGCTCAATACACGGATGGACGTTACGTTTAGCTGACCGCTTGCGGCTTGGGGGTGCTTGATATGATCATCACCCACTGCCGGCGTATTGACGAGTCTTAGAGTCCCACAAAGGAGTTACCTAGTCCAGGAGAAATGTTGTGGTGCGCGTATGCGATATGCGCATGGACCCGATTAAAATGCACGTATGGGATACCGTATATTGATCGGGCGGCTTGCTTTTGGTGGGGTCGTATGTGATATGGCCGGATTCATAAATCAAGTGTTGATTTATCATTTAACCATTAGTTTCTCACTAGAAATCCTTTCTTGTGTTGGATGGATGTACGCATGCATGTATGTTTTTCTTTCTTTCTAGTTTCATGCACATATGGATGTGTATACATACATACATACATACATACATCATCTATCATGGTTGCTTATACAAAGAAAATGGTGGCAATATAAGACTCACACCATGGTTTTATTTATATAAATTATTATTGAATTTGATTTAAAACAATAGAAAAGGAAAGGATAATTCATGGAAGCTTTCTACACTCTTCTTGACCTAACCATGCTCACCCACCATTTAACCATGGATTACTTTTCCTTTTGGGTTTTAACTCAAGTTCAATAATAATTCAACCATGGTTTGAGATGAGAGATAAAAAATATTTAAAGTTATATTTTCTATTTTTCAACTAGAGGTTTTTTCTTCTCTTATTAAAAAAGGCCACCATCTTCTTCCTTCTTCTTCCATTGCTCTCTAGATTTTTCAAGTGAGCAAAATACTCATCAAGTTTGGATTTTTAAGTGAGAAAAGCCACCACAACATCATTCTACACAAGTCTTGCCCACTTGTTTAGATTGTTAGCTTCGATTTTCATTCTTGATCTTGCGAAGTTGCTAGCTTGGACAAAGCGGACTCCGGGTGGATCATCGGTGACCTAGAGGAGTTCAAGAGGACCTTTACAAACCCCAAGTAGCCGAAGAGTCTAGCGTAGGGAGCTACAAAGGTTGTACTCTCAAAACCCCAGCTTTTCTTTCTTGAGATGATGTGCAAATCATGAAACCCTAATTTTTCTAGGAACGATCCGATGTTTGTTAACTTAGCACCATAAAAATTTGAACTTTGTGACATGTGATGCTTCCAAACACAACATTAGGTGCTAGGTAAACCTTTCATATACTACTTATCAGGAGATTCGTTAACGATCAATGCTATAAACCAAGTAGGTGCCTAGAAAGGTGTCAGCTGGGTTACGCCCCCAGAGAAAAGAGGTTCTTTAGTTAAGGAACTTCGCAAAAGCGTTGGAAAACCTCCCTCGAGGTATCAACACTGGCCTGGCTGAATGGTTAAGCAAGTATTGCATGGTGAGAATAGTCCTGGCTAATTCTTCTTTTATGGTTTGAGGAAGGATTTGAGAAACAGTGGGAGCCATCCTGTTTAGATAAATTAAAATCAATCTAAACTTACAACAGCATCATGCTAATAGTATTTTCTTCTCTCTCTCAAATTGCAGCGACCTTGTGACCACACATAGGTTACATCTAGATAACAATTTGAATGAATCTGACTTATATGACTGGCAAACGTCTGTCCAGATGTCCATTGCCTATGACAAGCTGTTCCACCCTTTTACTACTCAAGATCCCGCCGTCCCAGGTCCAGTTTCCACTGTTGCAGATATGGATATCCATCAGACAAGGGAAAAGATAAAGCGAAAGCTAAGTGCCTCGTGTTAACTTCAGTTGATGGTGTATACCAGAAGCAGCACGAGAAGATGGACTTAGTTTCCATCTTTTTCCATAACAAAGATTTATATGGAGAGCAATCTCATATCACAAGATATGAATCCTCGAACGAATTAATTCAAGCGAGGTTGGCTGACGGGTCATCTGTAGGGGACAACGTCTTTATAATGACTAGCTGTATTGATGAGCTCCAGGACCTGCAGACCACGTTGGGAAACGGGTCAAATACTGACTTAATTCTACAGTCTCTACCTTCTAGCCTGAAGGAAACCAGGGAAGTAGAAGGAAAGAAAAGGGCAAAAGTTTCGGGACTGGATATAGTAAAAGAGGGACATTCCTATTATTATGGGATTGGGCATAGGCAGAAAGATTGCAGGGCTTTTGAAGCCAGTAGCCAGGATACGAAGCATGTTGTGGCTTCAGCCTCAAGTGTGTTTGTAATTGAAGACTGTATGTCAATAAACTCTACTTCCTGGGTACTAGATACCGGAGCAGGATCTCATATTTGTAATTCATTACATGCTTTGAGAAACAGTAGAGTTATAAAGGTAGGTGATTGGTCTCTCAGAGTTGCAAACGGAATGACAGTGAATGCTGAATCCGTGGGAGAATATCGCCTAGGTTTGACAAGTGGGCATATATTGATTTTACGTAACTGTTTATATATACCTAGTATGACTTGTAATATCATATCAGTGTCCTCACTTTCAAGAGAGGGATGTGATTTTACATTCGAAAGCGATGTAGTTAACATCCACCTAAATCAAGTTCTGATTGGGTCAGGTACATTAGATAACGGTATATACGTATTAAGTCAAGCTCAGGTTTTCAATGTCCAGAACACTCTCAAAAGAAAGTCTCCAGAGGTAAATCAGGCTTTCTTATGGCATTGTAGACTAGGTCGCATCAATGAGAGAAGGTTGACTAAGTTACATAGAGAAGGATATTTGAATCCGTTCGAATATCAATCTTATGCTACTTGTGAATCTTGTCTCAAAGGAAAGATGACAAAGACTCCGTTCACTGGACACGGAGTAAGAGCAAGCGAGCTCTTAGAACTCATATACAGTGACGTGTGCAGTCCAATGTCTACACATGCGTGAGGTGGTTATTCCTACTTCATTACTTTTACGGATGATTTCTCTAGATATGGATATGTCTTCTTGATGAAGCATAAATCCGGGGCTTTTGAGAAATTCCAAGAATATAAGAATGAAGTGAAAAACAAACAGGCAAGAGTATAAAGACACTAAGATCTGATTGAGGTGGTGAATACTTAAGTGCCAAGTTCCTAGGTTACTTAAAAGAGAATGGAATTCTCTCTCAGCTTACTCCTCCATACACACCACAACATAATGGTGTATCGGAAAGGAGGAATCGAACCCTATTGGATATGGTTCGTTCCATGATGAGTAACACTGAGTTACCGCGATCATTCTGGAGATATGCACTAGAATCAGCTGCATATCTTTTGAACTAGGTTCCCACCAAGACTGTGCCTACCACACCATATCAGATGTGGAGTGGGAAGAAACCCTATCTTCAGTATCTAAAGATTTGGGGATGTCCGGCTTATGTTAAAAAGCAGCATGCGGACAAACTCGAGGTACGATCAGTACTATGTAAGTTTGTGGGATATCCAAAGAACTCCAGGGGATATCTATTCTATTACGCATAGGAACAAAAGGTTTTTGTTTCTCGTAATACCAATTTTCTAGAATATCAGTTTTTAGAAAAGGAAACTAGTGGGAGCGAAATAGAACTGGAAGAAATTCCAGAAGCACAAACTACTACTGGAAGTTTGGTAGAACAAGAAGGTTCAGGAGAACAGGACATCACGATGCCACTCCGCAGGAGTAGTAGGCAATCTTATCCGCCCGAGAGATACTACGGTTTTCTCATAGATGGGGATATAGAGGATTGCACTATTGATTATGATGAGCCTACTAGCTTCCAGCAAGCCATTCAGAGCGGTGACTCAGTAAAATGGCTGGATGTAATGCGGACCGAAATAGAGTCCATGTACACTAACAAAGTATGGACTTTGGACATTGCTCCAGATGGGGTAAAACCCGTAGGATGCAAATGGATCTTCAGAAAGAAGATTGGTGTAGATAGACAGGTTGAAACCTATAAAGCTAGACTTGTTGCAAAGGGTTTCCGTCAAAGACCTGGTTTGGACTATGACGAAACCTTTTCTCCAGTAGCTATGCTGAAATCCATTCGGTTCCTTCTTGCTATTGATGCCTTCCACGATTATGAGATCTGGCAGATGGACGTAAAGACGGCCTTTCTAAATGGAAATTTGGAAGAAAGCGTCTATATGGATCAGCCAGAGGGATTCATTCAGAGTGGGAGCAGCAGTAAAGTATGCAAGCTGCTTAAGTCCATTTATGGACTGAAGCAGGCATCGCGGAGTTGGAACATCTGTTTTGATGATACTGTCAAGGAATTTGACTTTATCAAAAATCCAGATGAACCATGCATATACAGTAAGATTGTAGGGAGAGCTGTAGTATTCCTCGTCTTGTACGTGGATGACATTCTCCTAATAAGAAATGATATTCCTATGTTACAGTCAGTCAAAAGATTCTTGTCACATAAATTCTCCATGAAAGACCTGGATGATGCCACCTACATTCTGGGGATCCAGATCTATCGTGATAGATCAAAGAGGATATTAGGACTTTCGCAGTCCAGGTACATTGACACCATAGTGAAGAGATTCAGTATGGATGATTCTAAGCGTGTTAACCTACCGGCTTGTTACAGAATCACCCTCTCCAAAGATATGTCTCCCAAGACTGATTTGGAAAGGGATCGCATGTCGATTATACCCTACGCTTCAGCGGTAGGCTTTATAATGTATGCGATGTTATGTACCAGACCAGACGTAGCATACGCATTGAGCGTAGTAAGCCGGTATCAAGCAAACCCAGGGGAGAATCATTCGATAGCAGTAAAGAACATTCTCAAGTACCTGAGGAGGACTAAGGAGATGTTCTTAGTGTATGGCGGAAAAGACCTCCAGATTGAGGCCTTTACCGACTCCGGCTTCCAGAGTGACAAAGATGACTCCAAATCCATGTCGGATTATGTCTTTACCCTCAATGGAGGGGCGGTCTGTTGGAAGAGTTCCAAGCAGGAGACCGTTGCTGACTCAACAATGGAAGCGGAGTACATAGCTGCTTGCGATGCCGCAAAAGAAGCTGTCTGGATGAAGAAGTTCCTCACAGAACTTCAGGTGGTTCCTACCAGTGTTGATCCAATACCTCTGTATTGTGACAACAACGGCGCTATAGCTTTAGCGAAGGAACCCAGGTCCCATCATAACTCCAGACACATCTTAAGGCGGTATCACCTGATCAGGGAGATCATAGATCGCCGGGAGATCAAGGTGAAGAGAGTAAAGACGGAGGATAACATTGCTGATCCATTCACAAAGGCCATTCTTCAGACGCAGTTCGAGAGGCTATTCGAGATGATAGGTCTACGATATGCCAGCTCATGGCCCTAGTGCAAATGGGAGATTGTTAGTGTATATGCCCTAGGAGCCATTATTGTATCATACTAGCATGTATATTACTTAATGGAACCTTAGGATGTTCACAGTTGTATATATACAGTCTTGCTGAAAATGGTAGTATGCTACTTGGTTTCTGTCTACTTTAATATGTGCATATGTTTCTTATAACGTATCACTTATACATATTAGTAGAGCCCATAGGTTCTTTGCTTGATTACCAGCATTGTGATGGCAGTCACACTAGTGGGGGCTGGGTAGTCTATAAGCAACATCCTATACCTGTCCCTAGTCGTAGGATTATCGAGATAGGGCATCGATACTCCAGAGTAGAATAGTGTGTACGCTTCTCATCCCAGTTAGGGAGATGGTCTGTCCCATAGCCATCAGTACGTCGTACTGGAGATAGTACACAGGTGCTCGTTAGGTTACGGGTACACCGGACAGGACTCGTAGGGGAACTGATTAGTTGGTATTATACCCGTCGTCAGTTAACAGTTCCCAGGTGACATGAGTATAGTATAGTCCGCAGACTTGACACTGCTACTTCGCCTCGAGTGTGTCCCACTGTTCTTAGATTGCTACCCTACCACGGCTCAAAAGAGTCGTGCAAACAGGTAGCAGTTGGGTGCAGTCCCGAGCACTTGGAGGCAATTGTGGTTACACAGGATTCGTCTCTCCCGGTATTAGGAGATGATATCGTGCTATGTCAGAGAGCCATTATGCAAAGTCCCTGGCCAGGGCAAGCGAGATATGCTGGTAGGTTCCAGTAGCTTCTCAGGGTGTAATGGGCTTCGCTCCGACACGACTTATACAGCTATTAGGGGACTGACGCTTGCCGCCCCCTAGGCTCGATATGCGATAGTCTTAGACGAACAGACCGGAATGTACGGAGATTGTCACATCAGGCTCAGTAGGAGTTCGGATGGGTTTCCTCATCGGCTTTCTTATCGACATCTACCTGGGGACCGTTACGTACAGCTAGTGCTGCTTGCGGTCTGTGGTTAAACCCACTGCCAGCGTAGTGTCGAGTCTTTAGAGTCCCACACAGAGAGTTTCCCTGCTCCAGGCGAAATGATATAGAGGTCGTATGGTTTTACGACAAGGGTTCGGACGCATACGTGTGTTTACGCACGTACTACTTTTCGGACAGTTTTTACTAGCCGGCTTTGGTTTAAGCCAGATTCTAGTATCAGGTTATTGGATTTATACAGTCTAAAGTTTTTCCGTATTTTCACAGATGCGAGGGGCATTCTCGTAATTTTCCGAGAAGCTTCTAGAAGGATGGTGACATGAGGGGTTGAGGTGGCATTTTCATTAATTGCTTTTGTGACTCATTTGTGTGATTCATCATATCTTTAAATGCATCATTAATTGCTTAATGACTCACATGATGAATCACTCTTGTTGAATAAATGAAGCATAGTGAATAATCATTTAAATTCATTTATTTGATAATTCATTATGTTTCATATATTCAAGTGAGAAGCTTTTCTATTCTCATTTTCATCTTCACCTTCTTTCTCCTCAAGCTCACTCTCTCTTAAACCCTAACCCTAACCTCTCATGTGTTGAGATCAAGGGTTAGCTAGACTAATACATCCATAACCTCACTCTATATCCCATAGGTAGCTTAGATTAGCACTTTAAGCAACCTAGTTATCTCAAGTTTGAGATCAAGCTTGGCGTAGGAGCTTTCGGGTGGATCGTCTTTGATTCGAGGAGGCCGTTGAGGTGCCGATATTCAAAGGAGCCTACAAGGAGTGGAGGACCGCGATGAAGACCTAAAGGACAAGTAACGTGAGGAATAACTTCGTATCCGAGTAGTTAAACCTCTTGTTGTTTGTTAGCAATGCTTTAGATAATGATTCTTGCGCTCAAGTCCATGTTATAAAGCTTTGATAATCGTTTTTCATATATTCCGCCTCCCTGCAAGTTCGTGGGGTGCGTGACATGGACTTACAATACTATCATCTCGAGTAAGACTGTCCTACCGGTATAGGTCCTCCCTCAATCATTGCAATCACGTGCATGCGATCTAATAATTGACTTTGAGGGCACTATAGCCAACAATCTCCCACTTGCACTTAAGGATAATTATTGCGGTGTCGCATACTCACAGCCCGTGTGATACCGAACATCCAACTTCTCTACTAATCAGTTTCATAAAGCCCGTTTGTAAAACTATTGCGTTCGAGAAAAAGCCCCAGTGAGTGGATCCGCTCCAATGTTTCTTTCTATGTCTCTCTTTATCTTAAGTTCGCAGAGAAAGCCATCTCCCGAAATGAGCAATACCTATCTTAGAATATGTCTGGATGTCTGATGGGACCCAGTTCATAAATGAACTCCAAATCCAGCAAGCTTCTTAGACTGTATCGTCAACTGAATTTAATCAGTATCCTGTGCCATGCCTCTCTCGGTATCCGCTTCGACCACCTATCCAAACTACTGCCCCTTGTCAGAAGGAAAACTATAACTCTGACAGTCACTCTGTCATCCAGGTCACCTTGGAAGCCTGGAATGATAACCGTCTCCCGAAGGAAGCTACCGTTATCTAAACCCTAGAACATCCACTTATGTTCTAAAACTGCTTCCGAAGGTTTCTTCAGGATTGGATTAATATCAACTTATTGCAGCTAGTCCAAAAACAACATCTGGTGTGGAACTTGATATCTCATGATTGACTCAATTGCCTAAGCAAATGATATGCCAATCATGCACATCCCTCTCCCCTTCAATCTGTAATACACCTTTAGAGAGGGTGACTCCATCACCTGCAGGTACACTACCATTCCATGAGTCGTCCATTCTGAAATACCTTTAGAATACTGTCTAAGTATCCAGATTGGGAAACTACGCAAATCTAGATCTAGTAACCAAAATGCCTGATATAATATCCATATCCTATGTGGAGAAACCACTATGTGACAACTACAGTATAACCGATCGTAGTATAGGAATTTCACTTCTTACATCGTGTATGTCATCCAAATACCAAGACATCACACCCTACTGCTTTCTTAACAGATCCATCTGCTATTCTGATGAAGTCAAAGCCCATGACTGTCACATCAAAAATAAATGATCTTTCTCCGCTATATCTGCTTTAGTCTATAAATAGACATAAGCTACTTGTCCACTATGCTTCCGCTGCTCCCACTGACTACAACAACCCTCTGGCAGAGTCATATACACGTACACTTCTAAAGCTAGTTTAGAACGACGCTATACTCATCCTCCTGCCGGGACTCATAGTCTGGAACAACAGTAGTGTCAAGTCTGTATAAACAAGAACCTCCATGTCACCGTCTTTGAGAATACCGAAGTACCTTTCGGGTGCCTGAAGTTACCCACCATATCTGCAGAGTGGCTAATGGAATGTCAAACCTGATTGAATTTTTAGGACCTGTTAAATTTTCAGTAATCGTTTGCGGTTCTGGAATCTCTTCCAGTTCTACCATACTCCTACTACAGTTTTCTAAAAAAGTCCATTTTACTAAAACCATGGTGAGTCAAGAACAATATCACTATTGATCTTCCAGATGGTAGAAAATTAACCCTCGTCATAGCCCGGGTTAACCCACAAACTGCCATTACAGAAACGTGCATTGAGTTATCCAGAGTCAGGTTTTAAGCATAAGCCGGACAACTCCATACACCTTAACATCGTTAAGATATCAATCATTCTATATACAATATAGAAACAAAGGCACTGATTTAATTAGAACTATATTCAAATCATGCAGCTGTCTCCAGTGCATGTCATCCAAATGGAGAGAGGCCGATCAGCATTACTCAACTTAGGAGTGCATCCAGATATGAGTAACCTGAAAGAGAAGCAAGTTCTCAAAACCATTACTATCAACTGAATACTAAACACAAATATCTACTTTTTCGATCACCTTGAAGAATCCTGATACTTGCAACATATGGTTCTCTCCTTTATTCTTGTAGCTATAACTTCTTAAAACATGGACCTTGTATTTCTACGAAACACTTGTCTAAAACTTGAGAAGTCACAAGTAAACAGAATATAGTACGAGGACCAACCCCTTTGTCCTAATGGACACTGGACAACACACAATACTTTGTATAAGTCTCCTGAGTTGAATAACTCAAACCCTGTGCGTCGTAGGTTGAAAACTGTACTATGGTTATGAAGAATTACATCGCTGTTTAATACTCCTTACCTAACCATCAACTGATATAGGTAAATGTCATGAACATAATTTCAAAAAGTTATATATCACTTTATAAAATAAACGTACAGATATATCAGTTTGAAATTAGTGCATAACAACGGATATTCAAAACCAAATATTTGTCGTCCGGCAAAAACCCAGGCGATTTCCTCAAATACCACCAATTACAAAGAATTCCAATATAATGAGGATGATCACCTAATTCCCAATAACTTATTCACACTCATCATCTGTAAAACCATATAGATATGAGAATCGAACCTAATAAATACATACCCTGGAGAAAAGGTTAATTGGGAAATCAGTTTTCTATTAACAATACAGAGTGAAGATGAAACATGAAAATGTTTCGAAGGGGTATCCGGGTATTCCAAGTAATGTCACTTCCACTATCCAGATTCATGACTGTAACCTTATATTTCTTTGCCATCTCTCCAAATCCCTTTATTTTTCTTTACTCATTACTTTCTGTACACTACACTTAGGCTAAATGGTTTTCTTCCTTCCCTACCGTTCGGCACCAGCCTATGGTTTGGAAGAAGACTATCCAATAAGCATAATAGGTGTACTCTTCTAATCCTAGGAGTAATCGCAACCTGAAAGAAGGTAATAATAAAAGACAACTGAATAAATCTTATTCTATTGCTCCTGAACCAGAATCCATCCTCGTACTGGAACAAGTTCCTTCGAGTTCGTATATAACCATACGATGGATTATCCAATAACTGTGGATCTTCGTAGTGATACGGGGTTTTCTGAAGAAATCCAAAGGTGAAGTAGGAGTGGCGATGAAATACGTGGTTTGGTCGTGAATGATAGCAGTCGCAATTTACTTTGCTCTCTTTCTAATCCCTTTATTTGTCTTTACTTATTACCTTCTGTACACCACACTTAGGCTAATTGGTTTTTGTTCATTCCCTACCTTTCGGCACCTGCCTATGGTTTGGAAGAAGACTATCCAATAAGCGTAATATGTGTACCCTCTCCTAATCCTAGGAGCCCTCACAACCTAAGAGAAGGTAAAAGGAAAAGGCAACTGAATAGTCCTATTCATTTTCTCCAGAACCGGAAACCATCCTCGAATCTGAAACAAGTTTCTTCGAGTTCGTATGTAACTATACGATGGTCATATCCAATGAAAATGGGATCTGCGTAGTGATACGGAATTTTCCGAAGAAAAGCAAAGGGTAAAAGTAGGAGTGGCACTGAAGTATGCAACTCTGACAATCTAAAGGCCAGTGTTTTAAGAAAGTTCGGTTAACTTGGTTACTGAGTTATAGTCTAGGGTCAGGCCATGGTCGCTGCTAAAGAGAGAGAGAAAGAAACACTCAGCGTGCACTCTAACCTAGATCAGAATGGTTAATCACTTTATCTAATCAGGATGTCTCCCACTGTATCCTCAAATTCTTCTCCAAACCTGAAAGAAGAATTAGTCGGGATCACCTGAGGAGTAAACCAACTCATCAGTGAGTATCGGGATCCAACTATCATCGCATGATAACTTGATGGAATCCACTCAAGTCCCCACACTCCAGAAGGTATGCGCATGCCTGGAAAGTTTCGGTTTATTTAGAAACTCCCGATGTGATTTTTACCCCAAGCGGCTTATGACCTTGACTAGGTCAATAAACCATAAACCACTAGTCAATTTCAACCCGTCATTATCCTGGATTGCATTAAACCCACCCGCGCGTGCCCTTGACTAGGTCAATAAGATCGCACGACTGTCCTAACCAATCACATTTATGCAACAAACAAGCACCACTTAGCTACCGAACACTACGTCTTGACTAGGTCAACAAATACAGCACGAATACTAAATAATACTCGTAAGAAATGACGGAGGGCTACGGCTGGTTTTTGACGAAAAACCTTTAACGTAATGAACTTGATATCGTTGAAGGAACCGCATAGCTTTTTATAAATATATAGTAGCGAAAACCTTTGCTAAAGAGGTCACTCCCGGTGAAGGGATCTCGGCTCTTTCCTTGTACAATGAGGTGCAGGATATCATAACCGAATACCGCTGTGCAAAGAAAAAAGTAATCGACTATAGTGAAGTTATTACCATGACGCAAACCTCTGCCCAAGGGGTAACTCCCGATGAAGGGATCTCGGCCCTTGCCTCGTCGAATGAGGTGTTGGATATTTCATAACCGAATACCACTGTGCAAAACAAAAGAGATCGTCCTTATAATAATAGCTTTTTAAAATTTGTTCCAACAACATCGAATATGTCTGTTTTCCTTCCATTGATCTGAATCAACGCAGTCCCATCAATTAATCACACCACAAAAAAACGAAAATATGATGTATGTATATGTCATTCGCATTCGCCACTGGGTCACGTCATCACCCGTTAGGTTACTTAACTAACGACAGAGCGGGGATTGGACTAGCGCGGGTGTAAAACATATACAACATCCACTAGTATATATATAATAATATACAATAATCGCTCCAGGCATGATAAATGCAATATCACAGAAAAGTAATAAGCATCACAGAATAAGACAGATAATCTGGAAGCCCCGGGTTTCCTTTGAGCCGCAACTGAAACCCGACGTTCCCCTCGTCGTATAGATAGCCTGTGTAATGAAAACCTAGACCCCTATGAGTGCGGCAAGTTACTCACCAAAACCAGAAGCGAGGCATCCCTTTTCATCAAAGTGAATGGGCCACCCAGCATTTCACGGAATCCGCTAACTTGAGCACCCCTCCTTGGGTCAACCTGTACCCCCTACGAGTGCGGCGAATAGCCCGCCAATTCTAGAGTGAGGCCCTCTCCTTCTCAACGCCATGAGATGCGGACCTGTTGCCCTCCAAAACCCGGCTATCCTTGCACTCTATCGCAGGGTAATCCTAGTACAGAAAAGAAAATATGTACAACGGTGACATCGACCTCAACCCGGTCGTGCCCCAAAAGAATAATATACAAACAGGCAGTGACGGCAGGCCGCATGTCGAACGCTCGCCCAGCAATATCAGATGTACAAATAAAACTAAACTGCACTATCATTGCACCCAAGACAATCCGCAACATCACAGCACAACACAGAACATCAACGTGAATGTCACGTTCGCAAACCCGTCTAAAAGGACTATAGCGATTAGATAAGTTGTACCGATCAAATGACATTCATGGTCGCAGATAGAAATGTATGTACTGCAAACTTTAAACAATGTTAGAAAATATCGAGTTCGAAATAACCCCGAATAGCCCCCAAACAAGTAGATAAAACCATATCTAAATCGGGCTAAACAAACAATATCACTGAACCAAGATTCCAGAGACAAGACCACAGCCGAAATACGAAACCCTAATTCTTCAAATAGGACGTCCTGGCCAGATTTTTGGTGATTGTGCTCGGCCAAAATCCGATGGATTGGTCTCGTATTTGGAGTACAGTCTATAGGTCACTTAAGTAATCTTCTGCAGTTGTTTAAATAATTTTTGAAGACACTTATAAATATGACAGAAACTGGAATTTTCAGTGCAGTGAATCGGAGTTGTTTCGGTTTGGATAGTTTAACATTGTCTAAACCAACTAGTATACGGTTAATGGGTTGGCTCTGATACCATGTTGGGTTATGGCAGCGCCCCGGCCATCGATCCGTGTCCAAATGCGGAACAAAAATTTGTAAAACTTGGCGCTAGCACAACCAATTACCCGGATCGAACCATTAACCGTTTACTAGCTAACTGTAAAGGGTTCAGAGATTATACCGATCGATCCGTGCCCTTCGGTCTTCAATCTCTTCCCAAGCTCCTCGCCGGCTGCCCGGAACAAGTCCGCTCTATGGTCTCCCTCGTTGAAGACGATCCACCTCGAGGATTCTTAATACGGGCTCCCGCTTCAAACCGAAACAACTCGAACAACTAGTTTGCTAATCTAGGTGCTCAAGATAAAGTAGAGATAGTGTGTGATCATTTTGTCTCAAGATATCCATTGATTCTCAACACATGAGAGGGTATGGATGAAGGTTGAAGAAGATGCCCATAGAGTGTGAAGAGTGTGAGCTCAAGATTATTCATACAAAGCAAAAAAATAACCACCCTTGAAAGAATGAAGTGGCTGCCCTCTTATTGTTTGTTGATATTTTGAGGTATTTGTGATAAAAATAAAAGAAAAAACATCACACAATATCCACCACAAAAACCCTCACAAATATCTTACAACAATAAAAACATTAAACAATAAAGCATGGTCCATGCTTTATCAATTAATGCCACAAGCCAAAACATAACCTCACACTTTACACCTCACAAAATATTAAACATTTGCAAATACCCTAAATGTTTAATACAACAAAAAGAAATGGCATCTTCAAAAGTAATCTTGTAACGGATTACAAGAATACCCCTCATCTGTATATACATACCTGCATCCGTATTCCGACTGAATACGAATACAACGAGACGAAAATAATCCAACAATCTAATACTAGGAACCGGCTTAAACTAAAGCCCGCTACTATGATAATTCCAATCATGATCCGTGCACGAGAGCACGTATATGATGGAACCCTGCCATAAAACCATACGGCCTCTACAACGTTTCGCTCGAACCAAGGAAACCCTCTGTGTGGGACTCTAAAGAATCGTCAATACGCTGGCAGTGGGTTTAACCACAAGCACGTCAGTGGCACTAGCTGTACGTAACGGCTACCCAGATATTTAGCGAAAGGGAGGCCGACGAGCGAACCCATCCTGAAACCCTACTGAGCCTGATCGTGACAATATCCGTACAGTCTGATCCGTTCGTCTATGAGTATCGCATATCGGGTCTAGGGGTGGATAAAGTCAGACCCCTAATAACGCGATATTTAGTGTCGGTATGAAGCTCATCACCACCAGAGAAACTACTGATCCTAGATCGGTAATTCTCGACTACCTTGGCCAAGGATTTCTGGTGACGGCCATCCATGCACTCTGCAACCCCTACCCCCAATACGGGGAGAGACGAATCCCCTGACGATCCGCTCACTGCCTCCATGTGGCTCGGGACTGTACCCAACTAAAATATGTTTGCACGACTCCTTCGAGCCATGGTAGGGTAGTAATCAAAGCACAGTGGGAACTCACACGAGACAAATGACGATCTCAGGTCGATAGACTAACCTATACACATATCACCAGGAAACTGCTATCTGACAATAGGTATAATACCAACTAGCATGTTCCCGGCGAGTCCGTCCGGTGTACTCATAACCCAATGTGCACCTGTATACTATCTTAGGTGAACCAACTGACACCAATGGCTTGTGAGACCGGCCACCGCCCCTCTTCGAGGTCTCGATCCGTATACACTAGTCTACTCTCGGAGTATCGATGCCTGGTCTTGAAACTCCTACGACTAGGGACACTCTAAGGATGTGCTTATAGACCACCCAACTCTCACGTATATGATCGCCATCATACTGCTGGTAGTCAAGCAAGAATCCTATGGGCTCTATCAACATGTAATAGTGATCTGTAATGTCATCTGAAGCATGTACACGATGATAAAGACAAACTACATAGCATACTATCATCTCGAGTAAGACTGTCCTACCGGTATAGGTCCTCCCTCAATCATTGCAATAATGTGCCTGCGATCCAACAATTGACTTTGAGGGCAGTATAGCCAACAGATTGCAGAGCAATCAAACAGAGACTTTTAATTCCACCTTAAACCAAGTTTTAATGCATTTGAATTCATCATTTTAATTCCAAAACCCTAATTCCACACAATAAATACTACCCTATGCCCTATCCCTTCATTATTCTGAAAATTATAGCCAAAACTCTCAAAATTTCTTAAGTACAAGTGGAGTAGAAGAGGAGTTAGAAAGAGATCAAGTTCCGACGAGGATCGAGCAAATTCTGGCGACCCCGCGACGCCACGACGACAACCCTCCCTATTTCTATTTTCTCTTAACCTGACTAGCTTGTAAGTCCTTTCCAATTCTCATTCCCCTTCATTAAAAGTTCATTTTCAAAACATATGTCGGAAGTGGAGTTAATACCGACATCTTCTTCTAAAACTCAATAATTCCACTTTTTCTTACATATTCTTCATTCATATTCCTACACCATATTTGTTAACATAAAACCAATGCTTAGAACCGATTTTTAATCAAAAATATCATGCATACTAACTTTAACTTAACATTTACATTAAAATACCATGGAGTTTTTATATATCATCTTTTATTGTTTTGCTTAAACATACCTTTTGAAAACATCATGGGGTAACGACCTACCCCTCACATACACACATGATTTCATTGCAAGATATATCCTTGTATGAATTTTTGTTACGAATACAAGATTACAATAAAATACCATTTACTATAAAAACGGTTTTTCTTTAAATTGTTTTCTAAATTTCTTTGCAAATAAGCCTCTACAACCCTCTTTATGGGACCCGCTATTGGATGATGCAGATTATTGCACATCCTTGGGCTACTAGAGCGAGATGCAGACCTCCTCACAGAGCATTCGGTCTCGAAAGGTTTTTAATACAGTTTTTAAGAAAAACACAATTTTCTACTTAAATAAAAATTTAATTTTTAATAATTATATAAATATTACAAATCCATATATTTTCAAAATATAATAAACTTACATTTTGTACAATGAAAGAATTACAAGTTTCATCAAAATACTATCAAGATACCAACAAAAGTCAAGCTTTACAATTAAATACCATGAACTTTCCAAACTAAGATATTATCACTAAAATACCTCAAATCATTAAAATTCACATCCATGAAAACCCTAAATAATATAAATAACTTCTCGAGGTTATTTTGAAACTATATTAAAAATATTTTTCATAAAACCCCCTCGAGTTATGTAAAACTATATTTAAGGACTTAAGTAAATATAGGTTTAAGCGGGATCAATTCTCTTGAGCCCACAGAGTCGGAGAAAGTGAGTGCTTGTATATTTAAGGTAGAAAACTTAACGGTGTTATCAATGGTAATTGTCTTGGAAAAAGACACAAATCCTGCCGTCCATATGCAGCAGTTACCGATAACTCCCAAACCTAATTCAGGATCAAAATCAGTTACAAGTGTCTGACTCAGTCTGAATCTAAATCAAACTTGAATTCAAATCAAACCAGAATCCAAATCAAACTTGAATCCAAACTCAAACCAAAATCCAATTCAAACATGAATACAAACTCTAACATGTATACTTGAATATGAACCTGAATATCAAACATGAATACACGACTTGACTTGACCGAACCATGGCTATAACTTGACATGACTACAAGATTACATCCTGAACCTAACTACTTGAATAACTTGTATCCACAGTTTCGGTAAGACTTGTAATATAATCAATACAACACATTACGCGGGGTTAACGGGATAGATTGGTACGGAATGTATTAAGGTGGCACGAGATGGTCACTAAAAGACACCTACATGAACTCTCGTGATGTTGTCCCATGCGTTTTGACGGGGCCTTGTACTACATGTTACCATAGTCCATGGGGTAAGATGGACTCCTCTCGTATACAAAAATACTTTCTGTACCAAGTTACAAACAACTACATTAGAATAGCAATCTTATACCTATACAACTTACCAGTTCAATTCTTATTACTTGCTATATTCCTTTTTTTCTTTTGGGACTTACCGAGCGCTAGTTCGCCGACGACATTCCTATCTATTTCTTTCTTTGGAATGTTTGTCAGGAGGACCGGACTCTCAGGAGATCGAGCCGAGCCAGGAAGACTTGGACCAGTTCACTGCCCAGCAGAACTTCTAGTTCACGTTGTACTTATTTCAGTTTGTATGCCGCTGTTTAGGCATTGCTTTATATCATTGTATCTTTCCTTTTCAAAGCAGTTGTATTGTAAAGATGAATGTTAATAAAAGTTGCTTTTTATTTTTATATCTCCTGTCATTCTTGTGCATTTTTACATATATTGCTTAATTACGCTTAACATATTTATTTCTTAGTAAATACGTTGCGGGCCCGCCACGTCTCTGCTTCTGTACACTGGGAAGCGGGGCGTGACAACCTTCCTCGGATGATATTGCGGGTTAATATCGAAATCTTCCATCAGCTATAACCATCTTCTCTGTCTCATGTTGGGCTCCTTCTGGATGAGAATATACTTCAAACTCTTGTGATCAGTAAAGATCTACACCCCATCACCCAGTAAATAATGACTCCAGATCTTCAGGGAAAATACCACTGCCGCTAGCTCAAGGTCATGGGTAGGATAGTTGTGTTCATGAATTTTCAACTGTTTTGATGGATACGAAACTACTTTACCATGTTGGTGTAGCATGCACCCAAGTCCCTTACCTGAGGCATCACATTGGATGTCGAAATCTCCGGATCTATCGGGGATGGTAAGAATCAGTGTTGTGGTCAAACGAGTCTAAAGGTCTTCAAATGCTCATTTACAGGTCTCGGTCCACACATAAGCCACGTCCTTCGGAGTCAAGTTAGTCAACGGTTCGACAATCTTGGAAAAGTTCTTGATGAACCGGCGGTAGAACCCAGCAAGGCCCAAGAAGCTTCTGACCTCCATAACTGAATCAGGAATTCCATTTTTGATCGGCATCGACCTTGGCGGGATCCATATAAATTGCTTCTCCGGTTATGATGTGTCCTAGAAAGGCTACTTGTTCAAACCAAAACTCGTACTTACTGAGCTTCGCGTACAATCGATGTTTCTGCAAGGTCTCCACTACATTTCATAGATGCTCTGCGTGCTCTTCTCTGCTCTTTGAGTACATCAGAATGTCGTCGATGAAGATAACCATAAACTTGTCAAGGTGTTCCTAAAACACTTGATTCATCAAATTCATGAACACTGCTGGCGCATTGATCACTCCAATGGGCATCACTAAGAATTCATAATGTCCATACTTAGTCCGTAAGGCTGTCTTGGGAATGTCAGACGTCTTGACCTTGAGTTGGTGATAACCCATCTTAAGGTCAAACTTCGAGAACACTCGAGAACCTTCCAGCTGGTCGAAAAAATCGTCGATGCATGGTAAAGGGTACTTGTTCTTTATGGTGACCTTGTTCAGTTCCCAGTAATTGATACACATACGCCGTGTCCCATTTTTCTTTGGTACCAAAAGAGTCGGAACACCCTAGGGTGAGACGCTCGGTCTGATGAAATCCCTCTGAAGATGATCATAAATCTATGTTTGGAGTTCCGTTAATTCTGTTGGCCCTATCCGGTATGGCTCCTTCGAAATCGGTTGAGTGCAAGGTATCAAGTTTATCGTGAACTCGATCGTTCGGTCTGGTGGTAGACCAGATACATCTGCAAACACATCCTCAAACTCCCGAACTATGATGGGCATCTCATCCTTAGTCTGTAGTGTGTTCAGCACTTCATCCTTCGGCTTGGATCTATAGACTGCTGGTGCTAAAGAACGACTTCTGCTCTTGAAGATGAACATTGGGTGGTCCGAAATCTTGAATACTACCCTCCTTTATCGACAGTCAATGGTAATATAGAAAGTCATCAACCAATCTATACCTAAGACCATGTTGAATTTTGGCATATCTATCACCATGAAATTGGCATAGAATCCTCAGTCGCAGATCACTACCGGACACATGTCGTATACCGTAATTGACTTTAGCACGCCGCTTCCCATGTTAACATTCCATCCGGTAGCGAGGGGTGCCACTAGAATGGAGAGGGCAGACACAAACTTTTGTGATATGAAGCAGTGGGATGCTCCCGAGTCAAAAAGTGTGAGTGCAGGTGTAGAAGCTACTAAGAGGGTACCTACGTTGTGGAAAGGAAGGTTTAAGTGTGTGTTTAAACTAAGAATTGCAACGGAAAACAAGGAAAGTACTGAAGGAAAAAGAAATGATTCATAAGGAAAGGTACCTATGATGACAAGTCCTGTGGCCTCGGTCTCTTTGCCGGTCATAATAAAGACTTGACGTTTGGGGGCATTACGCTGGGCCAGTTGAAACACCTGCTACTGCCAGGGTAGGGGTGGTCCTCTCTTGTGCGCCTCCCGGTTGGATGGTCTAGCGACGAAAGCCGGTCGGGCCCTATGTTACTGTGCCCCAAGGTTGGCTGGAAGGTTGACAGGGCCAGGTTGTCTCCTCTTCTAAGGACAGTTCTCAAGCGTGTGGTTAGGAGACCCACAAGCCAGGCAGAGCTTGTTCAACACACGACAATCTCGAATCTAATGCCCGACCTTGCCGCAGTAGTGGCAAATTTGGGATGATGATCATGATGAAAAAGATATCCCTGCTGGCCTTGTGAACTGTTGATTCACATTGGGCCTGGAAGACTCCCCCTGATACCAGACTTGCCGGTCTCTTGACTTTGGCCGGTTGGTTCTTCTGTCTGATGCGTTTCTCCTTATCCTCAAAGTTACAGGTAGCATCTAGGATCGCATCATAGGTGAGGAGGTGAGGAGAACGGACATGGAAATGGTAGATTGAATCTTCAAATCCAGTCCTTGCCGAAATCTCTTCGCAATATAACTCTGGGGTAGCTACCAGATAAGGTGCGAAGCGACTTAATATGGAGAATCCTGCAACATTCTCATCGATGGGTTTATCCTATATCGAACCTTGTTGGAGTTGGACAAACTTCCTCTCTATCTCCAGATAGGCCACGGCCGGGAAAAACTGTGCATCGAAATGCCCGTTGAACGTCTCCCAGCTGATTGGCTTCTCCAGCCGACTCTCCTCCGCATCCTACCAAATACGGGAGTTCACGGTGACTTGGAGTTTCGCAATGTCAACCCAAGCCTCAATTGGGACCTAGGCGGCACCAAGAACATCTACAGTGCTCTGAAGCCACTCTTCGACTTCCAAAGGTGTCCCCTTCCTAGTGAAAGAATTAGGGTGTAATGACCTGAATTGCATGACACCAAGTGCCCCGTGAGTATTCGGGGTTAATGCCTTCTCGAGAATTGTTGACTGTTGTTGTCGGCTTTCAAGAAATTATCTTCAGAGCGTTGCGGTCTGCTGCTGCTGGTGCTCCAACAGTCCTTGCATCATTTTAATCATCACAGTAACTTGCTTGTTCTCATGCCTGTTACCCATGAGGTTGCAGTTCCCGTTGTTTCCTTCCATTGGATATCTAAAGAAAGGAAACATGGGATAGGTTACAAATGAGCTCAATGATGAAACATGATTATTAACTTGCAAGAAGGAACCAATAATAATTGCAAGTGAAAGTACGAACTATGAGTGCAAAATAAATACACAAAGCTAAAGGAAAGAGATACAAGAAATAATGGTTTGAAACTGAAATTTTATTATTTTCATAATCTCAAACAAAAAGAGTGCAATTGAATACGAAGAGAAAAGGCCCTACTACTATACATTGTCTTATTTGGCCAATAAAAGAAATAAGTTTTATTAAGCTAGGCCTCGTCCCTTGCTGGTCATTGGTAAGGGTGAGCCGGCCGGCCGCGAATATTGGTCCTCCTCCCCGTATTGTAAACCACTCGCAGTCCCGGGCCCAAATGGTGGTAGATGTGAGGGCATCACCTGCGCCGATAGACCCTCCTATCTCGATAAAAAAATTTCCCATGAATTGGTTGATTGGGGCCGCTACTATAAGCACCTCAGCCTCTCCTGGCTCCACAGGCTTAATAGGTAAGCGGTAGGGATAAGGGTTTAGCCTGCACCGGTAAACCCTCGCAGTTAGGTAGTTTCAGTTACCCCAAACTACATCGTTGGGGCTGCTGCTCTAGACTCCCCAGCCTCAATAGGCTCAATAGGTAAGGAGGCCTCTTCGTCCGACTCCTCATCCATCAGGGCTTCCCCCTCTAGCTCCTTTGCTGCAAGAGCCCCATCCTCGGACTCCTCCTAAGTCGGAGCCTCTTCTTCGGCCTACTCTTCAGCCCGAGCCTCTTCTTTGGGCTCTTCTTCCATAAGGCCCTCATCCCCTCATCCTCAGAGTCACTGTAAATCTCATTGACAACTAGTGGTACTACCTCGACTCCCTTGTTCTCGGAGTCTTTAGAGTGCTATCAATCTGGATAGGCTCATGAGGCCCCTGAACCTTATCGTCTAAGGCCTCCAGCCGGTATAGTGAATAGTCGAAGGTGATGGTGGATTCGGTGTCCTCAACCATAAGGGGTGCCGCGTCATGGTTTTCCATGGCCTGAAAAAGGGAAGACAAGGTCAGATGATCGGAATATGAAGGAAAATACAGTAGCGACTGATATGGAAAGAAAATAAAATGGATAGAACAAATAGGATTCAAATACATAATAAAGTCAGTTAATGTTCTGTTTTAGTACATTAGAACCTGCATGGGCCATCACTAAAACTTGTCACGCCCCGCATCTCAAAGTACTGAAGCGGTGACGTTGTTCAGTCCGCAACCTAACTATACCAAGGACAGAATAGGCTCAATATAGTTACGTTTAAGAGTAAAATAAATATGCAGGTAATATACCAAAAAAATAAATAAAGGCAAAGTATTTATTCCATCAGCTAAATTTATTACATCACTTGGGAAAGAACTACATAAAGTTTATTACATCAATTCAAAGAAGGCAGACCCTAAACTGTTGGATATAGTGCCCTCAGAGTCAATTATTGGATCACAGGCACGTGATTGCAATGGTTGAGGAAGGACCTATACTGGTAGGACAGTCTTACTCGAGATGATAGTATACTATCTGGTTTATCTTTATCATCGTGTACTGCTTTAGGTGACCTTACAGGTCACTATTGCACGTTGATAGAGCCCCTAGGATTCTTGCTTGACTACCAACAGTATGAGGGCGATCATATACGTGGGAGCTGGGGTCTATAAGCACATCCTTAAAAGGTCTCTAGTCATGGGAGTTTCGAGACAGGGCATCGATTCTCCAGAGTAGACTAGTGTATACAGTCGAGACCCCGACGAGGGGTGGTGGCCGGTCTCACAAGCCACTGGTGTCAGTTGGTTCATCTAAGATGTATACAGGTGCTCATTGGGTTATGAGTACACCGGACAGGACTCGCCGAGAAGCTGCTAGTTGGGATTATACCAGACGTCAGATAGCAGTTCCCTAGTGACATGTATACAGATTAGTTCATCGACCTGAGATCGTCATTTGTCTCGTGTCAGTTCCCACTGTGCTTTGATTACTACCCTACCACGCTCAAAGCAGACGTGCAAACAGGTTTTAGTTGGGTACAGTCCCGAGCCACATGGAGGCAGTGAGCGGATCTGCAGGGGTTCATCTCTCCCGGTATTGGGGGTGAGGTCGCGCTGTGTCTAGGAGAGCCATTACACGAAGCCCTCGCCCGAGGCAGGAGATTTACTGGTAGATATTCCAGTAGTATCTCAGGGTGTTCTGGGCTACACTCCGACACGACTTGTACCACTTTTGGGGGTCTGACTTTTACCAACCCCCTAGGCCCGCCATGCGATACTCAAAGACGAACGGACCGGACTGTACGGATATTGTCACTGACAGGCTCAGTAGGGTGTCAGGATGAGTTCGCTCATCGACGTCCCTTTTGGTCAATAGCTGGTGGCCCGTCACGTATGGCTAATACCTCTGACGTGCTAGTGGTTAAATCCACAGCCATAGTATTGATGAGTCTTTAGAGTCCCCCACACAGACAGTTACTCAAGTTTCGGGGGAAACGCTGTAGAGGCCGTATGGAGATATGGCAGGGTTCGATCAGATACATGCGGTATTGCACGGATCGTGATCGGACGGATTTTACTAGCGGGCTTTGGTTTAAGCCGGATCCTAGTATTAGACAGTGTAGATTTTGTCTCTTTGCATTTGTATTCAGTGGGAATACAAATGCGGGCATGTATATGCAGTCGTGGGGTTTTCCTGTAATTTATTACGGGATCAGTTTTCTGAAATTGCCAGTTTGCTTTGCGTACCAGCCGGTTTTCCTTTGTTCCTTCACGGCCGGACTTTTGTGATGGAGGGGGTTATTTGCAAGTTTGCAAATAACTTATTGTGGAGGGGGTTTCTTGCATATGAGAGCTTCCTGATAGTTCCTTCATGATGAGATTCCATTTTAGTCTCTTGTCTTGCATTTAATGTGATGGTGTGTGAGAGAAATGATAGACTTTGATGTGACCATTTTTCTTATCTTTATCTTGTATTTTCTCCTCTTGTTATTGTTTTCATTCTTTTTCCCACCCACCACTAGAGAGGATGGCCATTCTTGGAAGGGAAAAAGGGGAGTTCATTATGTGAGGGAAATTGATCATCTCATTTTTGCTTCCTACACAAATTCATCTACCTCTCTCCAAAGTCCATTGTCTATTCCTCCATCAAGGCAACTTCACCCCAAAGAGACATAGATTCTACACTACACCTACAATACCCTTGGACGCGTCGGCTTGCCAACTTCGTGCCCGAGTTGCCTCGGTCTAGAGGTGGGAGCCCGTAAAAGAAACAGGCTACGTGGTGCCCTTTCCGACGAGGAGGTGACGAACGGAGATTCCGCGGGAGATCGGGACGACGACGAGAAGACCGAAGGACACGGATCGCTCGGTATATCTCTCTACCCATCATTTAGTTTGCTAGTAGTTAGGTTAATGGCCCGATCCGGGTTGATAGTGCGCGGTGGTGCCGGTTTGCAAGTTTCGCAAAGTTTTTCGTTTCCGCAATTCCGGCGTCGGATTGACGGCCGGGGTGCCGCCGTGCACATACATTGGTATCAGAGCCACGCCATTAACCTAGCCTAGCTTGCTCTAGTATGTTTAGAACTCGATCGAACAAAAATCCCAAAAACCGTATTTTTCTTGCATCAGGTTTCTGTCGAAATTTTTTTAGCTCCAAAAATTTTTCAGGTTGTTGCAGAAATGTGTGTAGGGAATTTCAAGCTATCTGCAAAAATTTGGTGGGGCAATGCTTCAGGATGACCGCGGAAACGCGGCCAAACCCCTGGTTTAGCTGCGGTTCCGTGGTGGAAGCAACTTCTTGATGTGCCAAATTTTTCCAGAGGGCTTTAGACATGGAAATAGGGGTTTTGGGATATTCTGTTTGGGCCCAGATTTTCTCTGAGTGCTACAGTAGTGCTTGGGGCCCACTTCGGTAAATTTGATCGATCTAGTATTTTAAACATGTTAGTTCACAGTATTTACATTATATCTGCGACCGTGAATGTCATTTGATCGGTAAATCCTGTCTATCTGCTATAGCCCTTTTAGACGGATTTGCGAACATGACATTCACGTTGATGTTCTGTGTTGTGCTGTGATGTTGCGGATTTGTCGTGGGGATAGCCTGGATGCAATGTTAGTACAGTTTTGTTTTATATGTACATTTGATATTGCGGGGCGAGCGTCCGACATGTGGACTGCCATCACTGCCTGTCTGTATATTATTCTTTTGGGGCACGACCGGGTCGAGATCGATGTACATGTTATATGTATATTTTACTTTCTGTACTAGGATTACCCCGCGGAGGGGTGCACGGATAGCCGGGTTCTAGAGGTCAACGAGCCCGCATCTCATGGCATTGAGACGGAGGGGGATTTACTCTAGAATTGGCGGGCTATTCGCCGCGCTCGTAGGGGGTATAGGTTGACCCAGGAGGGGTGCCCAAGTTACCGGATTCCATGAAGTGCTGGGTGGTCCATTCACGTTGCTGAAGGGGGCTGTCTCGCTTCAGGTTTTGGCGGGTAACTTGCCGCGCCCGTAGGGGTCTAGGATTTCATTGCACAGGCTATCCACACAACCAGGAGAACGTCGGGTTTCAATAGCGGCTCTATGAAACCCGGGGATCCCAGATATCTGTATTGTTCTGTGATGCTGATTACATTTCTGTGATGTTGCATTTTATCACACCTTGAGCGAATATTATATATTGATATATATACTAGTAAATGTTGTATTTGTTTTGCATCCGTGCTAGTCCAGTCCCCGCTCTGTCGTTAGTTAAGTAACCTAACGGGTGGTGACGGGACCCAGTGGCGAATGCGGATGGCATATACGTACATCATTATTTTCGTTCTTTTGTGGTGTGATCAATTGATGGGGCTGGGTTGATTCGGATCAATGCAAGATAAACAAACCTATTCTGATGTTGTTGGAACATTTTTCAAAAAGCCGTTATTGCAAGGGCGTTCTCTTTTGTTTTGCACAGTGGTATTCGGTTATGAATTTCCAGCTCCTCAGTCGACGAGGCAAGGGCCGAGATCCCTTCACCGGGAGTGACCCCTTGGACAAAAGTTTGCGTCAAGGCAACAACTTCACTATAGCCGATTACTTTTTCTTTGCATCGTGGTATTCAGTTGGAATATCCTGCACCTCATTCTACGGGGAAAGTGCCGAGATCCCTTCACCGGGTGTGATCTCTTTAGCAAAGGTTTTCGTTACTATATTTTTCTAAAAAGCTATCCATTCCTTCAACGATATCAAGTTCATTACGTTAAAGGTTTTCGCCAGAAACCATTCGTAGCCCTCCGTCGTTTCATATGGGTAGTCAATAGTATTCAAGCTGTGTTTGTTGGCCAAAGTCAAGGCACAGTGTTTGGTAGCTGTTGGGTATTCATATGCAGCATAGATAGATGCGTTGGTTTGGGACAGTCGTATAGCCTTGTTGGCCAAAGTCAAGGGCTTGTTCGGGTGGGTTCAAATTAACCTGGAGAATGACGGGTAGAACTTAACATGTGACTTATGATTTGTTGGCCAAAGTCAAGGTCATAAGAGCATGAGGCAAAAATCACATCGGGAGTTTCTAAAGAAACTGAAACTTGCCAGATATGCACATACCTTCTGGAGTGTGATGACGTCAGCGGATTTCGTCACGTTATCATGCGATGATAGTTGGATCCCGATTCCCACTGATGAGTTGGTTTACTCCTCGGGTGATCCCGACTAATTCTTCTTTCAGGTTTGGGGAAGAATTTGACGTTACAGTGGGAGGTTCTGATTAGATAAAGTGATAACCATTCTGATCTAGGTTAGAGTGCACACTGAGTTTATTTTCTCTCTTCCTTTGGCAGCGACCATTGACCCGACCATAGACTATGACTCAGTGACCAAAATTAACCGAACCTTCTTAAACACTGGCTTTTGGATTGTCAGAGTTGCAAACCTCATTGCCACTCCTACTTTTACCCTTTTCTCCAGGACACCCCGTATTACTACGAACGTCCACTTCCATTGGACAAAACCATCGTATGGTTATATACGAACTCGAAGAAATTCGAGGATGGTTTCCGGTTCTGGAGAAAATGAATAGGACTATTTAGTTGTCTTTTCCTTCTACCTTCTCTCAGGTTGCGAGTACTCCTTGGTTTAGGAGATAGTACACCTATTATGCAAATTAGATAGTCTTCTTCCAAACCTTAGGCTAGTGCCGAACGGTGGGGAATGAAGAAAACCAATTAGCATAACGATGGTGTACAGAAGGTATTAAGTAAAGACATATCAAGGGATTAGTAAGAGGGCAAAGTAAACTGCGACTGCTATTCACGACCAAACCAGGTATTTCTTCGCCAATCCTAAATCACCTTTGTATTTCTCCAGGACACTCCGTATCACTACGAAGATCCACAGTTTATTTGGATGCTCCATCGTATGGTTATATACGAACTCGAAAGGAACTTGTTCCAGTTCGGGGATGGATCCTGGTTCAGGAGAAATAGGAATAAGGTTCATTCGGTTGTCTTTTATCATCACCTTCTCTCGCATTGCGAGTGCTCCTAGGATTAGGACAGTACACCCATTATGCTTATTGGATAGTCTTCTTCCAAACCATAGGCTGGTGCCGAACGGTAGGGAAGGAAGAAAACCATTTAGCCTAAAGGGGTGTGCAGAAGGTAATGACTAAAGACATATAAAGGGATTTGGAGAGGTGGCAAAGAATTATACGGTTACAGTTGTGAATTTGGATAATGGAAGTGGCATTACTAGGAATACCGGGATACCCCATCGAAACATTTCAATGTTTCAGTTTCACTGTGTACTGTTAAAAGAAAACTGATTTCCCAATCAGATCTTGCTCCAGGGTATGTATTTACCAGGTTTGATTCTCACATCAGTATGGTTTTACAGATGATGAGTGGGAGTAAGTTATTGGGAATTGGGTGATTATCCTCATTATATCGGGATTCGTTGTAATTGGTGATATTTGAGGAAGTCACCTGGGTTGTTTGCCGGACGGCAAATATTTGGTTTTGAATATCCGTTGTTATGCACCAATTTCAAATTGATATATCTATACATCTATTTTTTATAGAGTGAGATATACCTTTTTGAAATTATGTCTATGACATTTACCTATATCAGTGGATGGTTAGGTAAGGAGCATTAAACAGCGGTGTAATTTTTCTTAACCATAAGTACAGTTTTCAACCTACGACACACGGTGAATGAGTCACTAGACTCAGGGGACTTATATAGAGTATTGTATATTGTCCAGTGTCCATTAGGACAGAGGGGTTAGTCCTCGTACTATATTCAGTTTACTTATGACTTCTCTAGTTCTTAGACAAGTGTTTCGTAGAAACACAGGGTCCAAGTTTTGAGAAGTTATAGGTATAAGAGTAAAGTAGAGAACCAGGTGTTGCAAGTATCGGGATTCTTCAAGGTGATCGAAGATGTAGATACTTGTGAATGGTATTCAGTTGATAGTGATGATTAAGAGAACTTGTTTCTCTTTCAGATTACTCATAAGTGGAAGCATTCCTAAGTTGAGTAATGCTAATCGGCCTCCTTCCATTTAGTTGACATGCACTAGAGACAGCTGCATGATTTGAATCTGGTTCAATTAAATCAGTGTCTTTGTTTCTGTATTGGATATAGAACAGTTCGTATCTTGACGTTGTTAAGGTACGGGGAGTTGTCCGGCTTATGCTTAAAACCAGACTCTGGATAACTCAAGGCACGTTTCTGTAATGGCTGTTTGTGGGGTGACCCAGGCTATGACGAGGGTTGATTTTCTACCATCTGGAGGATCAATAGTGATATTTTTCTTGACTCGCCACAATTTTAAAAGAAATGGATTTTTTCCAGAAAACACTAGTGGGAGTATGGTAGAACTGGAAGTGATTCCAGAACCGCAAACGATTACTGAAGATTTGATAAAAACCTAAAGATTCAATCTGTATTGACATTCCATTAGCCACTCCGCAGATATGGTGGGTAACCTCAGGCGCTCGAGAGGTACTTCGGTATGCTCAAGGACGGTGACAGGGAGGTTCTTGTTTACCCAGACTTGCCATTGCTGTTGTTCCAGACTGTGAGACCCGGCAGGAGGATGAGTATAGCGTCGTTCTAAACTAGCTTTAGAAGTGCACGTGTATATGACTCTGCCAGAGGGTTGTCGTAGTCAGTGGGAGCAGCGGAAGCATTGGTGGATAAGTGGCTTATGTCTATTTATAGACTAAAGCAGATATAGCGGAGATAGATCATCTATTTCTAACGTGACAGTCATAGGTTTGACTTCATCAGAATAGGGGATGGATCTGTTAAGAAGGTAGTAGGGCGTGATGTCCTGGTATTTGGATGACATACACAGAGTAGGAAGTGATATTCCTATACTACGATCGGTTATACTTTGGTTGTCACACAGTGGTTTCTCCATATGGGACTTGGATATTATATCAAGACATTCTAGTTACTAGAACAATAGATCTAGATTTGGGTGGTTTCCCAATCTGGGTACTAAGACAGCATTCTATGAGTATTTAGAATGGACGACTCCTGGCACGGTAGTATACCTGCAGGTGATGGAGTCGCCCTCTCTAAAGGTGTCTTACAGACTAAAGGGGAGAGGGATGTGCATGATTGGCAGATCACTTGCTTAGGCAATTGAGTCAATCTTGAGATGTCAAGTACCACACCAGATGTTGTTCTTGCAGTAGGTGCAATAAGTTGATATTCATCCAATCCTGGAGAAACAATCGGAAGTAGCTTTAGAACATAAGTTAATGTTCTAGGGATTTGATGACGGCAGCCTCCTTTAGGAGACAGTTGTCTTTTCAGGCTTCCATGGTGACATGGATGACAGAGTGACTGTCAGAGTTGTAGTTTTCCCTCTGACAAGGGGCAGTATTTTGGACAGGTGGTCCAGGAAGATACTGAGGGAAGGATGGCGCAGAATACTGATTATTCAGTTGACGATACAGTCTAAGAAGTTTAGATTTGGAGTTCATTTATGAGCTAGGCCCCATCAGACACCCAGACACATTCTAAAACAGGTATTGCTCATTTGGGGAGATGGCTTTCTCCGCGAACTTGAGATAAAGAGAGACATAGAAAGAAACATCAAAGCGGATCCACTCACTGAGGCTATTCCTCGAACGCAATAGTTTCGCAAACGAGCTTTGTGAGATTGATTAGTAGAAGAGTTGGGTGTTCGTTATCACACGGGCTGTGAGTATCCGACATCGCAATAATTAGCCTTGAGTGCAAGTGGGAGATTGTTGGATATAGTGCCCTCACAGTCAATTATTGGATCACAGGCACGTGAATGCAATGGTTGAGGGAGGACCTATACCGGTAGGACAGTCTTACTCGAGATGATAGTATGCTATATGGTTTATCTTTATCATCGTGTACTGCTTTAGGTGACCTTACAGGTCACTATTGCACGTTGATAGAGCCCCTAGGATTCTTGCTTGACTACCAGCAGTATGAGGGCGATCATATACGTAGGAGCTGGGGTCTATAAGCACATCCTTAAAAGGTCTCTAGTCGTGGGAGTTTCGAGACAGGGCATCGATTCTCCAGAGTAGACTAGTGTATACAGTCGAGACCCCGACGAGGGACGGTGGCCGGTCTCACAAGCCACTGGTGTCTGTTGGTTCACCTAAGATGTATACAGGTGCTCATTGGGTTATGAGTACACCGGACAGGACTCGCCGGGAACCTGCTAGTTGGGATTATACCAGACGTCAGATAGCAGTTCCCTGGTGACATGTGTACAGATTAGTTCATCGACCTGAGATCGTCATTTTTCTCGTGTGAGTTCCCACTGTGCTTTGATTACTACCCTACCACGGCTCATAGGAGACGTGCAAACAGGTTTTAGTTGGGTACAGTCCCGAGCCACATGGAGGCAGTGAGCGGATTTGCAGGGGTTCGTCTCTCCCGGTGTTGGGGGTGAGATCGCGCTGTGTCTAGGTGAGCCATTACATGAAGCCCTCGGCCGAGGCAGGAGATTTACTGGTAGGTATTCCCGTAGTATCTCAGGGTGTTCTGGGCTGCACTCCAACACGACTTGTACCGCTTTTGGGGGTCTGACTTTTACCAACCCCTTAGGCCCGCCATGCGATACTCATAGAAGAACGGACCGGACTGTACGGATATTGTCACTAACAGGCTCAGTAGGATGTCAGGATGAGTTCGCTCATCGACGTCCCTTTTGGTCAATAGCTGGTGGCCCGTCACATATGGCTAATACCTCTGACGTGCTAGTAGTTAAATCCACAGCCATAGTATTGACGAGTCTTTAGAGTCCCCCCCACAGACAGTTACTCAAGTTTCGGGCGAAACGCTGTAGAGGCCGTATGGAGATATGGCAGAGTTCGATCAGATACATGCGGTATTGCACGGATCGTGATCGGACGGATTTTACTAGCGGGCTTTGGTTTAAACCGGATCCTAGTATTAGACAGTGTAGATTTTGTCTCTTTGCATTTGTATTCAGTGGGAATACAAATGCGGGCATGTATCTGCAGTCGCGGAGTTTTCCTGTAATTTATTACGGGATCAGTTTTCTGAAGTTGCCAGTTTGCATTCCGTACCGGCTAGTTTTCCTTTGTTCCATCACGGCCGGACTTTTGTGATGGAAGGGGTTATTTGCAAGTTTGCAAATAACTTATTGTGGATAGGGTTTCTTGCATATGAGAGCTTTATGATAGTTCCTTCATGATGAGATTCCATTTTAGTCTCTTGTCTTGCATTTAATGTGATGGTGTGTGAGAGAAATGATAGACTTTGATGTGGCCATTTTTCTTATCTTTATCTTGCATTTTCTCATCTTGTTATTGTTTTCATTCTTTTTCCCACCCACCACTAGAGAGGCTGGCGATTCTTGGAAGGGAAAAAGGGGAGTTCATTATGTGAGGGAAATTGATCATCTCATTTTTGCTTCCTACACAAATTCATTTACCTCTCTCCAAAGTCCATTTTTTATTCCTCCATCAAGGCAACTTCACCCCAAAGAGACATAGATTCTACACTACACCTACAGTACCCTTGGACGCGTCGGCTTGCTCCGAGTTGCCTCGGTCCAGAGGTGGGAGCCCGTAAAAGAAACCGGCTACATGGTGCCCTTTCCGACGAGGAGGTGATGAACGGAGATTTCGCGGGAGATCGGGACGACGACGAGAAGACCGAAGGACACGGATCGCTAGGTATATCTCTCTACCCATCTTTTAGTTTGCTAGTAGCTAGGTTAATGGCCTGTTCCGGGTTGATAGTGCGCGGTGGTGCCGGTTTGCAAGTTTCGCAAAGTTTTTCGTTTCCGCAATTCCGGTGTCGGATTAACGGCCGGGGCGCCGCCGTGCACTTACATAAACAAGTGGGCAACAAGAAACGCAAAAGAAACTAATCCTAATAGTAAGTGGATAGCTCCACGAAATCTTCCGATGTGGCTTCTACATCCTCGCCTCCATCTTATGCCTTGTCTATATCTAACGGACATCCAGAAAAAGACAGAAGAGAAGGATATGTCCATCAACAAGATATACTCGGGTATAATGTCTTAAGAAGTATAGGTAAAAGTAAGGTAATAATGTGCGATGCATGATGTTATATGTGTGTAACGTGATGGATGACAGGTATCGTATAAGTATTGTGTATGCTATAATTAGTAGGTAAGGGTGTTAGGTTCTCGAGATTATTCTGTTGTGGCCACTAAACAAAAGCAATCAAGAGTAATAATAGCGTTCCGTTTCACCCTCGGAACTACGGTTTAAAGGAACGGGAATCCTGAGACCCTTAATACAGCCTCACATTACCCAACTATCCCACTCCGGTCTTGTTTAGTTGCATATGAGTACAGGTTGGCGTTAGCACGCGGCTCTACTAAATATAGAACATGGGTTTCGCTTTCCTAATTTAGGTCATCCGTATATCGGAATCCTCACTTTCATATATAGATCATCCGTATATCGAAATCTTCACTTTCACCCCATGACTAGGTTCATGCGTCTCATCCTTACCGTACGAGGTAACAGGTCATGCAATGTTTCATGCGTTAGGTTAAGTATCGTATTCAAGATGTGAAAAAGGATACAAGTCCATGTAAAAGAGGTAAGTATATGGTACACTCATGTAGTAGGGTTTATTAATAGTTCATGGTAATTTTATGAAATATAGGGTTTTTAAAGTTCAGGGTATTAAGGTGAAAAGTGGTTTATCAAAGCTAGGGTATTTATTTGAAAAGGGGTTATAATAGTTTAGGGTATTTAATTGAATGTTGTTTAAAAGAGTTGAGATAGTTATTTGAAATAGGATTTATATAAGTCTAAGGTATTTATTTAAAAATACGGGTTTTGGTAAACTTGGCGTATTTTAGTGTAATAAAGGAATTTAGAATATTTTTAGTGAAATAATATAATTTAGGGTATTTTAGGGAAACAATATAGTTTATGGTATATTAGTGTAATAAAATAGTTTATAGTATTTCAGAGTAACAAAATATTCATTTAAAATTTCGGCAGTACTTCGACTTGTAAAATGGCGTTAACTCTAAATGGAAACGGGCAGCATAACGGTATAGGTAGGATTCACAAAAACTAGATAAAAAGAGGGAAGGCTGTTACCCCGTGTCTAAAAATATGTATAAGAGTTCCCATAAGGTGTGGGTCACAAGTTAGATGCAACTAAAAGGGTTTGTCATGTTTATCGATTAGAACTACATTAACAACAAGCAATATGTCCAAATTAAATGTTGGAGTTGAGAGAATATTAGATCGGATTTAGCATGTAAGATAAAGTGACGAGATCGAGGGGGAGAGACGGATCCTACCGTTAAGTGAGAGATGGAACGGATTCAAGAAACGTCGCGTCTTTCCTTTTCACTCCTTTCTCCTTGCTCGAATTTTCACCAAGCATTTAGGCGGCACAATTGAGTAAGCGAGGAAGAAACGAAGACACCGGTAATTTTTTTAGAATTTTGGGAGGAGAAACGAGAGAGAATCATAAAATAGCATCGTCTATTTATAGGGTTAAAAACCCTAAACCCCGAGCCGACCCAGTGCCGATCGCCACCGTGATTGCGCGTGGCTGTCCCACGCGCCCGCCCTGACCGTTTGATCTCGTGATCGAACGATTCGCGATTGCGCACATGGACACAAGCCGCCCACTTGGTTGCACGTGCTTGCGTGTGCAAGCGCGTGGGGTCCACTCGCCGGCGCATGGCACCAGCGAGAGGCATGACGGGCCAATTGGGCAGGGTCTTGTAGGCTCGGTCTCATGGGCCCGGTTCTATAATTTTTTTTCTTTTCTTTCTTTTTTTTGAAAATTCATTTAAAATCTGTTTTTAATTTAGAAAATCGTTTTAAAATACTTTAAAACATCAGAAAAATACTAGAAAATTCTTTTTTAATATTTTCTTCATTTTGTAACAAAATTTGGTCTAAACTAGTTTTCTTTTTCGTTACTAAAAATATCTCATTAAGCAGTTTTGTTTTCGAAAATTATTATATAAATACTTACAATTCCTAAAAATTATATTGATTAGGTTTAAATATGAAAAAACATTTTTAAAGTGTTTTCCAATAGTTGAAGTATCAAAATAATTATCTTGGCTTAAGGAAAATTGTAAAAAGCCTTTATTAGGTATTCGATAAATGCGGACGTTACAAGTTGCCCCCCCCCATTGATTTCGGAAATCTGCCCCCACTCCAACTGTTTCGCAGCAGCAAAAAGAAATACGTGAGAGAATGAGAATTGAGAAGAATCCAAATAAATCAAAACTCCCCTAAATTTAAGGATGGAGATTTATATTGGAAGGGTATAAACTCTAAATCAATATTTATGTTGGATGGAGGTAAAATCTAAATCAATAATGTCAAGTATTTGATATATTTATTTCCTAAGAAAAAGGAAAAGTTTGTTATTCGGAATCTATATAATTATCCAAATAAATTATTCATAAAACTATAGAATTCAGAATATATGTTTTAAAAATGAGTTACGTCACTTAAAATACAAACAAGTCAAATTCACGGCTTAAAAAGGTTTGTTATCCTTTATAATGTAAATTATCTAAATAATCTAAGCTACAACATCAAAATCAAATTTTGTTTTCAATTGCTCGATTCTAAATAATAAGCTAACAATGCAAATAGCTTTCCAATGAAACAAATTATAAACTAATAAATATTTATCAGATATTGAAAAATAGTATATTTTACCGTCAACAAAGTCGACTTGTTTGTATATGATATTTTTCTTCAAAGTAAAGTGGCTTAATTATCAATGCTATCTAATAAGTTCAAATTACTTTCTATTATAAAATAAAGGACAATTTTTTATATTACACCATTTTTAAATAATAATTTTTAAAACAAACCACTTTGAAAACATATTATAAAAAGAGACCACTTTCTATCGCGTAGGTACTACGTAAGCGCCAGCTCAATAAAAAAATTAGCGCTGACATCAATAAAAAAAATTAACGCTGACGTCAATAAAAAAAATTAGCGCTGACGTCAATAAAAAAAAATTATTAAGGGACGCAAAAATTGAGCTCCTTAATAAAAGAAAAATAATATGAATCATTTTCATTGTTGAGTCTTTGTTGTTTTTTTGGCGCAGTTGTAAACTACGTCTCAAAAAGAAACTTAGTCATTCACGGGTATGTGTTTTTCTCTGGCACAGTTTGAAAGTGCGTCCCAAAAGGAAACACGATCATTCACGGGTATGTATTTTTCTGTGATGCACTATGCCCCAGAAAAACATATACCCGTGGATGATTGTGTTCCTTATATTTATAGTTCAATCTCTTCCTCTCTATCTCGAATCTCACTCTCTGTGCCGAGCTCTTTTACACTTTCTCAGATCTCATCGCCATCGCATTCTCTATCTTTCTCCCTCTCAGTTCTTAGTCTCGCTCTTTCTCAATGTCGGGATCTTCATCTGCAGGATTGCCATCAATCGATGAAATTAAAAAGTGCATCTCTTACACCGTGGTGAAATCTGTATATAAGATGATAGACTACTCTACTTAGGAAGGCATTCTATATCGATTACGAGAGAGTATGAACTGGCCAATGAAGATCGATCGTGAAATTTTGTGGCTCTTGCACTTAGCCATATTGGATGTGCTCCCGTCTCCTCCTGAAGAAGTAACCCATAACCACCATGGGGAAGCAAATCGTCGTCTCCACTTCTTTCATTCTATGGGTATTCTTTCAGGTCACAATATCAAATACTCCGCAAGCTCTTTACCGCATCTTTATGCACCGTCAGATTTTGAACCATCTCAAACTCACTAGAGATTTCGCAGTATGAGGCCACTGATGCAATTACAGAGCGAATTAATTCTATTACTGCGGAGCTAAATAACGTAGAGAATTTATTTCTGAAATTTTAGTGATGAATTATGGTGTTCTTACTGTTCTTGCTATCTATTTTATTTGCGTCATTCATGTGTATATTGTGGATGTGTGTACCATGTGTGTGTAATATATCATGTATGAACATGTATTTGTTGTTGGATATAGTGCCCTCAGAGTCAATTATTGGATCACAGGCACGTGATTGCAATGATTGAGGGAGGACCTATACCGGTAGGACAGTCTTACTCGAGATGATAGTATGCTATCTGGTTTATCTTTATCATCGTGTACTGCTTTAGGTGACCTTACGAGTCGCTATTACACGTTGATAGAGCCCCTAGGATTCTTGCTTGACTACCAGCAGTATGAGGGCGATCATATACGTGAGAGCTGGGGTCTATAAGCACATCCTTAAAAGGTCCCTAGTCGTGGGAGTTTCGAGACAGGGCATCGATACTCCGGAGTAGACTAGTGTATACAGTCGAGACCCCGACGAGGGGCGGTGGCCGGTCTCACAAGCCATTGGTGTCAGTTGGTTCACCTAAGATGTATACAGGTGCTCATTGGGTTATGAGTACACCGGACAGGACTCGCCGGGAACCTGCTAGTTGGGATTATACCAGACGTCAGATAGCAGTTCCCTGGTGACATGTGTACAGGTTAGTTCATCGACCTGAGATCGTCATTTGTCTCGTGTGAGTTCCCACTGTGCTTTGATTACTACCCTACCACGGCTCAAAGGAGTCGTGCAAACAGGTTTTAGTTGGGTACAGTCCCGAGTCACATGGAGACAGTGAGCAGATCTGCAGGGGTTCGTCTCTCCCGGTATTGGGGGTGAGGTCGCGCTGTGTCTAGGAGAGCCAGAACATGAAAAGTCCTTGGCAAAGGCAGGAGATTTGCTGGTAGGTATTCCAGTAGTATCTCAGGGTGTTCTGGGCTACACTCCGACACGACTTGTACCGCTATTGGGGGTCTGACTTTTACCAACCCTCTAGGCCCGCCATGCGATGCTCATAGACGAACGGACCGGACTGTACGGATATTGTCACTGACAGGCTCAGTAGGGTGTCAGGATGAGTTCGCTCATCGACGCCCCTTTTGGTCAATAGCTGGTGGCCCGTCACGTATGGCTGATACCTCTGACGTACTAGTGGTTAAATCCACAGCCATAGTATTGACGAGTCTTTAGAGTCCACCACACTCAGTTACTCAGGTTTCGGGTGAAACGCTGTAGAGGCCGTATGGAGATATGGCAGGGTTCGATCAAATACGTGCGGTATTGCACGGATCGTGATCGGAAGGTTTTTACTAGCCGGCTTTGGCTTAAACCGGATCCTAGTATTTGACAGTGTAGATTTTGTCTCTTTGCATTTGTGTTCAATGGGAATACAAATGCGGACATGTATTTGCAGTAGCGGGGTTTTCCTGTAATTTATTACGGGATCAGTTTTCTGAAGTTGCCAGTTTGCATTCCGTTCCGGCCGGTTTTCCTTTATTCCTTCACGGTCGGACTTTCCGTTGGAGGGTGTTATTTACACATTTGCAAATAACATTTTGTGGAGGGGTTTCTTGCATAATTGTAGCCTCTTCATCCTGAGATTCTATTCTAGTCTTATTCATTGCTTTTCATGAGATGGGTGTGGAGTTGATTTGGATATGAAATGGGTGTGACCATTTTCATATTAGCTTATTCATTTTCTTCTCTTGGATTGGGTTTTTCTTTTTCCCCCACCATTCTTTATAGGGGGTCGGCCACTTCTAGAGGAGGGAATGAGGGGATTTTATTTTGGTGGAGAAAATGCTCATCTCATTATGCTTGCTACCTAAATTCCTAAGAACATTTTCCTTAGTTGCTTTCTTCACCTCCACCACATCATGGCAACCTCATAACCCCAAAAGAGACAAGCTTCTACACTATTCTACAGCAAATCTTGGTCGCGTCGGCTAGCCCACTTCGCGCCCGAGTTGCCTCGGTCAAGAGGTGGGAGCCCGTAAAAGAGATCGGCTACGTGGTGCCCTTTTCGACGTGGACGTGACGGACGGAGATTCCGCGGGAGATCGGCGTGGAGACGAAGACCGAAGGACACGGATCGCTTGGTATAGCTTCTCTACTCTTTTCTTGTTTGCTAGTAGCTAGGTTAATGGCCCGATCCTGGTGAAAAGTGCGCGATGGTGCCGGTTTGCTAGTTTACAAAGTTTTTCGTTTCCGCATTCGGGCGTCGTGTCGACGGCCGGGGCGCCCCCACGGACTTACATTGGTATCAGAGACACACCATTAACCATGCCTAGCTTGCTCTAGTATGTTTAGAACTCGATCGAGCAAAAATCCCCAAAAACCGTATTTTCCAATGCATCGTGTTTCTGTCGAAATTTTTCCTGCTCCAAAAATTTTTCAGGTTGTTGCAGAGACACGTGTAGGCAATTATAAGCATTCTGAGAAAATTTGGTGGCGTGATGTCACCATTCCACCGCGGAACCGCAGCCAAACCCAAGCATTGGCTGCGGTTCCTCCGCCATTTTGACTTGTCAACGCACCAAATTTTTCCAATCGGCTGTTGGGTTGGAAATAGGAGTTTTGGGATATTATTTTTGGGCCCAGATTTTCTGTAAGTGCTGCAGTACTGCTTGGGGCCCACTTCGGTAAATTTGTTCAATCGGATATTTTAAACATGCTAGTTCACAGTATTTACATTATATCTGCGACCGTGAATGTCATTTGATCGGTAAATCCAGTCTATCTGCTATAGCCCTTTTAGATGGATTTGCGAACGTGACATTCACGTTGATATTCTGTGTTGTGCTGTGATATTGCGGATCGGTCGTGGGGGATAGCCTGGATGCAATAGTAGTACTGTTTTGTTTTATATGTACATTTGATATTGCGGGGCGAGCGTCCGACATGTGGACTGCCGTCACTGCCTGTTTGTATTATTCTTTTGGGGCACGACCAGGTTGCGGTCGATGTACCAGTTGTATGTATATTTTACTTTCTGTACTAGGATTGCCCCGCGGAGGGGTGCACGGATAGCCGGATTCTAGAGGGCAACAGGCCCGCATCTCATGGCATTGAGACGGAAGGGGCTTTACTCTAGAATTGGCGGGCTATTCGCCGCACTCGTAGGGGGTACAGGTTGACCCAGGAGGGGTGCCCAAGTTACCGGATTCCGTGAAGTGCTGGGTGGTCCATTCACGTTGCTGAAGGGGGATGCCTCGCTTCAGGTTTTGGCGGGTGACTTGCCGTGCCCGTAGGGGTCTAGGTTTTCATTGCACAGGCTATCCACACGACCAGGGGAACGTCGGGTTTCAGTAGCGGCTCTATGAAACTCGGGGATCCCAGATATCTGCATTGTTCTGTGATGCTGTACATTTCTGTGATGCTGCATTTTTATCACGCCTTGAGTGAAAATTATATATTATATATATACTAGTAGATGTTGTATATGTTTTGCATCCGTGCTAGTCCAGTCCCCGCTCTGTCGTTAGTTATCTAACCTAACGGGTGATGACGGGACCCAGTGGCGAATGCGGATGGCATATACGTACGTCATTATTTTCGTTCTTTGTGGTGTGATCAATTGATGGGACTGCGTTGATTCGGATCAATGCAAGATAAACAAACCTATTCTGATGTTGTCGGAACACTTTTTCATAAAGCTGTTATTGAAAGGGCGTTCTCTTTTGTTTTGCATCGTGGTATTCAGTTGGAATATCCTGCTCCTCAGTCGACGAGGCAAAGGCCGAGATCCCTTCACCGGGAGTGACCCCTTGGACAAAAGTTTGCGTCAGGGCAATAACTTCACTATTGCCGATTACTTTTGCTTTGCATCGTGGTATTCAGTTGGAATATCCTGCACCTCATTCTACGGGGAAAGAGCCGAGATCCCTTCACCAGGAGTGACCTCTTTAGCAAAGGTTTTCGTCACTATATTTTTCAAAGCTATCGGTTCCTTCAACGATATCAAGTTCATTACGTTAAAGGTTTTCGCCAGAAACCATTCGTAGCCCTCCATCGTTTCAGACGGGTAACACGTAGTATTCATGCTATGTTTGTTGGCCTTCGTCAAGGCATAGTGTATGGCAGCTGCTTGTTACCTTTCTGCTGCATAGATAGATGCGTTGGTTTGGGACAGTCGTATAGCCTTGTTGACCTTCATCAAGGGCTTGTACGGGTGGGTTCAAATTAACCTGGACAATGACGGGTAGAACTTGACATGTGACTTATGATTTGTTGACCTTCGCCAAGGTCATAAGAGCATGGGGCAAAAATCCACATCGGGAGTTTCAAAAGAACTGAAACTTTCCAGATATGCGCATACCTTCTGGAGTGTGATAACGTGAGCGGATTCCGTCACGTTATCATGCGATGATAGTTGGATCCCGATTCCCACTGATGAGTTGGTTTACTCCTCGGGTGATCCCGGCTAATTCTTCTTTTAGGTTTGGGGAAGAATTTGACGTTACAGTGGGAGGTTTCCAGATTAGATAAAGTGATAACCATTCTGATCTAGGTTAGAGTGCACGCTGAGTGTTTCTTTTCTCTCTCTCTTTGGCAGCGACCATTGACCCGACCCTAGACTATGACTCAGTGACCAAGTTGACCGAACCTTCTTAACACTGGCTTTTGGATTGTCAGAGTTGCAAACCTCATTCCCACTCCTACTTTTACCCTTTTCTCCAGGACACCCCGTATTACTACGAACGTCCACTTCCATTAAACAAAACCATCGTATGGTTATATACGAACTCGAAAGAATTCGAGGATGGTTTCCGGTTCTGGAGAAAACGAATAGGACTATTCAGTTGTCTTTTCTTTTTGCCTTCTCTTAGGTAGCGAGTACTCCTTGGTTTAGGAGTAGTACACCTATTACGCAAATTGGATAGTCTTCTTCCAAACCATAGGCAGGTGCCAACCGGTAGAGAATGAAGAAAACCAGTTAGCCTAAACGGTGTACAGAAGGTATTAAGTTAAGAAAAAGCAAGGGATTAGTAAGAGGACAAAGTAAATTGCGAATGATATTCACGACAAAACCAAATATTTCTTCGCCAATCCTAAATCACCTTTGTATTTCTCCAGGACACTCCGTATCACTACGAAGATCCCAAGTTTATTGGATAATCCATCGTATGGTTATATACGAACTCGAAAGGAACTTGTTCCAGTTCGGGGATAGATCCTGGTTCAGGAGAAATGGGAATAAAGTTCATTCAGGTTGTCTTTTATCTTCACCTTCTCTCGCATTGCGAGTGCTCCTAGGATTAGGACAGTACACCCTTTATGCTTATTGGATAGTCTTCTTCCAAACCTTAGGCTTGTGCCGAACGGTAGGGAAGGAAGAAAACCATTTGGCCTAAAGGGGTGTGCAAAAGGTAATGACTAAAGAAATATAAAGGGATTTGGAGAAATGGCAAAGAATTATACGGTTACAGTCGTGAATCTGGATAATGGAAGAGGCATTACTAGGAATACCAGGATACCCCATCGAAACATTCACATGTTTCAGTTTCACTGTGTACTGTTTAAAGAAAACTGATTTCCCGATTAGACACTTGCTCCAGGGTATGTATTTACCAGGTTTGATTCTTACATCTATATGGTTTTACAGATGATGAGTGGGAGTAAGTTATTGGGAATTAGGTGATCATCCTCATTATATCGGAATTCGTTGTAATTGGTGATATTTGAGGAAGTCACCTGGGTTGTTTGCCGGACGGCAAATATTTGGTTTTGAATATCCGTTTTTATGCATCAATTTCAAATTGATATATCTGTACGTCTATTTTTTATAGAGTGAGATATATCTTTTGAAATTATGTCTATGACATTTACCTATATCAGTGGATGATTAGGTAAGGAGCATTGAACAGCGGTGTAATTCTTCTTAACCATAAATACAGTTTTCAACCTACGACACACAGTGAATGAGTTATTAGACTCAAGGGACTTATACAGAGTATTGTATGTTGTCCAGTGTCCATTAGGACAGAGGGGTAGGTACTCGTACTATATTCTGTTTACTTGTGACTTCTCTAGTTCTTAGACAGGTGTTTCGTAGAAACACAGGGTTTAAGTTTTGAGAAGTTATAGGTATAAGAATAAAGTAGAGAACCAGATATTGCAAGTATCAGGATTCTTCAAGGAGATCGAAAATGTAGATACTTGTGTATGGTATTCAGTTGATAGTAATGATTAAGAGAACTAGCTTCTCTTTCAGGTTACTCATAATTGGAAGTACTCCTAAGTTGAGTAACGCTGATCGGCCCTTCTTCCATTTAGTTGACATGCACTGGTGACAGCTGCATGATTTGAATCTGGTTCAATTAAAACAGTGCCTCTGTTCCTGTATTGGATATAGAACAGTTCATATCTTGACATTGTTGAGATACAGGGAGTAGTCCAGCTTATGCTTAAAACCAGATTCTGGATAACTAAAGGCACGTTTCTGTAATGGCTGTTTGTGGGTTGACCCAGGCTATGACGAAGGTTGACTTTCTACCATCTGGAAGATCAATAGTGATATTGTTCTTGACTCGCCACAGTTTTAATAAAAATGGATCTTTTTCAGAAAACAGTAGTGGGTGTTTGGTAGAACTGGAAGTGATTCCAGAACCGCAAACGATTACTGAAGATTTAATAAGAACTTATAGATTCAATCTGGTTTGACATTCCATTGGCCACTCCGCAGATATGGTGGGTAACCTCAGGCACCCGAGAGGTACTTCGGTATGCTCAGGGACGGTGGCAGGGAGGTTCTTGTTTACCCAGACTTGCCATTGCTGTTGTTCCAGACTGTGAGACCAGGCAGGAGGATGAGTATAGCGTCGTTCTAAACTTGCTTTAGAAGTGTACGTGTATATGACTCTGCCAGAGGGTTGTCGTTGTCAGTGGGAGTAGCGGAAGCATAGAGGGCAAGTGGCTTGTGTCTATTTATAGACTAAAGCAGATATAGCGGAGATAGATCATCTATTTCTGATGTGACAGTCATAGGTTTGACTTCATCAGAATAGGGGATGTATCTGTTAATAAGGTAGTAGGGTGTGATGTCCTGGTATTTGATGACATACACAGAGTAGGAAGTGATATTCCTATACTACGATCGGTTATTCTTTGGTTGTCACATAGTGGTTTCTCCACATAGGACTTGGATATTATATCAGACATTCTGGTTACTGGATCTATGGTATTAGATCTAGATTTGGATAGCTTCCCAATCTGGGTACTTTGATTGCATTCTATGAGTATTTAGAATGGACGACTCCTGGCATGGTAGTGTACCTGCAGGTGATGGAGTCACCCTCTCTAAAGGTGTCCTACAGACTAAAATAAAGAGGGATGTGCATGATTGGCAGATCACTTGCTTAGGCAATTGAGTCAATCATGAGATGTCAAGTACCACACCAGATGTTGTTCTTGCAGTAGGTGCAATAAGGTGATATTGATCCAATCCTGGAGAAACGTTCGGAAGCAGTTTTAGAACACAAGTGGATGTTCTAGGGATATGATAACATCAGCCTCATTTGGGAGACAGTTATCATTCCAGGCTTCCAAGGTGATATGAACGATAGGGTGGTCGTCAGAGTTATAGTTTTCCCTCTGACGAGGGGCAGTATTTTGGACAGGTGGTCCAGGAGGATACTGACGGAAGGCATGGCGCAGGATACTGATTAAGTTCAGTTGACGATACAGTCTAAGAAGTTTGGATTTGAAGTTCATTTATGAGCTTGGTCCCATCAGACATCCAGACATTCTAAGACAGGTATTGCTCATTTCGGGAGATGGTTTTCTCCGCGAACTTGAGATAAAGAGAGACATAGAAAGAGACACCACAGCAGATCCACTCACTGAGGCTATTCCACGAACGCAATAGTTTTGCAAACGAGCTTTGTGAGACTGACTAGTATAGGAGTTGGGTGTTCGGTATCACACGGGCTGTGAGTATGCGACATCGCAATAATTAGCCTTGAGTGAAAGTGGGAGATTGTTGGATATAGTGCCCTCAGTGTCAATTATTAGATCACAGGCACGTGATTGCAATGAATGAGGGAGGACCTATACCGGTAGGACAGTCTTACTCGAGATGATAGTATGCTATCTGGTTTATCTTTATCATCGTGTACTGCTTTAGGTGACCTTACGAGTCGCTATTACACGTTGATAGAGCCCCTAGGATTCTTGCTTGACTACCAGCAGTATGAGGGCGATCATATACGTGAGAGCTGGGGTCTATAAGCACATCCTTAAAAGGTCCCTAGTCATAGGAGTTTCGAGAAAGGGCATCGATACTCCGGAGTAGACTAGTGTATACAGTCGAGACCCCGACGAAGGGCGGTGGCCGGTCTCACAAGCCACTGGTGTCAGTTGGTTCACCTAAGATGTATACAGATGCCCATTGGGTTATGAGTACACCGGACAAGACTCGCCGGGAACCAGCTAGTTGGGATTATACCAGACGTCAGATAGCAGTTCCCTGGTGACATGTGTACAGGTTAGTTCATCGACCTGAGATCGTCATTTGTCTCGTGTGAGTTCCCACTGTGCTTTGATTACTATCCTACCACGGCTCAAAGGAGTCGTGCAAACAGGTTTTAGTTGGGTACAGTCCCGAGCCACATGGAGGCAGTGAGTGGATCTGCAGGGGTTCGTCTCTCCCGGTATTGGGGGAGAGGTCGCGCTGTGTCTAGGAGAGCCAGAACATGAAAAGTCCTTGGCCAAGGCAGGAGATTTGCTGGTAGGTATTCCAGTAGTATCTCAGAGTGTTCTGGGCTACACTCCGACACGACTTGTACCGCTATTGGGGGTCTGACTTTTACCAACCCCCTAGGCCCGCCATTCGATGCTCATTGACGAACGAACCGGACTGTACGGATATTGTCACTGACAGGCTCAGTAGGGTGTCAGGATGAGTTCGCTTATCGACGTCCCTTTTGGTCAATAGCTGGTGGCCCGTCACGTATGGCTGATACCTCTGACGTGCTAGTGGTTAAATCCACAGCTATAGTATTGACGAGTCTTTAGAGTCCACCACACTCAGTTACTCGGGTTTCGGGCGAAACGCTGCAGAGGTCGTATGGAGATATGACAGGGTTCGATCAAATACGTGCGGTATTGCACGGATCGTGATCGGACGGTTTTTACTAGCCGGCTTTGGCTTAAGCCGGATCCTAGTATTTGACAGTGTAGATTTTGTCTCTTTGCATTTGTGTTCAGTGGGAATACAAATCCGGGCATGTATTTGCAGTAGCGGGGTTTTCCTGTAATTTATTACGGGATCAGTTTTCTGAAGTTGTCAGTTTGCATTCCGTTCCGGCCGGTTTTCTTTTATTCCTTCACGGCCGGACTTTCCGTTGGAGGGTGTTATTTACACATTTGCAAATAACATTTCGTGGAGGGGTTTCTTGCATAATTGTAGCCTCTTCATCCTGAGATTCTATTCTAGTCTTATTCATTGCTTTTCATGAGATCGGTGTGGAGTTGATTTGGATATGAAATGGGTGTGACCATTTTCATATTAGTTTATTCATTTTCTTCTCTTGGATTGGGTTTTTCTTTTTCCCCAACCATTCTTTATAGGGGGCCGGCCACTTCAAGAGGAGGGAGTGAGGGGATTTTATTTTGGTGGAGAAAATGCTCATCTCATTATGCTTGCTACCTAAATTCCTAAGAACATTTTCCTTAGTTGCTTTCTTCACCTCCACCACGTCATGGCAACCTCATAACCCCAAAAGAGACAAGCTTCTACACTATTCTACAGCAAATCTTGGATGCGTCGGCTAGCCAACTTCGCGCCCGAGTTGTCTCGGTCAAGAGGTGGGAGCCCGTAAAAGAGATCGGCTACGTGGTGCCCTTTCCGACGAGAACGTGACGGACGGAGATTCCGCGGGAGATCGGAGTGGAGACGAAGACCGAAGGACACGGATCGCTTGGTATAGCTTCTCTACTCTTTTCTTGTTTGCTAGTAGATAGGTTAATGGCCCGATCCAGATGAAAAGTGCGCGGTGGTGCCGGTTTGCTAGTTTGCAAAGTTTTTCGTTTCCGCATTCCGATGTCGGGTCGACGGCCGGAGCGCCCCCGCGGACTTACATTTGTATGAGAGAAAATCGATGTTTAAATTAAAATGAATTAAAGTGTTGTTTTGTAAATTAATAATCGGGGGAAATCGGGCAGCATTTCCTTCGTAAATTTTGAATAAAATTCAAATTCGAGTATAGTAAAATAATAGTATTCACAGACGGAACAAACTCAACGCTTAAACGGCGGGGACTCAACGCCCAAACGGCGAAAACATAATCCACGCACAAGATACAACGCCCAAACGGCAAAGAACAATAAGCTAAAAACAATAAATAATGTAAAATAAATAACGAATTCATCGCAACAAAATACAACAAAAAAACACCGTGCAATCTAACAAAGTCGTCGCACCATCCCTGATGTTCTCTTCGCTATAGGACGTCGAGGCTGTGACGGTCCGGCTTTGTCGACAGCAGGTAGCTGAGACGGCTCTGGCTGTGATGGTCCATACTCATACTCATCGGGATGCCGAGACGGCTCCGGCATGAAATTTCCTAATTCCCTCACCGCTAACCTGCAACAAATGTGGAATCCGAAAACAAAAATTTTCAAGGTACTAAAAACTTGTGACCAAGAATCTAAACCAAACACTTAAACTAGCACTACAACAAGATAGAAATTACAATCTTTGTAGCATCTTCATTTGCTTCAATTGGGTTGGACTCTAGCATACTCTCAAGAGCTCCAGATCGCCCTTGCAAGCCGGTCCTCCTTCGCCAAAAATGATCCACCCAAGAGAACCAAGTTCAAGCTTCAACTTCACAATGAAGTAACTAAATATGCTAAGCTGCTAATGTAGGATGCTTAGTGATGTGTGTGAGTGTTCTAGCATTTTTCTTTCTCTTTATCTTCATGATTCTCTACTCATGAGAGTGTTGAAGATGAAGAAGTAAAAGAAGAAGGAACCATGAAAGAGAGAGGAGAAAGAATGGTGGTATGAATCAAAATCTTAACAAATTCAAGCATGCTTCATGTATTTTGTAAAAAGAATTTTTCCATTTTGAAACTACAACCATGTGTGAATTGTATTTGCAAATGAATTTATAATTAATTTGCCCATACCCTCCACCATTTCTCTTTTCCATCTCATTTCATATTTTCTTTATAAAGAAAATCCTAGAAATGAAGTGCTCTTCTTCTATAAGTATTCTTATAAGAATACAAGAATACATCCCCGCAAATATATGTCTGTATTCGTATCAAAATACGAATACACAAGAGATAGAAAAATATAATGAACATAATACTAGAATATACATATCGAAATATATATATGTAAATTATTAAATCAAAACTTGATTTAATGATCCGGCTTAATCCCAAACCGGCTAGTAGTATCATCCGTCCGACTAAAGACTGTGTGGTTAGCATACATACCTAATTGGAATCCTGTATGTATTAATATACGGCCACTACATCATTTTGCCTAAACCGGGAAAACCCTCTGTGTGGAACTCTGAAAACTCATCAATACGCTGGCAGTAGCTTTAACCACAAGCATGTCAGTGGTACTAACTGTACGTAACGGTTACTCGGGTATTGAGCGAAAGGAAGGCCAACGAGAAACTCAACTGTACCCCTACTTAGTCTGTCCGTGACAATTTCCGTACAGTCCGGTCTCTTCGTCTGAGACAATCGCATACCGTGTCTAGAGGGTGGATAATGTCAGACCCTTACTAACCTGATAAATTGTGCCGGTCTGAAACTCATCACCATTAAGAAACTACTGATATCATATCAGTAAATGCCATCCACCTTGGCCCAGGATTTCCGGTGATGGTTGACCCAACATAGCGCGATATCGACTCCCAATACTGGGAGAGACGAATTCCTGACGATTGTTTACTGTCTCCATATGGCTCGGGACTGTACCCAACTAAAAGTTGTTTGCATGACTCCATTGAGCCGTGGTAAGGTAGTAATCTAAGTACAGTGGGAACTCACACAAAACAAATGAAAATCGCAGGTCAAAGGACTAATTTGTACTCATGCCATAAGAGAACTTCCATCTGACGATAGGTTTAATACCATCTAGAATTTTTCGGTGAGTCCGTCCGGTGTACTCATCTCCAATGAGCACCTGTATACTATCTTAGGTGACTCAACATCAATGCTTTATGAGACCAGCCACCGTACTCATCTCAGTGAGCACCTGTATACTATCGTAGGTGACTCAACACCAATAGCTTGTGAGACCGGCCGCCGCCCCTCGTCGGTGTCTCGAAAAGTATATACTAGTCTACTCCAGAATATCGATGTTCAATCTCGATACTCTCTTGAGTAGGGACATTTAAAGATGTGCTTATGGACCACCCAGCTTCCATGTATATGATCGTCATCATAATGTTGGTAGTCAAGCAATAATCCTACAGGCTTTATCAAAAGGTATACACATAATGATAAAGACAAACCAAATAGCATACTATCATCTCGAGTAAGACTGTTCTACCTGTATAGGTGCTCATTCAATTATCATAATCACCTACTTGCAATTACAAAAATTGCCTTAAGAGCACTATATCCAACAATCACCCACTTGCACTTAAGGCTAATTATTGTGGTGTCACATACTCACAGTTTGTGTGCTACCGAATACCTAACTTCTTTACCAGTCAGTTTCTCAAAACTCATTTTGAGAAACTTACGTATTCGAGAAATAGGCTCGGTGAGTGGATCCGCTCCAATGTTTTTATCTTTATCTCTATATATCTCAATTTCGCGAAGAATGACTATCTCCCGAAATGAGCGATACTTGTCTTAGAACTTGTTTGGATATCTGATAGGACATTGTTCATAACATGAACATCAAATCCAACAAGCTTCTTAGACTGTATACATTGCTGATGTAATCAGCACCCAGCACCATGACCATCTCAGTATCCTGTTTGGATAACTATCCAACATACTGCACCTCAGAAGAGGATAAACTTATAACTCTGACAGCTACTCTGTCATCCAGGTCATTTTGAAAGCCTAAACCGGTAACTGCCTCCTGTAGGAGCCTGCCATTTCTTACACCAAGAACATCATCTTATGTTCTTAACTGCTTCCCAATGTTTTTCCAGAATTAGATTAATATATGCTTATTGCAGCTAGTGCAAAAGCAATATCTGGTGTGGTACTTGATATCTCATGATTGACTTAATTGCCTAAGTAAGTGATATGTCAATCATGCAAATCTCTTTCCTCATCAGTCTAGAAGATATCTCTTTAGAGAGGGTGACTCTCTCATTTGCGGGTAAACCACCACTCTAGGAGTCATCCATTCTAAAACACTTTAGAATAGTATCAAGATACCCTGGTTGGGATACTTTCCAAATCTAGATCTAGTGACCAGAATCCCTGATATTTTATTCAGATCCTACGTGGAGAAACACCTTATGACAACCACAGTATAACCGATCATAGTATAGGAACATCAATTCCTATCAGGAGCACGTCATCCAAATATCAAGACATCACTCCCTACTACCTTCTTACTAGGTATATCAGTTGTTATGATGAAGTCAAACTCCATGACTTTCATCAAAACAGATGATTCGTTTCCACTCTTCTTGCATTAGTCTAGAAATAGACGTAAGCAACTTGCCCACCATGCTTTTACTGCTCCTGACTACAACCACCCTCTAACAGAGTCATATACACGTGCACTTCTAAATTCAATTTTGAATGACGTTATAGTCATCCAGCTTCCAGATCTCATAGTCGAGGACAGCAGTAGTGACAACTTTGGGTTATCAAAACCTCTCTGTCACCGTCTTTGAGGAAACCAAAATACCTCTCGGGTGCCTGAGATTACCCACTAAATCTTTGGAGTGGCTAATTGATTGTCGAATCTAATTGAATCTCCAGGTTCCACTAAATTTTTAGTAACCGTTTGTGGTTCTGGAATCACTTCCAGTTCTACCATACTCCCATTTGTTTCTTTGCAAAAAGATTCCTTTTATAAAAAAAATGGCGAGTCAAGAACAAATTAACTTTTGATCTTGAAATGGTAGAAGTTAAACCCTTACTAAACGTCTGGAATAACCCAGAAACTGTCGTTACAGAAACGTGCCTTGAATTTGTCCGGATTTAGATTTTAAACAAACACCGGATAACTCTATATCTTAACATCCTCAAGATATGTAACCATTCTATGTCCACATAGAAACAAAGCCACTAATTTAGATGGAACCATATACAATTGTTATATGACTGTCTCCAGTGCATATCCCTTTATGGAAAAAGGTCGTGCAGCATTACTCATCAAGGAGCGCACCCACGGATGAGTAACCTGAAAGAGAAACAAGTTCTCAAATATTACTATGATGGAATACCTAGCATAAGTATGTACATTTTTGATCATCTCGAAGAATCCTGATACTTCCAATGCATACTTCTTTACTTTATTCTTGTAACTATAACTTCTAACAATTTGGAGCTTGTATTTTAACGAAACACGTAACTAAAACCAGAAAAGTCATAAATAAACGGAATATAGCACGACTACCAACCCCTTGTCCTAATGGGCATCGGAAAAAATACATTACCATATATAAGTCCCTAGGGTATACTAACTCAAATTCCGTATGTTGTAAGTTGAAAACTGTATTTTGGTTAAGAATGTCTATACCGTTAATCAATACAGCTTACATTATCCTCAACTGATAAAGATAAATGTCTAGAACATAATTTTCAAAATTTATATCTCACATTATAAAATAAAGATACAGATATTCAATTTTAAAAATCGGTGCACAACGGTTATTTAAAACAAAATATTTGCCATAAGGCAAAACCCAGGAGATTTTCTCAAATATCACCAATTACAAAGAATGCTGATATTGAAAATCTAATCACCCAATTCCCGATATTCTGCTCTCACTCAACATCTTTAATGTCATACAGATGTGAGAATCAAGTCTAGTAAATACATATCCTAGATTTAGAATCTTATTGGGAAAGCAATTTTCAATTAACACCGCACAGGAAAACTGAAACAAAAAAATGTTTCGAGGGGATAGCCAGGTATTCCTAATAATGCCTCTTCCACTATCCAGATTCATGACAATATTTTCAAATTTCCTTACTCTCACTGCAATCCTTCTATATGTCTCTATTTCTTACCTTCTGTACACCACACTTAGGCTAATTGGTTTTCTTCATTCCCAACCATTCGACACCAGCCTAAAGTTTGGAAGAAAACTATCCAATAAGCGTAATAGGTATACTCTCCTAATACTAGGAGCCCTCACAACCTGAGAGAAGGTAAAAATAAAAGACAACCGAATAATCAAATTCAATTTCTCCAAAACCCGTGGCCATTCTCGAACTGAAACAAGTTTCTTCGAGTTCATATATAACTATACGAGATGGCCCTTCCAAACAATATGGATCTCCATAGTGATACAGAGTGTTTTGGAGAAAAGCAAAGGGAATGTAGGAGTGGCAGGGATATATGTGACTTTGTCGTGACTCATGACAATCCAAAACTAAAGTGTGCAAGAATGTTCGGTTAACTTGGTTCATGAGTCTTAATTTAAGGTAGGTCATAGTCGCAAACTAGAGAGAGAAGAAATACTCAGCATGCACTCAAACCTATATTAGATTGGTTAATCACTTTATCTAATCTGGAGGGCTCACACTGTTTCCTCGAATTCTCCTTCAAACCCTAAAAGAAGAATTAGTCGATCCAATGTTTGCGTTACTCAAGCCGACATTCTCCGAGGAGTGATATCTACTCATCAGTGGAAATCGGGCCCCAACTATCATTGTGTGATAACTTTTACAGAAGCCGACCAAAATTACCATACACCAGAAGGTATGCGCAAACATAGCATGTTTCCCTTGTATTTGAAACTCCCGATATGGTTTTTTTCCCCAAGCGTCTTATGACCTTAACAAGGTCAAAATGTCATAAGTCGCAAGTCAAGATCAACCCGTCATTATCCTGAATTAATCTAAACCCACCCGCACGTGCCCTTGACAAGGTCAAAATAACCGTGCGCCTGCCCTAGATAATCGCATCACCATACAACAGAAAAGCATTACATAGCTATCGAATACTACGCCTTAACAAGGTCAAAACACGCAGCATGAATACTAAGCAATACTAAACTGAAATGACAGAAGGCTACGACTGGTTTTTGGCGAAAAACCTTTAATGTAATGAACTTGATATCGTTGAAAGAACTCGAGTGGTATTGAAATGGAGTAGTTTAGGTTTCGCTTTTAAAATTACTAACATAAACTTTTGCTTAAGAGCGAACTCTCCGTGAAGGGATCAAGGCTCTTTTCTTATAGAATGAGGTGCAAGATATTCCTAACCGAATACCTCTATGCAAAGCAAAAGAATACGACTATGGTTTTGAAGAAAACCGAGTAGTTTTTAAAAATTGGTTCCGGCTGTAGGGTTCCTAGGCACACACATGAGGTTCCACAACAGATCAAACATGCCAAAATCAAAATTTTTATCAAGTGCCAAGTAACCATAAGCAAGATCGTAACTAGAGGTAAGGCGAAACATGCAAGTTAACAACTTAACTAAAAAGTGAAAGTGACTACAACCTTTGTAAATCCGATCCTTCACTTCCTTAGCTCCGTGATGACGTCCCTCCGCTGCGATCATCGGATCCCAGACTCTAGCGATGGTTTCGTCGAAGAAATGATCGGGCTAGGTCGTCGACTTCGATGCCGAAGATGATCTACGTCGAGGCGACTCAAACTCAAGCTCCACCTTCACTAAGTCATGAAACTTGTGAAGATAACACACTCTACTACATGGCAAGTGGTAGAGGATGAAGAAATAGGAAGTGGGTTCACTTTGGATTTGGATTTCTCACTCTTTTGATCATGGCACCATTGGAGGTAGCAAGGTTTCTTCTTCTTGAAGAAGAAGAAAAAGAAGAAAAAGTGTATGATAAGCATAATAAAATCAATTGATCAATAATAATAAATCAAGTGATATTATCATAATGCAACCTTGGGTTAGTTTAACAAGTATAGAGACTAAACTAGGGTTTAGGTGAATGGTTAGGTTTAGGAAAGAAACAAAGTGGTCAAAGCTTCATGAAGCTTCAAGAAAAAAAAACAAAGAAGCCACCATTTTATTTATTGCCCAAAAAGAATTAAAGAAAATAAATAAACCAAATAAAATCCTAACCATTAACCTAAATATGGTTTAAAACATACACACACCCAAGTTTGCATGTACCATCAAACATGATACAAACTAGTGCACAAAACTATATCATATATACAATGTGCACATCAAGTGAGAAAATCCATCTTAAGTGAACAAATACTAGTTAATGTAAAGTAATAAATCAAATAGATAATTATACATCAAATCATTAAATCAACAGTTGATTTAATGCTCCGGTCATATCGCATATAACCGACTAATATCAAGTGTATTAATGTATCGAATCAACACTTGATTCGGTAACCCGGATACAAATCGCGAGAATAGAATTCAGTATCACATACTGGTATTATTCTCGGTCCCGCACATATCTCATATGCGCTCCTATTTCGTTTCACTTGAGCCAGGAAACCTCTGTGTAGGACTCTAAAGACTCGTCAATACGCCGGCAGCAGGTGATGATCATATCAAACACCCACAAGCCGCAAGCGGTCTGCTAAACGTAACGGCCACCCGGGTATTGAGCGATCAGAAGATCAATGAGCAAGCCCGCTCACACTCCTGTGAATCCAACCAGTAACACTTACCGTACAGTCCGGTCTGTTCGTCTGATATGTTGCATATCTCGCCTAGGGGTGGTAAACGTCAGACCCCAGTAGCTTGATAAGTCATGCCAATGTAAGGTCCATAACATAGCGTGAAACTACTGATAACACTTACCAGTAGATCACTGCAACCCTGGCCAGGGATTTCCAGTTATGGCCAGTCGAGCATAGCGCAACATCAACCCCAATACCGGGAGAGACGAATCCCCTCCTATCGCTCATTACCTCCATGTGAATCGGGACTGTACCCAAAAACCACCTGTTTGCACAACTCAGTAGAGCCGTGGTAGGGTGGAAATCAAAGCACAGTGGGAGACACACAAGACTCTATGACGATCTCGGGTCAACAGACTAAGCTGTACCAGTGTCACCAGAGAACTTCCATCTGACGTGAGGTATAATACCATCTGGGAGTTCTCGGCGAGTCCGTTCAGTGTACCCAGTCTCCACTGAGCACCCGCATACCATCTCTGATGTCAAACACCAATGGATATGGGATCATCCATCGCCCATCGCATGGGTCGAGAAGATATACGCTAGTCTACACTGGAATATCGATGCCCCGTCTCGATATTCTCACGACTAGGAACATTAAAGGATGTACTCATGGACTACCCAGGCCCCATAGTATGATCTACATCATAGTCCTGGAAGTCGAGTACACATCCTAAAGGCTTTATCAACATGTAACAGAGAAACAGAGAGTATACATGTTAAGATAAAGAGCAACCAGATTAGCATACTATCATGTCGAGCAAGAAAGTCATACCAATATATGTCCCAGCATCCACTACAATATACATCCAATGAACAGTAATGGCCTCTAGGGCATACATATAACTAACACCGGCAATATCATTTAAGTTTATTTTCCTTGAATTAATCAGATCTAATGCAGGCCCATCAATTAATCATATCATTCCAGAAAAGAAACAAAAATATGCACGCACATGTATGACATCCGCATTCGCCACAGGGTCATGGGTCTTCACCATAAGGTTACTTAACTTACGGCAGGATGGGGACAGGACTAGCACGGATGCAAAACATATATAGCGACTACTAGATATATATAATATATATAGCAACATTCGTCTCACGCATGATATCAAGTAACATCACAGAAGTATCACAGCAAAAGCAAAAACAGGATGGAAATGCGGATAATATAGGAAAAGTAAATTTCAACAGAGCCAAATATGAAATGTAATTTTCTCGGTCGTGTGGAAAGCCCGTAGTATCGGAATCTAGACCCCTACGAGTGCGGTAAGCCATCTGCCATTCCCAGAAGAGAGGCAACCCCAATCAACGAAGTAAATGGGCCGCACGGCACTTCCAAAATCTGATGACTTGGACACGCCTTTGTGGGTCAATCCTATAACCCTATGAGTGCGGCGAATAGCCAGCAAATTCTAGAGTAAGGCACCCCGGTCTCAACGCTATGAGATGGAGGCCCGTTGCCCTCTAGAACTCGGCTACTCGAGCACTCCGCCGTGGGGTAATCCTAGTGCATGTAAAGGAAAAACTAAATATACAACGGTGACTACGTCCCTAACTTGAACGCGCCCCAAAAAATAATACAAGCCGTAGTGACGGCAGTCCACATTTCGGACATCACCACGCAATATGAATATAGATTACATCATAGAGAATTGCATCTAATACTACACACTCTGGGCTATCCATCGTGACAAATCCAACACAACCATAACCATAAAACAATATCCATCAAAGAACATACAAACCTGCGAGTACCAATTGTAAGCCGATGTCGCGCACCCCACGGTTTGCGGGGAGGCGGAATTTTAAAAAACGATGATATTTGACTACGCAACACTGGATAAAACTCCAGGATGTTTACTAAAGCCTTAACTAGCTAATCTATCTAAGAGGTTTAACTACTTGGTGAGATGGTTATACCTCCAAAATAAAGTCCTTCGGGTTTTCTAGTGCTCCTCTCTAAGGCTCCTCGGTGATCGAACGACGAAAGCTCCATCGACCTCCTTACGTCAAAGATGATCCACCACGAGAGAATGTGCTCCAAGCTCCAACCTCTAAATGAGTTAACTAGGGTAGATTGTTCGCTAATCCAACTAGCCTAGGAGATGTAGAGAATGCTAATGGATTGTTTATCTCATTAAACCCTTTGTTTCACAACACATGTGAGTGTATGGGTGTGTGCTTCAGGTAGAAGGAGGTGGAGAAACTAAGAGAGAAAGTGAGGAGAGGAAAAATGAAACAAGCATCAAGAATGGCAAGTGTGGAGAATGGCTAATATATTTCCTCATCTCACTTATTGAGCCATGGAATAAAAACGAATAGAATAAAGCAGCCATGCTTTAATAGTGAGTCAAGATGAATAAATAAATCAAAATAGCCATTCCTAACCATGCCACACAAGTCTCCTCCAATATCCACCTCATTAATCCATTTAGGAAAATGGATAATACAAATAATAAGGTGGCTCCTTCTAGAAGCATGCCTTGCCAAATTACAAGAATGCCCTTCACCGTATATATATACCTATATCCGTATTTCGAAAGATACGAATACACTGAGACGATAACAATCCAATAATACAATACTAGGATCCGGCTAAGACCAAAGCCCACTAGTATCGTCCGCTCAATCAGCATCCATGTTCAAGTACACATATGTGATAGAAGCCCGGTCATAAAACCATACGACGTCTACATCAATTTCCTGAAGCAGGGAAACCCTCTGTGTGGGACTCTAAAGACTCGACAGTACGCTGGCAGCTGGTTTAACCACAAGCCGTCAGCGGTACTAGCTGCACGTAACGGCTACCCAGGTATCTGTCGATAAGAAGGTCGATGAGCAAGCTCATCCGAACTCCTGCTGAGCCTATGTATGAAAATCTCCGTACAGTCTGGTCTGTGCGTCTGAGATACTCACATATCCTCCTAGAGGGATGGTAAACGTCATACCCCTAACAACGTGATAAGTCATGCCGGAGGAGAGCCCAATACACCATGAGAAACTACTGGAGTACCTTACCAGTATTTCTCGACTGCCCTGGCCAAGGACTTTGTGTAATGGTTTTCCGAACACTGCGCGATATCAACCCCCAATACTGGGAGAGACGAATCCTATCTGATCGCTACTGTCTCCAAGTGCTTCGGGACTACACCCAACTACTACCTGTTTGCATGACTCCTTTGAGCATGGTAGGGTAGTAATCTAAATGCAGTGGGTGTAGGGTTACTAGGCACTCTAATCAGGTTCTATAAGGCATCAACCATGCCAGATAAAAATTTTAGCCGTGCCGAATAACTCTAAACAAGATCGTTAACTAGAGATTAGGCGAACACATGCTAGTGAATAACAATTATCACTAAGGGAATACGAAATACAACCTTTGTAGATCGGTCCTTCACTTCTAAAGCTCCTTGATGTAGTCCCTTCGCTGCGATCATCGGACTCCCGGACTCTTGGACGGCTCCATGAGAAATTGCAACGGTATTGTTCGAAGTCTTCGAGGCCGAAGATGATCTGCGTCGAGAGAATACGAACTCAAGCTTCTACTTCACTAACTAAAGAATTAGTGAAGCAAACACCCTAAACTAAAGTGCTAGTCTAGTAGAGGATGGTGAGATAGGAAATGGGTACACTTTAGAATTTCTTTTCTCACTTTGTATCTCTCTCTTTTTCAAACCCTAGAAAGAAATTGAAGGAGGAAGAAGATGAGCTCAAAATGAGAATGAAACTTATCAAGAGAGAGAATGAGCTAACCATGGTGAGTGAGTATCATATACTTAACTCATGTAGAGACATAACCATAGCTAACTATAGTGGTTGGGTTAACTAAATATCATAAGTAAAACAAATTGAGTTGAATTTGTCAAAGCACTCAAAGCTTCTACAAGCTTCATGCACTTAACAAATTCAATCAATTTAGATTTATTTTAAATACAAAAACCCCTCCACTAAAATTAGAATGGTGTATGTCTTATACACCCATGTCAAGTGTATCATCAACCATGATACAAATAGTAAACACAAATAAATATATATCACATATATATCAAGTTGTGCACAAGTGAGAAAAAATGAATGCTTAAGTGAACCAATGTTAGTTAATGTAAATTAGTATATCACATATACAATTATACACTAAATTATTAAATCAACACTTGACTTAATAATCCAGTTATATCACATATAACCGACTAACATCCAATGTATCGACTTATCGAATCAACACTTAATTCGATATCCCGGTTATATCGCATATAAACGACCGGTACAAATATCGCGAGAATAGAATACGGTATCACATACACGCATTATTCTCGGTCCCGCACATATCACATATGCGCTCCTATTTCATTTTGCCTGAGCCAGTAAAACCTCTATGTAGGACTCTGCAGACTCGTCAATATGCCGGCAGAAGGTGATGATCATATCAAGCACCCACAAGCCGTCAGCGGTACTAGCTGGACGTAACGGCTACCCGGAAATTGAGCGATCAGAAGATCAGCAAGCAAGCCCGCTCCAACTCCTGTAAAAGCCTGACAGTGACACTACTGTACAGTCTGGTCTCCTCGTCTGATATGTCGCATATCAAGTCTAGGGGTGGTAAATGTCAGACCCCAATAACCAATAAGTCATGCCGATACGAGGCTCATAACGGGTCGAGAAACTACTGGTAACACTTACCAGTAAATCTCTAAGCCAGCCCTGGTCAGGGACTTCCCTGTTATGGCCAATCGAGCATAGCGCAACATCAACCCCCAATACCGGGAGAGACGAGACCCCTCCTATCGCTCATTGCCTCCATATGACTCGGGACTGTACCCAAAAACCACCGTTTTGCACGCCCTCTTGGATGTGGTAAGGTGGAAATCAAAGCACAGTGGAAATCACACAAGACTCTATGACGATCTCGGGTCTACAGACTAATCTGCACCAGTGTCACCAGAGAACTGCCATCTGACGTAAGGTATAATACCATCTGGGAGTTCTCGGCGAGTCCATCCAGTGTACCTAGTCTCCACTGAGCACCCATATATCATCTATGATGTCAAACACCAATGGATATGGGATCATCCATCGCCCATCTGTATGGGTCGAGAAGGCATACGCTAGTCTACTCTGGTATATCGATGCCCCGTCTCGATACACCCACGACTAGGGACCTTGAAGGATGTAATTATGGACTACCATATCCCCACTAGTATGATCTGCATTATAGTCCAGGTAGTCAAGTACACATCCGAAGGGCTTTACCAACATGTAAGAGAGAGACAATCAGTATACACGTTAAGGTAAAGTGTAACCAGATAGCATATTATCGTGTCGAGCAAGAAAGTCCTCCCTATATATGTCCAAGCATCCACTACAGTATACATCCTATGTATAGTAATGGCCTCTAGGGCATACATATAACTAACAATTAGAGCATTAGGCTCTGTGTTTACGAAGTTAAAACCCCGATCGAACCCATAAACATCAAAGTAAACCCCTCTCTGGAAATTTTTTCAAAACTGGGATTTTTTCTGTATTAAAAATACCTAAAAAATTCAGCAGGGTTTTCTAAGAATTACCATGAAAAACGAGCCCCCAATTGTAGGGTTCCTGGGCACACCCATGAGGTTCTACAACTGATCAACCATGCCAAATTCAAAAATTTATGTGCCGAGAAACCCTATGCAAGATCGTTAACTAGAGGATAGGCGAAAACTAAACACGTTAACAACTTATCTACAAGTGAGAGGGGCTACAACCTTTGTAGATCCGGTCCTCCACTTCTTTAGCTCCGTGATGACGTCTCTCCGCTGCGATCATCGGAATCCCGGACTCTAGCGTTGGTTTCATCGGAGAAATGATCGGGCTAGGTCGTTGACTTCGATGCCGAAGATGATCTACGTCGAGGCAACTCAAACTCAAGCTCCATCTGCACTAGGTCATGAAACTTATGAAGATAATACCCTATACAACATGGCAAGTGGTAGAGGATGAAGAAATAGGAAGTGGGTTCACTTTGGATTTGGATTTCTCACTTGATTTCATCACTTGGAAATTTTCAAAAATGGTTTTCTTCACTTGAAGAAGATGAAGAAGAAGAAGAAGGAAAAAGAATTCTCTTGAAAATAATAAATCAAGTGAATCTTATCATAATGCAATCATGGGTGAAGTAAACACATGTAGAGAATTAACTAGGGTTTAGGTGTAATGGTTTGGTTAAGGAAAAAACAAAATGGTTAAGACTTTCAAAGATGCTAAGAAGTTTCATGAAGCTTGAAGCAATAAAACAAAGAAAGCCACCATTTTAGTTTTTGCCAAAATAAATAAATAAAATAAATAAATAAGTTAAAACCCTAACCATTAACCAAAACATGGTTTAAAGCATACACACACCCAAGTTTGCATGTATCATCAAACATGATACAAACTAGTGCACAAACATATATCATATATACAATGTGCACAATCAAGTGAGATAATCAATCTTAAGTGAACAATAATAGTCAATGTAAAGTAATATATCTAATATATAATTATACATTAAATAATTAAATCAACACTTGATTTAATGATCCGGTCATACTGCACATAACCGACTAATATCAAGTGCATCAATATATCGAATCAACATTTGATTCGGTAACCCGGCTATATCTTATATAACCGTCTGATGATAGAAATCGCGAGAATAGAATTCAGTATCACATACTGGTATTACTCTCGGTTCCGCACATATCTCATATGCGCTCCTATTTCGTTTCGCTTGAACCAGGAAAGCTCTGTGTAGGACTCTAAAGACTCGTCAATACGCCGGCAGCAGGTGATGATCATATCAAACACCCACAAGCCTCAAGCGGTCTGCTAAACGTAACGGCCAGCCGGGTATTGAGCGATCAGAAGATCAATGAGCAAGCCCGCTCACACTCCTGTGAATCCAACCAGTAACACTTACCGTACAGTCCGGTCTGTTCGTCTGATATGTCGCATATCTCGCCTAGGGGTGGTAAACGTCAGACCCCAGTAGCTTGATAAGTCATGCCGACGTAAGGTCCATAACAAGCGTGAAACTACTAATAACTCTTACCGGTATATCACTGCAACCCTGGCCAGGGATTTCCAGTTATGGCCAGTCGAGCATAGCGCAACATCAACCCCCAATACCGGGAGAGAAGAATCCCCTCCTATCGCTCATTGCCTCCATGTGAATCGGGACTGTACCCAAAAACCACATGTTTGCACGACTCAGTAGAGCCGTGGTAGGGTGGAAATCAAAGCACAGTGGGAGACACACAAGACTCTATGACGATCTCGGGTCAACAGACTAAGCTGTACCAGTGTCACCAAAGAACTGCCATCTGACGTGAGGTATAATACCATTTGGGAGTTCTCGGCGGGTCCGTTCTGTATACCCAGTCTCCACTGAGCACCCGCATACCATCTCTGAAGTCAAACACCAATGGATATGGGATCATCCATCGCCCATCATATGGGTCGAGAAGATATACGCTAGTCTACTCTGGAATATCGATGCCTTGTCTCGATATTCCCACGACTAGGAACACTGAAGGATGTACCCATGGACTACCCAGGTCCCAATAGTATGATCTACATCATAGTCCTGGAAGTCGAGTACACATCCTAAGGGCTTTATCAACATGTAACAGAGAGACAGAAAGTATACATGTTAAGATAAAATGTAACCAGATAGCGTACTATCATGTCGAGCAAGAAAGTCCTACCTATATATGTCCCCGCATCCACTACAATATACATCCTATGTACAGTAACGGCCTCTAGGGCATACATATAACTAACAATCTCCCACTTGCACTGTTAGTTATATGTATGCCCTAGAGGCCATTATTGTACATTGGATGTATATTGTAGTGGATGCTGGGACATATATAGGTAGGGCTTTCTTGCTCGACATGATAGTACGCTATCTGGTTGCTCATTATCTTAACATGTATATTTTCTGTCTCCCTGTTACATGTTGATAAAGCCCTTAGGATGTGTACTCGACTTCCAAGACTATGATGTAGATCATACTAGTGGGGCCTAGGTAGTCCATGAGTACATCCTTCAATGTTCCTAGTCGTGGGAATATCGAGACGGGGCATCGATATTCCAGAGTAGACTAGCGTATATCTTCTCGACCCGTGTGATGGGCGATGGATGATCCCATATCCATTGGTGTTTGACATCAGAGATGGTATGCGGGTGCTCAGTGGAGACTGGGTACACTGAACGGACTCGCCGAGAACTCCCAGATGGTATTATACCTCACGTCAGATGGCAGTTCTCTGGTGACACTGGTACAGCTTAGTATGTTGACCCAAGATCGTCATAGAGTCTTGTGTGTCTCCCACTGTGCTTTGATTTCCACCCTACCACGGCTCTACTGAGTCGTGCAAACAGGTGGTTTTTCGGTACAGTCTCGATTCACATGGAGGCAATGAGCGATAGGAGGGGATTCGTCTCTCCCGGTATTGGGGGTTGATGTTGCGCTATGCACGACTGGCCATAACAGGAAATCCCTGGCCAGGTTTGCAATGATATACTGGTATCAGTAGTTTCACGATTGTTATGGACCTTACGTCGGTATGACTTATCGAGCTATTGGGGTCTGACGTTTACCACCCCTAGGCGAGATATGTGACATATCAAACGAATAGACCGGACTGTACGGTAAGTGTTGCTGGTTGGATTCACAGGAGTGTGAGCGGGCTTGCTCGTCGATCTTCTGATCGCTCAATACCCGGGTGGCCGTTACGTTTAGCAGACCGCTTGCGGCTTGTGGGTGTTTGATATGATCATCACCTGCTGCCGGCGTATTGATGAGTCTTTAGAGTCCTACACAAAGGTTTCCTGGCTCAAGCGAAACGAAATAGGAGCGCATATGAGATATGTGCGGGACCGAGAATAATGCGTGTATGTGATACCGTATTCTATTCTCGCGATGAATGTGTTGAATGGTTGTATGCGATATAACCTAGTTATCGAATCAAGGATTGATTCGATAAGCCGATACATTGAATATTAGTCGGTCATATGCGATATGACCGGATCGTTAAATCAAGTGTTGATTTAATGATTTAATGTATAATTATATATTTGATATATTACTTTACATTAACTAGTATTTGTTCACTTAAGATGGATTTTCTCACTTGAAGTGCACATTTTATATATAATATAGTTTTGTGCACTAGTTTGTATCATGTTTGATGATACATGCAAACTGGGTGTGTATAATTAAACCATGGTTATGTAATGGTTAGGGTTTTGATTTTCTTAACTATTTCTTTTATTTATTTATTTTTAGGACAAGACACAAAATGGTGGCTTATTTTGTTGTTTCCTTGAAATTTCAAGAAGCTTTGACCATTCTTGTTCTTTTCCTAAACCTAACCATTGAACTCAACCCTAGTTTATTCTCTACACTTAACCATGGTTGCTATATGATAAGAATCACTTATTTTCTATTTTCAAATAAGACTTATCATATTCTTTTCTTTTCTTCTTCTTCTTCTTCTTCAAGATGAAGAAAACCTTGCATCCTTTAATGGTGCCTTGAGAAAAAGAGTGAGAAATCCAATTCTAAAGTGAACCCACTTTCTATTTCTTCATCCTCTACCACTTGCCAAGTAGTATAGGGTGTTTTCTTCACAAGTTTCATGACTTGGTGAAGTTGGAGCTTGATCTTGAGTTGTCTCGACGTAGATCATCTTCGGCATCGAAGTCGACGACCTAGCCCGCCCATTTCTCCGATGAAGCCGACGCTAGAGTCCAGGATCCGATGATCGCAGCGAGGGGACATCTTCATGGAGCTAAGGAAGTGGAGGACCGGATCTACAAAGGTTGTAGTCACTTTCCTTTAGCAATAATGTTGTTTTCATGCTTGCATCGCCTTACATCTAGTTAACGATCCGTATTAGGGTTTGTAGGCACATGGAAAAATTTGAATTGGGCATGTTTGATCTGTTGTGAGACCTCATTAGTGTGCCTAGGAACCCTACAGTGGCATCAGAGCCTAGCTAGAGCCTTAGGCGATGCGTAGACGGAGTTAGAAGTCCGATCGAACCGAAACCCTAATGCAAAATTGCTCTCTGTACATTTTTTGAAATCGGGGGTTTTCGAGAATTAAAAATATGTAGAAAAATCAGCAGGAGTTTCTAAGAATTACTGTGAAGCCCGTACTCCTGATTCCATCAAAGCGCGGCGGAACCGCGGCATTAGCATGGCTAATGCGGCGGTTCCGCGGCTATTTAGTCTCCTCTTATATTTAATTTTACACAGTAATTCCTATTTTGTAGTGCTGGTTTTCCTGGGAATTTTTAATCTGAACTCAAGAGTTGAGTTTTCTGGGTTGTATTGGGAGTTCGGAGATTCGATCGGACTGTCTAATTTTGTCTGTGTTTTTTCCGGGTAATTTTAGAATATGTTAAAAAGTTCGACCGGATATAAATACCCACTTTTTCCCCTGCCGGGAAATTTCCAATTATTGGACTTTTCCGTAGTTTAATAACGTTCTAAGTAGTGCAAGTAACGTGATGGTCCCTCTAGAAGATAACAAACCTTAACTCGATTATGTGACCGTCTTGAACTGCCCTTTGAACCTTAGGGTTTGGGGCAGTACGGCGTGCCATATGTGAGGCGTTGGCTTGACCCTTCTATGGCTGGACCGTTGGTACTGAGGCATGAAGTGAATGTCTTTGAACCTATTTCATGTGTTGAGCTGTTTCGGGAAAACTTGGGTGTTCGATTGTTCAATCGGAAAATTTAACATTTTCTATCTTATCCGGAATGTGATACAATAATTGGAATTCACAAATAGTTATGAGATAACTAATATGAATGTTATAAACATAGCAGTTTAGTCTCACTTGATCGGTTGCCACGGAATTTTGATGTGATCAAAAGTCCGTCGCAATCACGTAGCGTACGCGGATACTCGCCGGGTAAACTTAATAGACAGCCTCACCCCATAGCCCCGACCAAGCGACTGTAGGAGAACCCCATCGCCGAAAGCATCCATTCGGTTGCTCGCGGCAGCGGTGTTCCGCCTTGGTGCACTTTGTCGACGGCGTCGGGGGTGCAGCCGCCTACTAAAGTTTGCGACGAGCATTCGATCAGGATGTCGGGAATCTTATTGAATTGCCCGACTTGATATTGAAAAGAGTTTTCGATAATGAGACTAAAATGCGGGGTTTATAATTGTTAGGCATGCGATGTCTAAGGAATTCATTTGATTAGGCATGCGATGTCTAAAGAGTTTGCGGATTCCAACTGTTGTAGTTTTACACTTTCTTTTCTGTGACCGTAAGTGTAATATGTGATATCGCCGGTTTCGTTGCTATATGTCAACGACAATTGGGATGCGCATATTTACTTATGTTGATGACATGTGATGTTATGTGTTGCTGGATATGTTATATTGGATCGTCGTGTTTGAATAGCCGGGTTTTTTTTATGTGAGATGAGTGTTTTTCATTTTCATTCATGTAAAAACTTGTATGTAATATTCTTTTATTGGGGCACTTCCGGGTTGCGGAAGATGTCACCGTTGATGTATATTATTTACTTTTCCGCATTAGGTTAGACCCAAGGAGGGGAGCACAAGTAACCGGGTTCTAGGGTCCAGTGGGAGACCATCTCGAGGAGTCGAGTCCGGGTCTCCTAACCCTAGAATTGGTAATGTTGCTTGCCGCTCTCGTAGGGGTCTAGGGGTGTGGGATTGGCTATTCATCACGACCGTGGAATCCGTGTTTTATAATGGCTCATATTAAAAACACGGACGTCCTAGCATATCCAATATTTCATATGATATTTTCTGCTGCGTTATCTGTGATGTGATCATATGATATGTTCAGATAGATATTGTATATAGTATATATGATATATTATATATAGACGTTGCTTATGTTTTACATCCGCGCTAGCCCTGCCTCGTTCTGGCGTTAGTTACCTAACCTAACGGTGCAAACAGGACATCGAGGCGAATGCGGATGGTATAAGCGTACGTTATATTTATCTGTGATGTTTAGGTGGACTTAAATGATGGGATATTCATTAATGTGATTAATGAAAGAAATTAAACCTAATTGATGTTGTGGAATCGAATTTCAAAATAAAACAAGTAGCTACAGTTCTTGCTTTGCATCGTGGTGTTCATTGTAGAACATCCTGCACCTTATTCGATGAGGAAAGGACCGAGATCCCTTCACCGAGAGTGACTCCTTTAGCAATAACTGGCAGATGCTACAACTCTCGGTTTGTCTTTTGATTGCTTATATAGTTTCTTCTTTGCACAGTGATATATATGATATATCCCGCACCTCATTCGACGAGGAAAGGACCGACGATCCCTTCACCGGGAGTGACCCCTTTAGCAAAACTAGAAAAGCTTCAAAAACATTCCATTTAAAAACCATTTGATTCCGGAACGAGATCAAGTTCAAAGCGTTAAAGGTTTTCACAAAAACCATTCGCAACCCTTCGTCATTTTAGGAAGTAGAGTACTTAGTATTCGTGCTGTGTTTGTTGACCATAGTCAAGGCACAGTGTATGGTAGCTAAATGATGTCTTCCTACACCGCATATGATGCGATTAATTAGGACCGTCGCGTGACTTTGTTGACCTTAGTTAAGGGTCATGTGGGTGGGTCTAATTAATCCCGAAATGACGGGTAGAACTTGACTAGTACTTATGATTTGTTGACCATAGTTAAGGTCATAAGTGCTAGGGGTGAAAATCATTATCGGGAGTTTCAAGTCTTGAAATTTGCAATGAGATTGTATACCTTCTATATGATAGTTGGATCCCGATAACCACTGCGACTAATTGTTACTCCTGGGAGAGTTTTGCACTTTACAATTAGCCGATCAAGTAGGTGTTTAGAAAGGTGTCAACGGGGTTACGCCTCTGGGAAAACGAAGTTTCCTGTAATTAGGTCCGTGCGAAAGCACGGGGAACCTCCCTCAAAGTACCGACACTGGCCTGACTGAAAGATTAGCGAACTTGTAGAGTGTAATTAATCCCGGCTAGTCTTTCCTTTTAGGGTCTGAAGGAAGATTTGATAAAAACAGTGGGAGCCATCCTGATTAGATAAAATAAATAACCAATCTAATCTTGCAAGAGCGCACGCAGAGTGTTTTCTTCTCTCTCTCTCCAGGTACCGACCATATCACGCCTTAATCAAGATAATAATATGGATGTATTGACCGAACCCGCTTGTTATACTGAGCTGGGGAACGTTGGTCCCGCTCCAACTTATAATTGTTATAAGACAGAGCAGGAAATAGGGGAATACCAGAATTCCTATGCCGCCCAAACAAAGAAAGTGCATATGATGCATCTCCTTCGGGTGTGTTCATTACAAAGAACTGTTTCTCAGTATCCTCTTCATCCTGGGTATTTGATACCGGGTCAGGATCCCAGATATGTAATCTGTTACATAGGGCTACAAAAGGGTAGAGAACTGAGAACGGGTGATAAGTTTCATGAGACAGAAAACGGGGCAAGTGTTGCAGCCAAGTCTGTTGGTCACTGTCACCCTGTATGACCAGTACATTGATTCTGAACGAATGTTATTAGATACCGAACCTGATATACAAAATCATATCAGTCTCTTTATTAGTAAAGAAAGGATATAATTTTGTATTGTTGGATAATGTTTTTAACATTTCCTATATCAAAAGTTGATCGGTTCAGGCACGTTATCTAAAAGCATTAATGTTCTAAATCAAACTACAGTTCTTAGTATACAGAACACACACAAGAGGAAGAGTTCAGAACTGAATGAATCCTTCTTGAGGTATTGTAGACTAGGTCATATCGATGTGACCCGACTGGCTGAAGTTACATTTTTTATGCATATTTAAATCAGTTTGAATTTACATGTTGTGAAACTTGCCAGTCATGTCACAAAGATAAGATGAACATAGCTCTGTTTATTGGAAACAGAGAAAGAGTTAGTGAACTCTTGGGACTGATACATGATGATGTATGTAAGGTCTCCTGTCTACACATGCCAGGACTGGTTCTTTATACTTCATTACGTTCTCTGATAATCTCTCAAGATTCAGACATATGTTCCTGTTGAAACATAAGTCCGAACATTTTGAGATATTCACAGAATATAAGCTAGAAGTAGAGAACCAATACGGGTATAAGTATTATGTCCTATGATGAGATCAGGGAGGAGAATACTTATGCATGGCATTCCTGGAGTATTCTAAAAGAAAATGAGATTCTCTCTCAGTATTACTCCTCTGAATACACCACAACACAACGGTGTATCGGGGTGGAGCAATCGCACAATATTAGATATGGTGTGCTCTATGATGAGTATTACTGAGTTACCTATTTCCTTTTAGGGTTGTGCACTTGAGAAGCTGCATACCTATTGAATTAGGTTCGAATCAAATCAGTGCCTACCACTCCATATGAGATATGGTATGGGAAGAGCCTATCTCTTAAGTTATTTAAGATTTGAGGTTGTCCGGCCTATGTCTAAAATCAAAATCCAGACAAAATCGAGGCAAGGTCAGTTCTGTAGAACTGGAAAGGTTCCAGCTATACAAAACTGCAGCTGATGATTTGAAAGAACCAAAGGATTCAATAGTCCCCGACGAACCTCAGCCTCTACGCCGAACTAGCAGGGTTCCTCATCCGCTTGAGAGATACTTCCGTTTCTCGATGACAGTGGGAGCGAGGATTGCATCATGAGATGATGACCCAACTAGATTCGAGCAGGTCATCGAGAGTAGGGACTCTATAAGGATGGCTGGATGCTTAGCGATCTGAGATGGAATCCACATACACCAACAAAGTATGGACTTTGGTTGCGATATCTGAAGGGTTAAATCCCCATAAGGAGCAAGTATATCTTGAGAAGATTACTTGGTGTAGATGGAAAAGTTGAGACTTTCAAAGCTAGACTTGTTAAAGGTTTTCATCATCGACCAGGCATGGATAATGATGAAACCTCTTCTAGGGACTATGCTTAAGTCCATCCAGATGCTACTTGCCATTGCTACATACCATGACTACGATATCTGGTGGTTGGGTGTCATGACTACTTTTCTAAATACTGATTTAGAAGAGAACGTCAATAAGTACACAGCCAGAGGGCTTCATAAACAGTGGGAGCAGCGGAAACATGTGCAAGTTGCTTTACATAATAAAGCAGGCATCGCGGAGTTGGAACGTCTGTTTTGATGTGATAGTCAAATTGTTTGACTTCATCAAAATGGTAGATGAACCTTGTATATACAAAACGGTAGTAGAGAGTAAGGTGGTTATCCTCATATTGTACGTGGACAGCATACTCTTGAGAGGAAAAGAGTTTCCTATACTACGCTCGGTCAATCTCCGCTTATCACAAGGATTCTCCAATAGGATCAAAGTGATACCTTCTAAATCCTGAGTTTTCATCTGTGAGATAGATGTAATTGGATGCTAGGATTCTCACTAGATGTAGTGAAATGGTATCAATCGATCCTGGGGAGAATCACTGGAAACGTTCCAGGGTGATAAAGACGACTGAATGTCAGTTACAGGCATTGTCTTTACCCTCAGTGGAGGGACGGTATGTTGGAAGAGTTCCAAGCTAGATACCGTGGCAAACTAAACGATAAAGGCTGGTAACATCGCTATTAAAGATACTACCAAAGAGGCAGTTTGGGTGTATATTGGTTCATAAGATGAACTAGGTTCCAACCATTGTGTGACAATGGAAGTGTGGCTTTGGCCCAGGAACCCCGGTCCCATCAGTGACCCAGACATATTCTGAGGCAGCATTACCTGATCATGGAGATAGTTGATCTCCAGGGTGATCGAGGTTAGGAGAGTAGACTCAGAGGACAACACGGCGGATCCACTCATAAAGGCCTTTTCCCAAAGAGAGACTTTTAGGGGATGGTTGAGTATTAGATACTACAACTACTGCTACAGATGGCCCTAGTGCAAGTGGGAGATTGTTAGTTATATGTATGCCCTAGAGGACATTACTGTACATTGGATGTATATTGTAGTGGATGCTGGGACATATATAGTTAGGACTTTCTTGCTCGACATGATAGTACGCTATCGGGTTGCTCTTTATCTTAACATGTATATTTTCTGTCTCTCTATTACATGTTGATAAAGCCCTTAGGATGTGTACTCGACTTCCAGGACTATGATGTAGATCATACTAGTGGGGCCTGGGTAGTCCATGAGTACATCCTTCAATGTTCCTAGTCGTGGGAATATCGAGACGGGGCATCGATATTCCAGGGTAGACTAGCGTATATCTTCTCGACCCATGTGATGGGCGATGGATGATCCCATATCCATTGGTGTTTGACATCAGAGATGGTATGCGGGTGCTCAGTGGAGACTGGGTACACTGAACGGACTCGCCGAGAACTCCCAGATGGTATTATACCTCACGTCAGATGGCAGTTCTCTGGTAACACTGGTACAGCTTAGTCTGTTGACCCGAGATCGTCATAGAGTCTTGTGTGTCTCCCACTGTGCTTTGATTTCCACCCTACCATGGCTCTACTGAGTCGTCCAAACAGGTGGTTTTTGGGTACAGTCCCGATTCACATGGAGGCAATGAGCGATAGGAGGGGATTCGTCTCTCCCGGTATTGGGGGTTGATGTTACGCTATGCACGACTGGCCATAACAGGAAATCCCTGGCCAGGGTTGTAGTGATATACTGGTAAGAGTTATCAGTAGTTTCACGATTGTTATGGACCTTACGTCGGCATAACTTATCGAGCTATTGGGGTCTGACGTTTACCACCCCTAGGCGAGATATGCGACATATTAGACGAACAGACCGGACTGTACGGTAAGTGTTGCTGGTTGGATTCACAGGAGTGTGAGCGGACTTGCTCGTCGATCTTCTGATCGCTCAATACCCGGGTGGCCGTTACGTTTAGCAGACCGCTTGCGGCTTGTGGGTATTTGATATGATCATCACCTGCTGCCGGCGTATTGACGAGTCTTTAGAGTCCTACACAGAGGTTTCCTGGCTCAAGCGAAACGAAATAGGAGCGCATATGAGATATGTGCGTGACCGAGAATAATGCGTGTATGTGATACCGTATTCTATTCTCGCGATGAATGTGTTGAATGGTTGTATGCGATATAACCTTGTTACCGAATCAAGGATTGATTCGATAAGCCGATACATTGAATATTAGTCGGTCATATGCGATATGACCGGATCGTTAAATCAAGTGTTGATTTAATGATTTAATGTATAATTATATATTTGATATATTAATTTACATTAACTAGTATTTGTTCACTTAAGATGGATTTTCTTACTTGAAGTGCACATTGTATATATGATATAATTTTGTGCACTAGTTTGTATCATGTTTGATGATACATGCAAACTTGGGTGTGTATGATTAAACCATGGTTATGTAATGGTTAGGGTTTTGATTTTCTTAACTATTTCTTTTATTTATTTATTTTTAGGGCAAGAAACAAAATGGTGGCTTATTTTGTTGTTTCCTTGAAGTTTTAAGAAGCTTTGACCATTCTTGTTCTTTTCCTAAACCTAACCCTAGTTTATTCTCTACACTTAACCATGGTTGCTATATAATAAGAATCACTTATTTTCTATTTTCAAATAAGACTTATCATATTCTTTTCTTCTTCTTCTTCTTCTTCTTCAAGATGAAGAAAACCTTGCATCTTTTAATGGTGTCTTGTGAAAAATAGTGAGAAATCCAATTCTAAAGTGAACCCACTTCCTATTTCTTCATCCTCTACCACTTACCAAGTAGTATAGGGTGTTTTCTTCACAAGTTTCATGACTTGGTGAAGTTGGAGCTTGATCTTGAGTTGCCTCGACGTAGATCATCTTCGGCATCGAAGTCGACGACCTAGCCCGCCCATTTCTCCGATGAAGCCGACGTTAGAGTCCAGGATTCGATGATCGCAGCGAGGGGACATCTTCATGGAGCTAAGGAAGTGGAGGACCGGATCTACAAAGGTTGTAGTCACTTTCCTTTAGCAATAATGTTGTTTACATGCTTGCATCGCCTTACATCTAGTTAACGATCCGTATTAGGGTTTGTAGGCACATGGAAAAATTTGAATTGGGCATGTTTGATCTGTTGTGAGACCTCATTAGTGTGCCTAGAAACCTTACATGCACTAGGGCCATCTGTAGCAGTGGTTGCAGTATCTAATACTCAACCATCCCATAAAAGTCTCTCTCTGGGAATAGGCCTTTGTAAGTGGATCCGCCGTGTTATCCTCTGAGTCTACTCTCCTAACCTCGATCACCCTGGAGATCAACTATCTCCATGATCAGGTGATACTGCCTCAGAATATGTCTGGGTCACTGATGGGACCAGGGTCACTGATGGGACCAGGGTTCCTGGGCCAAAGCCACACTTCCATTGTCATACAATGGTAGGAACCTAGTTCATCTCATGAACCAATATAAACCCAAACTGCCTCTTTGGTAGTATCTTTAATAGCGATGTTACCATCCTTTATCGTCTAGTTTGCCACGGTATCTAGCTTGGAACTCTTCCAACATAACGTCCCTCTACTGAGGGTAAAGACAATGCCTGCGACTGACATTCAGTCGTCCTTATCACCCTGGAACTTTTCCAGTGATTCTCCCTAGGATCGATTGATACCATCTCACTAAAACTAGTGAGAACCTTAACATCCATTTAGATCTATCTTATAGATCCAAATCCCAGGATTTAGGAGGTATCACCTTTATCCTATTGGAGAATCCCTATGATAAGAGGAGATTGACCGTGTGTAGTATAGGAAACTCTTTTCCTATCAAGAGTATGTTGTCCACGTACAATACGAGGATGATCACCTTACTCTCTACTTCCCTTTTTGTATATATAAGGTTCACCTACCATTTTGATGAAGTCAAACTTTTTGACTACAACATAAAAACAGATGTTCCAACTCCGCGATGCCTGCTTTATTCTGTAAAGCAACTTGCACACGTTTCCGCAGCTCCTACTGTTTACGAAGCCCTCTGGCTGTGTTCTTATAGACATTCTCTTCTAAATCATTATTTAGAAAAGTAGTCATGACACCCAGCCACCAGATATCGTAGTCATGGTATGTAGCAATGGTAAGTAGGATCCGGATGGACTTAAGCATAGCTACTGGAAAAGGTTTCATCATTATCCACGCCTGGTCGATGACGAAAACCTTTAACAAGTCTAGCTTTGAAAGTCTCAACTTTTCTATCTACACCAAGTAATCTTCTCAAGATATACTTGCTCCTGATGGGGATTTAACCCTTCAGATATAGCAACCAAAGTCCATACTTTGTTGGTGTACATGGATTCCATCTCAGATCACTAAGCATCCAGCCATTCTTACAGAGTCCCTGGCCTGCTCGAAACTAGTTGGGTCATCATCATATAATGCATTCCTCGCTCCCACTGTCATCGAGAAACCGAAGTATCTCTCAGGCGGATGAGGAACCCTACCACATCGGCGGAGAGGCTGAGGTTCGTCCGGGATTATTGAATCGTTTGGTTCTGTCAAATCATCAGCTGCAGTTTGTATAGCTGGAACCTTTCCAGTTCTACAGAACTGACCTTGCCTCGATCTTGTCCGGATTTTGCTTTTGACATAGGCCGGACAATCCCAAATCTTAACTTACTTAAGAGATAGGTTCTTCCCATATCATATCTTATAAGGAGTGGTAGGCATTGATTTGATTCGAACCCAATTCAATAGGTATGCAGCTTCTTAAGTGCACAACCCCCTAAAAGAAACAGGTAACTCAGTAATACTCATCATAGAGCACACCATATCTAATATGGTGCGATTGCTCCACCCCGATACACCGATGTGCTGTAGTATATTCAGAGGAGTAACACCGAGAGAGAATCTCATTCTCCTTTAGAATAGTCCATGAATTCTATGCACAAGTATTCTCCTCCTTGATCTCATCAAAGGACATAATACTTATACCCGTAATTTGGTTCTCTACTTCTAACTTATATTCTGTGAATATCTCAAAAGCTTCGGACTTATGTTTCAACAGGAACATATGGCTAAATCTTGAGAGATCATCAGAGAATGTAATGAAGTACAAAGAACTGGTCTTGGCATGTGTAGACAGGGGACCTTACATACATCACTATGTATTAGTCCCAAGAGTTCACTAACTCTTTCTCTGTTTCCAATAAACAGAGCTATGGTCATCTAATCTTTGTGACATGACTGGCAAGTTTCACAAGATGTAAATTCAAACTGATTTAAATATGCATCTAGAATGTAATTTAAGCTAGTCGGGTCGCATTGATATGACCTAGTCTACAATACCTCAAGAAGGAATCGTTCATACCTGAACTCTTCCTCTTGTGTGTGTTCTGTATACTAGGAACTGTAGTTTGATTTAGAACGTCAATGCTTTTAGATAACGTGCCTGAACGGATCAACTTTTGAAATTGGAAATGTTCAAAACAATATTCAACAATACAAAATTATATCCTTCTTTAATAAATAAAGAGATTGATATGATTTTGTATATCAGGTTCGGTATCTAATAGAATTTGTTCAGAATCAATGTATTTGGAAATACAGGGTGACAGTGACCAACAGACTTGGCTGCAACACTTGCACCGTTTCCTGTCTCATGAAACTTATCACCCGTTCTCAGTTCTCTACCTTTCTGTAGCCCATGTAACGGATTACATTTGCGGGATCCTGATCAGGTATCTAATACCTAGGACGTAGAGGACACAGAGAAACAGTTCTTTATAATGAACACACCCGAAGGAGATGCATCATATGCACTTTCTTCGTTTGGGCGGTATAGGAATTCTAGTATTCCCCTATTTCATGCTCGGTGTGAAAGGTTCCTAGGCACCCTAGTGAGGTCTCACAAGGCATCGAACATGCCAATTTAAAAAAATTGTGCCGAGAAACCCTAGACTACGGATCTTAGACTAGATGTTTAGGCGAAACAATAAACTAGTTAACTACTTAACTAGAAGTGAGAAGCTACAACCTTTGTAGATCCGGATTTCCACTTCCTTAGCTCCACGCGGGTGTCCTCTCGCTGTCCATCATGAATCCCGAACCCAATCGTCGGCTTCATCGGAGAAACGGGCGAGCTAGGTTGTCGGCTTCGTGTCAAAGACGATCTACGTCGAGGTTGCACTAGTTCAAGCTCCGACTTCACCAAGTAGTGAAACTTGTGAAGAAAACACCCAAAACCACTTGGCAAGAGGTAGAGGATGAAGAAATAGGAGGTGGGTTCACATTAGATTTGGATTTCTCTCACTAGAACTCAAGTTGCCATTAATGTAGCAAGCTTTTCTTTTGAAGAAGAAGATGAAGAAGATGATAGAATATGATAAAAACTTAATCAAAATAGAAAAGAAAATGATATTTATCATATCCTAACCATGGTCAAGTGTAGAGAATTGACCATGGTTAGTGGGAGTGGTTAGGTTTAAGTATGAAGACAAAATGGCATCATTAGTAAAAGCTTCATGAAGCTTCACCATTCTTCATGATAAATGAAACCATTTTATTTTCATAAAACCAATTAATAAATAATGAATGGATTAAATAATAAGTGAATAAATCATAAACCCTAACCACTCTCATAACCATGGTTCAATTCTTTTACACAAAGTCAAGTCAACATGCATCATCAAACATGATACAATCATGTGCACAAAAGCATATCACATATACAATGTGCATCAAGTGAGAAAAATCCGTTTAAAGTGAACCAATACTAGTTAATGCAAAGTAATATATCAAATATATAATTATACATTAAATCATTAAATCAACACTTGATTCAATGATCCGGTCATGTCGCACATGACCGACTAGTATTCAATGTATCGACTTATCGAATCGATCTTCGATTCGATAACTAGGTTATATCATATACAACCAATCGAAACATTAATCGCGAGAATCAAATACGGTATCACATACACGCATTATTCTCGGTCCCGCACATATCACATATGCACTCCTATTTCGTTTCGCTTGAGCTAGGAAACCTCTGTGTAGGACTCTAAAGACTCGTCAATACGCCGGTAGCAGATGATGATCATATCAAGCACCCACAAGCCGCAAGCGGTCTGCTAAACGTAACGGCCACCCGGGTATTGAGCGATCAGATGATCGACGAGCTAGCCCGCTCACACTCCTGCGAATCCGACCAGTAACACTTAACGTACAGTCCGGTCTCTTCGTCTGATATGTCGCATATCAAGTCTAGGGGTGGTAAACGTCAGACCCCAATAACCCGATAAGTCGTGGCGATGTGAGGCTCGTAACGGGTCGAGAAACTACTGGTAACACTTACCAGCAAATCTCTGATCAGCCCTGGCCAGGGACTTCCCTGTTACGGCCAATCGAGCACAGCGCAACATCAACCCCCAATACCGGGAGAGACGAAACCCCTCCTATCGCTCATTGCCTCCATGTGACTCGGGACTGTACCCAAAGACCACCGTTTTGCACGCCCTCATGGACGTGGTAAGGTGGAGATCAAAGCACAGTGGGAATCACACAAGACTCTATGACGATCTCGGGTCTACAGACAAACCTGTACAAGTGTTACCTGAGAACTGCCATCTGACGTGAGGTATAATACCATCTGGGAGTTCTCGGCGAGTCCGTCCAGTGTACCCAGTCTCCACTGAGCACCCGTACACCATCTCTGATGTCAAACACCAATGGATATGGGATCATCCATCGCCCATCTCATGGGTCGAGAAGCGTATACGCTAGTCTACACTGGTATATCGATGCCCCGTCTCGATACACCCACGACTAGGGACCATGAAGGATGTACTTATGGACTACCATGTCCCCACTAGTATGATCTGCATCACAGTCCAGGTAGTCAAGTACATATCTTAAGGGCTTTACCAACATGTAACTATAAGACAGTATAAAGAGACTAGTGTACATGTCAAGATAAAGAGTAACCAGATAGCATACTATCATATCGAGCAAGAAAGTCATCTCTATATATGTCCAAGCATCCAATATAATATACATCATCTGTACAATACTGGCCTCTAGGGCATACATACAACTAACACGGTCTTATAACAATTATAAGTTGGAGCGGGACCAACGTTCCCCAGCTCAGTAAAACAAGTGGGTTCGGTCAATACATCCATATTATTATCTTGATTAAGGCGTGATATGGTCGCTACCTGGAAAGAGAAAGAAGAAAACACTCTGCGTGCGCTCTTGCAAGATTAGATTGGTTATTTATTTTATCTAATCAGGATGGCTCCCACTGTTTTTATCAAATCTTCCTTCAAACCCTAAATGGAAAGACTAGCCGGGATTAATTACACTCTACAAGTTCGCCAATCTTTCAGCCAGGCCAGTGTCGGTACTTTGAGGGAGGTTCCCCGTGCTTTCGCACAAACCTAATTAAAATAAACCTCGTTTTCCCAGGGGCGTAACCCCGTTGACACCTTTCTAGACACCTACTTGATCGGCTAATTGCAAAGTGCAAAACTCTCTCAGGAGTAACAATTACTCGCAGTGGGTATCGGGATCCAACTATCATATAGAAGGTATGCAATCTCATTACAAATTTCAACACTTGAAACTCTCGATAAAGATTTTTACCCCTAGCACTTATGACCTTAACTATGGTCAACAAATCATAAGTACTAGTCAAGTTCTACCTGTCATTTCGTGATTAATTAGACCCACCCGCATGACCCTTAACTAAGGTCAACAAAGTCACGCGACTGTCCTAACTAATCGCATCATATGCGGTGTAGGAAGACATCACTTAGCTACCGTACACTGTGCCTTAACTATAGTCAACAAACACGGCACGAATACTAAGTACTCTACTTCCTAAAATGACGGAGGGTTGCGAATGGTTTTTAAGAAAACCTTTAACGCTTTGAACTTGATCTCGTTGCGGAATCAAATGGGTTTTAAATGGAGTTTTTTTGAGGCTTTTCTAGTTTTGCTAAAAGGGTCACTCCCGGTGAAGGGATCGTCGGCCCTTTCCTCATCGAATAAGGTGCAGGATATATCATATATACCGCTGTGCAAAGCAAAAACTATAGAAGCAATCAAAAAACAAACCGAGGGTTGTAGCATCTGCCAGTTATTGCTAAAGTGGTCACTCCCGGTGAAGGGATCGTCGGCCCTTTCCTCATCGAATAAGGTGCAGCATGTTCTACAAGGAACACCGCGATGCAAAGCAAGAACTGTAGCTACCTGTTTTTTTAAGAAATTCGATTCCACAACATCTTTTAGGTTTATTTTCTTTCATTAATCTCATTAATGAATGTCCCATCATTTAAGTCCACCTAAACATCACAGATAAATATAACGTACGCTTATGCCATCCGCATTCGCCTCGATGTCCCGTCTGCACCGTTAGGTTAGGTAACTAACGCCAGAGCGAGGCAGGGTTAGCGCGGGTGTAAAACATAAGCAACGTCTATATAATATATCATATATACTATATACAATATCTATCTGAACAAATCAAATGATCACATCACAGATAACGCAGCAGAAAATATCATATGAAATATTGGATTTACTAGGACGTCCGTGTTTTATTTTGAGCCTGTATAAAACACGGATTCCACGGTCGTGATGAATAGCCAATCCCACACCCCTAGACCCTTACGAGAGCGGCAAGCAACCCTACCAATTCTAGGGTTAGGAGACTGTCACGCCCCGCTTCCCAGAGTACGCTAGATTGGGCACGTGACATAGCTAACCATGCTACCTGTGGGTAGGAAGTATCCATCCACAGTCACATTACGGCTATAGAGATATCAAAAACAAGATAAAACTATTTAAAACATGTCCATAATCCAGAATAACAGGAGTCAATAATAAATAAATGCGGAAGCAAATGATCCAATACAAATAACTGAAATGTATGTCGCATAATGTGGGTTCACATCAGGAAATAAATGCAGGAAATAAAACTAACTATTACTGTACTGACAGCTCAGCCTGCTGGCTGAAGTACTCCTGCTCGGACTGCGACAGCGGTATGGAATCTGGGCCATGCAAAACCCAGACGTCAGCGCGTCATGTCATCAAGTAATATAATATGAACAGTGTAACAGGTAATGCAAAATAAACATGAATACAGCAAGAATAACAATAATATGAATCATATCAGTACAGGGTAGAGTGCAGTGGGTAAACTAAACTGTTCTATCATGTTTTCTATTCTAAAGTCTTTGAAACCAAATTGATGAATCATCGATGTAACTCAATAGTATCCCGTGCATGCTCGGGACCACGGTCAAGACTCTCGGGGCTGAATCCGAGACGTGCCGCTAGGCGGTAACAGGTAGCAGGATGGGCGAGTGATGTCGGCATCATCACTCCGGGGCTGGCCTAGCCCGTAAGACTGATCAGAACAGGTATCGAACTGTTGAGTTACAAGTCAGGTTTCACCTTTGATTTCCCCATACCCCCAAGTTATGTATATCAAGTCAGGTATTCAGTAATCAAGAACTAATGCCAACACAGGATCAGGTAAAAGCAGGTTTGTCTGGATAGACAACAGGAACGGTCCATGAGGACTACATATCAGGTTTGTTGGCATTAGATACAAGATCAGGTAACGGGTCAGGTCATGGTACATCAGGACAAGTCAACAGTGTACGGTACCATGTCAGGTATATCAATATATATATATGTGTAGCAAGTCAGGTCAAGATGTACACAATATCGTGGGTGTGCTCACAATCAGTTATATCATCTAGCATGGGTATCAACAACATGAGATAAGCAATGAATTAAGTAATAGGCAGTTTCATTCAATTTGCAATACAGTTATCAAATTTGTTACAGAGATGATTACAAGAGTGCAGTAAGACAAGTATAGCCGTTTAGTCATGTTAACAGGTTTAAGAACCCTTAGAGGTGCAATAATTTATGTAACGGTTCAGTACAGCTATTTCAGGTTAAATGCATACGAGTGTCCGAATGTAACAGAACTACAGGGATAAATGCCACAAGCTATTATAACAGTAAGAAAATGTGATTGAACAGGTAAATATGATTATTAGGTTCAATTTGCAAATTGTAAGTTCCATGTTTTACAGTAAAATGATATAATGCAATATTGTACCCGAAAATGGGAAACGATTGTACCAAGTTAAATTTTACAGGTTTAGGGTGTCAATATATATATTTGTAAATATTGTATAGCATGTAGCAAGGGGTACTTGCCTCGACGGGTCGCGAACCGGGAAAAACGGAACGTAAACGTCGGCGGGGAAACTCGCGATGGGCGCACGGTTCACGGATTGAACCCAAACAACGAACAATGGAACCACGCGGATCGGGGTACCTCGCTGGAACATCGGATCACGTCGTCGGCATCGCCGGATTCCGGCAAGAAAGAGAACGGTGAATGTCAAGAACTTGCAACAAGAAAGGAAGGAAAAGAAAATAAAGAAGAAGAAGAAGGGGCTTACAAGATACTGCTCTGTGGTTACAGAGAGGAGACGTGAGAACGACGACGAGGTCGACGGGCTCCGACGGTGGCCTACAGTGACCACGTGGGAATTCTGCCGATACAAGAAAATTTCTACAGAGGGCAAAGAAGGGGGAAAGTAAAGAGGAGGAGAGGGGGAGAAGGCTTACAGTGGGTCGTACGAAGGCCGGAAAGGCAGATCGAGATCGCCGGCGGCGACTCAAGGTGGTGCACGGCGTGCAGGGGTGGTCGCTGGTGGTGTGCAGGTGGCTCGAAGAAGGAGGGAGAGGGGCTTGGCGAGGTGAGGATGAGGAGGCGAGGGTGATGGTGGTGGCGTCGCCGGCGTTGGGGCTGCGGCGGCGAGGATGGAGGCGGCTAGGGCTCGCTGCAATGGGTTCGCGATGGGTTCTCTGCAAAAGAAATGAGAGAGGGAAAGATTTTTGAAATATATATAAAGAGAGAGAGAGATACTGGGGAAGAGATAGAGAGAGAGAGAGAGATAGAGAAAGAGATAGAGAGAGAGAGAAAGAGATAGAGAAAAGGATCGAGACGGGCCCACGGGAGCTGGTGATTGGTTGATAAAAGAAATAGAGAAGGATTTAGAAAAGATTTTAAAGATATAGGAAACGGTAAAGTATATTTTAAGTTAAGGAAATATTCGAAGGTTTTAAAATATTATAATTTGGGTTTTGGCGCTAAATAAAACATTTCCAAATCGCGCCCGGGTCGGGTCCAAAAATTCGAAATTGAAATAATAGGATTTTAAGCGGGATCCAAAATTTAAAATTAGGTGTCTTATGATCAAAAAGCATACCCCCAACACGGACACACGTACGCGCGCGCAGCCGTCCAAACTCGCCCGTTTCACTGAACGGGACGAGAATACGATACACGGACGCTACCACAAGGCTAGGGGTGTCGAGAAGACCAAGATGAATATTTTTAATTTTACTTTAGATGCCAAAAATTGTTATATGCAGAAATGACTTTTCCGGGTAAAATTTTACAGTAAGCAACAAACAAGTAAGCTAAATGAAATGAGTACTACATTAGGCTCAAACAATAACTGAAATTAGTAGCATTGGGCTTGGGTGTTACATTATACCCAACTACAAAAAGAATTTCGTCCTCGAAATTCCAAGAATACAAAGATAGAAAACTACAGGAAAAGGTGAGGAAAGTTCCACCGGATTTCATCTTCTCGTTCCCAAGTGGATTCTCCATGCGAGCGATTACCCCAAGAAACAAACACAAGGGGGATAACCTTGTTCTTAAGAACCTTTTCCCTTTGATCCACAATTTCAACTGGTCGCTCCTCAAAAGTCAAGTCTTCGCGTACTGTTAACTCCGAATGATCCAAAACGTGTGTTTCATCTCGAACATACTTACGGAGTTGAGATACGTGAAACACATCGTGCACATTTGCCAAGGACTGCGGTAACGCCAAACGCTACGCTACCTCACCAACACGCTCCAAGATCTCAAAGGGTCCAACGAATCGAGGATTATGCTTTCCTCGAATCCCAAAACGAATCACCCCTCTAGTCGGTGATATCTTCAAGAATACCAAATCACCCACGGCGAACTCTAGAGGTCTTCTTGACGTGTTTGCCCAACTCTTCTGTCGGTCTTGTGCTGCCTTCATATGGTTTCTGATAGTGTTAACCTTCTCAACTGTCTGCACAACCAAATCTGGTCCCAACAATCTTCGTTCATCGACATCATCCCAACAAACAGGTGAACGGCATTTACGACCATACAAAGCTTCAAACGGAGCCATCTGGATAGTTGCCTGAAAACTGTTGTTGTAAGAAAACTCCACCAAGTGTAGATGATCCTCCCAAGAACCCTTGAAGTCCAACATGCATGCTCTCAACATATCCTCAAGAGTTTGGATTGTTCTCTCCGACTGGCCATCAGTTTGAGGATGATAAGCTGTGCTAAACTTCAATCGAGTCGCCAAACTTTCCTGTAAACTCCGCCAAAAGTGTGATAAGAACCGAGTGTCGCGATCGGATACGATGCTCACCGGTACTCCATGCAATCTTATAATCTCCTGCATGTACCGCTCTGCCAAGGTCCCTGTTGATTGACCAACCTGGAAAGGAATAAAGTGAGTTGCCTTGGTCAACCGATCAACAAATACCATACTGCATTGTTGCCTTTTGGACTCCGTGGTAAAGCCGTCACGAAATCCATGGTTATATGTTCCCACTTCCACTGAGGAATCAGAAGTGGTTGCAATAAACCAGCAACCCTTTGATGTTCAGCCTTAACTTGCTGACACACCAAGCATTTCGCCACAAAGCGAGCAATCTCCCGTTTCATGCCTTCCCACCAGAAATGCTGTCGAATAACTCGGTACATCTTTGTGCCTCCTGGATGTATAGAATAAGCTGAACTGTGTGCCTCCTTCATAAGCTCTTCACGAATATCTCCCTTTGGCACACACAAATGGCTACCATACCTCAACGAACCATTTTCGTGGATCAGTAAATCCGTTCGTAGTCCGGCTTCAACCTGCTTTCGAAACTTTTGCAGTCTAGGATCCTGCGATTGTGCTGCTTTAATATTCTCGATCAAAGACGAATGTACTTGCAGCTGCATCAACTGTCCCGTGGAATATGGTAGCACAACCTCCAATTCAAATCTTTGAAAATCTGCAACGATCTCCTTCTGCGTAGTTAACATCTGAATTGCTGGTAATCGACTAAGCGCATCCGGCACAACATTAACCTTCCCCGGATGGTACTTAAGATCAAGATCGTAGTCCGCCATCAGCTCCAACCATCTACGCTGCCTCATGTTAAGCTCCTTCTGTGTGAACACATACTTCAAGCTCTTATGATCAGTAAAAACTTCGACTCTTTCGCCCAAAAGGTAGTGTCTCCAAATCTTCAAAGCGAAAATCACAGCCGCAAGCTCCAAGTCATGAGTTGGATAATTCTTCTCATGAGCCTTCAATTGTCTCGATGCGTACGCTACAACCTTACCGTGCTGCATCAGAACACATCCCAATCCTTTCCCAGATGCGTCGCTGTGAACGACCGATCCTCCGGAATTATCTGGCACGATCAGAATAGGGGTGGTTATCAACTTCTGCTTCAACGTCTCGAAAGCTAGTGCACACTTATCCGTCCATACAAAAGGTACCTCCTTGCGCGTAAGCTTGGTCAACGGCTCTGCCAGACGAGCAAAGTTCTCCACAAATCTTCTGTAGTATCCGGCGAGCCCAAGAAAGCTTCTTATCTCCGCAACATTCTTTGGAATTGGCCAATCACGAACGGCTGCAATCTTTTCGGGATCGACGGCAATTCCAATGCCCGACACAACATGCCCCAAAAACTTTACTTCCTCCAGCCAAAACTCGCACTTACTCATCTTCGCATACAATTTCTCCTGTCTCAACGTCTGCAGTGCGATCTTCAAATGCTCAGCATGTTCTTCAAAACTCTTCGAGTAAACCAGAATATCGTCAATGAAGACCACGATAAACTGGTCCAAGAACGATGAAAAGATTCGGTTCATCAAGTCCATGAATACTGCCGGCGCATTCGTTACTCCGAAGGGCATCACTAAGTACTCGTAATGTCCGTACCGAGTTCGAAACGCCGTCTTGCAAATATCTTCTGTTTTCACTCGGACCTGATGATATCCGGATCGCAAATCCAGCTTCGAGAATACCCTCACGCCACTAAGCTGCTCAAAAAGTTCTCCAATGCGAGGGATAGGATACTTGTTCTTAATAGTCACCCGGTTTAATTCTCGATAGTCGATACACATTCTTCTTGTGCCATCCTTCTTCTTTACTAGAAGAACTGGAGCTCCCCAAGGCGAGTTACTGCTTTGAATCCAACCCTTCTCAAGCAATTCAGCAACCTGCTTCTTGACTTCTTCCAATTCTACTGGTGCCATTAGATAATACGCTTTGGATACTGGCGCCATTGGATAATACGCTTTGGATACTGGCGCTGCACCAGGAATAAGATCAATTGTGAACTCCACGTCTCGCTTCGGCGGCAAACCCGATATATCTTCAAACACATCCATAAAATTGCGAAAAACAACCGGCTCTCCACTATTATCTGTTGGAGATAGTGCCCTCAGAGTCAATTATTAGGTCACAGGTACGTGATTGTAATGATTGATAGAGGACCTATCCCGGTAGGACAGTCTTACTCGAGATGATAGTATGCTATCTGGTTTACCTTTATCATCGTGTACTGTTTTAAGTGACCTGACACGTCGCTATTACACGTTGATAGAGCCCCTAGGATTCTTGCTTGACCACCAGCAGTATGAGGGCGATCATATAAGTGGGAGCTGGGGTCTATAAGCATATCCTTAAAAGGTCCCTAGTCGTGAGAGTTTCGAGACAGGGCATCGATTCTCCATAGTAGACTAGTGTATACAGTCGAGACCCCGACGAGGGGCGGTGGTCGGTCTCACAAGCCACTGGTGTCAGTTGGATCACCTAAGATGTATACAGGTGCTCATTGGGTTATGAGTACACCGGACAGGACTCGCCGGGAACATGCTAGTTGGTCATATACCTGACGTCAGATGGCAGTTCCCTGGTGACATGTGTGCAGGTTAGTTCATCGACCTGGGGATCGTCATTTGTCTCGTGTGAGTTCCCACTGTACTTTGATTACTACCCTACCACGGCTCAAAGGAGTCGTGCAAACAGGTTTTAGTTGGGTACAGTCCCGAGCCACATGGAGGCAGTGAGCGTATCTTCAGGGGTTCGTCTCTCCCGGTATTCGGGGTGAGGTCGCGCTGTGTCTAGGAGAGCCATTACACAAAGCCCTCGGCTGAGGCAAGGAGATTTACTGGTAGGTATTCCAGTAGTATCTCAGGGTGTTCTGGGCTACACTCCGACACGACTTGTACCGCTTTTGGGGGTCTGACTTTTACCAACCCCCTAGGCCCGCCATGCGATGCTCATAGACGAACGGACCGGACTGTACGGATATTGTCACTGACAGGCTCAGTAGGGAGTCAGGCTGAGTTCGCTCACAGACGTCCCTTTTGATCAATACCTGGTAGCCCGTTATGTATTGGCTTATACCTCTAACGTGCTAGTGGTTAAATCCACAACCAAGGTATTGACGAGTCTTTAGAGTCCCCCACATTCAGTTACTCAGCTTTCGGGCGAAAGGTTGTAGAGGCCGTATGGAGATATGGCAAGGTCCGATCAGATACGTGCGGTATTGCACGGATCAGGATCGGACAGTTTGTACTGTAGGCCGTATGGTTATATGGCAGGGTTCGATCAGATACGTGCGGTATTGCACAGATCAGGATCGAACGGATAATACTAGCCGGCTTTGGTATAAGCCGGATCCTAGTATAGTACAGTGTAGATTTTGTCTCATTGCATTTGTATTTCGGTCGAAATACAGATGCGGGTGTGTATGCACAGTATCGGGGTTTTCCTATAATTTATTACGGGACCAGTTTTCTGGAGTTGCCAGTTTGCTTTCCGTTTCGGCCAATTTCCTTCGTATCGTTCATTGGCCGAAGATTGGTGGAGGAGGGTTTATTTGCATTGTTGCAAATTTGTATTTGTGGAGGGGGTCTTTGCTTTTTGTAGCATCATGATAGTCTTCATGATGGTGCACCATCCATTGACTTGCTTGATTTCATACTTCATGATGGCTTGACTTTGTTAGCATCATGTTTGTTGATGATTAGTGTGTTGAGTGTGGTTTTGGTGTTAGTGATCATGTTCTTTCATGATGGCTTTTGGTTTCCCTCTTGCATTTTGGTGTGATCTATCTCATTCTATCACCCCACTCTCTCACTCCTCCCTCTCTTGAAGTCTTGGCCGGCCACTCCCTTAGTGGGGGCTGTCCCAATTTTTTGGGTGGGTTTTTTAGCTCATTTCATGTTGCAAAAACCCACAAGATCATTCTCAAAAAGCTCCAAGTTCAATCCCTCCACAAAAGGCAATTCCACAAACCCCAAAATGAGACTTGCTCACTACATATTCTACAACGAACCTTGGGCACGTCGAGTAGCCGGCTTCGTGCCCGAGTTGCCTCGGCATTGAGGTGGGAGCCCGTAAAAGAAGTAGGCGATGTGGTGCACTTCCGGCGACGAGGAGGAGACGGGACATTCCGCAGGAGATCGGGACGATGACGAGAAGCCCGGAGGACTTGGATCGTCGGTATACTTCTCTTCCCATCTTGTTAGTAGCTTAGACTTATTAATGGTTACGATCCAGATGTTTAGTGCGCGGTGGTACCGGTTTGCTAAGTCCGCAAAATTAAAGTTTTTCACCGCTTCCGCATTCCGGCGTCGGATTGACGGCCGGGGCGCCGCCGTGCACTTACAGTGGTATCAGAGCCTCGCCATTAACTTAGTCTAGCTTTGTGTAATGTGTTTGTATTTCCGATCGATCAAAAAGTTCCAAAACCCGTATTGCCTTCGCATCAGTTTCTGTCGAAATTTTTTGGAGTCTAAAAATTTTTCAGGTCGTCTCAGAATGATGTGCAGGGAGTTATAAGAACACTGGAAAAATTTGGTGACACAATTCGTCCGTACGACCGCGGAAGGGCGGCCAAAACCCCCTTCTGGCCGCACTTCCGCCGCAAATGTATGGGCTCGTGTGGAAAGTTTTTTGCAGTGGGCTTATGGGCTGTAATTAGGGGTTTTGGAATATTAAAATTGGGCCCAGGTTTTCTGTGAGTGCTACAGTTTTGATTGGGGGCCCACTTGTTAATTTTTGGTCAATCGGAAAATTTTAAACACATTTTTCACAGTATTTACATTATATCTGCGACCGTGAATGTCACTCGATCGGTAAATCCGGTCTAACTGCTATAGCCCGGTTAGACGGATTTGCGAACGTGACTTTCACGTTGATGTTTTGTTTTTGCTGTGATGTTGCGGATCGGTCGTGGGGATAGCCTGGATGCAATGCTAGTACAGGTTGTGGTTGTATTATGTACATTTGATATTGCGGGGCGAGCGTCCGACATGTGGACTGCCGTCACTGCCTGTTTGTATTATTATTTTGGGGCACGACCTGGTTGCGGTCGATGTACCCGGTGTATGTATATTTTACTTTCTGTACTAGGATTGCCCCGCGGAGGGGTGCACGGATAGCCGGGTTCTAGAGGGCAACAAGCCCGCATCTCATGGCATTGAGACGGAGGGGGCTTCACTCTAGGATTGGCGGGCTATTCGCCGCACTCGTAGGGGGTACAGGTTGACCCAGGAGGGGTGCCCAAGTTACCGGATTCCGTGAAGTGCTGGGTGGTCCATTCACGGCGCTGAAGGGGGCTGCCTCGCTTCAGGTTTTGGCGGGTGACTTGCCGCGCCCGTAGGGGTCTAGGATTTCATTGCACAGGCTATCCACACGACCAGGGGAACGTCGGGTTTCAGCGGCTCTGTGAAACCCGGGGATCCCAGATATGTGTATTGTTTCTGTGATGCTGTACATTTTCTGTGATGTTGCATTTCTTTTCACGCCTTGAGCAAATATAATATATTGGTATATATATTAGTAGATGTTGTATATGTTTTACATCCGTGCTAGTCCAGTCCCTGCTCTGTCGTTAGTTAGCTAACCTAACGGGTAATGATGGGACCCAGTGGCGAATGCGGATGGCATATACGTACATCAGTATATTTTCGTTCTTTGTGGTGTGATCAATTGATGGGACTGCATTGATTCGGATCAATGCAAGTTAAAAACAAACCTAATCTGATGTTGTTGGAACACTTTTTCAAAAAGCTGTTATTGCAAGGACGTTCACTTTTGTTTTGCATCGTGATATTCAGTTGGAATATCCTGCTCCTCAGTCGACGAGGCAAGGGCCGAGATCCCTTCACCGGGAGTGACCCCTTAGACAAAAAGTTTGCGTCAGGGCATTAACTTCACTATAGCCGATTACTTTTGCTTTGCACCGTGGTATTCATTTGGAATATCCTGCACCCCATTCTACGGGGAAAGAGCCGAGATCCCTTCACCGGGAGTGACCTCTTTAGCAACGGTTTTCGTCACTATACTTTTAAAAAAGCTATCAGTTCCTTCAACGATATCAAGTTCATTACGTTAAAGGTTTTCGCCAGAAACCATTCGTAGCCCTCCGTCGTTTCATATGGGTAGTCAATAGTATTCAAGCTGTGTTTGTTGGCCTTAGTCAAGGCACAGTGTTTGGTAGCTATTGGGTGTTCATATGCTGCATAGATAGATGCGTTGGTTTGGAACAGTCGTATAGCCTTGTTGGCCCTAGTCAAGGGCTTGTACGGGTGGGTTCAAATCAACCTGGATAATGACGGGTAGAACTTGACATGTGACTTATGATTTGTTGGCCTTAGTCAAGGTCATAAGAGCATGGGGTAAAAATCACATCGGGAGTTTCAAAAGAACTGAAACTTGCCAGATATGCGCATACCTTCTGGAGTGTGACACCGTGAGCGGATTCCGTCACGTTATCATGCGATGATAGTTGGATCCCGATTCCCACTGATGAGCTAGTTTACTCCTCGGGTAACCCCGACTAATTCTTCTTTCAGGTTTGGAGGAGAATTTGAGGTACAGTGGGAGGATTCCAGATTAGATAAATTGGTAACCATTCTGATCTAGGTTAGAGTGCACGCTGAGTGTTTCTTTTCTCTCTCTCTTTGGCAGCGACCATTGACCCGACCCTAAGACTATGACTCAGTGACCAAGTTGACCGAACCTTCTCAACACTGGCTTTTGGATTGTCAGAGTTGCAAACCTCATTGCCACTCCTACTTTTACCCTTTTCTCCAGGACACCCCGTATTACTACGAACGTCCACTTCTATTGGACAAAACCATCGTATGGTTAGATACGAACTCGAAAGAATTTATTCGAGGATGGTTTCCGGTTCTGGAGAAAACGGATAGGATTATTCAGTTGTCTTTTCCTTTTACCCTCTCTCAGGTTACGAGTACTCCTTGGTTTAGGGGTAGTACACCTATTACGCAAATTGGATTGTCTTCTTCCAAACCTTAGGCTGGTGCCGACCGGTTGGGAATGAAGAAAACCAATTAGCATAACGATGGTGTGCAGAAGGTATTAAGTTCAGACAAAGCAAGAGATTAGTAAGAGGGCAAAGTAAATTGCAACAGATATTCACGACCAAACCAAATATTTCGTTACCACTCCCACTTCACCTTTGTATTTCTCCAGGACACTCCGTATCACTACGAAGATCCACAGTTTATTTGGATACTCCATCGTATGGTTATATACGAACTCGAATGGAACTGGTTCCAGTTCGGGGATGGATTCTGGTTCAGGAGAAATAGGAATAAGGTTTATTTGGTTGTCTTTTATCTTCACCCTCTCTCATTGCGAGTGTTCCTAGGATTGGAACAGTACACCCATTATGCTTATTGGATAGTCTTCTTCCAAACCATAGGCTGGTGCCGAACGGTAGGGAAGGAAGAAAACCATTTGGCCTAAAAGGGTGTGCAGAAGGTAAAAACTAAAGACATATGAAGGGATTTGGAGAGGTGGCAAAGAACTATACGGTTACAGTCGTGAATCTGGAAGAGGCATTACTAGGAATACCAGAATACCCCATCGGAACATTTCAATGTTTCAGTTTCACTGTGTAATGTTAAAGGAAAACTGATTTCCCGATTAGACACTTGCTCCAGGGTATGTATTTACCAGGTATGATTCTCACATCTGTATGGTTTTACAGATGATGAGTAGGAGTAGGTTATTGGGAATTGGGTGATCATCCTCATTATATCGGGATCCGTTGTAATCAGTGATATTTGAGGAAATCACCTGGGCTGTTTGCCGGTTGGCAAATATTTGGTTTTAAATATCCGCAGTTATGCACCAATTTCAAATTGATATATCTGTACGTCTATTTTCATAGAGTGAGATATACCTTTTTGAAATTATGTCTACGACATTTACCTATATCAGTGGATGGTTAGGTAAGGAGCATTAAACAGTGGTGTAATTCTTCTTAACCATAAGTACAGTTTTCAACCTGCGACACACAGTGAATGAGTTATCAGACTCAAGGGACTTATACAGACTATTGTATGTTGTCCAGGGTCCATCAGGACAGAGGGGTTGGTTCTCGTACTATATTCGGTTTACTTATGACTTCTCTAGTTTTTAGACAAGTGTTTCGTGGAAACACAGGGTCCGAATTTGGAGAAGTTATAGGTGTTTGAATACAGTAGAGAACCAGGTGTAGCAAGTATCGGGATTCTTCAAAGTGATCGAAGATGTAGATACTTGTATATGGTATTCAGTTGATAGTAATGATTAAGAGAAATTGCTTCTCTTTCAGGTTACTCATAATTGGAAGCATTCCTAAATTGAGTAACGCTGATCTGGCCACCTTCCATTTAGTTGACATGCACTGGAGACAGTTGCATGATTTGGATCTGGTTCAATTAAATCAGTGCCTCTGGTCCTATATGGGATATAGATCAGTTCATATCTTAACGATGTTAAGGTATGGGGAGTTGTCCGGCTTATGCTTAAAACCAGACACTGAACAACTCAAGGCACGTTTCTGTAATGGCTGTTTGTGGGTTGACCCAGGCTATGACGCGGGTTGACTTTCTACCATCTGGATGAACAATAGCAATATTGTTCTAGACTCGCCACAGTTTTAATAAAAATGGATTTTTTCAGAAAACAGTAGTGGGAGTATGGTAGAACTGGAAGTGATTCCAGAACCACAAACGATTACTGAAGATTTGATAAGGAACCTAAAGATTCAATTTGGATTGACATTCCATTGGCCACTCCGCAGATGCGGTGGGTAACTTCAGGCACCCGAGGGGTACTCCGGTAGCCTCAAGGACGGTGACAGGGAAGTTCTTGTTTACCCACAATTACCATTGCTGTTGTTCCAGGCTGCGAGACCCGGCGGGAGGATGAGTATAGCGTCGTTCTAAACTAGTTTTAGAAGTGTACGTCTATATGACTCTGCCAGAGGGTTGTCGTAGTCAGTGGGAGCAGCGGAAGCATTGGTGGACAGGTAGCTTATGTCTATTTATAGACTAAAGCAGATGTAGCGGAGATAGATCATCTATTTCTGACGTGACAGTCATGGGTTTGACTTCATCAGAATAGGGGATGGATCTGTTGAGAAGGTAGTAGGGTGTGATATCCTAGTATTTGGATGACATACACAGAGTAGGAAAAGAAACTCCTATACTACAATCGGTTATACTTTGGTCGTCACACAGTAGTTTCTCCACAAAGGAAATGGATTTTATATCAGACATACTGGTTACTAGATCTATGGTTTTAGATCTAGATTTGGGTAGTCTCCCAATCTGGGTACTTAGACAGCATTCTAAGGGTATTTAGAATGGATGACTCCTGGCACGGTATTGTACCTGCAGGTGATGGAGTCACCCTCTCTGAAGCTGTCTTACAGACTAAAGGGGAGAGGGATGTGCATGATTGGCAGATCACTTGCTCAGGCAGTTGAGTCAATCATGAGATGTCAAGTACCACACCAGATGTTGTTCTTGCACTAGATGCAATAAGTTGACATTGATCCTATCCTGGAGAAACAGTCGGAAGCAGTTTTAGAATATAAGTACATGTTCTAGGGATATGATAACGACAGCCCCATTCGGGAGACAGTTATCATTCCAGGCTTCCAAGGTGACCCGGACAACAAGGAGGTTATCAGAGTTATAGTTTTCCTTCTGATGAGGGGCAGTATTTTGGACAGGTGGTCCAAGGCAATACTGAGGGAGGCATGGCGCAGGATACTGATTAAGTTCAGTTGACGATACAGTCTAAGAAGTTTGGATTTGGAGTTCATTTATGAGCTATGTCCCATCAGACATCCAGACACATTCTAAGACAGGTATTGCTCATTTCGGGAGATGGGTTTCTCCGCGAACTTGAGATATAGAGAGACATGGAAAGAGACAACAAGGCGGATCAACTCACTGAGGCTGTTTCTCGAACGCAATAGTTTCGCAAACGAGCTTTGTGAGACTGACTAGTAGAGGAGTTGGGTGTTCGGTATCATACGGGCTGTGAGTATGCGACATCGCAATAATTAGCCTTGAGTGCAAGTGGGAGATTGTTGGAGATAGTGCCCTCAGAGTCAATTATTAGGTCACAGGTACGTGATTGTAATGATTGATAGAGGACCTATCCCGGTAGGACAGTCTTACTCGAGATGATAGTATGCTATCTGGTTTACCTTTATCATCGTGTACTGTTTTAAGTGACCTGACACGTCGCTATTACACGTTGATAGAGCCCATAGGATTCTTGCTTGACCACCAGCAGTATGAGGGCGATCATATAAGTGGGAGCTGGGGTCTATAAGCATATCCTTAAAAGGTCCCTAGTCGTGAGAGTTTCGAGACAGGGCATCGATTCTCCATAGTAGACTAGTGTATACAGTCGAGACCCCGACGAGGGGCGGTGGCCGGTCTCACAAGCCACTGGTGTCAGTTGGATCACCTAAGATGTATACAGGTGCACATTGGGTTATGAGTACACCGGACAGGACTCGCCGGGAACATGCTAGTTGGTCATATACCTGACGTCAGATGGCAGTTCCCTGGTGACATGTGTGCAGGTTAGTTCATCGACCTGGGGATCGTCATTTGTCTCGTGTGAGTTCCCACTGTACTTTGATTACTACCCTACCACGGTTCAAAGGAGTCGTGCAAACAGGTTTTAGTTGGGTACAGTCCCGAGCCACATGGAGGCAGTGAGCGTATCTTCAGGGGTTCGTCTCTCCCGGTATTCGGGGTGAGGTCGCGCTGTGTCTAGGAGAGCCATTACACAAAGCCCTCGGCCGAGGCAAGGGGATTTACTGGTAGGTATTCCAGTAGTATCTCAGGGTGTTCTGGGCTACACTCCGACACGACTTTTACCGCTTTTGGGGGTCTGACTTTTACCAACCCCCTAAGCCCGCCATGCGATGCTCATAGACGAACGGACCGGACTGTACGGATATTGTCACTGACAGGCTCAGTAGGGAGTCAGGCTGAGTTCGCTCACAGACGTCCCTTTTGATCAATACCTGGTAGCCCGTTATGTATTGGCTTATACCTCTAACGTGCTAGTGGTTAAATCCACAACCAAGGTATTGACGAGTCTTTAGAGTCCCCCACATTCAGTTACTCAGCTTTCGGGCGAAAGGTTGTAGAGGCCGTATGGAGATATGGCAAGGTCCGATCAGATACGTGCGGTATTGCACGGATCAGGATCGGACAGTTTGTACTATAGGCCGTATGGTTATATGGCAGGGTTCGATCAGAAACGTGCGGTATTGCACAGATCAGGATCGAACGGATAATACTAGCCGGCTTTGGTATAAGCCGGATCCTAGTATAGTACAGTGTAGATTTTGTCTCATTGCATTTGTATTTCGGTCGAAATACAGATGCGGGTGTGTATGCACAGTATCGGGGTTTTCCTGTAATTTATTACGGGACCAGTTTTCTGGAGTTGCCAGTTTGCTTTCCGTTTCGGCCAATTTCCTTCGTATCGTTCATTGGCCGAAGATTGGTGGAGGAGGGTTTATTTGCATTGTTGCAAATTTGTATTTGTGGAGGGGGTCTTTGCTTTTTGTAGCATCATGATAGTCTTCATGATGGTGCACCATCCATTGACTTGCTTGATTTCATACTTCATGATGGCTTGACTTTGTTAGCATCATGTTTGTTGATGATTAGTGTGTTGAGTGTGGTTTTGGTGTTAGTGATCATGTTCTTTCATGATGGCTTTTGGTTTCCCTCTTGCATTTTGGTGTGATCTATCTCATTCTATCACCCCACTCTCTCACTCCTCCCTCTCTTGAAGTCTTGGCCGGCCACTCCCTTAGTGGGGGCTGTCCCAATTTTTTGGGTGGGTTTTTTAGCTCATTTCATGTTGCAAAAACCCACAAGATCATTCTCAAAAAGCTCCAAGTTCAATCCCTCCACAAAAGGCAATTCCACAAACCCCAAAATGAGACTTGCTCACTACATATTCTACAACGAACCTTGGGCACGTCGAGTAGCCGGCTTCGTGCCCGAGTTGCCTCGGCATTGAGGTGGGAGCCCGTAAAAGAAGTAGGCGATGTGGTGCACTTCCGGCGACGAGGAGGAGACGGGACATTCCGCAGGAGATCGGGACGATGACGAGAAGACCGGAGGACTTGGATCGTCGGTATACTTCTCTTCCCATCTTGTTAGTAGCTTAGACTTGTTAATGGTTACGATCCGTATGTTTAGTGCGCGGTGGTACCGGTTTCCTAAGTCCGCAAAATTAAAGTTTTTCACCGCTTCCGCATTCCGGCGTCGGATTGACGGCCGGGGCGCCGCCGTGCACTTACATTATCAACTTCCATTGCTGTAAGAATATTATTTGTCGGCCTAGCCCTAAACTCGACTGGCCCGACAGAACTGCTTCCTCCAGTGAATATAAACTCGGGATGTCCGGGAATCTGGAAAATTACTTTCCTTGCCCTACAGTCAATGTGAACGTGGAAAGTGCCAAGAAAATCCATTCCCAAGACGACTTCGTAGCTGCCCGTATCAATCACCAAGAAATCTGAAAAAAGCTCCCGTCTGCACACAACAACTGTACAATCTTTACATTCCCTACTAGATATGATTTTCCCATTCCCAGTGTGTATGTCCCAGAAACTAGACAGGGTCGTGCAGGCAATCGAGTGTGTAGTTATAAACTTGGATGACATAAAACAATGGGATGCACCAGAATCAAATAATGCCAATGCGGGAAAACCATGAATGAGTAGAATACCTGAAACGACTTCTCCTGAGGCCTTAGCTTCCTCAGCTTTCAAGGTAAAAGCTCGAGCCTGATTAGGTCCTTGAGTCAGCTGTTTTTGTCCTTGGAACGGTTTCTGCGGAGGCTTATGAATATCATCCCTCGTACGAAGCTTCGACGGACAAGCACCAACGGCGTGATCTGCCGCTCCACAAACCAAACAGAGTCCCAGCCTCCTTCGACAATCCTTCTGCACGTGCCCAGGTAAACGAAAGTGGTCACAAATCACGCTCTTTCTTCGATCAACGATCACAGGCTTCTTCATGGGTGATACACCTCGACGGTCCACTAGAATACCTCTGCGACCATGAGCTCGGTTAGGTACAAATGCGGGCTTCCTTGCCGCAACTGCTGTCTGCTGCAAACTCCCTTTCATCCCAGATAAACTCCGCTGTTCCCGAGCTGCCGTAAGAACCTGTGAGAAAGTGGTCAAACCCTGGGAGACAATCTGCCTCTGGATGTCCACATCCAAGCTGTGCATGAACCTCCGTGCCCTGTCTGCATCGTTGGCAACTAAAGGTCCAGCGAATTTGCTGAGTCTCGTCCATTCTGCTGCATGCACATCTACGGGTGCTCCATTCTGCCTTAGCCCAATAAACTTCTCTTCCATTTCCTCCCGTACAGTCCGCGGGAAGAACTTCTCCAAGAAACTCTTAGAAAAATCCGCCCACTTGATCGGCTTGGGCAAGCGGGTCTCCTCCACAAGCCACCATTCTCGGGCATAGTCCACTAGCTGAATGCGTACCACATAAACTCTTTTGTCATCTGGAATCTGTGCCGCAAACAGCAAATTCTCCGTGTCAGCTAGCCACTGCTCGTCTGGCAACGGCTCCTCCAAACCAGTAAATGTAGACGGACCCAAACGCCTGAAATCTGCCACGGTCCCTACTCGGTCAACTGGTTTAGCTCCAACGTTGTTTACAGACTGCTGAACGATCTGCAAACCTTCCTAAAACGAGTCTGCTTGCTGCTGGATCAGCTCATTCTGCCTCTTTTGATTCTCCAGCATTCCCCTTATCACTCCAAGCATGGCGGCTTCGTCCACATGCCTCTGGTACGTCTTCAAATTCTTATCTTCCATATCCCTGAAATCAAAACACCCACCATTAGCATGATGATAGATTCAACATATAGATTAAGGCTAGAACTCCACGATACTTAAATAGAGTACCGCATTGTAACTATGCCATGGTATCATAGCCACAATTACTTAACTCCACCCAAGTCGCCTAAGTCCTAGAGATAACAAGGAATCAGATTTTCGAGTCGATATGCAAAGGAAGTTTGCACATCGTAAAAGATATAATCAGGAAGAATGTGATTCAAGAATAGTAAACGGGAAGGTGGCAAGACATGTTTCCTAAACACGGTTATTCTGATTCGTGTATTGGGTACAATACCCAACTACAAAAGAATCAACCCAACTAACCTATGGCTCTGATACCAAAAAAACCATGTCACGCCCCGCTTCCCAGAGTACGCTAGATTGGGCATGTGACATAGCCAACCATGCTACCTATGTAGGGTTCCTAGGCACTCTAAGGAGGTCCCACAAGGCATCAACCATGCCAAATTCAAAAATTTCCGGTGCCGAGAAAACCTAATGCGATCGTTGACTAGAGTTTAAGCGAAACTACAAGCTACTAAACTGCTTTAGTGCTAAGTGAATGGAAATACAACCTTTGTAGATCCGGTCCTCCACTTCCTAAGCTCCGTGTTGACGTTCCTTCGCTGCGATCACCACAATCCCGGACCCTAGCGATGGTTTCGTCGGAGAAATGATCGGGCTAGGTCGTTGACTTCGATGCCGAAGATGATCTACGTCGAGGCAACTCTAACTCGAACTCCAACTTCACCAAGTCATGAAACTTGTGAAGAAAACACCCTATACTACTTGGCAAGTGGTAGAGGATGAACAAATAGAAAGTGGGTTCACTTTGGATTTGGATTTCTCACATTGAATCATCACTTCAACATTTTCAAGCAAAGGTTTTCTTTTTCTTTCTTGAAGAAGAAGAAGAAGAAAGAATAAGAATGAATTATTTTTTAAAAGAAAATGAAGTGATATCTATCATTTAGCAACCATGGGTGAGTTAACAAGTGTAGAGAATAAACTATGGTTTAAGTGAATGGTTAGGGTTAAGGAAAGAAACAAAATGGTCAACATTTTCAAAGCTTCAAAGAAAATCCAAAGTTAGCCACCATTTTATTTCTAGCCAAAATGAATAGATAAATAAATGAATAAATAAATAATTCAAATGAAACCCTAACCATTTACTAAACATGGTTTAAATCAAGCATATACCCAAGTTTGCATGTATCATCAAACATGATACAATCAAGTGCACAAAAATATATCACATATATAACTTGTGCACATCAAGTGAGAAAGTTAATCTTAAGTGAACAAATACTAGTTAATCTAAAGTAATATATCAAATATATAATTATACATTAAATCATTAAATCAACACTAGATTTAATGATCCGGTCATATCGCATATAACCGACTAATATCAAGTGTATCAATGTATCGAATCAACACTTGATTCGGTAACCCGGCTATATCACATATAACCTGCCGATGATATAAATCGCGAGAATAAAATACAGTATCATATACTGGTATTATTCTCGGTCCCACACATATCTCATATGCGCTCCTATTTCGTTTCGCTTGAGCCAGGAAACCTCTGTGTAGGACTCTAAAGACTCGTCAATATGCCGGCAGCAGGTGATGATCATATCAAACACCCATAAGCCGCAAGCGGTCTGCTAAACGTAACGGCCACCCGGGTATTGAGCGATCAGAAGATCAACGAGCAAGACCGCTCACACTCCTGTGAATCCAACCAGTAACACTTACCGTACAGTCCGGTCTGTTCGTCTGATATGTCGCATATCTCGCCTAGGGGTGGTAAACGTCAGACCCCAGTAGCTCGATAAGTCGTGTCAATATGAGGTCTATAATAGTTCGAGAAACTACTGGTAACACTTACCAGTAAATCTCAGCAACCCTGGCCAGGGATTTCCGGTTATAGCCAATCGAACACAGTGCAACATCAACTCCCTATACCGGGAGAGACGAATCCCCTCCTATTGCTCATTGCCTCCATGTGATTCGGGAATGTACCCAAAAGCCACCGTTTTGCATGCCATCTTGGACGTGGTAAGGTGGAAATCAAAGTACAGTGGGAATCACATAAGACTCTATGACGATCTCAGGTCTACAGACTAACCTGTACCAGTGTCACCAGAGAACTGCCATCTGACGTAAGGTATAATACCATCTGGGAGTTCTCGGCGAGTCCGTCCAGTGTACCCAGTCACCACTGAACACCCGTATATGATCTATGATGTCAAACACCAATGGATATGGGATCATCCATCGCCCATCTATATAGGTCGAGAAGGTATACGCTAGTCTACTCTGGTATATCGATGCCCTGTCTCGATACACCCACGACTAGGGACCTTGAAGGATGTACTTATGGACTACCATGTCCCCACTAGTATGATCTGCATCATAGTCCAGGTAGTCAAGTACACATCCTAAGGGCTTTACCAACATGTAACAGAGAGACAATCAGTGTACACGTTAAGGTAAAGAGCAACCAGATAGCATATTATCATGTCGAGCAAGAAAGTCCTCCCTATATATGTCCAAGCATCCACTACAATATACATCCTATGTATAGTAATGGCCTCTAGGGCATACATATAACTAACTGTAAGTCCACGTTGTGACCCCCGGTTCTTACGGGGAGGCGGAAACGGTATAAAAATCAAATTTTTATCTCAAGAGGCAACATGGACTAAACAAGGTCGGGATCGTGTCTAAACTAAAACTAGCATACTTAGCTAAAGAGGGTTAGCTACTCGGATGGAGATGGTTATACCTAAACTTGAACTCCTTCTTCTTCAAACTTTGTAGAGGTTGATGGTTCTCTTCTTGTCGCCTTCTTCCGTCGAAGATGGATCCACCTCGAGAGTTCGACCTTTGGGCTCTTCCTCGTGCTTTGAGTGAACTAGGGTTTCCGGCTTGCTAAACCTTGAACCTAGAATGAGTAGAGAGTGACTAGGGGTTGTCTTTCTTTTCTAAAGAGAAGGATTCTCAACACATGAGAAGGGTTCTCTTTAGCTTAGAGGAAGAAGAAGAAGAAGTGAAGAGAGAGAGTGAATATGATAGAAATGAGCTATCCTTTTTCTTTCTTGCAACCATAATGCAAAAGAAAAAGAATTATCAATAATAATAATAATGAAAATGAAAAGGTTGATGGAAAGTTTTAGAATGACCATTATCATTACAAACATTAAATGAATTTGCTAGAATCAAAGAGCATCTTTCTTTTGTGATGATGATGGTCAAAAGTTCAACCATGGTCAACAAGTCAACAAAAACTAACCATGACACAATTTCATTTTATTATATATTATTAATTGATATAACATAAATCCATTAGGGTTTGGAAAAAGACGACTGTCAACTGTGCATACGCACCCGTTCCGAAACCCTAATGAAAAATCATCTTCCTCCTCCTCAAAAAGAACTGTGCATACACACCTGCATTCTTGTTCCGGGGAACATGAATACTGAGAGATAAAATCAACCCCAAAACAAATACCGGTATCTGACTCAAACCAGAGCCAGCCAGTAATATCCGTCCGGACTCCAAACGTGCACAAGTGCGCGGATGAGAACGAACCCTGTCGCAAAACCATGCGACCTCTACTCTGTTTTGCCCAGAGGCGAATACCCTCTGTGTGGGACTCTAAAGACTCGACACTACGCTGGCAGTGGGTTTAACCACAGACCGCAAACGGCACTAGCTGTGCGTAACGGTCCCCAGGTAGATGTCGACAAGAAGGCTGACGAGGTGAAACCCCATCTGAACTCCTACTGAGTCTGAATATGACAGTCTCCGTACAGTCCGGTCTGTTCGTCTCATACATCGCATGGCGGGCCTAGGGGGCGGTGAACGTCAGTCCCCCAATAGCGGTACAAGTCGTGCCGGAGCGAAGCCCAAAACACCCTGAGATAACACTGGAAACCTACCAGTATATCTCGTTTGCCCTGGCCAGGGACTACTCGTGTAATGGCTCTCCTAGACACAGCGCGATGTCAACCCCCAATACCGGGAGAGACGAATCCTGTCTAACCGTCACTGCCTCCAAGTGCTTCGGGACTGCACCCAACCACCACCTGTTTGCACGACTCCTTTGAGCCGTGGTAGGGTAGTGATCAAAGTGCAGTGGGAACACACTTGAGGCGAAGTGCCAGTGTCAAGTCAGCAGACTAAGCTGTACTCATGTCACCTGGGAACTGATGACTGACGATAGGTATAATACCAACCTTTCAGTTCCCGACGAGTCCTGTCCAGTGTACCCGTAACCTAACGAGCACCCGTATACTATCTCCAGTACGACGTACTGATGGCTGTGGGACAGACCATCTCCCATACTGGGATGAGAAGCACATACGCCAGTCTACTCCGGAGTATCGATGCCCTGTCTCGATAGTCCTGCGACTAGGGACCTGTATAAGGATGTGCTTATAGATTACCCAGCCCCCACTAGTGTGACTGCCATCACAACGCTGGTAATCAAGCAAAGATCCTAAGGGCTCCACTAATGCGTAAAAGTGATATACTGAAATAAACACAAGTACACATTGAAGTAGAAATAAACCAAGTAGCATACTACTATATTGAGCAAGATTGTTTATACAAGGTGAATATCCCAAGCTTCCATCAAGTAATATACAAACTAGTATGATACAGTAATGGCCTCTAGGGCATATACACTAACAATCTCCCACTTGCACTAAGGCCATGTACTGGCGTATCGAAGACCTATCATCTCGATCAGCCGCTCGAACTGAGTCTGGGGTAAGGCCTTGGTGAATGGATCTGCAGTGTTCTCTTCTGAAGCAACCCTCCGAACCTCGATCTCCTTGCGATCCACGATCTCCCTGATCAGGTGATACCGCCTCAAGATGTGCCTGGATCTCTGATGGGACCTGGGTTCCTTCGCTAAAGCTATAGCCCCGTTGTTGTCGCAATACAGAGGTATTGGATCAACAATGGACGGAACCACCTGAAGTTCTTTCAAGAACTTCCTCATCCAGACGGCTTCTTTTGCGGCATCAGATGCAGCGATGTATTCCGCTTCCATCGTCGAGTCTGCAACGGTTTCCTGTTTGGAACTCTTCCAACACACCGCCCCTCCATTGAGGGTGAAGACAAAACCCGACATGGACTTGGAATCATCCTTGTCACTCTGGAAGCTGGAGTCAGCAAAGGCCTCGATCTGGAGGTCTTTTCCGCCATACACCAAGAACATCTCCTTAGTCCTTCTCAGGTACTTGAGAATGTTCTTCACTGCTATCCAGTGTTTCTCCCCAGGGTTAGACTGATACCGGCTTACCACACTCAGTGCATAAGCTACATCCGGTCTGGTACACAACATCGCATACATTATAGAGCCTACCGCAGAAGCGTAGGGTATAATAGACATGCGATCCCTCTCCAAATCAGTCTTCGGAGCATCTCTTTAGAGAGGGTGATCCCGTGACAAGCCGGTAGGTTACCGCGCTTGGAATCTTCCATACTGAATCTTTTCACTATGGTGTCGATGTACCTGGACTGAGAAAGTCCCAATATCCTCTTGGATCTGTCACGGTAGATCCGGATACCCAGAATGTACGAGGCATCACCCAGGTCTTTCATGGAGAACCTGTGTGACAAGAATCCCTTGACAGATTGTAGCATAGGAACGTCATTTCCTATTAAGAGAATGTCATCCACGTATAAAACGAGGAATACTACAGTTCTCGCTACAAATCTACTATAGATGCATGGTTCATCTGGATTTTTAATAAAGCCAAATTCCTTGACTGTCTCATCAAAACAGATGTTCCAACTCCGCGATGCCTGCTTTAGTCCGTAGATGGACTTAAGCAACTTGCACACCTTTCCGCTGCTCCCACTCTGAATGAAACCCTCTGGCTGATCCATATAGACACACTCCTCTAAATTTCCATTCAGAAAAGCGGTCTTTGCGTCCATCTGCCAAATCTCATAATCGTGGAAGGCAGCAATGGCAAGAAGGATCCGAATGGATTTCAGCATAGCCACTGGAGAAAAGGTTTCGTCATAGTCCAAGCCAGGTCTTTGACGGAAACCCTTTGCTACAAGTCTAGCTTTATAGGTCTCAACCTGTCCATCTACACCAATCTTCCTTTTGAAGATCCACTTGCATCCTACGGGTTTTACCCCGTCTGGAGCAATGTCCAACGTCCATACTTTGTTGGTGTACATGGACTCCATTTCGGTCCGCATTGCATCCAGCCATTTTACCGAGTCAATGCTCTGCACGGCCTGCTGGAAGCTAGTAGGCTCATCATAGTCTATGATGCAATCCTCTCGATCCCCGTCTATGAGAAAACCGTAGTATCTCTCGGGCGGATGAGACTGCCTACTACTCCTGCGGAGCGGCGTAGGAATGTCCTGTTCTGTTGAACCCTCTGGTTCCACTAAGCTTTCAGTAACAGTCTGTGGTTCTGGAACTTCTTCCAGTTCTATTGTGCTCCCACTTATCTGGGTTTCCAAAAACTCAGTTTCCAAGAAGCGGGCATGCTGCGAAACAAAAACCTTTTGTTCCTCAGCGGAATAGAAAAGATACCCCCTGGAGTTCCTTGGGTATCCCACAAACTTACACTGTACTGAACGTGCCTCAAGCTTGTCCGCATGCTGCCTTTTTACAAAAGCTGGACATCCCCATACCTTAAGATACTTAAGACAGGGTTTCTTCCCAGTCCACATCTCATATGGGGTGGTAGGCACAGTCTTGGTGGGAGCCTTGTTCAAGAGATACGCAGCTGCTTCTATTGCATATCCCCAGAATGATCGCGGTAACTCAGCGTTACTCATCATGGACCGAACCATATCCAATAGGGTTCGGTTCCGTCTCTCCGATACACCGTTATGTTGCGGAGTGTATGGAGAAGTAAGCTGAGAGAGAATACCATTCTCTTTTAAGTAATTCAGGAATTCGGCACTTAAGTATTCTCCACCTCGATCCGATCTTAGAATCTTAATACTTTTGCCGGTCTGTTTCTCTACTTCATTCTTATACTCCTGGAATTTTCCAAAGGCCTCGGACTTATGTTTCATTAAGAAGACATAACCGTACCTTGAGAAGTCATCCGTAAAAGTAATGAAGTAAGAATGTCCGCTTCGGGCATGTGTAGACATTGGACCGCATACGTCATTGTGTACGAGTCCCAAGAGCTCGCTCGCTCTTACTCCATGTCCAGTAAACGGAGTCTTTGTCATCTTTCCTTTGAGACAGGATTGACAAGTGGCATACGACTGATATTCGAACGCATTCAAATATCCTTCTGTATGTAACTTCGTCAACCTTCTCTCATTGATGTGACCCAATCTACAATGCCATAAGAAAGTCTGATTTATTTCTGGAGACTTCCTTTTGTGTGTATTCTGGACATTGAAAATCTGTGGTTGGTTCAACACGTATATACCATTACTCAATGTACCTGACCCAATCAGAACTTGATTAAGGTGAATGTTTACAACATTACTTACAAACGCAAATTCATAACCTTCTTTAGAAACTAAAGATACAGAAATGATATTACAAGTTGCGTTGGGCACAAAAAAGCAATTACGCAAAACCAAAACATGTCCATCTGACATTCCCAGGTGATAGTCCCCCACGGCTTCAGCATCCATGCTGGCTCCGTTTGCAACTCTGAGGGTCATGTCACCTGCTTTCAAAACACTACGGTTTCTCAACGCCTGCAAAGAATTACAGATATAAGATCCTGATCCGGTATCCAATACCCAGGAAGTAGAGTTTATTGAAAGACAGTTTTCAATAACATACACACCTGAAGCTGAAGCTGCAACCTGCTTCAATTCCTGTGTTCTGGCCTTCCAGGCCCTGCAATCATTCTTCCAGTGTCCTTTCTTATGACAAAAGAAGCATTCTTCCTTATCCACAAGCTTCCCTGCTATCTTTGTTGCTTTGGCTTTTCCCTTCGTATCCACTTTACTAACACCGCCCCTTGGTTTGGCGGGGGCTTTCTTCTTCTTTCCCTTGGCTTTCGCCTTGGACCTAGAAGAAGATGATCCTCCTACAAACAAAGTGGATGTTTCCCTACCTTTCTGTAGGGTGCCCTCTGCGCTCCTCAGCATGTTGAGGAGCTCTGAAAGTTCAACCTCTTTTTCTTGTAGGTTGAAGTTCAGTATGAACTGGGCGTAAGTGGAAGGAAGGGACTGGAGAACTATATCCGTATATAGCTCACTCTCCAATATGATCCCTAGGTCAGCGAGCTCCTCAATGTAGCCGATCATCTTTAGCACGTGCTCGGCTACTGATGATCCGACGGCCATTCTTGTCGAGAATAACCTTTTCGACGCTTCGTATCTTGCGATACGTGATTGCTCTCCATACAGTTCTTTTGTATGGTGCAATATGGATTCCATGTCCATATTCTCATGCCTCCTCTGATGTTCGTTGTCCATCGAGGCAAGCAGGAGGCACTTGGCCTTCGCGCTATCAATCTCCCAAGTCTTGCGGATTTCCTTATCCGCGACACTGGAAGTTGGACCAGGGACAGGGGGAGCTTTGGTGGTAAGAAGATACCCCAGCTTGTCATAAGTGATTGCTATCTTGACATTCCTGAGCCAATCTTTGTAGTTTGGCCCTGTCAGTTTGTTTTTATCTAGAAGTAACTTAAGTCCAGTCATGTTGATTGGTCGCTGCAATTAGGAGAGAGAAGAAGAAACACTCAGCATGATGCTCTTGCAAGTTTAGAGTGGTTTTTAGTTTGTCTAAACAGGATGGCTCCCACTGTTTCTCGAATCCCTCCTCAAACCATAAAGGAAGAATTAGTCAGGATCAATCCCACCGTACAATACTTGCTTAACCGTTCAGCCAGGCCGGTGTCGGTACTTCGAGGGAGGTTTTCCAACGCTTTCGCGAAGTTCCTTAATTAAAGAACCTCTTTTCCCTGGGGGCGTGGCCCCGCTAACACCTTTCTAGGCACCTACTAGGTTTATAGCATTGATCGTTAAGTGAGAAATTTCCCGAGGAGTAGCATATACTCACAGTAGGATCGGGATCCAAATATCATTGCGTGACGAAACTGAAGGAATCCTACCAGAATCATCACACTCCAAATGGTATGCAAATCTAGCAAGTTTCAGTACTTATGAAACTCCCGATGTGGATTTTTGCCCCATGCTCTTATGACCTTGACGAAGGTCAACAAATCATAAGTCACATGTTAAGTTCTGCCCGTCATTATCCAGGTTAATTTGAATCCACCCGTATATACCCTTGACGAAGGTCAACAAGGTAATACGAATGTCCCAAACCAACGCATCTATCTATGCTACATATGAATATCCAACAGCTACCAATCACTATGCCTTGACGAAGGTCAACAAACAAAGCTTGAATACTATTGAATATTCATACGAAACGACGGAGGGCTACGAATGGTTTTGGCAAAACCGTGAACGTAGTGAACTTGATTTGGTCGATGGAACGAGATAGCTTTTAAAAGGAGTGGCTCAAGCTCCGCATTTAAAAGTTGGTTTTGAAAAGAACCGAGTGGTTTTTCGAAAGTGTTCCAACGACTTTAACTTGGTTTATTATCTTGCATTAGTTCTTTTAATGCGTGATATTCTTGCATTAGTACTTTTAATGCGTCCCATCATTTAATTCCTACCATTGCAGAAAACAACCAAAATATGACGTACGCTTATGCTATTCGCATTCGCCACGGGGTCCCGTCATCACTCGTTAGGTTACTTAACTAACGACAGAGCGGGGGCTGGGCTAGCGCGGCTGTAAAACATAAGCAACGCCTAAATAGAAAGCAATGATAGACATTACAGATCACAGATGAATACATTGGATATACTAGCAATCCGCAATCCTTTCGAGCCTGGAACGAAAAGCGGATAACACGGTCGCGGTGAATAGCCAAATACCCCACCCAAGACCCCTACAGGTGCGGCAAACTACCCGCCAAGTACTCGGTAGTTTGTGCACCCCCTCCATGGGTCTATCCTAGGAGCAAAAACAGTAAAAAGAATTATACAATGACGGCTACAACCCCGACCCGGTTGTGCGGCCAAACAAATAATATAATTACATCAATTTACATTTACAATGAATGAAAGAAAAACAAAAGCTCATCTCACATCCACCCCCGGCTATTCACCCGCGACAGTCCAACACATTCATATACACATTCCAATATCAAACACAGATCATGTATAACCCCGACTAATCGTCTTATAGCGATTAGCCGACGTTCAATACATGCAAACCTCACAGATATAATCATCATAGCCAAAGTGCAGTGAAGTTCGGAAAAATACGGAATTATAGGACCCCAAAAGAAAATTTCTTTTCTGGAAAATCTGGGCACATATAATATATTTCAAAAAACCCAAAACCAACACACAAACACACTGCACGAAAATCGATGGACAGAAGGCGACAAACCGCGGCGCTTCCGCCGCACATGCCTACCTAGTGCGGCGGAAGGGCGGCGGTTTGAGGGAATTAGGTCATCGTTTTTCATGGGTGCACTCACAAAACCCTGAGACGATTTTACAAGTATAAATTTTTTCATTTTGAGCAAAAAAAATTTCAACAGAAACTCAGGTTTTGTAATTTTTCCGGTTTTGTGATTTTTCGTTTCCGAACTTCGTTACACTTCACTACCAAGCTAGTTTAAGTTTAGTTAGGCTCTGATACCACTGTAAGTCCACGTTGCGACCCCCGGTTCTTACGGGGAGGCGGAAACGGTATAAAAATCAAATTTTTATCTCAAGAGGCAACATGGACTAAACAAGGTCGGGATCGTGTCTAAACTAAAACTAGCATACTTAGCTAAAGAGGGTTAGCTACTCGGATGGAGATGGTTATACCTAAACTTGAACTCCTTCTTCTTCAAACTTTGTAGAGGTTGATGGTTCTCTTCTTGTCGCCTTCTTCCGTCGAAGATGGATCCACCTCGAGAGTTCGACCTTTGGGCTCTTCCTCGTGCTTTGAGTGAACTAGGGTTTCCGGCTTCCTAAACCTTGAACCTAGAATGAGTAGAGAGTGACTAGGGGTTGTCTTTCTTTTCTAAAGAGAAGGATTCTCAACACATGAGAAGGGTTCTCTTTAGCTTAGAGGAAGAAGAAGATGAAGTGAAGAGAGAGAGTGAATATGATAGAAATGAGCTATCCTTTTTCTTTCTTGCAACCATAATGCAAAAGAAAAAGAATTATCAATAATAATAATAATGAAAATGAAAAGGTTGATGGAAAGTTTTAGAATGACCATTATCATTACAAACATTAAATGAATTTGCTAGAATCAAAGAGCATCTTTCTTTTGTGATGATGATGGTCAAAAGTTCAACAATGGTCAACAAGTCAACCATGGTCAACAAGTCAACAAAAACTAACCATGACACAATTTCATTTTATTATATATTATTAATTGATATAACATAAATCCATTAGGGTTTGGAAAAAGACGACTGTCAACTGTGCATACGCACCCGTTCCGAAACCCTAATGAAAAATCATCTTCCTCCTCCTCAAAAAGAACTGTGCATACACACCTGCATTCTTGTTCTGGGGAACATGAATACTGAGAGATAAAATCAACCCCAAAACAAATACCGGTATCTGACTCAAACCAGAGCCAGCCAGTAATATCCGTCCGGACTCCAAACGTGCACAAGTGCGCGGATGAGAACGAACCCTGTCGCAAAACCATGTGACCTCTACTCTGTTTTGCCCAGAGGCGAATACCCTCTGTGTGGGACTCTAAAGACTCGACACTACGCTGGCAGTGGGTTTAACCACAGACCGCAAGCGGCACTAGCTGTGCGTAACGGTCCCCAGGTAGATGTCGACAAGAAGGCTGACGAGGTGAAACCCCATCTGAACTCCTACTGAGTCTGAATGTGACAGTCTCCGTACAGTCCGGTCTGTTCGTCTCATACATCGCATGGCGGGCCTAGGGGGCGGTGAACGTCAGTCCCCCAATAGCGGTACAAGTCGTGCCGGAGCGAAGCCCAAAACACCCTGAGATAACACTGGAAACCTACCAGTATATCTCGTTTGCCCTGGCCAGGGACTACTCGTGTAATGGCTCTCCTAGACACAGCGCGATGTCAACCCCTAATACCGGGAGAGACGAATCCTGTCTAACCGTCACTGCCTCCAAGTGCTTCGGGACTGCACCCAACCACCACCTGTTTGCACGACTCCTTTGAGCCGTGGTAGGGTAGTGATCAAAGTGCAGTGGGAACACACTTGAGGCGAAGTGCCAGTGTCAAGTCAGCGGACTAAGCTGTACTCATGTCACCCGGGAACTGATGACTGACGATAGGTATAATACCAACCTTTCATTTCCCGACGAGTCCTGTCCAGTGTACCCGTAACCTAACGAGCACCCGTATACTATCTCCAGTACGACGTACTGATGGCTGTGGGACAGACCATCTCCCACACTGGGATGAGAAGCGCATACGCCAGTCTACTCCGGAGTATCGATGCCCTGTCTCGATAGTCCTGCGACTAGGGACCTGTATAAGGATGTGCTTATAGATTACCCAGCCCCCACTAGTGTGACTGCCATCACAACGCTGGTAATCAAGCAAAGATCCTAAGGGCTCCACTAATGCGTAAAAGTGATATACTGAAATAAACACAAGTACACATTGGAGTAGAAACAAACCAAGTAGCATACTACTATATTGAGCAAGATTGTTTATACAAGGTGAATATCCCAAGCTTCCATCAAGTAATATACAAACTAGTATGATACAGTAATGGCCTCTAGGGCATATACACTAACACTAACAGTCTCCCACTTGCATTAGTGTCACGATCCGAAAGTACGGAACGTGACCGGCACTTAGATTACGAAGCGTCTAGAGGCGCCACGTAACCTAAGTAAGCCGAAGCCCAGAAATCTAAACCATAGAAGAAGCAGAAGAAGAAGAAGAAGAACAAAAAGAAAACAAGTTTAAAAGCATCAGCAATTTTCCCAAAAATTTCGGCAGAGTCTCCTCTGTAAAAACTGGCCCCCAAACGGGTACAACAAGTATAATATACATAAACAATAAAAAGCATCCCCAAACGGGAGCTAGCATCAACGCCAACAGGCGGAAACAACCACAGCAAGCACAATAATATACAACGCCAATAGGCGAGGCTCAAAACTCAAAAGAAAACAAAACCACCAGATCTGAATAACACATGCGCGACTCTATGGTCGAAATAAACAACTGGTCCAATAAACTTATCAAGTAATACAAATATGGTTGATGGAGCTTACTAGATACAAATGAATGAATAAAAGTACAATGGTGGTTCGGATACAAGTGAACCAACCTACCGTGCAAATCACCCTGAAGAAAAGATGTGCCAACAAGCTGCCACGGAAACCTGTACATCGAACCTGTAAAGAATTTGGCACAACGGGGGTGAGTTGCCAACTCGTGAGTAGAAGACATCTACGAAAAGAAATCGAATGCACGACGCTATCCTAGGTCATAATAATAATACACTATAATATCCCAATCATCTAGTAATAGCAGGGTAATACTACGTGTAAGTGCAAATACTCCGTGTCGTGTCAGTGCCTCATATAATACTATGTCATATGAATGAAATGCATGCACCATGAAGGTAAAGTGACAAATCCTGAAATCCAGATATATATGTATAAAAAAATCTTTAGCTATTATCATAGTAGAATGTGTATAAGAATATGAAATCTGAATAATGAAACCCATGGAAATCCGTGTCAAACATCGACACAACACATGTAATCTCAAGTCTCAATATCTCGGGCTCCGTCAGTCCGGATCGGCCCATATCATCAAATCTCACGACAACGGTCGGTATCCTCCGGATATCCGCCGCGCCAGACATCACCGGTAGGTAGCCTTCCCCTGACAGGCTCATCGTCTACAACTCGATCTTCTTGCCCCGGGGTACTATACCGGGCCCACCATGTACCCGAGACGGTTCATCCACTCCTCGAATCGGGTCTCGAAATCCAACAGAAAACATGAAATACTCATGGTGGACGACTCATACATCACGAGAAAACCGCATCTTATTTAAAAAGAGAAGAGGAGAGAGAGAGAGAAGTTTTTATATATTTTTGCGGTTTTCCCCAAAAATCCAGAAATCTCATAGAAATCCAAATCTCAAAATCATGAGTAAGTATATGATAAGTGTCAGCATATGCCCATACTACTGTGCGATAACATGAAATATGAATGCATCAATGTCTAAGTAATAAATATCATGTCTTATACTAATGTCAGAAAATAATCACAATATTATATCTGTCTAGTTGCTAACTGATTCTATCCATAAAAGACAATATGATCTAAAGTGTACGTGACATAGCAATTACCGATGATGATGTGTGTGAGCCGGCAAATAAGTGTGCGTGGAACATGCGCATCATCGGTAATAGTGCTGGTGTCCTAACAGGTAAAGTTTATACTGATTATAGCAACATATAAAAGAACATGCACCATGATGATTACAGTATGAATGTAAATACAGATGTGCATTATCCACTCCTCTGCGAGATACGAGTACAACTACCACTATGTGAGTCGAACCTAAACCAGTGTCCATCTAACATCCTAAGGAATTAAACCTAATAGACTAGTCAGTAAGAAACTAGAGTCTACCTAAGGTCTTAATCAATATCTCTAATAGTCGGCGATCCCGCCTCAATAGCGTCACGTACGTAGTACGGCTTCCTTGAATCAAGAGTGCGGATCAATCATCAAATCTAAGCCTCGTACTGTAAAATCCATCGTACGGCATCCCAATATCGGGGTACGGTCAAGTATCTCCTAGGTGTCTCCTCATTCGTGTAATGTCATCATCAGCACATCTCATGATCAAGGTGTTAAACTGTGATCGCATACATCAATCATATATCATTGCCATCATGATAAGCATCATTAGTTTATCCTCAGAAATATCATGTCGTAATCAAGTTATACATATATCATATCGTGATCAGTCACCAGTTACAGTCCGGGTACTATTCTAGCGTCCCATGTACATCAATATCACCACCACTCTTTATAATTTATATATGCATGTTCATTATCTCATTCTCTAATGATCCGCTAACACTTTATTACGACTGTATAGTCAAGAATCACGGCATCAAGCCCAGTTATACTGTTTCATCATACCTCGGATATCATATCACATCAATGAATCCCATATACGTGTGGTGTATATATATACACCTATACCTAGTTTTATATATATACACACATATACGTATACGCCAAGTCAAGTTTTAGTGTGTGCGTGTATGTTTCTATCAGAAACCTACGAACCTTTCCCAAAGTATTCATCCTCAGGTATGGTTTTCCTAAATCAGTCTAGTCCCGCCTAGGGTCATTACTAGGGTCCTGCTCGGTAAGAATCTAGGGTCACATCGGGTTTCCTAATGTCACTAAGTACTATTCCTATTCTACGTTGCGGGGGTGCTAAACGCCATCCACCCGACTTCCCCCCCGTAGATATACATCTACTCACCTGGTCCATGTCTGCCGAAGACAGTGTCGCCATCCTCCTCTTCATCGCCCGCAGTCCACGTGAGGGGTACCTAGACGCAAACATTTAAATAGCATCGTAAACTGAATCACATACAAAAGTCAAACGATACAAAGAACAAGCATAGGTTAAAACCTATGTCCCGTCCACGCAAAAGAACCAAATACCGCTCGATATCGGCGTACAAACTCCGATGGATCGAGATAACATCATCAAACAACTTGTAGTTTAAAAACACATTACTTATACCATAAAACACGATTAAATCCATCGAAACCCTAAAATCTATCAAACTGTCCAATTTCGCAAAAACCCGAAAATGCCAATATACCGTTTTTCATCAAAACTTGACATTTAAATGAAACTAATGGTCATAAAACTCATTAAATAGCATTACTAGACTATACAAACCATTACTATATTTTTATTACACAAATTTATATAAATTTGAAATTTCTAGTTTACAACATTTAACAATTTTCAACATTTTCCAAGCAAAATACCACAATTCCACCTCAAAACATGATTTTGCATAAATTAATGACTTAAACCACAATTTATGATGATAATGATATAATGAAACCAATATTATATTTTAAATCCCTTTTATTTAGAATTTTCCAAAATCTAGTTAACAAAATAATAGCATTTTATTACTATTTTCCAATTATCAATTGAATCTAGTGATCAAACTAAGTTTTTTCTTTCCATTAACATGTTAATATGCTCACTAAAACTACAATCTAATGATAGAAATATTAATTGGAATTTTATATTACCCATAAACATATTTTATAAAAAACTAGTTAGCTAAAAAGTATAATTAAATCAATTTTAGGTTAACAATTTACAACATATCATCCCTATAAGAATTTCCACTTCTAAATATGTTAAACTAGTGATTATAACCCTCATTAATTAATAAAAATCACAACTTGATTTTTCAAACCCTAACTTGAATTTTAAAAGTAGTAAATAGAATTAATAGATTAAATCTAATTAAACTTTAAAAGAAATATCTAATAGAAATAAAATAAAAGAGAAGGATTTATACCTCCACAACCTCATGTCCAAACTTGAAAATGAGCCTCAAAAATACATGCTTTCCCACTCCAAATTCCATGTAAAGAAGAGTAGAGAATAAAGGGTATGAAAATATATATGATTTTGTGGAATTTTAATTGAATTTTTGATGTATTTTTGATGATTTTTGAATAAAAATGAGGTGGAAAATGGGGGGGCTGCCATGGATGAGTTGTGGCCGGCCATGGGGAGGGAGAAAGAGAAAAGAGTGAAGAAAAGTGTGGAAGTTTCAAGAAAGAATCATCATTTAAAGTCTTTTCATGGTTTAGTTAATTATTTATTTATTTATTTACTATAGCAACTCAAGAAAGCTCTAGAAATTAGGAAAAATTTGCAAATAATTTTTGCATGATACACACTAAATTCTAATATGCCATGGTTCATTTTTACAAATTAAAACCATTTAAATTTGTAATTTACACTAATTTAGTGTAAAAATAAAGCTTATGTTAATATTTAAAATAATTAATTTAGGAAATTTTTTTAATTAAACTAAAAATTTATAAGTGGCTAAATAAACACTATTTACTAGTAATTACATAATTAAATAGGTATTTTTGAATTTATAATGAAAAACAATCACGGTTTGGTTTTACGAAAAATACGTTTTACTTTACCGAAAATCCTAAAATTCACTTAAACACTTTTATTCATTTAATTATTTATTTAATTATTTTTAAAACGTTACAATCTTCCCCCCTTTAAGAAATTCGGTCCCCGAATTTAAATTAAAACTCCCCTTCCAAATACTAAAACATTTAGCAAAACACTCAAATCATCGGGGCTCCGAAATCATCAATACATAACAAAAATCAACTCCGTCAAGCATAACGAAATCATCGGAGTTATGGCGAGAATAAAATATCAAAACCCAATATGAAAACCAACATAATATACATCAATCTACAACTTATATATAGTGTGCATCATAGTGAAACTGTACAAATATCTGGATAAGGAAATATACAAAAACCCCTTTTGAAAATTGCCGTGTGATGCACGTGTCACGGCATAAGTAGCGGACGTTTATTTTAAAAAAAAATAACTATATATATATATATCGTTTATTTAACATACACGTCCCGCCTGGTTACTAAATCAATAATAATAATTAGGAAAATATACTGCTCAAACTAAAATCAATCCCAATCACATCAATAAAATGTCATGTGCGTCCGGTGCGCACTGAAATCGAAACCAATTACAGATACCATGAATACCTACAAAACAAAACTAAGTGCAACAGGTGTGCACCAAAAATATCTGTCAAGTGCAACGGGCGTGCACGACACAATATCAGGTGCATCTAATCTGTACAAAACCCCGATTTAGTGCATCTGGTGTGCACAAAATCGCATCAAGTGCGCCAAGTATGCGCAAGAATCCTAATCAGGTGCACATGGTGCACGAAAACATACATCGAATATCAAAATCGAAATCACAGCACAAAAATGCATGAAAACTAGGTCGAAACATATGTCAAAATCACGTGTAACCCCAATGCACGAAATCAAATCAAAAATCCCAAATATATAAAACCAAATCAAGTGTACTGGTTGTGTACTAAACAACATCAATACAACTGATATATGAAACACAAATAGAATGAAGGTACACACATGAAATACCAATCGTAGAACAAAGTCCTCAAAATACCAAAATCCAATCAATGAAAATATGAAATTCAAATCACTAAATCACAATCGTAAACACTATCGTCAATGTGCGCCTCTTTCCTCTGATGTCGGCTGCTTTAAACTCGCCTCTTCGTAGCTATGCAGACTGCGCTACCAACGGCAACACTCATATCTAGAGTCTCCCATGTAATCGATCCCTTCACCTGATATCCGGACTACATTAAACTTTTCGATCGATCCATCAAAATCCCATAATTCTCCGAGAGCTCAACACTCAAGTACAGTTTAAAAATATCCGGTACATACCCCAGCATCGATGATCCAGCTGTAGAAGGGTAAACCCAAGCCTCACTAATGGCACAGCGGAACTGCCGTAAACCCTAAGGTTCAAGGGCGTTCTCGTAGTCATTATGTCGAGTTAGGGTTTCATTCTTCTAGAGGGTCCATCGAAATACCTGCATGTTCTTCCGAATACTTTAAACTTAGGAAAATGGTTTTCTGATAATCGTTCGAACCCTTTAACTTCATCCGGACAGCATGTGAATACCCTTCATCCGCACGCTAAGCAATGCTTCAATCCTCAAGAATAACCAATACTCTAATGGTTATCGCATTCGAGTCGCAGCTCCCTCTGCCCGTGGTAACAGAAACCACCATCCGACATCGATGAAGATAGATCAAAGGAACGAATGAAATACGGTGCAAACAATGTACATCCTAAGGCTCCTTAAGCAGAGTAGCGTATCGTAAGTATGCCGCGGACCATACCCACGGTACGTTACTCTACCTAAATCGCCTACTCCATCAACCAAGGGTCACCTAGACTTATACAGGGTTAAACCTAGCGCTCTGATACCAACTTTGTCACGATCCGAAAGTACGGAACGTGACCGGCACTTAGATTACGAAGCGTCTAGAGGCGCCACGTAACCTAAGTAAGCCGAAGCCCAGAAATCTAAACCATAGAAGAAGCAGAAGAAGAAGAAGAAGAACAAAAAGAAAACAAGTTTAAAAGCATCAGCAATTTTCCCAAAAATTTCGGCAGAGTCTCCTCTGTAAAAACTGGCCCCCAAACGGGTACAACAAGTATAATATACATAAACAATAAAAAGCATCCCCAAACGGGAGCTAGCATCAACGCCAACAGGCGGAAACAACCACAGCAAGCACAATAATATACAACGCCAATAGGCGAGGCTCAAAACTCAAAAGAAAACAAAACCACCAGATCTGAATAACACATGCGCGACTCTATGGTCGAAATAAACAACTGGTCCAATAAACTTATCAAGTAATACAAATATGGTTGATGGAGCTTACTAGATACAAATGAATGAATAAAAGTACAATGGTGGTTCGGATACAAGTGAACCAACCTACCGTGCAAATCACCCTGAAGAAAAGATGTGCCAACAAGCTGCCACGGAAACCTGTACATCGAACCTGTAAAGAATTTGGCACAACGGGGGTGAGTTGCCAACTCGTGAGTAGAAGACATCTACGAAAAGAAATCGAATGCACGACGCTATCCTAGGTCATAATAATAATACACTATAATATCCCAATCATCTAGTAATAGCAGGGTAATACTACGTGTAAGTGCAAATACTCCGTGTCGTGTCAGTGCCTCATATAATACTATGTCATATGAATGAAATGCATGCACCATGAAGGTAAAGTGACAAATCCTGAAATCCAGATATATATGTATAAAAAAATCTTTAGCTATTATCATAGTAGAATGTGTATAAGAATATGAAATCTGAATAATGAAACCCATGGAAATCCGTGTCAAACATCGACACAACACATGTAATCTCAAGTCTCAATATCTCGGGCTCCGTCAGTCCGGATCGGCCCATATCATCAAATCTCACGACAACGGTCGGTATCCTCCGGATATCCGCCGCGCCAGACATCACCGGTAGGTAGCCTTCCCCTGACAGGCTCATCGTCTACAACTCGATCTTCTTGCCCCGGGGTACTATACCGGGCCCACCATGTACCCGAGACGGTTCATCCACTCCTCGAATCGGGTCTCGAAATCCAACAGAAAACATGAAATACTCATGGTGGACGACTCATACATCACGAGAAAACCGCATCTTATTTAAAAAGAGAAGAGGAGAGAGAGAGAGAAGTTTTTATATATTTTTGCGGTTTTCCCCAAAAATCCAGAAATCTCATAGAAATCCAAATCTCAAAATCATGAGTAAGTATATGATAAGTGTCAGCATATGCCCATACTACTGTGCGATAACATGAAATATGAATGCATCAATGTCTAAGTAATAAATATCATGTCTTATACTAATGTCAGAAAATAATCACAATATTATATCTGTCTAGTTGCTAACTGATTCTATCCATAAAAGACAATATGATCTAAAGTGTACGTGACATAGCAATTACCGATGATGATGTGTGTGAGCCGGCAAATAAGTGTGCGTGGAACATGCGCATCATCGGTAATAGTGCTGGTGTCCTAACAGGTAAAGTTTATACTGATTATAGCAACATATAAAAGAACATGCACCATGATGATTACAGTATGAATGTAAATACAGATGTGCATTATCCACTCCTCTGCGAGATACGAGTACAACTAACACTATGTGAGTCGAACCTAAACCAGTGTCCATCTAACATCCTAAGGAATTAAACCTAATAGACTAGTCAGTAAGAAACTAGAGTCTACCTAAGGTCTTAATCAATATCTCTAATAGTCGGCGATCCCGCCTCAATAGCGTCACGTACGTAGTACGGCTTCCTTGAATCAAGAGTGCGGATCAATCATCAAATCTAAGCCTCGTACTGTAAAATCCATCGTACGGCATCCCAATATCGGGGTACGGTCAAGTATCTCCTAGGTGTCTCCTCATTCGTGTAATGTCATCATCAGCACATCTCATGATCAAGGTGTTAAACTGTGATCGCATACATCAATCATATATCATTGCCATCATGATAAGCATCATTAGTTTATCCTCAGAAATATCATGTCGTAATCAAGTTATACATATATCATATCGTGATCAGTCACCAGTTACAGTCCGGGTACTATTCTAGCGTCCCATGTACATCAATATCACCACCACTCTTTATAATTTATATATGCATGTTCATTATCTCATTCTCTAATGATCCGCTAACACTTTATTACGACTGTATAGTCAAGAATCACGGCATCAAGCCCAGTTATACTGTTTCATCATACCTCGGATATCATATCACATCAATGAATCCCATATACGTGTGGTGTATATATATACACCTATACCTAGTTTTATATATATACACACATATACGTATACGCCAAGTCAAGTTTTAGTGTGTGCGTGTATGTTTCTATCAGAAACCTACGAACCTTTCCCAAAGTATTCATCCTCAGGTATGGTTTTCCTAAATCAGTCTAGTCCCGCCTAGGGTCATTACTAGGGTCCTGCTCGGTAAGAATCTAGGGTCACATCGGGTTTCCTAATGTCACTAAGTACTATTCCTATTCTACGTTGCGGGGGTGCTAAACGCCATCCACCCGACTTCCCCCCCGTAGATATACATCTACTCACCTGGTCCATGTCTGCCGAAGACAGTGTCGCCATCCTCCTCTTCATCGCCCGCAGTCCACGTGAGGGGTACCTAGACGCAAACATTTAAATAGCATCGTAAACTGAATCACATACAAAAGTCAAACGATACAAAGAACAAGCATAGGTTAAAACCTATGTCCCGTCCACGCAAAAGAACCAAATACCGCTCGATATCGGCGTACAAACTCCGATGGATCGAGATAACATCATCAAACAACTTGTAGTTTAAAAACACATTACTTATACCATAAAACACGATTAAATCCATCGAAACCCTAAAATCTATCAAACTGTCCAATTTCGCAAAAACCCGAAAATGCCAATATACCGTTTTTCATCAAAACTTGACATTTAAATGAAACTAATGGTCATAAAACTCATTAAATAGCATTACTAGACTATACAAACCATTACTATATTTTTATTACACAAATTTATATAAATTTGAAATTTCTAGTTTACAACATTTAACAATTTTCAACATTTTCCAAGCAAAATACCACAATTCCACCTCAAAACATGATTTTGCATAAATTAATGACTTAAACCACAATTTATGATGATAATGATATAATGAAACCAATATTATATTTTAAATCCCTTTTATTTAGAATTTTCCAAAATCTAGTTAACAAAATAATAGCATTTTATTACTATTTTCCAATTATCAATTGAATCTAGTGATCAAACTAAGTTTTTTCTTTCCATTAACATGTTAATATGCTCACTAAAACTACAATCTAATGATAGAAATATTAATTGGAATTTTATATTACCCATAAACATATTTTATAAAAAACTAGTTAGCTAAAAAGTATAATTAAATCAATTTTAGGTTAACAATTTACAACATATCATCCCTATAAGAATTTCCACTTCTAAATATGTTAAACTAGTGATTATAACCCTCATTAATTAATAAAAATCACAACTTGATTTTTCAAACCCTAACTTGAATTTTAAAAGTAGTAAATAGAATTAATAGATTAAATCTAATTAAACTTTAAAAGAAATATCTAATAGAAATAAAATAAAAGAGAAGGATTTATACCTCCACAACCTCATGTCCAAACTTGAAAATGAGCCTCAAAAATACATGCTTTCCCACTCCAAATTCCATGTAAAGAAGAGTAGAGAATAAAGGGTATGAAAATATATATGATTTTGTGGAATTTTAATTGAATTTTTGATGTATTTTTGATGATTTTTGAATAAAAATGAGGTGGAAAATGGGGGGGCTGCCATGGATGAGTTGTGGCCGGCCATGGGGAGGGAGAAAGAGAAAAGAGTGAAGAAAAGTGTGGAAGTTTCAAGAAAGAATCATCATTTAAAGTCTTTTCATGGTTTAGTTAATTATTTATTTATTTATTTACTATAGCAACTCAAGAAAGCTCTAGAAATTAGGAAAAATTTGCAAATAATTTTTGCATGATACACACTAAATTCTAATATGCCATGGTTCATTTTTACAAATTAAAACCATTTAAATTTGTAATTTACACTAATTTAGTGTAAAAATAAAGCTTATGTTAATATTTAAAATAATTAATTTAGGAAATTTTTTTAATTAAACTAAAAATTTATAAGTGGCTAAATAAACACTATTTACTAGTAATTACATAATTAAATAGGTATTTTTGAATTTATAATGAAAAACAATCACGGTTTGGTTTTACGAAAAATACGTTTTACTTTACCGAAAATCCTAAAATTCACTTAAACACTTTTATTCATTTAATTATTTATTTAATTATTTTTAAAACGTTACAATTAGGGCCATCTGTAGCAGTGGTTGTAGTATCTTATATTCAACCATCCTATAAAAGTCTTTCTCTGGGAAAATGCCTTTGTGAGTGGATCCGCCGTGTTTTCCTCTGAGTCTACTCTCCTAACCTCGATCACCTTGGAGATCAGCCATTTCCATGATCAGGTGATACTGCCTTAGAATATGTCTGGATCACTGATGGGACGGACGTTCTGGCATAAGCCACAACTCCATTGTCACACAATGGGAGGAACTAAGTCCATCTCATGAACTAATATACACCCAGACAGCCTCTTTGGTAGCATCTTAAGTAGCGATGTATCCAGCCTTTATCGTCTAGTATGCCACGGTATCTAGCTTGGAACTCTTCCAACATACCGTCCCTTTACTGAGGGTAAAGTCAATGCCTGTGACTGACTTTTAGTCGTCCTTATCACTGTGGAACCTTTCTAGTGATTCTCCCCAGGATCAACTGATACCTTCTCACTACAACTAGTGAGTATCCTAACATCCAAATAGATCTATCTCATAGATCTAAAACCCTGGATTTAGGAGGTATCAATTTGATCCTATATGGAGAATCCTTGTGATAAGCGGAGATTGACCGAGCGTAGCATAGGAAACTCCTTCCCTATCAAGAGTATGTCATCTACGTACTTTACGAGGATCACAACCATACTCCCTACTACCTTTTTGTATATACAAGGTTCATCTACCATTTTGATGATGTCAAACTGTTTGACTAACTCATCGAAACAGATGTTCCAACTCCGTAATGCCTGCTTTATCACATAAAACATCTTGCACACGTTTCCGCTGCTCCCACTGTCTACGAGGCCCTCTGGCTGTGTACTTATTGACGCACTCTTCTAAAATATCATTTAGAAAAGCAGTCATGGCATCCAACCACCAGATATCATAGTCATGGTATGTAGCCGTGGCAAGTAGGATCTGGATGGACTTAAGCATAGCCACTGGAAAAAGGTTTCATCATTATCCACGCCTGGACGATGACGAAAACCTTTAACAAGTCTAGCTTTGAAAGTCTCAACTTTTCCATCTACACCAAGTAATCTTCTCAAGATATACTTGCTCCTGATGGGGATTTAACCCTTCATATATAGGAACCAGAGTCCATACTTTGTTGGTGTATAAGGATTCCATCTCAGATCGATAAACATCCAGTCATTCTTACAGAGTCTCACTCCTGATGGCCAGCTCGAAACTAGTTGGGTCATCATCTCATGATGCAATCCTTGCTCCCACTGTCATAGAGAAACCGAAGTAACTCTCAGGTGGGTGAGGAACCGTACTAGATCGGCGGAGAGGCTGAGGTTCGTTGGAATTTACTGAATCCTTTGGTTCTATCAAATCATCAGCTGCAGTTTGTATAGCTGGAACATTTCCAATTCTACATAACTGACCTTGCCTTGATCTTGTCCGGATTTTGCTTTTGACATAGGCCGGACAACCCAAATCTTAACAAGCTTAAGATATGGACTCTTCCCTTTCCATATCACATATGATGTGGTAGGCAACTGATTTGATTTGAACCTTATTCAATAGGTATGCAACTTCACAAGTGCATAACTCCCTAAAGGAAATAGGCAACTCAGTAGTACTCATCATAGAGCACACCTTATCATATAGGGTGTGATTGCTCTGCCCCGATATACCATCGTGCTATGATGTATACGGAGGAGTAATGCTGAGAGAGAATCGCATTCTTCTTTAGAATGATCCAGGATTTCCGTGCTCAAGTATTCTCCTCCTTGATCTCATCAAAGGACATAATACTTATACCCGTATTGGTTCTCTATTTCTAACTTATATTCTGTGAATATCCCAAAAGGTTCGGACTTGTGTTTCAACAGGAACATATGTCTGAATCTTGAGAGATTATCAGAGAATTTAATGAAGTACAAAGAACCGGTCTTGGCATGTGTAGACAGAGGACCTACATACATCAACATGTATCATCCCAAGAGTTCACTAACTCTTTCTCTGTTTCCAGGAAACGGAGCTATGGTCATCTAATCTTTGTGACATGACTGGCAAGTTTCATAAGATGTAAATTCAAACTTATTTAAATATACATCTAAATGTAACTTCACCCAGTCGGGTCGCATTGATATAACCTAGTCTACAATGCCTCAAGAAGGATTCGTTCATTTCTGAACTCTTCCTCTTGTGTGTGTTCAGTATACTAAGAACTGTAGTTTGATTTAGAACATCAATGCTTTTAGATAACGTTCCTGAACTGATCAACTTTTGATATAGGAAATGTTCAAAACATTATCCAACAATACAAAATTATATCCTTTCTTTAATAAATAAAGAGACTGATATGATTTTGTATATCAGGTTCGGAATCTAATAGCATTCGTTCAGAATCAATGTATTGGTAATACAGGGTGACAGTGACCAACAGACCTGGCTGTAACACTTGCACCGTTTTCTGCCTCATGATACTTATCTTCCGTTCTCAGTTCTCCACCTTTCTGTAGCCCTATGTAACATATTACATATCTGGGATCCTGATCCGGTATCAAATACCCCGAACGCAGAGGATACTGAGAAACAGTTCTTTGTAATGAACACACCCGAAGAAGATGCATCATCATGCACTTTCTTTGTTTGGGCGGCACGGGAAATCTGGTATTCCCAAACTTCCTGCTCTGTCTTATAACATTTATAAGTTGGAGCGGGACCAACATTCCCCAGCTCAGTATAACAAGCGGGTTCGGTCAATATATCCGTTTTATTATCTAGATTAAGGCGTGATATGGTCGCTACCTGGAGAGAGAGAGAAGAAAACACTCTGCGTGCGCTCTTGCAAGATCAGATTGGTTATTATTTTATCTAATAAGGATGGCTCCCACTGTTTTTATCAAATCTTCCTTCAAATCCTAAAAGGAAAGACTGGCCGGGATTAATTACATGCTACAAGTTCACCAATCTTTTAGCCAGGCCAGTGTCGGTACTTTGAGGGAGGTCCCCCGTGCTTTCGCACGAACCTAATTAATGTAAACCTCGTTTTCCCAGAGGCATAACCCCGTTGACACCTTTCTAGACACCTACTTGATCGGCTAATTGTAATGTGTAAAACTCTCCCAGGAGTAACAATTACTCGCAGTGGGTATCGGGATCCAACTATCTCATAGAAGGATGCAATCTCATTGCAAATTTCAACACTTGAAATTCCCGATAATTTTGCCCCTAACGTCCTATGACCTTGACGTAGGCCAACAAATCATAGTGCGCTAGTCAGGTTCAACCCGTCATTTCCTGATTGAATTAAACCCACCCGCACGACCCTTGACGCAGGCCAACAAAGTCGCACGACTACCCTAATCCAATCTGCATCATATGCATTAGCAGATAAATACTAGTTAGCTACCGCACACTACGCCTTGACGCAGGCCAACAAACGTAGCACGAATACTAACTACTACTTATCTGAAATGACGGAGGGCTACGACAGCTTTTTCTGAAAACCTATTGCGTAATGAACTTGATATCGTTGTAGAATCAAATGATTTTAAAATGGAGTGTTTTTTAGGCTTTTCTAGTTTTGCTAAAGGGGTCACTCCCGGTGAAGGGATCGTCGGCCCTTTCCTCATCGAATAAGGTGCGGGATATATCATATATATCACTGTGCAAAGCAGAAACTATAGAAGCAATCAAAAGACAAACCGAGAGTTGTAGCATCTGCCAGTTATTTCTAAAGGAGTCACTCCCGGTGAAGAGATCTCGGTCCTTTCCATATCGAATAAGGTGCAGGATGTTCTACAAGGAACACCGCGATGCAAAGCAAGAACTGTAACTACCTGTTTTATTTAGAAATTCGATTCCACAACATCTTAGGTTTCCTTTTCTTTCATTAATCATATTAATGAAGTCCCATCATTTAAGTACCTAAACATCACAGATAAATACGACGTACACTTATGCCATCCGCATTCACCTCGATGTCCCCTCATGCACCGTTAGGTTAGGTAACTAACGGCAGAGCGGGGCAGGGCTAGCGCGGGTGTAAAACATAAGTAACGTCTATATAATATATCATATATACTATATACTGTATCTATCACAGAACATCACATGATCACATCACAGATATCACAGCAGAAGAAACATATGAGATATTGGATATACTAAGACGTCCGTGTTTTCAATACGAGCTAGTATAAAATACGGATTCCACGGTCGCGATGAATAGCCAAACCCACACCCCTAGACCCCTGCGAGAGCGGCAAGCAACCCTACCAATTCTAGAGTTAGGAGACCCAGACTCGACTCCTCGAGTTGGTCTCCCACTGGACTCCAGAACCTGGTTACTTGTGCCCTCCTCCTTGGGTCTATCCTAGTGCGGAAAAGTAAATAATATACAAAAGGTGACATCTTCCGCAACCTGGAAGTGCCCCAATAAAAGAATATTACATACAAGTTTTTACATGAATGAAAATGAAAAACACTCATCTCACATAAAAAAACACGGCTATTCAAACACGACGATCCAATATAACATATCCAGCAATACATAACATCACATGTCATCAACGTAAGTAAACATGCGTATCCCAATTGTCGCTGGAATATAGCAACGAAACCGGCGATATCACATATTACACTTACGGTCGCAGAAAAGAAAGTGTAAAACTACAACAGTTGGAATCCGCAACCTGCATAGACATCGCAAGCCTAATCAAATGAATTCCTTAGACATCGCATGCCTAACAATTATAAACCCCGCATTTTAGTCTCAATATCGAAAACACTTTTCAATATCAAGTCGGGCAATTCAACAGGATTCCCGACATACTGATCGAATGCTCGTCGCAAACTTTAGTAGACGGCTGCACCCCCGATACCGTCGACGAAGTGCACCAAGGTGGAACACCGCTGCCGCGAGCACCCGAACGGATGCCTTTGGCGACGGAGTTCTCCTACAGTCACTTGGTCGGGGCTATGGGGCGTAGCTGTCTATTAAGTTTACCGGCGAGTATCCGCGTACGCTACGTGATTGCGACGGACTTTTGATTACATCAAAATTCCGTGGCAACCGATCAAGTGAGACTAAACTGCTATGTTTATAACATTCAAATTAGTTATCTCATAACTATTTGTGAATTCCAATTATTGTATCACATTCCGGATAAATAGAAAATGTCAAACTTTCCGATCGAACAATCGAACACCAAAGTTTTCCCGAAACAGCTCAACACATGAAACAAGTTTAAAAACATTCACTTCATGCCTCAGTACCAACGGTCCAGCCGTAGAAGGGTCAAGCCAACGCCTCACATGTAGCATGCCGTACTGCCCCAAACCCTAAGGTTCAAAGGGCAGTTCAAGACGGTCACATAATCGAGTTAAGGTTTGTTGTCTTCTAGAGGGTCCATCACGTTACTTCCACTACTTAGAACGTCTTTAAACCATGGAAAAATCCAACACTTGGAAATTTCCCGACAGGGGAAAAATTGGGTATTTATATCCGGTCGAACTTTTCAAGATTTTCTTAAATTATCCGGAAAAACACATAAACAAAATTAGACAATCCGATCGAATCTACGAACTCCCAATACAACCCAGAAAATTCAACTCTTGAGTAAAATTTAAAAATTCCCAGAAAATACAGCACTAACATATAGGAATTACTGTGCAAAAATTATTGAATATTCCCACTGTATGGCCGCGGAACCGCCGCATAAGCCATGCTTATGCCGCGGTTCCGCGGCGGTTTAGTCGATTCACGCGCTCGTTTTGCACAGTAACCCTTATAAAACCCTGCTGATTTTTCTGCATATTTTTAATTTGGAAAAATCCAGTTTTGAAAAATTGTACAGTGAAGGGTTTCGGATTAGGGTTTCGGGTTCGATCGGAGTTTTAACATCGTCTACGCATCGCCTAAGGCTCTAGGTAAGCTCTGATACCACTGTAGGGTTCCTAGGCATTCTAAGGAGGTCCCACAAGGCATCAACCATGCCAAATTCAAAAATTTCCGGTGCCGACAAACCCTAATGCGATCGTTGACTAGTGTTTAAGCGAAACTACAAGCTACTAAACTGCTTTAGTGCTAAGTGAATGGAAATACAACCTTTGTAGATCCGGTCCTCCACTTCCTAAGCTCCATGTTGATGTCCCTTCGCTGCGATCACCACGATCCCGGACCCTAGCGATGGTTTCGTCGGAGAAATGATCGGGCTAGGTCGTTGACTTCGATGCCGAAGATGATCTACGTCGAGGCAACTCTAACTCGAACTCCAACTTCACCAAGTCATGAAACTTGTGAAGAAAACACCCTATACAACTTGGCAAGTGGTAGAGGATGAAGAAATAGGAAGTGGGTTCACTTTGGATTTGGATTTCTCACTTTGAATCATCACTTCAACATTTTCAAGCAAAGGTGTTCTTTTTCTTTCTTGAAGAAGAAGAAGAAGAAAGAATAAGAATGAATTATTTTTTAAAAGAAAATGAAGTGATATTTATCATTTAGCAACCATGGGTGAGTTAACAAGTGTAGAGAATAAACTATGATTTAAGTGAATGGTTAGGGTTAAGGAAAGAAACAAAATGGTCAACCTTTTCAAAGCTTCATGAAGCTTCAAAGAAAATCCAAAGTTAGCCACCATTTTATTTCTAGCCAAAATGAATAGATAAATAAATGAATAAATAAATAATTCAAATGAAATCCTAACCATTTACTAAACATGGTTTAAATCAAGCATACACCCAAGTTTGCAAGTATAATCAAACATGATACAATCAAGTGCACAAAAATATATCACATATATAACTTGTGCACATCAAGTGAGAAAGTTAATCTTAAGTGAACAAATACCAGTTAATGTAAAGTAATATATCAAATATATAATTATACATTAAATCATTAAATCAACACTTGATTTAATGATCCGATCATATCGCATATAACCGACTAATATCAAGTGTATCAATGTATCGAATCAACACTTGATTCGGTAACCCGGCTATATCACATATAACCTGCCGATGATACAAATCGCGAGAATAGAATACAGTATCACATACTGGTATTATTCTCGGTCCTGCACATATCTCATATGCGCTCCTATTTCGTTTCGTTTGAGCCAGGAAACCTCTATGTAGGACTCTAAAGACTCGTCAATACGCCGGCAGCAGGTGATGATCATATCAAACACCCACAAGCCGCAAGCGGTCTGCTAAACGTAACGGCCACCCGGGTATTGAGCGATCAGAAGATCAACGAGCAAGCCCGCTCACACTCCTGTGAATCCAACCAGTAACACTTACCGTACAGTCCGGTCTGTTCGTATGAAATGTCGCATATCTCGCCTAGGGGTGGTAAACGTCAGACCCCAGTAGCTCGATAAGTCGTGTCGATATGAGGTCTATAACAGTTCGAGAAACTTCTGGTAACACTTACCAGTAAATCTCAGCAACCCTGGCCAGGGATTTCCGGTTATAGCCAATCGAACACAGTGCAACATCAACTCCCTATACCGGGAGAGACGAATCCCCTCCTATCGCTCATTGCCTCCATGTGATTCGGGACTGTACCCAAAAGCCACCGTTTTGCATGCCCTCTTGAACGTGGTAAGGTGGAAATCAAAGCACAGTGCGAATCACACAAGACTCTATGACGATCTCAGGTCTACAAACTAACCTGTACCTATGTCACCAGAGAACTGCCATCTGACGTAAGGTATAATACCATCTGGGAGTTCTCAGCGAGTCCGTCCAGTATACCCAGTCACCACTGAGCACCCGTATATGATCTCTGATGTCAAACACCAATGGATATGGGATCATCCATCGCCCATCTGTATGGGTCGAGAAGGTATACGCTAGTCTACTCTGGTATATCGATGCCCTGTCTCGATACACCCACGACTAGGGACCTTTAAGGATGTACTTATGGACTACCATGTCCCCACTAGTATGATCTGCATCATAGTCCAGGTAGTCAAGTACATATCCTAAAGGCTTTACCAACATGTAACAGAAAGACAATCAGTGTACATGTTAAGGTAAAGAGCAACGAGATAGCATACTATCATGTCGAGCAAGAAAGTCCTCCCTATATATGTCCAAGCATCCACTACAATATACATCCTATGTATTGTAATGGCCTCTAGGGCATACATATAACTAACAACCTGTGGGTAGGAAGTATCCATCCACAGTCACATTACGGCTGTAGAGATATCAAAAACAAGATAAAACTATCTAAAACATGTCCATAATCCAGAATAACAGGAGTCAATAATAAATAAATGCGGAAGTAAATGATCCAATACAAATAACTGAAATGTATGTCCCATAATGCGGGCTCACATCAGGAAATAAATGCAGGAAATAAAACTAACTACTACTGAACTCACAGCTCAGCCTGCTGGTTGAAGTACTCCTGCTCGGACAGCGACAGCGGTATGGAATCTGGGCCATGCAAAACCCAGACGTCAGCGCGTCATGTCATCAAGTAATATAATATGAACAGTGTAACAGGCAATGCAAAATAAACATGAATACAGCAAGAATAACAATAATATGAATCATATCAGTATAGGGTAGAGTGCAGTGGGTAAACTAAACTGTTCTATCAGGATTTCTATTCTAAAGTCTTTGAAACCAAATTGATGAATCATCGATGTAACTCAATAGTATCCCGTGCATGCCTGGGACCACGGTCAAGACTCTCGTGGCTGAATCCGAGACGTGCCGCTAGGCAGTAACAGGTAGCAGGATGGGCGAGTGATGTCAGCATCATCACTCCGGGGCTGGCCTAGCCCATAAGACTGATCAGAACAGGTATCGAACTGTTGAGTTACAAGTCAGGTTTCACCTTTGATTTCCCCATACCCCCAAGTTATGTATATCAAGTCGGGTATTCAGTAATCAAGAACTAATGCCAACACAGGATCAGGTAAAAGCAGGTTTGTCTGGATAGACAACAGGAACGGTCCATGAGGACTACATGTCAGGTTTGTTGGCATTAGATACAAGATTAGGTAACGGGTTAGGTCATGGTACATCAGGACAAGTCAACTGTGTACGGTACCATTTCAGGTATATCAATATATATATGTGTAGCAAGTCAGGTCAAGATGTACACAATATCGTTGGTGTGCTCACAATCAGTTATATCATCTAGCATGGGTATCAACAACATGAGATAAGCAATGAATTAAGTAATAGGCAGTTTTATTCAATTTGCAATACAGTTATCAAATTTGTTACAGAGATGATTACAAGAGTGCAGTAAGACAAGTATAGCCGTTTAGCCACGTTAACAGGTTTAAGAACCCTTAGAGGTGCAATAATTTATGCAACGGTTCAGTACAGCTATTTCAGGTTAAATGCATACGAGTGTCCGAATGTAACAGAACTACAGGGATAAATGCCACAAGCTATTATAACAGTAAAAAATATGATTGAACAGGTAAATATAATTATTAGGTTCAATTTGCAAACTATAAGTTCCATGTTTTACAGTAAAATGATATAATGCAATATTGTACCCGAAAATGGGAAACGATTGTACCAAGTTAAATTTTACAGGTTTAGGGTGTCAATATATATATATGTAAATATTGTATAGCATGTAGCAAGGGGTACTTGCCTCGACGGGTCGCGAACCGGGCAAAACGGAACGTAAATGTCGGCGGGGAAACTCGCGACGGGCGCACGGTTCACGGATTGAACCCAAACAACGAACAATGGAACCACGCGGATCGGGGTATCTTGCTGGAACGTCAGATCACGTCGTCGGCATCGCCGGATTCCGGCGAGAAAGAGAACGGTGAATGTCAAGAACTTGCAACAAGAAAGGAAGGAAAAGAAAATAAAGAAGAAGAAGAAGGGGCTTACAAGATACTGCTCTGTGGTTACAGAGAGGAGACGCGAGAACGATGACGAGGTCGACGGGCTCCGGCGGTGGCCTACAGTGACCGCAGGGGAATTCTGCCGATACAAGAAAATTTCTACAGAGGGGAAAGAAGGGGGAAAGTAAAGAGGAGATAGGGGGAGAAGGCTTACAGTGGGTCGTACGAGGGCCGGGGAGGCAGATCGAGATCGCCGGCGGCGACTCAAGGTGGTGCACGGTGTACAGGGGTGGTCGCTGGTGGTGTGCAGGTGGCTCGAAGAAGGAGGGAGAGGGGCTTGGCGAGGTGAGGATGAGGAGGCGAGGGTGATGGTGGTGGCGTCGCCGGCGTTGGGGCTGCGGCGGCGAGGATGGAGGCGGCTAGGGCTCGCTGCAATGGGCTCGCGATGGGTTCTCTGCAAAAGAAATGAGAGAGGGAAAGATTTTTGAAATATATATAAAGAGAGAGAGAGAGAGATACCGGGGAAGAGATAGAGAGAGAGAGATAGAGAAAGAGATAGAAAGAGAGAGAGATAGAGAAAGGGATCGAGACGGGCCCACGGGAGCTGGTGATTGGTTGATAAAAGAAATAGAGAAGGATTTAGAAAAGATTTTAAAGATATAGGAATCGGTAAAGCATATTTTAAGTTAAGGAAATATTCGAAGGTTTTAAAATATTAAAATTTGGGTTTTGGCGCTAAATAAAACATTTCCAAATCGCGCTCGGGTCGGGTCCAAATATTCGAAATTGAAATAATAGGATTTTAAGCGGGATCCAAAATTTAAAATTAGGTGTCTTATGATCAAAAAGCATACCCCCAACACGGACACACGTACGCCCGCGCAGCCGTCCAAACTCGCCCGTTTCACTGAACGGGACGAGAACACGATACACGGACGCTACCACAAGGCTAGGGGTGTCGAGTAGACCAAGATGAATATTTTTAATTTTACTTTAGATGCCAAAAATTGTTATTTGCATAAATGACTTTTCCGGGTAAAATTTTACAGTAAGCAACAAACAAGTAAGCTAAATGAAATGAGTACTACATTAGGCTCAAACAGTAACTGAAATTAGTAGCATTGGGCTCGGGTGTTACAGAGACCCAGACTCGACTCCTCGAGATGGTCTCCCACTAGACCCTAGAACCCGGTTACTTGTGCTCCCCTCCTTGGATCTATCCTAATGCGGAAAAGTAAATAATATACATCAACGGAGACATCTTCTGCAACCTGGAAGTGCCCCAATAAAAGAATATTATATACAAGTTTTTACATGAATGAAAATGAAAAATACTCATCTCACATAAAAAAAACCCGGCTATTCAAACACGACGATCCAATATAACATATCCAGCAACACATAACATCACATGTCATCAACGTAAGTAAATATGCCCATCCTAATTGTCGTTGACATATACCAACGAAACCGGCGATATCACATATTACACTTACGGTCGCAGAAAAGAAAGTGTAAAACTACAACAGTTGGAATCCACAATTTTCTTAGACATCGCATGCCTAACAATTATAAACCCCGCATTTCAGTCTCATTATCGAAAACACTTTTCAATATCAAGTCGGGCAATTCAACAAGATTCCCGGCATTTTGATTGAATGCTCGTCGCAAACTTTAGTAGACGGCCGCACCTCCGATGCCGTCGACGAAGTGCACCAAGGCGGAACACCGCTGCCGCGAGCACCCGAACGGATGCTTTCGGCGACGGGGTTCTCCTACAGTCACTTGGTCGGGGCAATGGGGTGTGGCTGTCTATTAAGTTTACCCGGCGAGTATCCGCGTACACAACGTAATTGCGACGGACTTTTGATCACATCAAAATCCCGTAGCAACCGATCAAGTGAGACTAAAGTGCTAGATTTATAACATCCAAATCAGTTATCTCATAACTACTTGTGGATTCCAAATATTGTATCACATTCCGGATAAATAGAAAATATAAAACTTTCCGATCGAACAATCAAACACCCAAGTTTTCCCGAAACAGCTCAACACATGAAATAAGTTTTAAAAAATTCACTTCATGCCACAGTACCAACGGTCCAGCCGTAGAAGGGTCAAGCCAACGCCTCATATATGGCACGCCGTACTGCCCAAACCCCAAGGTTCAAAGGGCAGTTCAAGACGGTCACATAATCGAGTTAAGTTTTGTTGTCTTCTAGAAGGTCCATCACGTTACTTGCACTACTTAGAACGTCCTTAAACCACGGAATAATCCAACACTTGGAAATTTCCCGGCAGGGGAAAAAGTGGGTATTTATATCCGGTCAAACTATTTAACATGTGTTAGTTGTATGTATGCCCTAGAGGCCAGTATTGTACAAATGATGTATATTATATTGGATGCTTGGACATATATAGAGATGACTTTCTAGCTCGATATGATAGTATGCTATCTGGTTACTATTTATCTTAACATGTACACTTGTCTCTTTAAACTGTCTTATAGTTACATGTTGATAAAGCCCTTAGGATGTGTACTTGACTACCTGGACTATGATGCAGATCATACTAGTGGGGACATGGTAGTCCATAAGTACATCCTTCAAGGTCCCTAGTCGTGGGTGTATTGAGACAGGGCATCGATATACCAGAGTAGACTAGCGTATACGCTTCTCGACCCATGAGATGGGCGATGGATGATCCCATATCCATTGGTGTTTGACATCAGAGATGGTATACGGATGCTCAGTGGAGACTGGTTACACTGGACGGACTCGCCGAGAACTCCTTGATGGTATTATACCTCACGTCAGATGGCAGTTCTCAGGTGACACTTGTACAGGTTAGTCTGAAGACCCGAGATCGTCATAGAGTCTTGTGTGATTCCCACTGTGCTTTGATCTCCACCTTACCACGTCCATGAGGGCGTGCAAAACGGTGGTCTTTGGGTACAGTCCCGAGTCACATGGAGGCAATGAGCGATTGGAGGGGTTTCGTCTCTCCCGGTATTGGTGGTTGATGTTGCGCTGTGCTCGATTGGCCGTAACAGGGAAGTCCCTGGCCAGGGCTGATCAGAGATTTGCTGGTAAGTGTTACCAGTAGTTTCTCGACCCGTTATGAGCCTCACATCGGCACGACTTATCGGTTATTGGGGTCTGACGTATACCACCCCTAGACTTGATATGCGACATATCAGACAAACAGACCGGACTGTACGGTAAGTGTTACTGGTTGGATTCACAGGAGTGTGAGCGGGCTAGCTCGTCGATCTTCTGATCGCTCAATACCCGGGTGGCCGTTACGTTCAGCAGACCGCTTGCGGCTTGTGGGTGCTTGATATGATCATCATCTGCTACCGGCGTATTGACGAGTCTTTAGAGTCCTACACAGAGGTTTCCTGGCTCAAGCGAAACGAAATAGGAGCGCATATGAGATATGTGCAGGACCGAGAATAATGTGTGTATTTGATACCGTATTTCATTCTCGCGATGAATGTGTCGATTGGTTATATGCGATATAACCTAGATATCGAATCAAGGATTGATTCGATAAGCCGATACATAGGATACTAGTCGGTTATATGCGATATGACCGGATCGTTAAATCAAGTGTTGATTTAATGATTTAATGTATAATTATATATTTGATATATTACTTTGCATTAACTAGTATTGGTTCATTTTAAAAGGATTTTCTCACTTGATGCACATTGTATATGTGATATACTTCCTCACTTGGGTTTGTGTAAAGATTAAACCATGGTTACATGTATAATGGTTAGGGTTTTGATTATTTACTTAGTTATTTATTTATTTATTCATTTTGGATATTATTAAGAATGGTGGCTTATTTTGTTTCTATGTTGAAGCTTCTTGAAGCTTTGACAAAGTCCACCATCCTTATCTCATCCTTAACCCTAACCATTCCTACTAACCTTAGTTTAATCTCTACACTTGACCATGGTCAAGATATGATAAGTATTCATATTAGTTTCATTTTTAAATGAGACTCATATATTCTTTCTTCTTCTTGATCATCTTCTTCTTCAAGAAAAGCTTAAGGTCCATCAATGGCAACTTGAGCAAAAGTGAGTGAAATCCAATTCTAAAGTGAACCCACCTTCTATTTCTTCACCCTCTACCTCTTGCCAAGTTGTTTTGGGTGTTTTCTTCACAAGTTTCACAACTTGGTGAAGTTGGAGCTTGAACTTGTGCAACCTCGACGTAGATCATCTTCGGCACGAAGCCGACGACCTATTCCGCTCGTTTCTTCGATGAAGCAGATGCGAGAGTCCAAGATCTGACTAGGACAGCGAGAGAACGTCTACGTGGAGCTAAGGAAGTGGATAACCGGATCTACAAAGGTTGTAGCTTCTAATCTTTAGTTAAAGTGTTAACTAGTTTCCTATTCGCCTAAACATCTAGTCTACGATCCGTATTAGGGTTTCTCGGCACCTATAAAATTTTAAATTGGCATGGTTGATGCCTTGTAAGACCTCTATAGTGTGCCTAGGAACCCTACAGTGGTATCAGAGCCTAGCTAGAGCCTTAGGCGAAGTCCAGACGGAGTTTGAAGTCCGATCGAACTGAAACCCTAAAATCAATATTGCTCTCTGGACTTTTTCTAAAAACAGGGATTTTTCACAATTAAAAATTCGCAGAAAATAGAGCAGGAAATTATAAGGGTTACTGCAGAAAACGAAACCCTAAATCCACTGTAGCGCCGCGGAACCGCGGCAATAGCCTCCTATTGCGGCGGTTCCGCGGCCGTTTGTACTGGTTAGGGATTCGTTTTGATGCAGTAATGCCCGTATCTGTTTCCTCTGTTCTCTGGGAAGTTTTAATCTGCTTTCAAGAGTTGAATTTTCTGGGGTTGTTTTGGGGATTCGATGAATCTATCGGATTATTTAACTTTGTCTATTTGGGTTTCCGGATAAATTTGGAATATGTTAAAAGTTTCGACCAGATACAAATACCCAATCTTTCCCCTGCCGGGAAATTTCCAATTGTTGGACTTTTCCGTAGTTTAATGACGTTCTGAGTAGTGCAAGTAACGCGATGGTCCCTCTAGAAGACAACAAACCTTAACTCGATTATGTGACCGTCTTGAACTGCCCTTTGAACCTTCGGGTTTGGGGCAGTACGGCGTGCCACATGTGAGGCGTTGGCTTGACCCTTCTACGGCTGGACCGTTGGTACTAAGGCATGAAGTGAATGTCTTTGAATCTATTTCATGTGTTGGACGGTTTCGGAAAAACTTGGGTATTCGACTGTTCGATCGGAAAGTTTAACATTTTCTGTTTATCTGGAATGTGATACAATAATTGGAATTCACAAAAGTTATAAGATAACTGAATGAATGTTATAAATCTAGCGGTTTAGTTTCACTTGATATTGAAAAGAGTTTTCGATAATGAGACTAAAATGCAGGGTTTATAACTGTTAGGCATGTGATGTCTAAGTATTTCATTTGATTAGGCATGTGATGTCTAAAGAGGTTGCGGATTCCAACTGTTGTAGTTTTACACTTTCTTTTCTGTGACCGTAAGTGTAATATGTGATATCGCCGGTTTCGTTGCTATATGTCAACGACAATTGGGATGGACATATTTACTTACGTTGATGACATGTGATGTTATGTGTTGCTGGATATGTTATATTGGATTGTCGTGTTTGAATAGCCGGGGGTTTTTATGTGAGATGAGTGTTTTTCATTTTCATTCATGTAAAAACTTGTATGTAATATTCTTTTATTTGGGGCACTTCCAGGTAGCGGAAGTCGTCACCTTTTGTATATTATTTACTTTTCCGCATTAGGATAGACCCAAGGAGGGGAGCACAAGTAACCGGGTTCTGGGGTCCAGTGGGAGACCAACTCGAGGAGTCGAGTCCGGGTCTCCTAACCCTAGAATTGGTAGGGTTGCTTGCCGCTCTCGTAGGGGTCTAGGGGTGTGGGATTGGCAATTCATCACGACCGTGGAATCCGTGTTTTATACTGGCTCGTATTGAAAACACGGACGTCCTAGTATATCCAATGTTTCATATGTTCCTTCTGCTGCGTTATCTGTGATGTGATCATGTGATGTTTTGTGATAGATACTTTATATAGTATATATGATATATTATATAAACGTTACTTATGTTTTGCACCCGCACTAGCCCTGCCCTGCTCTGTCGTTAGTTACCTAACCTAACGGTGCACGAGGGGACATCGAGGCGAATGCGGATGGCATAAGTGTACGTCGTATTTATCTGTGATGTTTAGGTATTTAAATGATGGGACTTCATTAATGTGATTAATCAAAGAAAAGAAACCTAAGATGTTGTAGAATCAAATTTTAAATAAAACAGGTAGCTACAGTTCTTGCTTTGCACAGCGGTATATGTGATATATCCTGCACCTTATTCGATGAGGAAAGGACCGAGATCCCTTCACCGGGAGTGACTCCTTTAGCAATAACTGGCAGATGCTACACACTCGGTTTGTTTTTGATAGCTTCTATAGTTTCTGCTTTGCACAGTGATATATATGATATATCCCGCACCTCATCCGACGAGGAAAGGGCCGACGATCCCTTCACCGGGAGTGACCCCTTTAGCAAAACTAGAAAAGCCTCAAAATCACTCCATTTCAAAACTTCATTTGATTCTACAACGATATCAAGTTCATTACGCTCATGGTTTTTATGAAAAACCTGCATAGCCCTCCGTCATTTCAGATAAGTACTAGTTAGTATTCGTGCTGCGGTAGTTTGGCCTCCGTCAAGGCGCAGTGTACGGTAGCTAACTAGTGCTTATCTGCTTGCATATGATGCAATTGGATTAGGGTATTCGTACGGCGTTGTTTGGCCTCCGTCAAGGGTCGTGCGGGTGGGTTTAATTCAATCAGGAAATGACGGGTTGAACTTGACTAGCGGACTATGGGTTGTTTGGCCTCCGTCAAGGTCATAGGACGCTAGGGGCAAAATATTATCGGGAATTTCAAGTGTTGAAATTTGCAATGAGATTGCATACCTTCTATGAGATAGTTGGATCCCGATACCCACTGCGAGTAAGAGTTACTCCTGGGAGAGTTTTACACATTGCAATTAGCTGATTAAGTAGGTGTCTAGAAAGGTGTCAACGGGGTTACGCCTCTGGGAAAACGAGGTTTACATTAATTAGGTTCGTGCGAAAGCACGGGGGACCTCCCTCAAAGTACCGACACTGGCCTGGCTGAAAGATTGGCGAACTTGTAGTGTGTAATTAATCCCGGCTAATCTTTCCTTTTAGGGTTTGAAGGAAGATTTGATAAAAAGCAGTGGGAGCCATCCTGATTAGATAAGATAATAACCAATCTGATCTTGCACGAGCATACGCTAAAGTGTTTTCTTCTCTCTCTCTCCAGGTAGCGACCATTTCATGCCCTAATGAAGATAATAATATGGATGTATTGACCGAACCCGCATGTTATACTGTGCAGGGGAACGTTGAACCCGTTCTATCTTATAAGTGTTATAAGAATGAACAGGAAACAGGAGAATATCTGGATTCTCAAGACGCCCAAAAGAACATGCATGTTGATGCATCTTCTACAGGTGTGTTAGTTATTGAGAACTGTTTCTCAGTTCACCCTACGTTCTGGGTATTAGATACCGGATCAGGATCCCACATATGTAAACAGTTACATGGGCTACGAAAAGGTAGAGAACTGGGAAAAGGTGATCATTCCGTTCAAGTTAGGAATGGGGCAAATGTTGCAGCCAAAGCAGTTGGCGATTATCACCTTGTATTACCAAGTGGTGATACACTGATTCTAAATGAATGCTATTATATACCGAACATGATGTGCAACTATATCAGTTTCTTTAATAAGTAAAGAAGGATATAATTTTGTATTACAGGGTAATGTTATGAACATATTCCTAGATCAAAAGTTGGTTGCATCAGGCTCGTTGTATAATGGCATATTCATTCTCAATCAAAATACAGTCCTCAATTTACAAAACACACACAAGAGGAAGAGTTCTGAACTGAACGAATTTTTCTTGTGGCATTGTAGACTGGGTCACATCAATGTGACACGACTTGCTAAGTTGCATAAGGATGGATATTTAAATTCATTTGAATTTTCATCTTATGACACTTACCAGTCATGTCTCAAAGGCAAGATGACCAAAACTCCGTTTAGAGTACACGGAGAAAGAGTTACCGAACTCTTGGGACTAATACATAGTGATGTATGCGGTCCCATGTCTACACATGCCAGGGATGGTTCTTCATACTTCATTACATTCACTGACGATCTCTCTAGATTCGGATATGTGTTCCTGATGAAACACAAATCAGAAGCTTTTGAGAAATTTAGAGAATATAAACAAGAAGTAGAGAACCAAACGGGCAAAAGTATTAAGATCCTTCGATCTGATCGAGGAAGAGAATACTTAAGTAACGAATTCAGAGATTATCTAAAAGAGAATGGGATTCTCTCTCAGCTTACTCCTCCTTATACACCACAGCACAACGGTGTATCGGAGCGGAGAAATCGCACCCTATTAGATATGGTGCGCTCTATGATGAGTACAGCTGAGTTACCTATTTCCTTTTGGGGATATGCACTGGAGACTGCTGCATACCTACTGAATAGAGTTCCGACCAAATCAGTGCCTACCACTCCATATGAGATATGGAATGGCAAGAGACCATGTCTTAATTTTATTCAGATATGGGGTTGTCCGGCCTATGTTAAAACACAAAATCCAGACAAGCTCGAGGCAAGGTCTATTCTATGTAAGTTTGTTGGATATCCCAAACATTCGCGAGGGTATATATTCTACCACTCCGAGGAACAAAAAGTGTTTGTTTCTCGACATGCCACTTTCTTAGAAAAAAGTTTTCTTATGAAACAGATAAGTGGCATTGAGGTAGAACTGGAAGAGGTTCCAGCGACACAAACTATAACAGAAGACTTGGTAGAACCAGAGAATTCAGTAGAACTCGACGAACCCCAGCCTCTCCGCCGATCTAGTAGGGTATCTCGTCCACCAGAGAGATACTACGGTTTTCTCATTGACGGTGGAAGCGAGGATTGCATCATGGAGGATGATGACCCAACTAGCTTCGAGCAGGCCATCACGAGTAGGGACTTAGTGAAATGGCTGGATGCTATGCGGTCCGAGATAGAATTCATGTACACCAACAAAGTATGGACTTTAGACGTTGCTCCTGAAGGGGTAAAACCCATTGGGAGCAAGTGGATCTTCAAGAAGAAACTTGTTGTAGATGGGAAAGTGGAGACTTTCAAAGCTAGACTTGTTGCAAAAGGTTTTCATCAAAGACCAGGTGTGGACTATGACGAAACCTTTTCTCCAGTGGCTATGCTTAAATCCATCCGGATCATGCTTGCCATCGCTGCATATCATGATTACGAAATCTGGCAAATGGATGTTAAGACCGCCTTTCTAAATGGTGATTTAGAAGAGTGCGTGTACATGACTCAGCCAGAGGGCTTCGTAGATAGTGGGAGCAGCGGGAAGGTGTGCAAGCGGCTTAAATCCATTTATGGATTAAAGCAAGCATCGCGGAGTTGGAACATCTGCTTTGACGTCGTTATCAAAGAGTTTGATTTCGTCAAAAATCCAGATGAACCTTGTATCTACAAGAAGGTGGCAGAGAGTAAGGTTGTCTTCCTCGTATTGTACGTGGACGACATACTCTTGATAGGAAATGATATTCCTATGCTGCAATCGGTCAAGCTCTTCTTATCACAAAGATTCTCAATGAAAGATCTTGGTGATGCCTCCTGCATATTGGGGATTAGGATCTATAGAGATAGATCCAAACGGATATTGGGATTGTCCCAATCCAGGTACATTGACACCATACTAAAGAGGTTTAGTATGGAAGAGTCCAAGCATGGGAACTTGCCCACGATCTCTGGAGTCACTCTCTCCAAAGAGATGTCTCCCAAGACTGATTTGGAGAGAGCTCGCATGCAAGGGATACCCAATGCTTCGGCAGTAGGCTCTATCATGTACGCGATGCTGTGTACCAGACCCGATGTAGCATACTCACTAAGTGTAGTGAGCAGGTATCAAGCTGATCCTGGAGAGAGTCACTGGACAGCTGTGAAGAGCATTCTCAAGTACTTACGAAGGACTAAAGAGATGCTCTTGGTGTATGGTAACGGAGAACTCCAAGTGGAGTCCTTTACCGATTCCAGATTCCAGAGTGATAAGGACGACTCTAAGCCGCAGTCGGGATTTGTCTTTACCCTTTACGGAGGGGCGGTTAGCTGGAAGAGTTCCAAGTAGGAAACCGTGGCAGACTCGACGATGGAGGCTGAATACATCGCTGCCAACAATGCTGCTAAAGAGGCTGTCTGGATCAAGAAGTTCATTGCTGAACTTGGAGTGGTTCCATCCATTGAGCATCCAATACCTTTGTATTGCGATAACAATGGAGCGGTGGCTTTGGCCAAGGAACCCAGGTCCCATCAGCGATCCAGGCATATTCTGAGGCGGTATCACCTGATCCGGGAGATAGTTGATCGCCGGGAGATCGAGGTCAGGAGGGTTGACACGAAGAACAACACGGCGGATCCACTCACGAAGGCCATTCCCCAGATACAGTTTGAGAGACTCTTCGGGATGCTCGGTATGCGATACTACAGCAGATGGCCCTAGTGCAAGTAGGAGATTGTTAGTTGTATGTATGCCCTAGAGGCCAGTATTGTACAGATGATGTATATTATATTGGATGCTTGGACATATATAGAGATGACTTTCTTGCTCGATATGATAGTATGCTATCTGGTTACTCTTTATCTTAACATGTACACTTGTCTCTTTAAACTGTCTTATAGTTACATGTTGATAAAGCCCTTAGGATGTGTACTTGACTACCTGGACTATGATGCAGATCATACTAGTGGGGACATGGTAGTCCATAAGTACATCCTTCAAGGTCCCTAGTCGTGGGTGTATCGAGACAGGGCATCGATATACCAGAGTAGACTAGCGTATACGCTTCTCGACCCATGAGATGGGCGATGGATGATCCCATATCCATTGGTGTTTGACATCAGAGATGGTATACGGGTGCTCAGTGGAGACTGGGTACACTGGACAGACTCGCCGAGAACTCCCAGATGGTATTATACCTCACGTCAGATGGCAGTTCTCAGGTGACACTTGTACAGGTTAGTCTGAAGACCCGAGATCGTCATAGAGTCTTGTGTGATTCCCACTGTGCTTTGATCTCCACCTTACCACGTCCATGAGGGCGTGCAAAACGGTGGTCTTTGGGTACAGTCCCGAGTCACATGGAGGCAATGAGCGATAGGAGGGGTTTCGTCTCTCCCGGTATTAGGGGTTGATGTTGCGCTGTGCTCGATTGGCCGTAACAGGGAAGTCCCTGGCCAGGGCTGATCAGAGATTTGCTGGTAAGTGTTACTAGTAGTTTCTCGACCCGTTATGAGCCTCACATCGGCACGACTTATCGGTTATTGGGGTCTGACGTATACCACCCCTAGACTTGATATGCGACATATCAGACGAACAGACCGGACTGTACAGTAAGTGTTACTGGTTGGATTCACAGGAGTGTGAGCGGGCTAGCTCGTCGATCTTCTGATCGCTCAATACCCGGGTGGCCGTTACGTTCAGCAGACCGCTTGCGGCTTGTGGGTGCTTGATATGATCATCATCTGCTACCGGCGTATTGACGAGTCTTTAAAGTCCTACACAGAGGTTTCTTGGCTCAAGCAAAACGAAATAGGAGCGCATATGAGATAGGTGCAGGAGCGAGAATTATGTGTGTATGTGATACCGTATTTCATTCTCGTGATGAATGTGTCGATTGGTTATATGCAATATAACCTAGATATCGAATCAAGGATTGATTCGATAAGCCGATACATAGGATACTAGTCGGCTATATGCGATATGACCGGATCGTTAAATCAAGTGTTGATTTAATGATTTATTGTATAATTATATATTTGATATATTACTTTGCATTAACTAGTATTGGTTCATTTTAAAAGGATTTTCTCACTTGATGCACATTGTATATGTGATATATTTTTGTGCACTTGTTTGTATCATGTTTGATGATATTTCCTCACTTGGGTTTGTGTAAAGATTAAACCATGGTTACATGTATAATGGTTAGGGTTTTGATTATTTACTTAGTTATTTATTTATTTATTCATTTTGGATATTATTAAGAATGGTGGCTTATTTTGTTTCTATGTTGAAGCTTCTTGAAGCTTTGACAAAGTCCACCATCCTTATCTCATCCTTAACCCTAACCATTCCTACTAACCTTAGTTTAATCTCTACACTTGACCATGGTCAAGATATGATAAGTATTCATATTAGTTTCATTTTTAAATGAGACTCATATATTCTTTCTTCTTCTTGATCATCTTCTTCTTCAAGAAAAGCTTAAGGTCCATTAATGGCAACTTGAGCAAAAGTGAGTGAAATCCAATTCTAAAGTGAACCCACCTCCTATTTCTTCACCCTCTACCTCTTGCCAAGTTGTTTTGGGTGTTTTCTTCACAAGTTTCACAACTTGGTGAAGTTGGAGCTTGAACTTGTGCAACCTCGACGTAGATCATCTTCGGCACGAAGCCGACGACCTATTCCGCTCGTTTCTTCGATGAAGCCGATGCGAGAGTCCAAGATCCGACTAGGACAGCGAGAGGACGTCTACGTGGAGCTAAGGAAGTGGATAATCGGATCTACAAAGGTTGTAGCTTCTAATCTTTAGTTAAAGTGTTAACTAGTTTCCTATTTCGCCTAAACATCTAGTCTACGATCCGTATTAGGGTTTCTCGGCACCTATAAAATTTTAAATTGGCATGGTTGATGCCTTGTAAGACCTCTATAGTGTGCCTAGGAACCCTACAACATGTTCTAAAATTACTCGGAAAAACACATAGACAAAATTAGACATTCCGATTGAATCTACGAACTCCCAATACAACCCAGAAAACTCAACTCTTGAATGCATATTAAAAATTCCCAGAAAACACAGGAATAATATTAAGACATTACTGTGCAAACAGTAAACAAAGAGGCCACTTTATGGCCGCGGAACCGCCGTGTGACCTAGGGTACGGCCGCGGTTCCGCGGCGCCTTTATTGAATTGGGGTCACGTGCTTCCCTGTAATGCTTAGAAATCCCTGCTTATTTTTCTGCATATTTTTAATTCACAAAAATCCACAGTTTCAGAAAATTAACAGAGAATGGTTTTGATTAGGGTTTCGGGGTTCGATCGGGTTTCTAACATCGTCTACACATCGCCTAAAGCTCTAGCTAGACTTTGATACCACTGTAGGGTTCCTGGGCACACCCATGAGGTTCTACAACTGATCAACCATGCCAAATTCAAAAATTTATGTGCCGAGAAACCCTATGCAAGATCGTTAACTAGAGGATAGGCGAAAACTAAACAAGTTAACAACTTAACTACAAGTGAGAGGGGCTACAACCTTTGTAGATCTGGTCCTCCACTTCTTTAGCTCCGTGATAACGTCCCTCCGCTGCGATCATCGGGATCCCAGACTCTAGCGTTGGTTTCATCGGAGAAATGGTCGGGCTAGGTCGTTGACTTCGATGCCGAAGATGATCTACGTCGTGGCAACTCAAACTCAAGCTCCATCTTCACTAGGTCATGAAACTTGTGAAGATAACACCCTATACAACATGGCAAGTGGTAGAGGATGAAGATATAGGAAGTGGGTTCACTTTGGATTTGGATTTCTCACTTGATTTCATCACTTGGAAATTTTCAAGAATGGTTTTCTTCACTTGAAGAAGATGAAGAAGAAGAAGAAGGAAAAAGAATTCTCTTGAAAATAATAAATCAAGTGAATCTTATCATAATGCAACCATGGGTGAAGTAAACACATGTAGAGAATAAACTAGGGTTAGGTGTAATGGTTAGGTTAAGGAAAAAACAAAATGGTTAAGACTTTCAAAGATGCTACGAAGTTTCATGAAGCTTGAAGCAATAAAACAAAGAACGCCACCATTTTATTTTTTTCCAAAATAAATAAATAAAATAAATAAATAAGATAAAACCCTAACCATTAACCTAAACATGGTTTAAAGCATACACACACCCAAGTTTGCATGTATCATCAAACATGATAAAAACTAGTGCACAAACATATATCATATATACAATGTGCACAATCAAGTAAGATAATCAATCTTAAGTGAACAATACTAGTCAATGTAAAGTAATATATCTAATATATAATTATACAATAAATCATTAAATCAACACTTGATTTAATTATCCGGTCATACTGCACATAACCGACTAATATCAAGTGCATCAATATATCGAATCAACATTTGATTCGGTAACCCGACTATATCTTATATAACCGTCCGATGATACAAATCGCGAGAATAGAATTCAGTATCACATACTGGTATTATTCTCGGTCCCACACATATCTCATATGCGCTCATAGTTCGTTTCGCTTGAGCCAGGTACCTCTGTATAGGACTCTAAAGACTCGTTAATACGCCGGCAGCAGGTGATGATCATATCAAACACCAACAAGCCGCAAGCGGTCTACTAAACGTAAAGACCACCCGGGTATTGAGCGATCAGAAGATCAACGAGCAAGCCCGCTCACACTCCTGTGAATCCAACCAGTAACACTTACCGTACAGTCCGGTCTGTTCGTCTGATATGTCGCATATCTCGCCTAGGGGTGGTAAACGTCAGACCCCAGTAGCTTGATAAGTCATGCCGACGTAAGATCCATAACAAGCGTGAAACTACTGATAACTCTTACCGGTATATCACTGCAACCCTGGCCAGGGATTTCCAGTTATGGCCAGTCGAGCATAGCGCAACATCAACCCCCAATACCGGGAGAGACGAATCCCCTCCTATCGCTCATTGCCTCCATGTAAATCGGGACTGTACCCAAAAACCACCTGTTTTCACGACTCAGTAGAGCCGTGGTAGGGTAGAAATCAAAGCACAGTGGGAGACACACAAGACTCTATGACGATCTCGGGTCAACAGACTAAGCTGTACCAGTGTCACCAGAGAACTGCCATCTGACATGAGGTATAATACCATCTGGGTGTTCTCGGTGTGTCCGTTCAGTGCACCCAGTCTCCACTGAGCACCCACATACCATCTCTGATGTCAAACACCAATGGATATGGGATCATCCATCGCCCATCACATGGGTCGAGAAGATATACGCTAGTCTACTCGGGAATATCGATGCCCTGTCTCGATATTCCCATGACTAGGAACATTGAAGGATGTACCCATGGACTACCCAAGCCCCACTAGTATGATCTACATCATAGTCCTGGAAGTCGAGTAGACATCCTAAGGGCTTTATCAATATGTAACAGAGAGACAGAAAGTATACATGTTAAGATAAAGAGTAACCAGATAGCGTACTATCATGTCGAGCAAGAAAGTCCTACCTATATATGTCCCAGCATCCACTACAATATACATCCTATGTACAGTAACGGCCTCTAGGACATACATATAACTAACACCAATACCTCCACGTGGCCGCGGAACCGCGGCAACAAGCCACCTTTGGCGGCGGTTCCGCGGCAGGGTAAGAGTATTGGGGACGGTTTTTTGCACAGTAATACTTTCCTCTGTTGTTACCATTTTCTGGGTATTTTTAAAACTGACTCAAGTGTTGAGTATTTTGGGGTTTATTTTGAAATCGTCGTTTCGATCGGAAGATTTAATTTCGTTGTGTTTTCCGGATATTTAGAACGTGCTTAAAAGTTCGAACGGATATCAATAACACACTTTTTCCCGACCCGGAAAATTTCCAAGTGTTGGATTTTTCCGTTTGTTTAAGAATGTCTAAATCGTGCAAGTTACGCAATGGACCCTCTAAAAGACAACAAACCTTAACTCGATTATGTGACCGTCTTGAACTGCCTTTTGAACCTTAGGGTTTGGGGCAGTACGGCGTGCCACATGTGAGGCGTTGGCTTGACCCTTCTACGGCTGGACCATTGGTACTGTGGCATGTGATGGATGTTTTTAAACTCCCCTCAAGTGTTGAGAATATTTGGGAAAACTTGGGTGTTTGATCATTCGATCGAAAAGTTTAACATTGTCTATTTATCTGGAATGTGATACAATATTTGGAATCCACAAGTAGTTATGAGATAACTAATTTGGATGTTATAAACATAGCAGTTTAGTCTCAAATGATCGGTTGCCACGGAATTTTGATGTGATCAAAAGTCTGTCGCAATCACGTAGCGTACGCGGATACTCGCCGAATAAACTTAATAGACAGCCATGCCCCAAAGCCCCGACCAAGTGACTGTAGGAGAACCCCGTCGCCAAAAGCATCCGTTCGGGTGCTCGCGGCAGCGGTGTTCCGCCTTAGTGCACTTCGTCGACGGCATCCGGGGGTGCGGCCGTCTACTAAAGTTTGCGACGAGCATTCAATCACTTATCGGGAATCTTGTTGAATTGCCCGACTAGATATTGAAAAGTGTTTTCGAAATAGAGACTAAAATGCGGGGTTTATAATTGTTAGGCATGCGATGTCTAAGTAGGTTGCAGATTCCAACTGTTGTAGTTTTACACTTTCTTTTTTGCAACCGTAAGTGTAATATGTGATATCGCCGGTTTTGTTGCTATATGTCAACGACAATTGGGATGCGCATATTTACTTACGTTGATGTTATGTGTTGCTGGATATGTTATATTGGATCGTCGCGTTTTGAATAGCCGGGGGTTTTATGTGAGATGAGAGTTTTTATTTTCATTCATGTAAAATTCAATGTATGTAATATTCTTTTATTGGGGCACTTCCGGGATGAGGTTGATGTCACCATTTGTATATTATTTACTTTTCCGCACTAGGATAGACCCAAGGAGGAGAGCACAAGTAACCGGGTTCTGGAGTCCAGTGGGAGACCAACTCGAGGTGTCGAGTCCGGGTCTCCTAACTCTAGAATTGGTTGGGTTGCTTGCCGCTCTCGTAGGAGTCTAGGGGTGTGGGTTTGGCTATTCATCGCGACCGTGGAATCCGTGTTTTATAGAGGCTCAAAATAAAACATGGACGTCCTAGTATATCCAATGTTGCATGTGTTTCTTCTGCTGCGATATCTGTGATGTGATCATTTGATATGTTGTGATAAATATTGTATATAATATATATGATATATTATATAGACGTTACTTATGTTTTACACCCACGCTAGCCCCGGCCCGCTCTGCCGTTAGTTACCTAACCTAACGGTGCACGAGGGGACATCGAGGCGAATACGGATGGCATAAGTGTACGTCGTATTTATCTGTGATGTTTAGGTGACTTGAATGATGGGACTTCATTAATATGATTAATGAAAGAAAAGAAACCTAAAAGATGTTGTGGAATCGAATTTTCAAAAAACGGGTAGCTACAGTTCTTGCTTTGCATCGCGGTGTTCCTTATAGAACATCCGGCACCTTATTCGATAAGGAAAGGGCCGAGATCCCTTCACCGGGAGTGACCCCTTTAGCAATGACTGGCAGATGCTACACCCCTCGGTTTTGTCTTGTTATTGCTTTTTCTAGTTCGTACTTTGCATAGTGATATATATGATATATACTGCACCTCTTTCGACGAGGAAAGAGCCGAGATCCCTTCACCGGGAGTGACCTCTTTAGCGAAACTAGTAAAAGCCTCAAAAACACTCCATTTTAAAATCATTTGATTCTACAACGATATCAAGTTCATTACGCAATAGGTTTTCAGAAAAACCTATCGTAGCCCTCCGCCATTTAAGATAGTTAGTATTCATACTGCGTTTGTTGGCCTTTGTCAAGGCGTAGTGTGCGGTAGCTGACTAGTGCTTATCTGCTTATGCATATGATGCAGATTGGGTTAGGGTAGCCGTACGACCTTGTTGGCCTTTATCAAGGGTCGTGCGAGTGGGTTTAATTCAATCATGAAATGACGTTTTGAACTTGACTAGCATCCTATGGTTTGTTGGCCTTTGTCAAGGTCATAGGAGGTTAGGGGAAAAATTATCGGGAATTTCAAGTGTTGAAATTTGCAATGAGATTGCATACCTTCTATGAGATAGTTGGATCTCGATACCCACTGCGAGTAATTGTTACTCCTGGGAGAGTTTTACACATTACAATTAGCCGATCAAGTAGGTGTCTAGAAAGGTGTCAACGGGATTACGCCTCTGGGAAAACGAGGTTTACTCTAATTAAGTCCGTACGAAAACACGGGGAACCTCCCTCAAAGTACCGACACTGGCCTGGCTGAAAGATTGGCGAAGTTGTAAGGTGTAATTAATCCCGGCTAGTCTTTCCTTTTAGGGTTTGAAAGAAGATTTGATAAAAACAGTGGGCGCCATCCTGATTAAATAAAATAATAACCAATCTGATCTTGCAAGAGCGCACGCAGTGTTTTCTTCTCTCTCTCTCCAGGTAGCGACTATGTCACGCCTTAATCAAGATAATAATACGGATGAATTGACCGAACCCGCTTGTTATACTAAGCTGGGGAAAGTTGGTCCCGCTCCAACTTATAATTGTTATAAGACAGAGCAGGAAATAGGGGATTACCAGAATTCCCGTGCCGCCCAAACGAAGAAAGTGCATGATGATGCATCTTCTTCGGGTGTGTTCATTACAGAGAACTGTTTCTCAGTATCCTTTGCGTCCTAGGTATGAGATACCAGATCAGGATCCAGCATATGTAATCTATTACATTGGCTACAATTAGGTAGAGAACTGAGAACGGGTGATAAGTTTCATGAGATAAAAAACGGTGCAAATGTTGCAGCCAAGTCTGTTGGTCACTATCACCCTGTATTACCAGAATACATTGATTCTGAACGAATGTTTTTAGATATCGAACCTGATATACAACATCATATCAGTCTCTTTATAAGTAAATAAGGATATAATTTTGTATTGTTGAATAATGTTTTGAACATTTTCTATATCAAAAGTTGATCGGTTCAGGCACGTTATCAAAAAGCATAGACGTTCTAAATCAAACTACAGTTCTTAGTATGCAGAACACACACAAGAGGAAGAGTTCAGAAATGAACGAATCCTTCTTGAGGTATTGTAGACTAGGTCATATCAATGCGACCCGACCAGTTGAAGTTACATATAGATGCATATTTAAATTAGTTTGAGTTTACATCTTGTGAAACTTGCCGGTCATGTCACAGAGATAAGATGAACATATCTCCGTTTATTAGAAACAGAGAAAGAGTTAGAGAACTCTTAGGATGATACATGTTGATGTATGAAGGTCCCCTGTCTACACATACCAAGACCGGTTCTTTGTACTTCATTACAATCTCTGATGATCTATCAAGATTCAGACATATGTTCCTATTAAAACACAAGTCCGAAGCTTTTAAGATATTCACAGAATATAAGTTAGAAGTAGAGAACCAAAACAGGTATAAGTATTATGTCCTTTGATGTGATCAAGGAGGAGAATACTTAAGCACGTAATTCCTGGATTATTCTAAAGGAGAATGAGATTCTCTCTCAGCATTACTCCTCCGTATACACCACAGCATGTAGGTGTATCGGGGCAGAGCAATCGCACCCTATGTGATAAGGTGTGCTCTATGATGAGTACTACTGACTTACCTATTTCCTTTGAAGAAGTTATGCACTGGAGAAGTTGCATACCTATTAAATAGGGTTCCGATCATATCAGTTGCCAACCACTTCATATGAGATATGGAAAGGGAAGAGCCCATATCTTAAGTTTGTTAAGATTTGGGGTTGTCCAGCCTATGTCTGAAAGCATAATCCGGAAAAGCTCGAGGCAAAGTCAGTTCTGTAGAAGTTTGTTGGATATCCCAAGCATTCGCAAGGGAATATCTTCTACCTAACCGAAGAACAAAAGATGTTTTGTTTCTCAGCATGCCACCTTTGTGAAAGGGAATTTCTTAAGAAGAAATTAATGGTCATGAGGTAGAACTGGAAGGAGTTCCAGCTATACAAACTGCAGCTGATGATTTGGTAGAACCAAAGGATTCAATAGTAACCAACGAACCTCAGCCTCTCCGCCGATCTAGTAGAGTTCCACACCCACTTGAGAGATACTTCGGTTTCTCTATGACAGTGGGAGCGAGGATTGCATCATGAGATGATGACCCATCTAGTTTCGAGCTGGCCATCAGGAGTAGGACTCTGTAAGAATGGCTGGATGCTTAGCGATCTGAGATGGAATCCTTATACACCAACAAAGTATGAACTTTGGTTGCTTTATCTGAAGGGTTAAATCCCCATCAGGAGCAAGTATATCTTGAGAAGATTACTAGGTGTACATGGAAAAGTTGAGACTTTCAAAGCTAAACTTGTTAAAGGTTTGCATCATTAACCAAGTATGGATTATGATGAAACCTTTTCTAAGTAGTTATGCTTAAGTCCATCCAGATCCTACTTGCCACGGCTATATACCATGACTACGATATCTGGCGGTTGGGTGCCATGACTGCTTTTCTAAATGATGTTTTAGAAGAGTGTGTCTATAAGTACACAGCCAGAGGGTCTCGTAGACAGTGGGAGCAGCGGAAACGTGTGCAAGATGTTTTATGTGATAAAGCAGGCATCGCGGAGTTAGAACGTCTGTTTTGATGTGTTAGTCAAAGAGTTTGACATCATCAAAATGGTAGATGAACCTTGTATAAACAAAAAGGTAGTTGGGAGTATGGTAGTGATCCTCGTAGAGTACGTGGATGACATACTCTAGATAGGGAAGGAGTTTCCTATGCTACGCTCGGTCAATCTCCGCTTATCACAAAGATTCTCCACATAGGATCAAAATGATACCTCCTAAATCCTGAGTTTTGATCTATGAGATAGATGTAATTGGATGTTAGGATTCTCACTGGTTGAAGTGAGATGGTATCAATTGATTCTTGGGAGAATCATTGGAAAAGTTCCAGGGTGATAAGGATGACTGAATGTCAGTCACAGGCATTGTCTTTACCCTCAGTAAAGGGACGGTATGTTGGAAGAGTTCCAAACTAGATACCGTGGCATACTAGACGATGAAGGCAGGATACATCGCTACCAAAGATGCTACCAAAGAGGAAGTCTGGGTGTATATTGGTTCATGAGATGAACTTTGTTCCTACCATTGTATGACAATGGAGTTGTGGCCTATGCCTAGGAACGCCTGTCCCATCAGTGATCCAGACATATTCTAAGGCAGTGTCACTTGATCATGGAGATGGTTGATCTCCAGGGGATCGAGGTTAGGAGAGTAGACTCAGAGGACAACACGGTGGATCCACTCAAAAACGCCTTTTCCCAGAGAGAGACTATTATGGGATGGTTGAGTATGAGATACTTCAACCACTGTTATCAGATGACCCTAGTGCAAGTGGGAGATAGTTAGTTATATGTATGCCCTAGAGGCCATTACTATACATAGGATGTATACTGTAGTGGATGGTTGGACATATATAGGGAGGACTTTCTTGCTCGACACGATAGTATGCTATCTGGTTACACTTTACCTTAACATGTATACTGATTGTCTCTCTCTTACATGTTGGTAAAGCCCTTAGGATGTGTACTTGACTACCTGGACTATGATGCGGATCATACTAGTGGGGATATAGTAGTCTATAAGTACATCCTTCAAGGTCCCTAGTCGAAGGTGTTTCGAGACGGTGCATCGATATACCAGAGTAGACTAGCATATGCTTTCTCGACCCATACAAATGGGTGATGGATGATCCCATATCCATTGGTGTTTGACATCAGAGATGATATACGGGTGCTCAGTGGAGACTGGGTACACTGGATGGACTCGCCGAGAACTCCCAGATGGTATTATACCTTACGTCAGATGGCAGTTCTCTGGTGACACTGGTGCAGATTAGTCTGTATACCCGAGATCGTCATAGAGTCTTGTGTGATTCCCACTGTGCTTTGATTTCCACCTTACCACGTCCAAGAGGGCGTGCAAAACGATGGTTTTTGGGTACAGTCCCGAGTTACATGGAGGCAATGAGCGATAGGAGGGGTGTCGTCTCTCCCGGTATTGGGGGTTGATGTTGCGCTATGCTCGATTGGCCATAACAGGGAAGTCCCTGGCCAGGGCTGGTTTAGAGATTTACTGGTAAGTGTTACCAGTAGTTTCTCGACCCGTTATAATCCTCGTATCGGCATGACTTATCAGTTATTGGGTTCTGACGTTTACCACCCCTAGACTTGATATGCGACATATCAGACGAGGAGACCGGACTGTACGGTAGTGTCACTGTCAGGCTTTTACAGGAGTTGGAGCGGGCTTGCTTGCTGATCTTCTGATCGCTCAATACCCTGGTAGCCGTTACGTCCAGCTAGTACCGCTGACGGCTTGTGGGTGCTTGATATTATCATCACCTACTGCTGGCGTATTGACGAGTCTTTAGAGTCCTACATAGAGGTTTTACTGGCTCAGGCAAAACGAAATTGGAGCGCATATGTGATATGTGCGGGACCGAGAATAATGCGTGTATGTGATACCGTATTCTATTCTCACGATGTTTGTATCGATCGGTTATATGCGATATAACCGGGATATCGAATCAAGTGTTGATTCGATAAGTCGATACATTGGATGTTAGTCGGTTATATATGATATAACCGGATTATTAAGTCAAGTGTTGATTTAATAATTTAGTGTATAATTGTATATGTGATATACTAATTTACATTAACTAACATTGGTTCACTTAAGCATTCATTTTTTCTCACTTGTGCACAACTTGATATATATGTGATATATATTTATTTGTGTTTACTATTTGTATCATGGTTGATGATACACTTGACATGGGTTTATAAGACATACACCATTCTAATTTTAGTGGAGGGGTTTTTGTATTTAAAGTAAATCTAAATTGATTGAATTTTTTAAGTGCATGAAGCTTGTAGAAGCTTTGAGTGCTTTGACAAATTCAACTCAATTTGTTTTACTTATGATATTTAGTTAACCCAACCACTATAGTTAGCCATGGTTATGTCTCTACATGAGTTAAGTATATGATACTCACTCACCATGGTTAGCTCATTCTCTCTCTTGATAAGTTTCATTCTCATTTTGAGCTCATCTTCTTCCTCCTTCAATTTCTTTCTAGGGTTTGAAAAAGAGAGAGATACAAAGTGAGAAAAGAAATTCTAAAGTGTACCCAATTCCTATCTCACCATCCTCTACTAGACTAGCACTTTAGTTTAGGGTGTTTGCTTCACTAATTCTCTAGTTAGTGAAGTAGAAGCTTGAGTTCGTATTCCCTCGACATAGATCATCTTCGGCCTCGAAGACTTCGAGCAATACCGTTGCAATTTCTCATGGAGCCGTCCAAGAGTCCGGGAGTCCAATGATCGCAGCGAAGGGACTACATCAAGGATCTTTAGAAGTGAAGGACCGATCTACAAAGGTTGTATTTCGTATTCCCTTAGTGATAATTGTTATTCACTAGCATGTGTTCGCCTAATCTCTAGTTAACAATCTTGTTTAGAGTTATTCGGCACGGCTAAAATTTTTATCCGGCATGGTTGATGCCTTTTAGAACCTGATTAGAGTGCCTAGTTACCCTACAGTGGGAACACACTCGAGACGAAGTAGCGATGGCAAGTCAACAGACTAAACTGTACTCATGCCACTTGGGAACTACTACCCGACGATAGGTATAATACCAACCAGCAGTTCCCGACGAGTCATGTCCAGTGTAACTCATAACCTAATGAGCACATGCATACCAACTCCAGTACGGCATACTAATGGCTGTGGGATAGACCATATCCTCTGCTGGGATGAGAAGCGTAAACATAGTCTACTCCGAAGTATCGATGCCCCATCTCGATAATCCAACGACTAGGGACCTGTATAAGGATGTGCTTATAGACTACCCAGCCCCCATGAGTGTGACTGCCATCACAACGCTGGTAGTCAAGCAAAGATCCTAAGAGCTCTACCAATATGTATAAGCGATATTCTAAAAGAAACACATGCACATATTGAGGTAAAATCAAACCAGGTAGCATACAACCATATCGAGCAAGACTGTTACTATAATTGTGAAATATCCCAAGCATCCAATATGTAATATACAATCTAGTATGATACAATAATGGCCTCTAGGGTATATATCACTAACAATCTCCCACTTGCACTAAGGACATGTATTAGCATATCACAAACCTATCATCTTGATTAGCCGCTCGAACTGTGGCTAAGGGATGGCCTTTGTGAGTGGATCTGCAGTATTGTTCTCTGTCTCTACTCTCCGCAGTTCGATTTCCCGTCGATCAATGATCTCTTTGATCAGGTGGAACCACCACAGGATGTGTCTGGACTTCTGATGGGACTTTGGTTCCTTCGCCAAAGCTATAGCGCCGTTGTTGTCACAATACAGCGGTATTGGATCAACGACGGATGGAACCACCTGAAGCTCTGTCACGAACTTCCTGATCCAGACTGCTTCTTTCGCGGCATCACGGGTACTCTGCTTCCATAGTCGAGTCAGCAACGGCGTCTTCCTTGGAGCTCTTCCAAACAACCTCCCCTCTATTGAGGGTAAAGATATGACCCGACATGGACTTGGAGTCATCCTTGATACTTTGAAAGCTGGAGTCGGCGAAGGCCTCGATCTGGAGGTCTTCCCTTCCGTACACTATGAACATCTCCTTAGTCCTTCTCAGGTACTTGAGAATGTTCTTCACTACTATCTAGTGCTTCTCCCCTGGGTTTGACTGATACCGGCTTACAACGCTCAGAGCGTATGCTACATCTGGTCTGGTACACAATATCGCATACATTATAGAGCATACCGCTGAAGCGTAGGGTATAATAGACATGCGATCCCTTTCCAGATCAGTCTTAGGAGACATCTCTTTGGAAAGGGTGATTCCGTGACAAGCTGTCCATTCAACGGTTCGAAATATAACAATGTGGCAAAAGAATCGAAGGAGGGATTGTTTCCATATGCGCTGAAACATCCCGTTCTTCCCCCCGTCGCCCGACATCCTCCCTCCAAAGAATCAAACCTTTTGGGGGTAGAGAAATGAGTTTCTTTCAAGACGTCCTCCCGGTTCGATTCCCGTATAGTGGGTAGTTAATCCTTGGAATCGGGAGTTGCACCCTTTCCTCCACCGGCTGACACCCAGCGCCTGAGGGTCGTTTTGTAGCATTCCCGTAAGGTAGTTGACTTTCGCAAGAAAACGCCGCGCTTAGAATCTTCCATACGGAATCTCTTCAGTATGGTGCCGATGTACCTTGACTGTGAAAGTCCCAACATCCGTTTAGATCTGTCACGATAGATCTGGATCCCCAGAATGTAGGAGGTATCACCCAGATCCTTCATGGAGAACCTTTGTAACAAGAATCCCTTGATTGATTGTAGTATAGGAATGTCATTTCCTATCAAGAGAATGTCATCCACGTACAGGATGAGGAATACCACAGTTCTCGCTATAATTTACTATATATGAACGGTTCATCTGGATTTTTGATAAAGTCGAATTCCTTGACCGTTTCATCAAAACAGATGTTCCAACTCCGCGATGCCTACTTTAGTCCATAAATGGACTTAAGCAACTTGCACACTTTCCTACTGCTCCTACTCTGAATGAAACCCTCTGGCTGATCTATATAGACGCACTCTTCCAAATTTCCATTCAAAAAAGCAGTCTTTACGTCCATCTGCCAGATTTCATAATCATGAAAGGCAGCAATGGCAAGAAGGATCAGAATGGATTTGAGCATAGCCACTAGAGAAAATATTTCATCATAGTCCAAACCGGGTCTTTGATGAAAATCTTTTGCAACAAGTCTAGCCATATAGGTTCCTACCAGTCCATCTACACCAATCTTCTTTCTGAAGATCCATTTACAGCCTACGGGTTTTACCCCTTCTGGAGCAAAGCCTAAAGTCCATACTTTGTTGGTGTACATGGACTCCATTTCGGTCCACATTGCATCCATCCATTTTACCGAGTCTCTGCTCTGAATGGCTTGCTGGAAGCTAGTTGGCTCATCATCGTCGATGATGCAATCCTCTCTATCCCCGTCTATGAGAAAACCGTAGTATCTCTTTGGCAAATGAGATAGTCTACTAGTTCTGCGGAGTGGCATAGCTATGTCAGGTTCTTTCGAAACATCTGGTTCCGACAGCTTTCAGTAATAGTTTGCGGTTCTAGAATTTCTTCCAGTTCTATTGCGCTCCTAATTATCTTATTTTCTAAAAACTGAGTTTCCAAGAAGTGGGCATGCCGAGAAACAAAAACTTTTTGTTCCTCTACGTAATAGAAAAGATACCCCTGGAGTTCTTTGGGTATCCCACAAACTTACACAATACTGAGCGTGCCTCGAGCTTGTCCGCATGCTGCTTTTTTTACAAAAGCTGAACATCCCCACATCTTAAGGTACTTAAGATAGGGTTTCTTCCCACCCCACATCTGATATGGTGTGGTAGGCACTGACTTTGTAGAAACCTTATTCAAATGATATGCAGCTGATTCTAGTGTATAGCCCCAGAAGGATCGCGGTAACTCAGCATTACTCATCATGGAACTAACCATATCCAATAGGGTTCTGTCCCGCCTTTCTGATACACCGTTGTGCTGAGCTGTGTATGTAGGAGTAAGCTGAGAGAGAATTCTGTTGTCTTTTAAGTAGCCCAGGAACTCGGCACTTAAGTATTCACCACCTCGATCAGATCTCAGTGTCTTGATACTTTTGCCGGTTTGTTTTTCTACTTCATTCTTGTATTCCCGGAATTTCTCAAAGGCCTCGAATTTATGTTTCATCAAGAATACATGTCCATACCTTGAGAAATCATCCGTAAAACTAATGAAGTAGGAATAACTGATTCATGCATGTGTAGACATTGGACCACACACGTCGCTATGTATGAGTCCCAAGAGCTCGCTCGCTCTAACTTCGTGTCCAGTGAATGGAGTCTTTGTCATCTTTCCTTTGAGACATGATTGAAATGTTGCATAAGACTGATATTCGAACGGATCCGAATATCCCTCTCTATATAACTTCGTCAACCGTGTTTCATTGATGTGACCCAGTCTACAATGCCACAAGAAAGCCTGATTTAATTCTAGAGACTTTCTTTTAAGTGTGGTCTGGACGTTGAAAACCTGAGCTTGATTCAATACGTATATTCCGTTATCTAATGTACCTGACCCAATCAAATTTTGATTTAGGTGGATGTGTACTATATCGCTTACAAATGTAAAATCATATCCTTCTTTAGAAAGCAAAGATATAGATATGATATTACAGGCTAGACTAGGTACATACAAACAATTATGTAAAATCAATATCTGCCCAATTGTTAATCCTAGGTGATATTCCACTACGGATTCAGCATCCACGCTCATTCCGTTAGCACCTCTGAGAGTCATATCATCTGCTTTGCTAACTCTATGGTTTCTCAAAGCCTGTAATGAATTATAGATATGAGATCTTGATTCGGTATCTAGTACCCAAGAAGTAAGTTAATATATAGACATTTTTCATTTACAAACACATTCGAAATCGAAGCCACAACATGATTCGAATCCTGGCTTCTGGCGTTCCAAGCCCTGCAGTGCTTCTGACAATGCGCTTTCCTATGACTACAAAGACATGCCTCCTTCCTTACTACTAGCCCCGAAACTTTTGCCCTGCCCTTTCCCTCTACCTTACCGACACCGCTTTGTTAGGTTACTAGGAACTGTCATAAGGTTCTACAAGACATCAACCATGCCCGATTTAAAATTTAGACGTGCCGAACAACCCTAACCAAAATCTTAGACTAGAGATTAGGCGAAACAAAGCATGTAAACAACTTTACATCTAAGAATTTGGGATTACAACCTTTGTAGTCCGGTCCTTCACTTCTAAAGCTCCGTGCTGAGGTCCCTTCGCTGCGATCATCGAGTATCCGGACTCTAGAGAGGATCCACAAAAGAAAGATGCAAGCTTGCTTCCGATCTTCGATAACAAAGATGATCTACCTTGAAGAAACTCAAACCCAAGCTCTTGCTTTGCTAATCAAGTATTAGAAAAAGAAAACACCCTAATCTAAGTGGTTAGAATAGATGAGAATGATGAAGTAGGAATTTAGCTCTCATTTATTTTCTATTTCTCACTCATTTTCATCACATCACCAAAAGCTAGAAAGCTTTATCAAGATGAAGAAGAAGATGAAAATCATTTGTGATGAATAATGAAAACTCTTGTGTGGTTAGAATTGCAACCATGGGTTAAGTATGAAGACTTAACCCATGTAGAGAGTTAACTATGGTGAAGGGTTGGGTTGGGTTAAGCAAATATCTACACAAAATATCCAAAGCCAAAGTCAAAGTTTCAAGAAGCTTCTTGAAAGCTTCATGCAAGCTTAACCCTAATCCAAACCTTAACCACATTTAAACTCCAAAAAACATGTTGCATTTACAACCACAATATGTTACAATATTATATATCACATATACAATATTTATTGTAACAAAATAAAATAATACATTTAACATATATCACATATATATCAATGTATTACCCGAGTGAGAAAAAGAATCTTTTAGTGAGCTTATATTAGTTAATGTAATTTAATATATCAAATATATAATTATACATTAAATTATCGAATCAACACTTGATCTGATAATCCGGCTATTTCATAAATAACCGACTAATATAATCTGTATCAGTTCATCGAATCAACACTTGATCCGATGACCCGGCTATATCACATATACCCGGCCGATATCTCATATCGCGAGAATCTAATACGGTATCAGATACACGTATTGTTCTCGGTCCTGCACATATCACATATGTGCTCCTACTCCGTTTTGCCTGAGCCAGGAAACCTCTGTGTAGGACTCTAAAGAATCGTCAATACGCCGGCAGTAGGTGATGATCATATCAAACACCCACAAGCTGCAAGCGGTCAGCTAAACGTAACAGCCACCCGGGTATTGAGCAATCAGAAGATCTACAAGCAAGCCTGTACATTCTTCTGTGAATCCAACCAGTAACACTCTCATACAGTCGTCTAATATGTCGCATATCTCGCCTAGGGGTGGTAAACGTCAGACCCTAGTAGCTTGATAAGTCGTGTCGATATGAGGTCCATAACAGTTCAAGAAACTACTGATAACACTTACCAGTAAATCTCAGCAACCCTGGCCAGGGATTTCCAGTTATAGCCAATCGAACACAGCGCAACATCAACTCCCTATACCGGAAGAGACGAAACCCCTCCTATCGCTCATTGCCTCCATGTGATTCGGGACTGTACCCAAAAGACACCTTTTTGCACACTCTCTTGGACATGGTATGATGGAAATCAAAGCACAGTGGGAATCACACAAGACTCTATGACGATCTCGGGTCTACAGACTAACCTGTACCAGTGTCACCAGAGAACTACCATCTGACGTGAGGTATAATACCATCTGGGAGTTCTCGGCGAGTCCGTCCAGTGTACCCAGTCTCCACTGAGCATCCGTATACCTTCTCTGATGTCAAACACCAATGGATATGGGATCATCCATCGCCCATCATATGGGTCAAGAAGCGCATACGCTAGTCTACTCTAGAGTATCGATGCCCTGTCTCGGCACTCACTCGACTAGGAACATTTGAAGGATGTACTTGGAGACTACTCTGTCCCCACTAGTATAATCTGCATCATAGTCCTGGTAGTCAAGTACTCATCCTAAGGGCTTTATCAACATGTGACATAGAGACAATCGGAGTACATGTTAAAATAAAGAGTAACCAGATAATATACTATCATGTCGAGCAAGAAAGTCCTCCCTATATATGTCCAAGCATACACTACAATATACAATGTATGTACAGTAATAGCCTCTAGGGCATACATATAACTAACACGCTTATCGGCTTGATGGAGGTCTTCTTCTTCTCTCCCTTGGCTTTCGTCTCGGATCTAGAAAAGGAAGATTCCCCAATAAGCAGAGCGGGTGTCCCTGAATTCTTTCAGGGTGCCCTCTGAGCTCCTCAATAAATTAAGGAGACTTGGAAGTATAACTTCTTTCCTTTGAATTTTGCAATTCAAGATAAACTGGGCGTAAGTAGAAGGTAGGGACTGTAGAATCAAGTCAATGCATAACTCGTTCTCCAACATGGTCTCATTATCCATGATCTCTTTAATATAACTAATCATCGTAAGTACGTGGTCCCCTACAGATGACCCAACAGCCAACTTCGCTTGAAGCAATATCTTCGAGGTCTCATATCTTGCGATACGAGATTGCTCCCTATATAAAACTTTGGTATGGAGGAAGATGGAAGCTAAGTCCATCTTCTCGTGCTGCCTCTGGTTTTCACTATCCATGGAGGCTAACACGAGGCACTTGGATCTCACACAATCCTTTTCCCATGTCAGACGGATATCCATATCTGCGACGGTGGAACTTGGACCTGGGACGGCAGGGGGTTTCGTAGTAAGGAGGTTGTGTAGCTTGTCATAGGTAAGTGCCATCTGGATATACCATAGCCAATCAATATAGTTTGGCCCATTCAAATTATTATCTAATAACCAATATCCGGTCATTATGGTCGCTGCAATTAGGAGAAAGAGAAGAAACACTTAGCATGATACTCTTGCAAGTTTAGATTGGTTATTAGTTTATCTAAACAGGATGGCTCCCACTGTTCTCTCGAATCCTTCCTCAAACCATAAAAGAAGAATTAGTCATGATTAATCTCACTTTTACAATTCTTGCTTAACCTTTCAGCCAGGCTAGTGTTGGTACATCGAGGGAGGTTTTCCAACGCTTTCACGAAGTTCCTTAATTACATAACCTCATTTCCCTGGAAGCGTAGCCCCGCTAACACCGTTCTATACACCTACTTGGTTTATAGCATTGATCGTTTAGTGAAAAAATCTCCCAAAGAGTAGCGCATACTCACAGTAGGATCGGGATCCAAATATCATTGTGTGATAATCCTGAAGGAAGCCTACCAAGGTTATCGCACTCCAAATGGTATGTAGCACTAGCAAGTTTCAGTACCTTAGAAACTCCCGATGTGGATTTTTGCCCCATGCTATTATGACCTTGACGAAGGCCAACATATCATAAGTCACATGTCAAGTTCTACCAGTCATTATCCAGGTTAATTTGAACCCACCCGTACATACCCTTGACGAAGGCCAAAATAGTAGTACGACTGTCCCAAACCAACGCATCTATCTATGCTGCATATGAATACGCAGCAGCTGCCAATCACTATGTCTTGGCGAATGTCAAAATACATAGCTTGAATACTACTGAATATTCATATGAAATGATGGAGGGCTATGAATGGTTTTGGCAAAACCGTGAACGTAGTGAACTTGATATAGTCGAAGGAACCATGATAGCTTTCTAAAAGGAGTGGTTTAAGCTCCGCATTTAAAATTGCTTTTGAAGAAAACCGAGTGGTTTTGAAATTGTTCCAACAATTAAGCTTTGGTTTGTTTTATCTTGCATTAATCTTTGTTAATGCGGTCCCATCATACAAATCCTATCATTGCAGCAAAAGAAACGAAAATACAAAGTACACTTATACCATCTGCATTCGCCATTCGGCCCCGTCTTACACCGTTAGGTTACTTAACTAACGCCAGAGCGGGGGCTGGACTAGCGTGGGTGCAAAACATATGCAACGTCTACTAGATATATAATATTTATGCATTCGTCTCACGCAATAATAGGCATTCCAGATCACAGATGAATATATTGGATATACTAGGAATTCCGCGTTTCGTTTAAGCCAGTAACGAAAGACGGATTTCATGGTCGTGATGAATAGCCAAATACCCCACCCTAGACCCCTACGGGTGCAGCAAACTACCCGCAAAATTCACGAAGTGAAGCAACCTCCCTCAGTAAAATGAGGAGGCTACTCGGCAGTTCAAAGTGTTAGGAATATGTATGTCCTAGAGGCTATTATTGTACATGTGATGTATATTATAGTGGTTGCTTAGACATATATATAGAGGACTTTCTTGCTCGACATGATAGTATGCTATCTGGTTACTCTTTATCTTAACATGTTGACCGGTATTCTTTACTGTCTTGGTCTCACATGTTGATAAAGCCCTTAGGATATATACTTGACTATGAGGATTATGATGAGATCATACTAGTGGGGCCAAGGTGGTCCAAAAGTACATCCTTTAATATGTTCCTTGTCGAGGGAATATCGAGACTAGGGCATAGATATTCCAGAGTAGACCGGTGTGTACGTTTCTTGTCCCTTAGAGGGCGATAATTGATCCCACAACCATTGGTATGTGACATCAATGATTGTACACAGGTGCTCATTGGAGAATGGGTACACCGAACAGGACTCGCCGAGGACTCATAGTTGGTAGTATACCTATCGTCAGATAGCAGTCCTCTGGTGACACTGGTACAGGTTAGTCTGTAGACCCGAGATCGTCATAAAGTCTTGTGTGGCTCCCACTGTGCTTTGATTTCCTCCCTACCACGCTCAAAGGAGACGTGCAAACAGGTGGATTTTGGGTATAGTCTCGAATCACATGAAGGCAATGAGCGATAGAGGGGTTTCGTCTCTCCCGGTATTGGGGGTTGATGTTGCGCTATACTCGATTGGCTATAACTGGAAGTCCTTGGCCAGGGCTGATGCTGAGATTTACTGATAAGAGTTATCAGTAGTTTCTCAAACCTTTATAGGCCATACATCGGCATGACTTATCACGTTACTGGGGTCTGACGTTTACCACCCCTAGACATGATATGCGACATATCAGATAAAGAGACCGGACTGTACGGTAGTGTTACTGATAGGCTTCATGGAGAGTATGGACGAGCTTGCTTGTTGATCTTCATATCGCTCAATACCCGGGTAGCCGTTACGTCCAGCTAGTACCACTGACGGCTTGTAGGTGACTGATGTGATCATCACTTACTGCTGGCATATTGACAAGTCTTTAGAGTCCCACACAAAAGTTTCCTGATTCAAGCGAAACGAAGTAGGGAACATATATTGATATGTGCGTGGGCCTGATTAAATACGAGTATGTGATACCGTATTGTAATCTGACAGTTATCTGTCATCAGTTAGGTTATATGTGATATAGCTAGATTATCGAATCAAGTGTTGATTTTATAATGTGATAAACAGATAAATGATATTAGTTGGTCATATGTGATATAACCGGATTATTAAATCAATTTTCGATTTAATAATTTGATATAAATTATATTTGATATAATTATATATTAACTAATATCATTAGCTCACTAATAGCTTTATTAATATATATATATATATATATATATATATATATATGTATATGTATGTATGTATGTATGTATATTAATGTATATTTGATATACATAAATATATATATTATTAAATGAAGCATGGCATGTATTTTTCTATTTTTAGAAAATACATAATGAGGTGTAAAATGTGGAGATATTTGTGGAATGGGCAAGGCATGGATTTTATTATTTGTATATTACTCTTAACTCACTATTCAAGCATGGTTGCAATTTCTTATTGCATTTTAATTCAATGCTTGAATAAGTGAGGAAAGAGAGAGCCTTTTTAGTACACTCTCATTTTTTCATTCTTCATGCCTTAGCCATTTCAAAAGCTCTTGCTCTCTCTTGCTCTCCAAAAATTTTCACCTCATATCCAAACTTAAAACCCTCACATGTGATGTGAATCATTGAGTTTAAGAGATCATTTGTGATCTTACAAAACCCCTACTTCACCATCCCACATTAGACTAGCCATTTGGTATGGTGTGTTTCCTACAATAAAGGAGTTTAGTGTAGAGGTAGCTTGATCAAGTAGACTTTGGATGGATCGTCTTTGGCGCGAAGATTTTCGGAAGATGCTCGTCCAATTTTGAAGTGGAGTCTAGCGGAGTCATGTGGACCACAACCCGGAGCCTAAGAACAGAAGGACTTGATCTTCAAGGGTATAACCTTCTTTCTCTTAGCTACTTTTGTGATGATATCAATCTAAACCCTAATCATCTAATTAGTATCCAAGTTTAGTCTAGCTTAGCACCATGAAAAATTAAAATTTGGCACGCTTGATGCCACTAAAACCCCTTGCTTGTGCTAGGGTAGACTTTCACAAAGAACCCGGTAGTTTGTGCACCCCACCTTAGGTCTATCCTAGGAGCAAAAAATAGTAAAAGAAATAATATACAATGGTGGCGACAAACTCAACCCGGATGTACTCGGCAATATAATATTACATCAATATTACAAATTACATTGAATGAAAAAAAGAAAACACTTTTCTCACATCCTCCAGCTATTCATCCACGACGATCCAATAAACTTCATATCCACAAACCAATACAGACCAAAACACAAATCCGTGCAACCCCCACTAATCGACGTATAGCGATTAGCAGACGTTCAGCACAAATATCAAACACAGAAAATCCGATTAGCTAAAGTACTTAGAATTTCGATCGATTATCTAAATTTGAATCTACCCTAAGTATAACACAGTACATAAAAGATCCCGGTAGAAACAAAATATCCTAAAAATTACACCACAGACAAATAAACTAATAGAGGAAATTTGGACCGATTCCGCCTTGAATTGACCGCGAAACGGCTGCAGAACGGTCCGTTCTACCGCGGTTCCGCAGCGTTATTGGCGAATCAGGCTCCCAAATTTCACCAGTGATCATATAAAACCCTGCACGTATTTTTCAGGCCCGTGAAAAGATTTTTGGACCTGTTTTAAAAATCAACAGAAAACGGGGTTTTCATACGTAATTTTGGGATTTCTTCATCGATCGAATTTCTAACACTTTGTTAACAGGTAAGTTAAGGTTTCGTAGGCTCGGATACCACTGTAAGCCGATGTCACGCACCCCGCGGTTTGCGAGGAGGCGGAATTTTCAAAAACAATGATATTTGACTACCCAACACAGACTAAAACTCCAGGATCTTTACTAAAGCCTTAACTAGCTAATCTATCTAAGAGGTTTAACTACTCGGTGAGATGGTTATACCTCCAAGATATGGTCCTTCGGGACTACTAGTGCTCCTCTCCAAGGATCCTCAGTGATCGGATGACGAAAGCTCTATCGGCCTCCTTACATCAAAGAAGATCCACCGCGAGAGAATGTGCTCTAAGCTCCAACCTCTAAATGAGATAACTAGGGTAGATGGTTCGCTAATCCAACTAACCTAGAAGATGTAGAGAATGCTAATGGATTGTTTGTCTCACTAAACCCTTTGTTTCACAACACATATGGGTGTAAAGGTTTGTGCTTGAGGTAGAAGGTGGTGGAGAAACCAAGAGAGAAAGTGAGGAGAGGAAAAATGAACCAAGCATCAAGAATGGTAAGTGTGGAGAATGGCTAATATATTTCCCTATCTCACTTATTGAGCCATGGAATAAAAACCAATAGAATAAAGCAGCCATGCTTCAGTAGTGAGTCAAGATGAATAAACAAATCAAAATAGTCATTCTTCACCATGCCACACAAGTCTCCTCCAATATCCACCTCATTAATCGATTTTGGAAAATGGATAATACAAATAATGAGGTGACTCCTTCTGAAGCATGCCTTGCCAAATTACAAGAATGCCCCTCACCGTATATACATACCCGTATCCATATTCCGAAAAATACGAATACACTGAGACGATAACAATCCAATAATACAATACTAGGATCCGGCTTAAACCAAAGCCTACTAGTATCGTCCGCCCGATCAGCATCTGTGTACAAGTACACGTATGTGATAGAACCCCGGTCATAAAACCATACGACGTCTATATCAATTGCCTAAAACAGGGAAACCCTCTGTGTGGGACTCTAAAGACTCAACAGTACGCTGGCAGTGGGTTTAACCAAAAGCCGTCAGTGGTACTACCTGCACGTAACGGCTACCCAGGTATCTGTCGATAAGAAGGACGATGAGCAAGCTCATCCGAACTCTTACTGAGCCTATCTGTAACAATCTCCGTACAGTCTGGTTTGTTCGTCTGAAATACTCGCATATCCGCCTAGGGGGATGGTAAACGTCAGACCCCTAACAACGTGATAAGTCGTGCCAGAGGAGAGTCCAATACACCATGAGAAACTACTGGAGTATCTTACCAGTATTTCTCGACTGTCCTGGCCAGGGACTTTGTATAATGGCTTTCCAAACACTGCGCGATATCAACCCCCAATACTGGGAGAGACAGATCCTATCTGATCGGTACTATCTCCAAGTGCTTCGGGACTACACCCAACTACTACCTGTTTGCACGACTCCTTGAGCATGGTAGGGTAGTAATCTAAGTGCAGTGGGAACACACTCGAGACGAAGTAGCAATGGCAAGTCAACAGACTAAGCTGTACCCATGCCACCTGGGAACTACTACCTGACAATAGGTATAATACCAACCGGCAGTTCCCGACGAGTCATGTCCAGTGTAACTCATAACCTAATGAGCACATGCATACCAACTCCAGTACGGCGTACTAATGGCTGTGGGACAGACCATATCCCCTGCTGGGATAAGAAGCGTATACAAGTATCGATGCCCCGTCTCGATAATCCAACGACTAGGGACCTGTATAAGGATGTGCTTATAGACTACCCAGCCCCCACGAATGTGACTGCCATCACAACGCTGGTAGTCAAGAAAAGATCCTAAGGGCTCTACCAATATGTATAAGCAATATACTAAACGAAACACATGCACATATTGAGGTAGAATCAAACCAGATAGCATACTACCATATTGAGCAAGACTGTTATTATAACTGTGAAATATCCTAAGCATCCAATATGTAATATACAATCCAGTATGATACAATAATGGCCTCTAGGGCATATATCACTAACATCAATTCCGTAACCCTGTCCAAATGATCCATATAGCAATTAGACGATGTTTTACCAAACGTTATGATACACGCAACCATCACAAAACCTACGACAATTGAATACCGCATACAAATAGCCAACACTTCAATTTTCCAAAACACTGAAAATCAAATGTGCTAAAAACCGACAAGAAATTTTATGCTAAAACCCACTCCGGGGGTCCGAAATGTGCTCGGATTGAGCCGAAACTTCGAGGAGGACCCCGACACGATTAACGTCGACCAGGAGGCACCCAGGAGGGTACCCACCACCTAGGCCACTCTAAGTTGGCTCAAAGGGTAGGCGGACCCGAAACTGCCTTCTGAGGCAGTTTCGGGTCCCCACCCCCCAAGGCCACCATTTGGGTGGTCTCGGGGAGTGTGGGCCCTCCTTAGGTCCCCCAGACACTACTACAAATAAGGGTTGCCCCTACGGATTTATCGGTAGGGGCAACCCACTGCCCCTACGGATATATACGTAGGGGCTAAAAAAGACCCCGTAGGTGCAAAGGCCGCAGGTGCAAGTTGAGGCCCTGAACTTGCCCCTACGGACAAATTCATGCCCCTACGGATAACTCGGTAGGTGTTATAGCCCCTACGGAGTACCCCGTAGGGGTAATAAAATCATATATTTAATTTTTTTTTTAATATATTGTATATACCTACGGATACATCCGTAGGGGATAGAAATTAGCCCCTACGGACTTATCCGTAGGGGCGACTCCCAACACCCTGCACTGAGATCGGGGGGAAAAATATCAGGAAACCTGATATTTTGCCCCTACGAATTTATCCGTAGGGGATAAACAGTGGCCCCTACGGACATATCCGTAGGGGCACCCCCAACACCCTGCACTGATATCAGGTGGGAAAATATCAGGTTTCCTGATAGTTTGCCCCTACGGATAACTCCGTAGGGGCAAAGTATATACCTACGGCTTAATCCGTAGGTACATATTGTCTGTATTTTTTTTTAAAATATGGGCTGCTAGATTTTTTCCCGCCCTGTGCACAATACTATATACATCAATCAAATCATATATTGCAGTATTCATAATCACATCTCACGCATATATATAATATACAAAAGAAACCCAAAAACTGGATATGATATAAATACAAACCAATATCAATATCGTTTCAAAATGTAGTACAATGTGATATAAATACATGTTTCAAAAAATAAGAACCAAAAAGCTACCCTAGTTCGGTCCAGCTCCACCTCCGAATAACGTTAGAATAACGCGCGCCTGCTCCTCGGTCAATACACTCTGCAATGCTACATATAAGGGAGTCTGAGCGGCATGTGGAGCTCGCGATGTGGTCTGCGCAGCCGCCGTCGAGGTAGTCGCTTGCGGAGCCGCGGCTGCGGGAGTCTGAGTGGGCGGTGGAGCTACAGGAGCTGTCTGCGGAACCGCAGCCGATGTAGTAGCTTGCGGAGCCGCAGCCGAAGGAGATGCATGTGGAGGCTCGGCCGATCTACCCTGTCGCGTCTGGACATAACGTGTGTAAGAAGCGTGTAAGAACTGTGTATTATTCGAATTCGTTTCATTATTAAGTTATTTCGAAACCCTGTTTGGATATCTAGTTTGGAAAACCGTTGTTTATTTTAATTACATATGTATGTATGATTAATCAGACTTAAGTCTAAAACCAAATAAGCTCAAGCTACGTACTAATTATGGATATGTTGATATGTATATAATATGAAATGATATTTTACTATAAAGTAGTATACATACCAGCATCTCCTTCAACTCCTGAACGGTGGCCCTCAAGCTATCCAGTTCCTGATGGACATGCCGGTCACTGGAGACGGAGGAAGTAACCGCCGGGGTGGAGTCCAACCTCATATGGGCCCTGCTAGGGCCCGATCCCCGGCCTCTCTCCCAACCTCCGTGGTGCCCTCCGTGTGCGGCGTCCAGAACTGGGGTCAGCAGCCTCGGATCGTTCTGTCCGGTAAAATCGATCCCCGAGGCCTGGGCCTGCTCAACCACCCGCTCCTACACCCACATTAAGCAGTAAAGTATAAGTATAAAATTTAAACTTGAACCTTCCAAAACTAAAATTTCAAATTTGGGTAGAAAAAATATTAACACTTACGCAGTACTCCTGGGTAGCGACGTCGGGACATCGAAGCTCGCCCGTGGCGGGATCTGTCGAGGTGCCGTGGACGGCAAGATATGCGGACAGCACGCTCGGTGTACCACCTGACGCCACGGTCCGAGATGTCTGCAATATTAGAAAGTAACTCTTAATATTAGAAATATTAGAGAATAACTCTTAATATTGCAGAATATTAGAGAATAACTCTTAATTTACCGATAACTCCATGGCTCGAGTAATGTTCCTCGAGCCACCTGTGTAAGTGGGGCGACCCCTCTTCGCCGACTTCCTGTTCTCCATATTCTGAGCGGCCTGTTTCTGCACAACGCATTAACATTTAGTTTTCTAATTAAGAAACACAAAGAAATAAATTATATCATAAATAATGAATTAAATTTAAAATACATACTTGTTTGCGTTCGGAGTCGAAATAAGCGCACAATAGAGGCCATGTCTCTACGTCGACTCTCGCAAACGCCGGAGTAGATAGGAGGGCCGCTCTCTCTGCCTCGGGGGTCGCTATCCACAGGGAGTAGCAGTCAGCCTTCAGCTCATTCCTGTTGTATCGGACCTTGGCCTGCATGTTCTTCATCAGGCCATTGTACAGAGCATGAAGGTCGAGCACCCTCCCCGAGTGATCAGGGTCGGCTACAGGCTGAAAATCGTAATCCAACTGAAAATACAAAAAAAAACATTGTTATTAGATTGCAAGTGTTAATAATAAATATATTGGATAGATCAAATGAAAATATATATTAATACATACCCGAGCCTGATCAAAGAAGAGGGCGAATGAGCGCTGGTGCTGCTCGCCCCACTCAACGTGAAGTGGATAGTTCTTCACGATCCGGCTCTCGTCCCCCAAATACCGGCCGAACCTCTCGGCATGAGGACCGGTATAGCGATAGTCAAGGGTAAAAAATAGGGGGAATGCTGCCTCCCCCCTAGCTCTATCAGGCCTCAGCCTATGGGACTGATTCGGGCCTCGAGTCCCCCTCTGGGGATGGAGAGGCCCTGCGTCTGCACGAAATATCAAGACAATCAATAATAAGACAAAGTTGTATTAAGAAATCAAGGTTAAACAAAAATTCAAGTATGATATATACCTCCGGTGATTAGCGCACGAGCCTGGGCCCGAGCAGCAGCACGAGCGGGACGATAGTTCCTCCGGTGAGGAACAACCGGGGTCCCGGACTCGGACGCATCCCCTCCAACTATAAAATAAACATCGACGCTAAATCTCCATGAAGTTCATATTTATTCTATATAGCATATGTAAAATAAATAAATATTTTAAATTTATTCATACTAACCTGCAGACGATGCGGAGGGTACGGAAGCGGCAGGAGTGGCCCCTGTGGAAGGTGTGGACGCACCACCTATAATTAGACAATTAAAAATAGATTTTATAAGTAATTGCAAAAAGAATGTGTAGATCAATAATATAACGTTCTAAATCAATATGCATGAACTATAGGACATATAAACATACCCGCAGGTGCGGTGGTGTCACCACCTACAGCTAGACAATAATAAAAAATGCTAAGTAAGAGCAAAAGGAATGTGTATATTTATGATATAGCATTCTAAATCAATATACATACACTATATGATATATAAACATACCTGGAGGAGCGGGGGTGGCCTCTGTCCCAGATGTGGACGCAGGACCAACAACTAGACAATTAAAAATAGATTTTATAAGTAATTGCAAAAAGAATGTGTAGATCAATAATATAACGTTCTAAATCAATATGCATGCACTATAGGACATATAAACATACCCGCAGGTGCGGTGGTGTCACCACCTACAGCTAGACAATAATAAAAATTGCTAAGTAAGAGCAAAAGGAATGTGTATATTTATGATATAGCATTCTAAATCAATATACATACACTATATGATATATAAACATACCTGGAGGAGCGGGGGTGGCCTCTGTCCCAGATGTGGACGCAGGACCAACAACTAGACAATCAAACATTGACAATATAAGTAATTTTGACATAAACATGCATGAATATCTGTAATATTACATTGAAAATGGATATGCGTGCAGTATACCTGGAGGTGTGGCAAAATCCACACGGAAGGAGGCATCCAAAGGGGTCTCCGATCTGGGTGCAAGACCGGCCCTCTGAAGCTCCCTACGGAGCTCTCCGGGCGGCAGAACCGCTCTGCCTCTGCCTCTGCCTCTGCCGCGGCTGGAGCTCCTGCCGCCCCTCGCTGCTCCCGACATCGTCATCAAATCTAGATAAACGGTTCGTGGACGCATTAGACAATCATTAAAAGTATGGACTATATATGATCTAGAGCGTAAAATGTGAAGTAATAATATAACATTACTGATAACCTTTTTCGTTTCGTGGGCGCATCATACATATCTACTTGGATTTCATCGTCGATGTCATTTCTAACCCACGTAACTTCATGATCGGTCGAAGACAACCCGTCCTTCGAAACAGACGGTCGGAGCACTTTAAGCCTTCTCTCTTCTTCGTCCTCATCGCTGTCCTCGTATTCTGGGACATCGTAGACATCTCTAGGTTTCCATCGGCATACAACACTCCACCCCGGATGCTTCAAACACTGTGAGTAGTATACTTGGAACGCTTGGTTCGGAAAGATAAACGGATCGTCCTGACCGTAAAATCGAAGTGTGTTCACACTGGTCAATCCATATTCATCTTTCCAAGTCCCAAGACTGCTTCTCCACCTGTCTGTATCGGTTCGCGGATCGTACCAAGTACAGTGGAATATATAAAAGGGTTCTGATCGTCCGGGATAGTGGATGCCGAGTATACAATTTAAGTACCCATAGTAAATCACACCGTCCGATCCTACCGTCGCAATCCCACTATTCTGAGTGATTCTAGATGTTTCTATGTCCTTAACTTCGAATTTGTATCCAAGGACACCAAATCCTTTGTAATGTGCAACCTCCATACTAGGAAATTGAGCTAAACATCTTGAATCACTCTCAAATGATGCAGACAAGTTCGGATCGTGGATCTAACAAAACAAATTTTACGATAAATACATAACGATACAAGTTTAGATTAAAACTGATAGCAATAAAATGTAATTCGAATAACTTACATGCTCTGTGACCCAATCACAAAAATTATCCTGATGGTATTTTTCCAAACGCTCTTCGTTCCAATCAGGATGCCCCTCACGTACCTCGTTAAAATGAGTTCTGTTTCGACAAATAATTGTGACATTAATATTATGTCATTTCATACACACACAAACACAGATATAACAATTAATCCAAAAGAACTTACTCTCTAATTTGTTCAAGACATACGCAATTAAGCAAGATAAACCGGTATATCTTGTTGATAAACATAGTGTCTACCCTCTTATACTCGGCTTTACCATATGACCCGTCTTGAATTCTTCGTGGTCGGTTAAGCCTTGTCTCAATGTTCTCGTCCAGATAGCGGGAACAAAATGTGGTTGCTTCATCAAGAAGATAACCTTGCATGATAGAACCCTCTGGTCGATTTTTATTGCGTATATACTTCTTAAGAGTGTAAAGGTACCTAATGAGAATATGTTGAATAAATAAACACGGGCATACATGACAAAAATAAATTTATAAATTGCGCGAAATAAAAAATTACACGTACCTCTCGACGGGATACATCCATCGATATTGTACCGGTCCGGCTAACTTCGCCTCAGTTGCAAGATGAACCGTCAAGTGTATTATGATATCGAAGAATGACGGTGGGAAAATACGCTCAAACTTGCAAAGTATCAACGCAATAGAATTTTCTAGTTTATCCAGCGTCGCAACCTCCAGCGTTTTAGCACACAACTCCCTGAAAAAACAACATAGGTCGTTGATTACTAGACCAACTGAGTCGGGGAGAGAAGTCCTGAGGGCTAATGGAAGAAGCTGCTCCACGATAACATGGTGGTCATGACTTTTCAGCCCATCGATCTTGCCCTTCACAATTTTTATTTTCTTGCTGAATGATCCTGAGAAACCTGTGGGGACTTTCAAATCATGCAACACCTGCAGGAATCTTTTCTTCTCCGGTTGTGACATATGATAAGCGGCATTGGGAAGTACAAACTTGCCCGGTTTACCCGCTACCGGTTTAGGGTGCAGTTCACTTCTTATTCCCCACTCTTGTAGATCCATCCGGGCATTCATGTTGTCTTTCGATTTCCCGTCTTTACACAGAAGCAAGTTAAGTATGTGCTCTGATACTCCCTTCTCTATATGCATGACGTCCAGACAATGACGCACTAAATTTGTAGACCAGTACGGAAGCTCGAAGAAAATGCTTAACTTGTTCCAATATTGTGGTTTGACCTGTCTCGTCGGATCCATCCCGAAGGTCACGTTATTGTAACCATCCCATTTAGCAGTCACGTCCTCTCCGGACAATGGGGATGGAGGCCTAAGAAGCTCCTGATGACCATCAAAGTGAACCGTGTCTAACCTATAGGGGTGGTCTGGAGGCAGAAAACGTCGATGGCCGCAATAACAAACCTTCCTGCTAAAATTCAAAAATTTTGATGTTGTGTGTTCATGGCAATGAGGACATGCTTTGTGACCATGTACGGACCAACCTGAAAGCATTCCATACGCAGGAAAGTCATTAATTGTCCACATTAAAGCCGCACGCAGTATGAAGGTTGTATTTGTGTTTGAATCATATGTCTCTACACCATCAATGAACAAAGTTTTCAGCTCCTCAATCAGAGGTCGGAGATAGACGTCAATATTGTTCCCCGGTGAGTTTGGTCCGTCGATAAGAAGAGGCATCATAAAGTATGATTGGTCCATAGCCAACCAAGGCGACAGATTATAAATCATCATTACAACGGGCCATGTACTGTGACTTCCAGCCATATAGTTGAATGGGCAGAAGCCATCGGCAGCCAGTCCGAGCCGGACATTGCGAGGATCGCTACTGAATATTGTGTGCCTCCTATCGAAATCCTTCCATGCCGGTGAATCTCTTGGATGGCTCATTTTTCCATTTTCGCTTGGAGGAGCACGGTGATGCCAAATCATTGCCTCGGCTGTTTTCTTGCACCTGAATAGCCTATGTAGCCTCTGTGTTATGGGAAAATATCGTGCTATCTTCACAGGTATATCAGGCTTCTTATCAGAATCTTTCGGCTTATACCTGGCCTCTCCGCATGTTGGACACTCTTTCAAATCTGAATTCTCTTTCCGGTACAACACGCAATTTTTAGGACAAGCTTGAATCTTCTCGCACTTTAGACCCAAATCAGACATCATTTTCTGGGCTTCGTACCAGCTTTCGGGCACATTATTTCCCGGAGGCATAGAATCTTTCAAGAACGAAAGAAGCATTGTGAATGACTTGTTGCTCCATCCATTTAGGCACTTAATTTGGAAAAGTTGGACGAACCATGAGAGGGTGGAATACTTCGCATTCTCATAAATTGGTTTCCTAGCATCATTCATGAAATTTTCATATTTATCCGCACGCGGTCCTTGACCGGAAGGAATGTCATCTTCGGTACGAATAGATTCACCTAGGGCAGCCTCTACCATATCCTCCATTTCTTCTGATGGAAATAAATTTCCGTATCCTGCCGTATTACCGAATTCTTCTTCTTCTCCTGCCGCATTATCGTGTTCTCCTTCTTCTACCGCAGTACTGCATTCTTCTCCTTCCCCGTGATATTTCCAAGTTGAATAAAGTCTAGTAAACCCATGTTTTACAATATGAAGCTCTGCCAATTCTACCTTCTGCCAGTACTTATTGCCACATCTATCGCACGGACAGAGAATCTTCTCTATTATGATCTTATTATGTGCTCGTGCAAATTCAAGGAAAGCAGCAACTCCTGCGACAAACTTAGGTTGCATACGTTGTTTCCAATCCACATACATCCAGTCCTTAACTCTGACGTACTCATGGGCCATGTTAGACTGAATAACATATAAATTGTAGGTTATGCTGACTATATTGAGAAATATAAGAACGGGATAGTTACTGACAAAGGAGAAAATCCATGTATATGCTTTGTGTGTGCGTTTGTCGTTGAAAAGAATAAATTATCGCACGTTATGTTGACCGATAGACGGGGACTAAGTGGCGCTTTTAGTTTCATATATGGGTATCGATGGGAATATGAAGGTTTCATATTATCATATATTGGTTTTAACCCGAACATCTCGAATCGCTCTCTGATTATGCGTTTGTATGTATGTGTTCCGGCTGTCGGGGGTAGGCTTCTATCCCATTAAGAATGTATAGAGCGAACGCCCATCACTTGTGCTTTCAACCGTTTCGAGTAAATTTCGGCAGCACCTCCCCGCTGTTCTCCGAGTACACTGTAATAGAATAGATAATCATTTCAAAGCTGTGAAACAACGTTGAAATGAACATCTAATCTATCTTTGTACACGGAGAACCAGCGGAAAGATACCGACGAAATATCTCGAAACGGATGAAAACACAAGTGAATGAAGGCGTTTGCTTTATACATTCTTAACTTGTCCACACGGGACAAATCTATGGGTTACCATACGATTGAATTTTCTCGTCGCGTAGACTATACGACGGTTGTTAGTATCGAGCTATACTGTCCGATATTTAACAACCTTCGTATAGTTCTAGATCACGACGAGCATCGCACGTATGTTAACCGATAGACGGGGACTAAGTGGCGCTTTTAGTTTCATATATGGGTATCGATGGGAATATGAAGGTTTCATATTATCATCGAGTATCATATATTGGTTTTAACCCGAACATCTCGAATCGCTCTCTAATTATGCGTTTGTATGTATGTGTTCCGGCTGTCGGGGGTAGGCTTCTATCCCATTAAGAATGTATAAAGCGAACGCCCATCACTTGTGCTTTCAACCGTTTCGAGTAAATTTCGGCAGCACCTCCCCGCTGTTCTCCGAGTACACTGTAATAGAATAGATAATCATTTCAAAGCTGTGAAACAACGTTGAAATGAACATCTAATCTATCTTTGTACACGGAGAACCAGCGGAAAGGTACCGACGAAATATCTCGAAACGGATGAAAACACAAGTGAATGAAGACGTTTGCTTTATACATTCTTAACTTGTCCACACGGGACAAATCTATGGGTTACCATACGATTGAATTTTCTCGTCGCGTAGACTATACGACGGTTGTTAGTATCGAGCTATACTGTCCGATATTCAACAATCTTCGTATAGTTCTAGGTCACGACGAGCATCGCACGTATGTTAACCGATAGACGGGGACTAAGTGGCGCTTTTAGTTTCATATACGGGTATCGATGGGAATATGAAGGTTTCATATCATCATCGAGTATCATATATTGGTTTTAACCCGAATATCTCGAGTCGCTCTCTAATTATGCGTTTGTTGTGCATTCGTGTTGTATGTGTAACATGATTTTAAACCATTGAGATCAAGATTGATAGAACTGATCATCCTACATTGCAATAGCATTCATCAACCAAAAACTATTATTGCAATGGTATACATCTATAACAATCAACAATTAAAACTATAAATATAGGATACTGATATCATAAAGCGTTATGAGACACCTCATCTGCCACGTGTCGTGATCATGGAAATCGCTAATATTGAGTTATGAGACACCTCATCTGCCATGTGTCATGGAAATAGCATGCATGGTGTGTTCAATGTATGATAAACAAGTACACTTCTAATAGTTTTTAAATTTGAGAAGTCCAGAGTGTATGGAAGGAGTTGAATAACAGAAGCATAAGGGGCACAACATTTTTTTCTTAAATTCTGGATACATTCTAAAATCTTCAACAGCAATTGGAGTGTATTTCGCTGTGAGAGACTCTTCAAAGAAATGGAGGAAGAAGCACTAAAGAAAAAAGAGAGAAAAATAAGAATATAAAGTTGAAACTAAACTTGAGCTATCCGCTGAAATCATAAAGCATAGGAAAGTTGATTGAGTCTTGATCTATTGCTCTTTCTTTGCATTATCTCGTATGTCCATTTATAGATTTTAATGCCACATGAGATGTATAATCTGTCAGCTCCCTATGGTTGTATTAATGTCAGCTCTTACACAATATGGGTATCTGCCTTACCATTAAGACAACTATGGAATATGTTAATTTAAAATGTAAGGCTAGCTATCTATGTATTCTGAGGGACTGCTTGCATAGAACTTAGCTTGATCCTCTCAATTATTACACATAAATATGCTGACATGCCTCTCATAACCCTAACCCCAGCCCCACAGTAACCCTAACCCCAGCCCCAACCCTAACCCCAGCCCACCGTAACCCTACCCCAGCCCCACAGTAACCCTAACCCCAGCCCCACAGTAACCCTAACCCCAGCCCCACCCCAGCAGCAGCCGAACCCCAACCTTAACCCTACCCCGACCCCGACCCCGACCCCGACCCCGACCGCCACCGCGCCCCTGCCCAAACCCAACTCTCGCGCGCGCAACCCAGACCTAGCCATGAATAATCCAAAAATGCTTTAATTTATCTCGAGATTTATACCTGAACGGGTGCGCTGGTGGGCTGGAGCGACGACGGTGGCGAATTGGCGAAGAAATCGGCGGTGGCGACGACGGTGGCGACGAAATCGGCGGTGGCGACGACGGTGGCGACTCTGCCCAACGACGGTGGCGACGCGACGGTGGCGATTTGGGGTTTTTCGCGCGCGTTTGAGGGAGAGAGAGAAAATGAGCGTTGGCTTTTCGATCTGGCCTTATTTTAAAACGATATTTACTTTCCCCTACGGATATACCCGTAGGTCCTTTGTTTGCGCCTCCGTAGGGGCAAACACCAAATTAAGAATTAATATTTTTATTCTTGGACGTCAGTGCCCGTAGGGGCAAGCTTTTAGCCCTACGGATTAATCCGTAGGGCCAAGTTAAATATGCCCCTGCGGATATTTCCATCCGTAGGGGCAACCCCCTATTTTACTAGTGAGAACGTTCTCGGGTTCCCCGCGCACCTCCCCGCGGCTTTTCTGTCCAAACCGAGAGCCCGCGGGGAATCAAAATATCAATGCAACATGGAATTGTACACTAGTTTAACACTTATCTGTAAATCTCGCATGCCCTGACCAAGGACTTATGGTAATAGCCAATCGTGCACAACGCGACATCAACTTCCTATACCGGGAGAGACGAATCCCTTCCGATCACTCATTGCCTCCATGTGGCTCGGGACTGTACCCAACTAAAACCTGTTTGCACGGCTTTTTAAAGCCATAGTAGGGTAGTAATCAAAGCACAATGGTAACCTCACAAGACACTATGACGATTTCAGGTCTACAAACTACCATGTACTCATGTCACCAGAGACTATCTGACGATAGGTATAATACCATCTACGAGTTCTCGATGAGTCCGTTCGGTGTACTCATTATCCAATGAGCACATATATACAATCTTTAGTGTTAAACACCAATGGTTTTAGGATCAACCATCACCCCGGTCGAGGTCAAGAAACGTATACACTAGTCTACTCTGGAATATCAATACCCAGTCTCGATACTCCCACAACTAGAAACATATAAGAATGTACTTATGAACTACCGAGGCCCCACTAGTATGATCGACATCATAATCCTGGTAGTCAATCAAAAAATCCTACGGTCTTTATCAGCATGTGTTAGTGATACGTAATAACCAATAAAACATATACACATGATAAGATAAAGACAAACCAAATAGCATACTATCATATCAAGAAAGACTGTCTTGTACATACATATGTCCAAGCATCCACAAATAGGTGCATATATATCTCCCACTTACACTAAGGCCAGTTGTTGTATCACATACCCAACATGTCGAATAAGTGCTCAAACTGTGCCTGAGGAATAGCCTTGGTGAATGGATCCGCTGTGTTGTCTTTCGTGTCAACTCTCTGAACCTCGATCTCGCAGCAATCAACAATCTCCTGGATCAGGTGATACCGCCTCAGAATATGTCTGGATTGCTGATGGAACCGGGATTCATTGGCAAGCAGCATAGCCCCATTGTTATCACAATACAAGAATATTGGATCAACAAAGGTTGGAACAACTCCAAGCTCAATAATGAACTTTCTCATCCTGACAGCCTATTTGGCAGTATCGTTAGCAGCGATGTATGCAGCCTCTATCGTCAAGTCTGCTACGCTATCCTATTTGGAACTCTTCTCCTCTCTGTTGAGGGTAAACATATAACCCGAGACAAATTTGATGTCATCTATGTCATTTTAGAAGCTCGAATCGGTAAAGGCTTCCATTTGGAAATTGACATTAGCATACACCAAGAACATTTCTTTGGTCCTTCACAGGTACTTAAAAATGTTCATCACAACTCTCCACTACTTTTCCCCTAGGTTTGATTGATACCTACTTACCACACTAAGTGCGTAAGCAATATTTGTTCTGGTATATAATATCGCATACATGATAGATCCCGCCATCCTTTTAGATCTTAATCTCCAGAATATAAGAAGTATCACCCAGGTCTATGATGGAGAATTTCTGTGACAAGAAGAGTTTGACTGATTGTAGCATAGGAATATCATTTCCTATCAAGAGAATGGTATCCACGTACAATACAAGAAATACGACAACAATCCCTGCAACCTTCTTATAGATATATGGTTCATCTAAATTTTTGATGAAGTCAAACTCTTTGACTGCAACATGATATTCCAACTCCGAAATGCCCGATTTAATCCATAAATGGATTTAAGCAGCTTGCATACTTTCCGCTGCTCCCATTGTCTACGAAGTCCTCTGGACATGTCATATAAATGCTCCCTTCTAAATCACCATTCAGAAAAGAGGTCTTGACATCCATATGCCAGATTTCATAGTCATGAAAGGTAGCAATGGTAAGTAGTATCCGGATGGACTTAAGTATAGCCACTGGAAAAAAAGTTTCTTCATAGTCCGCACCTGGTCTTTGAAGAAAATCTTTTGCTACAAGTCTAGCTTTAAAGGTCTCAACCTTTCCATCTACATAGATCTTTTTTTTGAAGATCTATTTTCTCCCAATGGGTTTTACCCCTTTAGGAGGGGCCTCCAAAATCCATATTTTGTTGGTGTTTATGAATTCCATCTCAGATCGTATAATATCCAACCATTTCACAGAGTCTTCACTTGTGATAGCCTGCTCGAAATAAATAGGGTCATCATCTTCCATGATGCAGTCCTCCCTATCACGGTCTATGAAAAAATCGTAATATCTCTCGGGTAGATGAAGAACCCTAGTAGATCTGCGGAGTGGCTAAGGTGTTATAGTTCTGATTAGTCTAAAATATTGCACATTTAAATGAACATTTTCCCTACTTTGTTTAGTGCTAAAAGGTGTTAATTGCAAATAAAGAACATATGTAGGTTTATTTGTAAAAATTATTATCATATGTTTCTTCATTTATAATTAATATATTTAAGGAAAATATATGCATATAATATTTAAATGAAATATTAGTAATTAAAATATGCAAATCATGCAAAATATTCATGATCAATATTCTTAAGATATTATATCATATAAATGGTTGGGATAATATTTCAAAAATACCAAATACTATTAACAATTTGATTTGAGATATTGTGCAGGTATTTGCTCAGGTCTGGAATTCAAGTAAGAGATCCAAGTCAAATCGGGATATCGGAACCGAATCTGCCAAATTTTAGAAGTAAATCGAGAAATCTAGCAACGGCAGAGACTCAGAATAATATTTTCAGAATCTATACATCAAAAGGATCTCCAAATATCAACATAAAAAGCCAGAAAAAATCTCAAATCCAGATTCCACCAGGAAGCGGCGGATCCGCGGCCATACGTGGCATAATGCGGCAGAACTGCGGCTCTTTGATGGCCGTTGGATGTGGGATTGTGGGATCATGATCTTAACGACATTTACTCTCATATGGATCTAGGATTTCTGGTTTCAAAGACTATATAAAGGACCGAGAGCTGTGCATTCAAAATCATCCAAGTGATCACATAATCATCTATTCATCTACCTCCATAGAAAGAGAGATCTAGAGCAAGCAGGGTTCTTTTAATCTACTTTATAATAAGAGAATTGCAATGCAATAGTTGATTATAAAGATAGTTTTTTAAATTCTTTTCTGCATTTACTTTTTCCGCATTTAATTTCCGCATTTACTTTACACATTACTTTTCTGCATCTTTATTATGGTTTCATTCATCTTCAACCTTTCTTTTAAATCACCACTAACCATGAGTAAGTAATTCCATACATTCTAGGATTTGTAGGATAAGGTAGAATAATGGATGAAAAATCTTTTAGCTTCTTTTTAACATTTTAAAGTTTATAAACTTTAGCAAAATAAATGTTAACCTCCTAATCATGCACGCTATCAATTTATTGATAGTCACGACCACGATTTAAGATTGGTTAAACACTTGTTAATGGATGGACAAGGGTCGGTAGTGGGATACCCTAATTCGCTCCAAGAACCCTAATCCACATTCATGGCTATCTCTCTAGCTTTAAACTATTAAAAGATAAAAAAACAGTCATTTTTAAACATTCATCCATTAACTACTAAGTACTATGATCCCCACAAACCTTTTTTATTATAAATTTTATATCCATCTCAAAATAGAATAACAACAATCAACCATCTCTTTTATTAACTCGTCTAAATCAAGAAAAGAGTTCACGTTTCCATGCGGACGACCTGTACTCATCGCGACTAGCTATTTTACGGTTATTACAAAACACTTTTCGCACGATCAATCAAATGGCGTCGTTGCCGGGAAAACGGTCGTAATTTTTTTTTTGTTATTCGGGTTGATTTCTTATAAAAACCAGGAAATATAAAATAAACAAGAACCAAAACCGCATCTTGTGTTTTTAACGATTATTGTGCGAGTTTTGTAAGGACGTCTGGAGTAATTGGAGCAAGCCAACGGATATTCAGAGACATTAAGCTTGGACCAGAGGAGCATAGGGGTGTTCTGAAGAAATTGTAGCAGAAAATCCTTCAAACCGGCAGCGGAACCGCGGCGTTTTAGACGATTTTGGCCCCCAATCTTCTGTGGTATTTTCCTATATTCTTTCTCTCGTATAAAACTCCAATAATCTAATTTTATCTACAGGATTATTTGCAAACAGCGCCGCTAAAAAAACTCTTTTTGCGTGTTTTGATTTCGGTTTGTTTTGCATACTTAAACCAGACAATAAGGGACAATAAACCCAAATTCAGATTAGATGGGGATTTCATCATCCTTCCTAGGCCCCACAAATCACAAACGAGCATACTATCATCATACATTAATAAAAAATATCTAGACCAAGCCCCTAAAAACTGTCGCGCTCAATTAGAACAGAGGAAAATCATGGGTAATCTATTGCTTATCCGCATTTTTCTTGTGGTGTATAAGACAAGTGCGACTAAGAAAAGTGGTTACTTAATTAGATCCGCTATTTCGGTGATTCGTATAGCAGATACCTCCCACTTACCTGGCATTTTCCTGGCCTCAAGATTGATAAGGAGGGAGTAGAGGATTGATCCTGCGTTTTGTCCTTTGGAAGTCTAGGAGCGGTTTAGTGAGTTGACCTAGATGACCCTGGCTCTAGGGATTGGTTGTGCATTTTTTTGATTTGTTGAGTCAAGCCTCACGCCCGACATCATTTTCAAAATAATCCTTCTTAAAATCATTCTCCCACACATCACACACTGCCACGTGCACTAAACCCGCTTAGTGCATGATAGGCTGGACACGGGATTCTAGTGCCCGTCTAGTCTGCGTTTTTGCTATCAACTCCAAAGTCGACACTTCTTCATCATCTATTTCTCATCCACCCACCACATCTTCTGAAATGGACGGATCTCCATCGGGTTTTAACGACACCACCTTACCACCACACGTAGGTGCGCAAAATCCACACCGCATCTCTCTTCAAGACAGATGCAACCCCGTATATGGACCCCTTCCTACATATATGTCTCTTCCACCAGTCAATGGGGATAATTTTGAAATTAAATCCCACTTCATCAACTTGTTGCCCGAATTTCACGGGCTTGAATCCAAAGATGCATACGTTAAATTCGAAAACGAATATGCGATGATGAACACAACCCAATTTTCAAGGGATGCTCTACGATTACGTCTTCTCCGTTTTACCTTGTGCGATCTCGCAGAAAAGTGGCTTTATAGCACCGCCGCACATTCTATCGGTAAATGGGATGAATTCATTAAAGCATTCCTTAAGAAATTCTATCCTCATCATAAGACCGCCTGTAACACCTTAAAATGCGATTAGTGTTAATTAAGCGATAATGCGGGTTTTCTGTAAAAAAAATTTACCAATTTGGGTTCCTCACATTTTATAAAAATTAATTAATATTTATTATTAATTGTTTTGGGCTTGCACACACATGTGCACGTTAATGTGAGGGTTAGTTTTGTTAATCTTGTTAGTGGCCATGACAACTTTAAGTTAATCCTTCCTTGCTTAACCTTAACCCCTTGATATTTGTTTTGTGAGAAGATATTTCTTTTTTGTGTTTTGGAAATGAGAGGAGGTGGCAAGGTGACTCATGGAGGGCATTAATGTTGCATTAATGATGAAGTGAGGGAGAGAGAGTAAGTGTAAGATACATTTACCCTACACTCACCTCTCATGCTTATCACCTCACACACTCTCATTCTCACACTATCTTTTTCTCATTCTCATTACTCTCATCTCCTCATTACCTCAACTGAACCCTTGCAATTTCCTTCACTACCCCTTCATAAACCTTCACTAAACATCACACAAATCACTTCTCAAGACTTGTTTTGCCTCTAAGATGCCTTAGAGCTTGGAAAGCTAGGATCTTTGAGTTTGTGTGGTTAGGTAATGATCTCTATCTGTTAAGTAAGTGCTTTTAATGTTGTGTAGCTTGTTAGTTTCAGTTTAGAATGCGTAAGTTTCGTTTCGTGCAAATATCGTATTTTTAGTGTAGTTTTGGGTCTCGGATGATCTGCTATCAAACCAAGTGTTTGTTGGAAAAGTTCCCATCACAGTGAAATAGTGTTATGACCTAGAACCCACTATAAAAACCTGAGACCGTTCCACAAAAACTTGGCCGCAATTATATTGCTTCTGGCCGCAATTTGCAACCAGACTGGGGAATGGGGGTTGTGTTTTGGACGTAGGGTCTCTGGGGTTGTGTGTGGTCTTGTGGAACTTGCAACTTTTACAAATTGTTTGTGTAGAAAAATCTGGAATCACTTTGCTTGTTTCTAGTGTTTCAACTACGCGCGTTACGTTATCCGACACGGTTCGTGTTCTTGTGTAGCTGTTGCTCTTGGGTTGGTTTCGTAGTGTCGCTACGCATGTTAGCCACTAGACGAACACTTGAGAGTATGTTTGGAGTTGGTGCATCGGTCAAACGTAGTGGTTACGTGTTATTGGTTGATTGCTAATATGAACTTGTTATATTGTTGTTTTATGATCTTAGGGTTGCAGGCGAGAACTTTGGGCGCTGCGAAGAAGGGAAAGCGAGTGGTTGGCTTTATTTAGCCCAGGATCATTTATGAGTAGATTTAACATCTACAAGGGAATCGCCCGTATGGTGTTATGCGTCGGGGCTAGATATGATATGATATTAGCCGCATGTTTATTTTGCACAAATAGAGATTGTGCATAAAACTTCATTGCATATTATTACTTGTTGTGCTTAGACTTGTACCCATTGGACATTGCACTTTTATTGACGGTTCATGTTGCACGAGCACTAATTGCATGCTACACATACTCCGTTGATAATTGCCATGACACGCACAATATATATATGCATATGTGATATTGTATCGGTAATTGCCATGACATGCTTACACCTATACATATATGATATCGTATTGGTTAGGGACATTGAGACATGACCTTATATTCCATTGTGCATATGACATATAGCATACCTGTATACCTACATGCTTACACATATGCCTTGCCATGCCTACATACTAGCTACCTATATACCTATGTGGTATTATACCATTAGTGACATGTATATAAACATATGAGACATTGCTACTTGTACATCTTGCATACATACTTACATGTACACCCATATACCTATATGGTATTGTACCATTAGTGACAGGTATATACACATATAAGACATAGCTACATGTGCATCTTGCATACATACTTACATCATTATTGATAGGTACATACCCATATACCTTGCTATAGCTACATGTTCACCTTTATATAATGTTGCGTTGGATTTTGGAGAAATTAGGAACCGCATGATATGTTTAATAACTTGTTGCAGTTAAATAGCGGTTTTTTCCTTTATATGCTCACATTACTGTTTTATGTTGCATATATTATATTCATGGATTTTCGCATTGAGATATGGATTTCACACGATGTTTTCTTGATTTGAGGACTGTGGTAGTTCATTAAATTATGCATTGTTTGAAAGACCCGGTTTCTCTTGATATAATATTTCATTGCGTCCACCATAAGATTTCTCGGTTCTGAGATTGTGTTATTACCCGATGCGAGGAGTGGAGTGGGCCGTGTGCGGGTACATGGTGGTGCACGGAGGTACCCGGAGCAAGATTGTCGCAGATGATGGCGATGAGCTCGAGGCAGGGAGTACTTCCTTACCGGCGACATTACTTGGTTTCGGCGATTATCTTGGGGATACCGACCGAAGTTAGGTACGGACATGCCTTGCGAATTTCAGGTGTTGGACACTCAGGTTTCATAAGATGTACGTACATGACATCAGGGCCAGTCGTGGTGACGACGCCTGACGGGTGAGTTTTTATGTGTCGATGTTGGACACTAGTTTTCATGATATTTTCGGGTGTCGATATTGGACACTCAAATTCCATGAGACTTACAGGTTATGAGGGCCGATCCGAGGGCCGATTTGAGGAATTTGGGATTTAGATTGTCTTGATGAACACTGGTCCTGCCACGATGAGGATTCCATGAGGATGACATGTTTTATCTCATTCTCCGTATTTATTTGATATGCATTGCTTCATGTATTAGTAGTACCTGATAGAGTACCTTTCATGACTGTTGCATATACAAATTTCCATTTATTGCTATCAGCTTGCATGTCATAGATTATCACAGTATGTGCATACTTGCGATTACCTGCATATGTTATTTACTATTCACGAATTGGCAACTCACCTCCGTTGTGCCACAGTGTTTTGCAGGTAGTCCCTCAGGGCAGTCACGGCAGGGCTTCTTCTTCCTATCGTATCATCTTTTGCAGCGGATACCACTACGGCTGACTGTGTGCAATTTTGTTATAGATGGGTTTTGCGGTTATCCGATATTGCTCATTGTATATTCGTTGTTTCTAGTACTCTCCATCTACTACTTCATGTATTGACTTAGAGACGAGTTGTGAGGACGATATTGTATATTAATTTGTGACTTTGGATGTCTTTTATGCTGTTGTCACTTTATATTGTCCTTTTCTACGCTACGGCGTCGTATATCTTTTGTGGTGGTTGTTTTCCTCCTTGGGACGTGGATTTGCTCCCGTTGGGAATGCTTTACTTATATTTTATGTTTGTACCCTTTTCGGGGCTAATTTTTACAAAGGAGGTGCTGCCAAATTTTAAAAGGAAGTAAATTTGGACTTTAAAGATTTTTACTTGAGATTCCCAAAAGCTTTAAACAACGTTCTTACTACTTTTGATGGTTTAGATTGCTGAGTTTTCGGCTTACTTAAATTGCGTTACGCCTGTAGACGTTACGTGGTTTAAGGGCCATCACGTGCCAAATTTCGGGTCGTGAGAAAGTTGGTATCAGAGCGCTAGGTTTTACCTTTCGGAGTATAGGATGACCTTAGTATGATGGAGTAGGTAGGTTGAGCAGAGTAACGTAGTGTGTGTATGTCCGCGGCATACTTACGACACGGTACTTCGCCTAAAGTGACCTAAGTACTAATTTGCTTGAAATTCCTTCCTTGATGATACATATCCTTGTGATTCGATTTCGGTGTTCTTATCGAATCCTATTTCCATTTATTAGCCATTATGCCGCCGATGACTGCGAGGGCACAGATAGAAGTAGCGAGAGCCGAGGTCAGAGTTGACTCGTGTAGGATGAGGACTGACCGAGACGGTACACTCGTTGTTCAGGAGCAGTATGATCCGCCTTCGATAGATCGTATCACTAAGCTTGAGGCAGATATGCAGGACTTGCACCAGTTGATGAGGTCGTTGGTTGAGGCCAGTCGAGCGCAGCGACAGGAGGTTGTCACCCTTGTTACCCAATTATTCCTTGCTATCAGCACACAGCATTGTGTCACGTATACAGCAGCAGTGGATGCAGCCCTATTAGCTGAGGAGCGTCTTCCCGAGACTTTGGGAATTCCGGAACCGAGGAGGGCTCATACAGGTGTATCAACCCAGAGACAGAGACTTAGTCGCCGCGATAGATTTTGTTTGCGTCGTAGGAGTAGCAGATGCTTGGGACGAGAACAGTTGTTTAGCTCTTATCCCCAGGAGGATCAGCAGCAATCGTATGGATGTTTCCGGTGCGGGAGTTTCTATCACCTCTTCAGAAATTGTACCTTGGTATGCCAGAGGAGGGCAGCAGTACCATATGTTACTTTACCACCTTCACCTCAGGGAGAGTTGTCTTTTGCGCCTGTTGTTGATCCACGTCAGACTTTTGTTCAGAGAGGTCGTGGTCGCGGATGATTTGTTCTGAGAGTACAGGATGGCAGAGGAGGAGGACTGCCTATTGCAGGTAGAGGACAGGCACAAGCTTTTGTTTCGAATCATCGGGACGCGCGGGCGTCCAATGCAGAGTTTTCAGGTATTCATTTTCGTATGATCTTCTGATGCGCATGTTTGTTAAATTCGGGATCTATGCACTTTTTTGTTCTACACACTTCGTGCCGAGGTTGGGCCGGGAGTCGTGTATGCTAGATCAGCCGTTTGTTGTGTTTACTCCTGTTAGCGATTCTTTTGTTGCGCGACACGTGTTTCGGTCGTGTGCCAATCGAATAGGAGATAGAGATTCGTCCGTCGATTTGATCCTTCTAGAAATGTTGGACTTTAACGTTCTCCTGGGCACAGACTGGTTAAGTACGTGCTATGCGTCTGTGGACTGCCGCGAGAAGACAATCAGGTTTTGTTTTCCCGGCGAGTCAGTTCTTGTTGTGCAGGGGGACAGTTGTGCCGCCCTCACAGCTTAATTTCAGCCTTTTTCGCTAGTCGGCTTTTGAGGAGAGGATGTCGAGAATTCTTGGCTTTCATTGGTGATACCGGAGCCACAGTGGATTCGTTGGACCGGGTTCCTATCATGCGAGAGTTTTCCGACGTGTTCCGGATGAGCCGGCGGAGCTTAGGGAGCTTAAGGATCAGCTGCAGAAGTGCTAGATAAGGGGACTTGTAACTCCAAGCGTTTCACTTTAGAAAGCTCATATTCTGTTCGTCAAGAAGAAGGACGGCAGTTTGAGGTTTTATATTGATTTTCGTCAATCGAACCAAGTTACGGTGCGGATTAGGCATCCTTTACCTCGCATTGACGATTCCTTTGATCAGCTCCAGGGTGCGAGACATTTTTCTAAGTTTGATTTGAGATCAGGTCATCAATAGTTGCGGGTTCGGAGTGATGACATTCCGAGGACTACTTTTTGTGCGCGCTACGGGCTTTATGAGTTTTAGTGGTGTCGTTGGACTCACCAATGCCCTAACAGCATTCGTGGATGTGATGAACCAGATTTTTCAGGCCGTTCCTCGACCAGCTTATTGTTGTGTTATTGATGGCATTCTGGTCTATTCCAAGAGTCGTGAGGAACGTGAACAGCGCCTGTGGATTTGCTTTGCATACATTGGGAGAGCGCCAGCTGTTTGCTAAATTCTCAGAGTGTTCCTTCAGGCTTGATTGTGTTGACTTTCTAGGTCATGAGGTTACGGGAGACGGTATTCGTATGGACCCAAGGGAGATCGTGGCCATACAGCTTTGGCCCAGACTTGTATCAGGGACAGAGGTCCGCAGATTTTTGGGCTTAGCCGGTTTTTACCGCCGTTTCGTGCAGGATTTCTTGTGTATTCGCTGCACCATTGACCGGACTGACCAGAAAGGAAGAGAGTTCCTTTTCTTTAGATTAAGGCATGCGTACTGAGTTTTCAGCGGTTGAAAACTCGGTTGACGACTGCACCAGATCTATCTTTGCTTTCTGGATCGGGCGACTTTGTTGTTTATTGTGATGTTTCGCGAGTGGGGCTTGATTGTGTACTGATGTAGCATGATAGAGTTATCGCTTATGCTTCCCGAAAATTGGAGGAAGTACGAGAAGGATTATCCCACTCATGATCTGGAGATGGCCATGGTGGTCTTGCGCTGGAGATTTGGAGACACTACTTGTACGGAGAGTTGTGTCAGATTTTCACGGACCACCAGAGCTTAATGTACATCTTCCTGCAGCGGGATCTGAGTTGAGACAGCACCGTTGGATGGAGCTTGTGAAGGATTGTATTTGTGAGATCCTTTTTTTTACCCATGGCGAGGCGATTGTGGTAGCTGATGCTTTGAGTCGTAGGCCCGGGGGTAGCTTATTCCATGTGTGCGCAGTTCAGAGGCAGTCTTATGCAGATTTACAGTTCTTGTGCGACAGATGAGTACAGTTTAAGTTCACCTCTGCTGGGAGACAGCTTGCTCATGTCCGCGCCCGTCCACTTTTACTTAATCGTTTTCGTGAGGCACAGCCCGCCGATGCTCGTTTGTTTGAGATTCTGAGCATGTTCGGCAGGGTAAAGATTCGGAGTTCTTGATTTATGACCAGGGTGTGCTACGTTGAGGGACGTATTTGTGTGTACCTTGTTAGTTATATGTATACCCTAAAGGCCATTACTGTACATATGATGTATATTATAATGGATGCTTAGACATATATAGGGAGGACTTTCTTGCTCGACATGATAGTATGCTATCTGGTTGTACTTTATCTTAACATGTACTCTGATTGTCTCTATGTTACATGTTGATAAAGCCCTTAGGATATGTGCTTGACTACTGGGACTATGATGAGATCATACTAGTGAGGCCACGGTAGTCGACGAGTACATCCTATAACAGTTCCTAGTCGAGGGTGTATCGAGACAGGGCATCGATACACCAGAGTAGACTAGCGTATACGCATCTTGACCCATATGATGGGCGATGGATGATCCCATATCCATCGGTGTTTGACATCAAGGATGGTGTACGGGTGCTCAGTAGAGACTGGGTACACTGGACGGACTCGCCGAGAACTCCCAGATGGTATTATACCTCACGTCAGATGGCAGTTCTCCGGTGACACTGGTACAGAGTAGTCTGTTGACCCGAGATCGTCATAGAGTCTTGTGTGATTCCCACTGTGCTTTGATTTCCATCATAGCACGTCCAAGAGGGCGTGCAAAAAGGTGGCTTTTGGGTACAGTCCCGAATCACATGGAGGCAATGAGCGATAGGAGGGGATTCGTCTCTCCCGGTATAGGGAGTTGATGGTGTGCTGTGTTTGATTGGCTATAACCAGAAATCCCTGGCCAGGGTTGCTGAGATTTACTGGTAAGTGTTATCAGTAGTTTCTCGAACTGTTATAGACCTCATATCGACACGACTTATCAAGCTAATGGGGTCTGACGTTTACCACCCCTAGGCGAGATATGCGACATATCAGACGACGAGACCGGACTGTACGGGAGTGTTACTGATTGGATTCACAGGAGAATGTACAGGCTTGCTTGTTGATCTTCTGAGCGCTCAATACCTGGGTGGCTGCTACTGTAAGTCCACGGTAGCCCCCCGGCCGTCTAACAGACGCCAAATACGGAACAAAAACTTTTAACGAAACTGGCGCTATCGTGTACCGTAACCCGGATCTGCCATTAAAGCTAAACTAACAAACTACAAAGTGGGTAGAAACGTTATACCGAATGATACGAGTCCTTCGGTCTTCAACCATCATCCCACGCTTGTTGCGGCTGCTCCGATCTCCTTGAACCCCAGTCTTCTCATCCAGGTGGCACCACGTCGACGGATCTTTAAACGGGCTCCCGCCTCTGAACCGAGGCAACTCGATCGTCAAGTTCGCTAAAAGAGACGACCAAGACGAAGTAGAGAATGAGTAGAACACTTTGTCTCGTTATGTCCAAGGCTATAGACGAACGGTTAATGAAGTTGCCTTTTGGATCAATACGAAATGAGAAATGAAGTATATCAATTTCCATGAACCAAAATCCTTAATCTTTTCAAACAACAACCATGATCTTTTTTTTTCAAGTAAGTGAGAGAGTGGGGAGGGGGCCGGCCATATAAGAGGAGGGGGGAGGTGAGTGTAGGAGAGGGGGTGACAATAAGAGAAAATATCAAGTGTGAACACAAAGTATGAACACAATTAATAAAATGATGAATCATTAACCTAGTCATCATGCATTAATGGAATCATTAAATGCAACCATGACTCACTAAACACCTCACCACTTCTAGAACCATCTAGAAGCTTCCACACTTATCTCAAGAAAAGATAAATCCGTATTTAACCGAATGTTAAATACGGCTGATAGAAAACTGGAAACTGGCAACTTCCAAAAGTGATCCTGAAACGAATTTCAGGATAACCCCGTATCCGTATAAACATACCCGCATTTGTATTACGACCGAATACAAATGCAACTGAGACAAAGATATTATATCTATACAGTATAATACTGGGTTCCGGCTTAAACCAAAGCCTACAAGCATTATCTGTTCGAAAAACGACACGTGCGAAAACGCACGTGCTTTTTCCGAACCTTTCCATATCACCATACGGCCTCTACAACGTTTCGCCCGAACTTGGGAAAGTGTCTGTGGGGGACTCTAATGACTCATCAATACACTGGCACTGGGTATAACCACTAGCACGTCAGAGGTACAAGCTGCACGTAACGTTTTGCCTATGTATTAATTGGAAGGGAAGCTGATGAGCGAACTCATCTCTAAACCCTACTGTGCCTGACAGTGACAATATATATACAGTCCGGTCCATTCGTCTAAAGAGTATCGCATATCGAGTCTAGGGGGTGGATAAAGTAAGACCCCCTAATAACGCGATAAATCGTGTCGGCATGAAGCCCATCACTACCTGAGAAACTACTGATCCAAATCAGTAATTCTCCACTATCTCGGCCGAGGATTCCTATTGATGGCCACCCGTACACTGCGCGACATCAACCCCCAATACCGGGAGAGACGAATCCCCGACGATCCGCTCACTTGCCTCTAATGTGGCTCGGGACTGTACCCAACTAAAACCTGTTTGCACAACTCCTTTGAGCGTGGTAGGGTAGTAATCTAAGCACAGTGGGAACTCACATGAGACAAATGACGATCTCAGGTCGATAAACTAACCTGTACACATGCCACCAGGGAATTGCTATCTGACGATATGTATAATACCAACTAGCAGATTCCCGGCGAGTCCTGTCCGGTGTACTCATAACTCAATGAGCACCTGTATACATCTTAGGTGATCAAACTGACACCAATAGCTTGTGAGACCAGCCATCGCCCCTCGTCGGGGTCTCGACTGTATACACTAGTCTGCTCTGGAGTATCGATGCCCTGTCTCGAAACTCCCACGACTAGGGACACTTTTAAGGATATGCTTATAGACCCCAGCTCCCACGTATATGATCGCCATCATACTGCTGGTAGTCAAGCAAGAATCCTATGGGCTCTATCATCATGCAATAGTGAACTAAAGCATGTATACGATGATAAATACAAACCAGATAGCAAACTATCATCTCGAGCAAGACTATCATATCGGTATAGGTCCTGCCTCAATCATTGCAATCACGTACCTGCGATCCAATAATTGACTTTGAAGGCACTATCTCCAACAATCTCCCACTTGCACTTAAGGCTAATTATTGCGATGTCGCATACTCACAGCCCGTATGATACCGAACATCCAACTCCTCTACTGATCAGTTTCACAAAGCTAGTTTGTAAAACCCTTGTGTTCGATAAATAGCCTCAGTGAGTGGATCCACCCAGATGTTTCTTTCTATGTCTCTCTTAATCTCAAGTTCGCGGAGAAAGCCGTCTCTCGAATTGAGCAATACCTGTCTTAGAATATGTCTGGATATCTGATGAGACCTAGTTCATAAATGAACTTCAAATCCAAACTTCTTAGACTGTATCGATAACTGAACCTAATCAGTATCCAGCACCATGCCTCCCACAGTATCCTCTTGGACCAACTGTCCATAATACTGTCCCTTGTCAGAGGGAAAACTATAACTCTGACAATCACTCTGTCATTCATGTCACCTTCGAAGGCTGGAATGATAACCGTCTCCCGAAGGAGGCTGCCGTCATCAAATCTGTAGAACAAGCACTTATAATATAAAACTGCTTCCTTATGTTTCTTCAGGATTGGATTAATATAAACTTATCGCACCTAGTGCAAAAACAACATCTGGTGTGGTAATTGACATCTCATGATTGACTCAATTTCCCAAGCAAGTGATCTGCCAATCATGTACATCCCTCTCTCCTTTAGTCTGTAAGACACCTTTAGAGAGGGTGACTCCATCATCTGCAGGTACACCACCATGCCAGGAGTCATCTATTCTAAAATACTATTAGAATACTGTCAAAAGTACCCACATTGGGAAACTACCCAAATCCAGATCTAATACCATAGATCTAGAAACCAGAATGTCTGATATTATATCCATGTCCTTTGTGAAGAAACAACTGTGTGATAACCACAGTACAACCGATCGTAGTATAGGAATTTTACTTCCTACTCTGTGTATGTCAACCAAATACCAGGACATCACACCCTATTACCTTCTTAACAGATCCATCCCCTATTCTGATGAAGTCAAACCTATGACTGTTACATCAAAATTAGATGATCTTATCTCCGCTATATCTGCTCAAGTCTATAAATAGACATAAGCTACTTGCCCACTATGCTTCTGCTGCTCCCACCGACTACGATAACCCTCTAGCAGAATAATATCTACGTACACTTCTAAAACTAGTTTAGAATGACGTTATACTTATCCTCTTGCCGGATCTCATAGTCTGGAACAACAGTAGTGTCAAGTCTGAGTAAACAAGAACCTCCCTGTCACCGTTCTTGAGGCTACCGGAGTACCTCTCGGGTGACTGAGGTTACCCACCATATCTGCGGGGTGGCTATTGGAATGTCAAACCTGATTGAATATATAGGTCCTATTAAATTTTCCGTAATCGTTTGCGGTTCTGGAATCACTTCCAGTTCTACCATACTCCCACTACTGTTTTCTGAAAAGTCCATTTTACTAAAACTGTGGCGAGTCAAGAACAATATCACTATTGATCTTCCAGATGGTAGAAATGTCAACCCTCGTCAAAACCAGGGTCAACCCTCAAACTGCCATTACAGAAACGTGCCTTGAGTTATCCAGTGTCTGGTTTTAAGCATAAGCTGGACAACTCCCCGTATCTTAACATCGTTAAGATATGAACCATTCTATATCCAATATAGAAACAGAGGCACTAATTTAATTGGAACCAGATTCAAATCATGCAGCTGTCTCCAGTGCATATCAACTTAATAGAAAGTAGCTACTCAGTATTACTCAACTTAGGAATCCATCCAATTATGAGTAACCTGAAAGAGAAACAAGTTTCTCAAAACCATTACTATCAACTGAATACCAATCACAAGAATCTACATCCTCAATCTCTTTGAAGAATCCCGATACTTGCGACACCTGGTTCTCTACTTCATTCTTATACCCACAACTTCTCAAAACTTAGACATTGTATTTCAGCGAAACACTTGTCTAAAAGCTAGAGAAATTACAAGTAAACAGAACAGAGTACGAGGACCAACCCCTTTGTCCTAACGGACACTGGACAACATACAATACTCTGTATAAGTCTGCTGAGTTGAATAACTCAAAACCTGTGCATCGTAGGTTGAAAACTGTACCCAGGCGATTTCCTCAAATATCACCAATTACAACGAATTCCGATATAATGAGGATGATCTCCTAATTCCCAATAACTTGCTCCCACTCATCATCTATAAAAACCATACAGATATGAGAATGAAACCTGGTAAATACATACCCTGGAGTAAGTATCTAATTGGGAAAACAGTTTTCTTTTAACAATGCGCAGTGAAACTGAAACATGAAAATGTTTCATAGGGGTATCCTGGTATTCCTAGTAATGCCTCTTCCATAATCCAATTCATGACTGTAACCGTATAATTCTTTGCTATCTCTCCAAATCCCTTTATTTGTCTTTAGTCGTTACCTTCTTACACCTTCGTTCGGCTAAATGGTTTTCTTCCTTCCCTACCGTTTGGCACCAGCCTATGGTTTGGAAGAAGACTATCCAGTAAGCATAATAGGTGTACCCTCCTAAACCAAGGAGTACTCGTAACTTGAGAGAAGGTGATGATAAAAGACAATTGAATAATACCTTATTCTATTTCTCCCGAACTGGGGAAAAAGCAAAGGTGAAATTGGAGTGGCGATGAAGTATACGGTTTGGTCGTGAATAATAACAGTCGCAATTTACTTTGCCCTCTTTCTAATCCCTTTATTTTGTCTTTAGTTATTCCCTTCTGTACACCCTACTTAGGCTAATTGGTTTTCTTCATTCCCTACCTTTCGGCACCTGCCTATGGTTTGGAATAAGACTATCCAATAAGCGTAATAGGTGTACCCTCCAAAACTAAGGAGCCCTCGCAACCTGAGAGAAGGTGATAATAAAAGACAACTGAATAAACCAATTCTATTTCTCCTGAACCTGGATCCATCCTCGAAGTAGTACCTTCGAGTTCGTATATAACCATACGATGGATCTATCCAATGGAAGTGGATATCCGTAATAATACGGGGTGTTCTGAGAAATACAAAGGGTAAAAGAAGGAGCGGCAATGACTAATGCAACTCAGACAATCCAAAAGTCAGTATTTTAAGAAGGTTCGGTCAACTTGGTCACTGAGTCATAGTCTAGGGTCGGTCAAAGGTCGCTGCCAAAAAGAGAGAGAAAAGAAACAATCTGCGTGCACTCTAACCTAGATCAGAATGGTTATCACTTTATCTAATCAGGAAACCTCCCACTGTAATCTCAAATTCTCCTCCAAACCTGAAAGAAGAATTAGTCGGGATCACCCGAAGAGTAAACTAACTCATCAGTGAGAATCGGGATCCAACTATCATCGCATGATAACTTGATGGAAGCCACTCAAGTTATCACACTCCAGAAGGTATGCGCATGCCTTGCAAGTTTCCTGTATGTTTGAAACTCCCGATGTGATTTTTTTTTGCCCCATGCTCTTATGACCTTGACGAAGGCCAACAAATCATAAGTCACATGTCAAGTTCTACCCGTCATTGTCCAGGTTAATTTGAACCCACCCGTACAAGCCCTTGACGAAGGCCAACAAGGCTATACGACTGTCCCAAACCAACACATCTATCTATGCAACAAATGAATACCCAGCAACTACCAAACACTATGCTTTGACGAAGTCCAATAAACATAACTTGAATATTACTGACCATCCATAAGATACGACGGAGGGCTACGGCTGGTTTTTGGCGAAAAACCTTTAACGTAATGAACTCGATCTCGTTGAAGGAACCTGATAGCTTTTTATAAAAATATAGTAGCGAAAAACCTCGGCTCTTTCCTCGTGGAATGAGGTGCAGGATATTCTAACTGAATACCGCTATGCAAAGAAACTTGTAATCGACTATAGTAAAGTTATTACCCTGATGTAAACTTCTGCCCAAGGGGTCACTCCCGGTGAAGGGATCTCGGCCCTTGCCTCGTCGAATGAGGTGCAGGATATTCTAAATTGAATATCACTATGCAAAACAAAAAGAAACGTCTTTGTAATAACACTTTTTAAAATTTGTTCTAACAACATCAACTATAGGTTTGTTTTATCTTGCATTGATAAGAATCAACGCAGTCCCCTCAATCAATCACACCAGAAAAGAATGAAAATGTAATGTACGTATAAGCCATCCGCATTCGCCACTGGGTCCCGTCATCACCCGTTAGGTTACTTAACTAACGACAGAGCGGGGACTGGACTAGCGCGGCTGTAAAACATATACAACATCTAATAGTATATATACCAATATACAATAATCACTCCAGGCATGATAATATGCAACATTACAGAAAAGTAATAAGCATCACAGAACAATACAGATAATCTGGGATCCCCGGGTTTCACAGAGCCGCTGCTGAAACCTGACGTTCCCCTGGTCGTATGGATATCCTGTGCAATGAAACCTAGAACCCTGCGGGTGCGGCAAGTTACCCGCCAAAACCTGAAGCGAGGTGGTCCCCACAGCATAGTGAATGGAACACCCGGCACTTCACGGAATCCGGTAAATTGAGCACCCCTCCTTGGGTCAACTTGTACCCCCTACGAGTGCGGCGAATAGTCTGCCAATTCTAGAGTAAGGTCCCTTTGCCTCTCAAAGCCATGAGATACGGACCCGTTGCCCTCCAGAACCCGGCTATCCGTGCACTCCTTCGCGGGATAAACCTAGAACAGAAATAAAAATATGTACAACAGGTACATCGACCTCGACCCGGTCGTGCCCCAAAAGAATATTATACAAACAGGCAGTAACGGCAGTCCACATGTTGGACGCTCGCCCCGCAATATCAAATGTACAAATAAATCCAAACTGCACTATCATTGCACCCTGCCACGACATATCCGCAACAATACAGCACAACACAGAACATCAACGCGAATGTCACGTTCGCAAACCCGTCTAAAAAAACTATAGCAATCAGACGCGGTTTACCGATCAAATGACATTCCCGGTCGGAGATATAATGTAAATACTGCATACTAACAAATTTAAAATTTCGATCGACTAAATTTCCCGAAGTAGGCCCCACGAACAACTGGTGTACAGTAACAAAATCTGGACCTAAAATATATATACAAGAAACCACAAATTTCACAGAAGAAGCCACTGTGCAAGTTTGGAGCAATGATCACTCAGGATGGCCGCGAATGCACGGTCAAACCCTAGGTTTGACCGCGATTCCGCGGCAGTCTTGTAGGATAACGTGCCCAAATTTGTACCATGTGCTTATAAAACCCTGCTGAATATTCTGTGATATGTAAAATAATTTTAGGACACTGTTTAAAATCGACAGAAAACCAGATGCTTGAAAATGTAGTTTTTGCGAAATCCGTTCGATCGATGTTTTAAACGTGTTAGCGCAAGTTAGTATAGATTAATGGTGAGGATCTGATACCACTGTAAGTCCACGGTAGCATCCCGACCGTCTAACAGACGCCAAATGCGGAACAAAAACTTTTAACGAAACTGGCGCTATCGTGTACCGTAACCCGGATCTGCCATTAAAGCTAAAGTAACAAACTACAAAGTGGGTAGAAACGTTATACCGAATGATCCGAGTCCTTCGGTCTTCAACCATCATCCCACGCTTGTTGCGGCTGCTTCGATCTCCTTGAACTCCAGTCTTCTCGTCCAGGTGGCACCACGTCGACGGATCTTTAAACGGGCTCCCGCCTCTGAACCGAGGCAACTCGATCGTCAAGTTTGCTAAAAGAGACGACCAAGATGAAGTAGAGAATGAGTAGAACACTTTGTCTCATTACGTCCAAGACTATGGACGAACGGTTAATGAAGTTGCCTTTTGGATCAATACGAAATGAGAAATGAAGTATATCAATTTCCATGAACCAAAATCCTTAATCTTTTCAAACAACAACCATGATCTTTTTTTTTCAAGTAAGTGAGAGAGTGGGGAAGGGGCCGGCCATATAAGAGGAGGGGGGAGGTGAGTGTAGGAGAGGGGGGTGACAATAAGAGAAAATATCAAGTGTGAACACAAAGTGTGAACACAATTAATAAAATGATGAATCATTAACCTAGTCATCATGCATTAATGGAATCATTAAATGCAACCATAACTCACTAAACACCTCACCACTTCTAGAACCATCTAGAAGCTTCCACACTCATCTCAAGAAAAGATAAATCCGTATTTAACCGAATGTTAAATACGGCTGATAGAAAACTGGAAACTGGCAACTTCCAAAAGTGATCCTAAAACGAATTTCAGGATAACCCCGTATCCGTATAAACATACCCACATTTTTATTACGACCGAATACAAATGCAACTGAAACAAAGATATTATATCTACACAGTATAATACTGGGTTCCGGCTTAAACCAAAGCCTACCAGTATTATCTGTCCGAAAAACGACACGTGCGAAAACGCACGTGCTTTTTCCGAACCTTGCCATATCACCATACGGCCTCTACAACGTTTCGCCCAAACTTGGGAAAGTGTCTGTGGGGGACTCTAATGACTCATCAATACACTGGCACTGGGTATAACCACTAGCACGTCAGAGGTACAAGCTGCACGTAACGTTTTGCCTATGTATTAATTGGAAGGGAAGCTGACGAGCGAACTCATCTCTAAACCCTACTGAGCCTGACAGTGACAATGTATATACAGTCCGGTCCATTCGTCTAAAGAGTATCGCATATCGAGTCTAGGGGGTGGATAAAGTCAGACCCCCTAATAACGCGATAAATCGTGTCGGCATGAAGCCCATCACTACCTGAGAAACTACTGATCCAAATCAGTAATTCTCCACTACCTCGGCCGAGGATTCCTAGTGATGGACACCCGTGCACTGCGCGACATCAACCCCCAATACCGGGAGGGACGAATCCCCGACAATCCGCTCACTTGCCTCCAATGTGGCCCGGGACTGTACCTAACTAAAACCTGTTTGCACAACTCCTTTGAGCGTGGTGCGGGTAGTAATCTAAGCACAGTAGAAACTCACATGAGACAAATGACGATCTCAGGTCGATGAACTAACCTGTACACATGCCACCAGGGAATTGCTATCTGACGATATGTACAATACCAACTAGCAGATTCCCGACGAGTCCTGTCCGGTGTACTCATAACTCAATGAGCACCTGTATACATCTTAGGTGATCAAACTGACACCAATGGCTTGTGAGACCGGCCATCGCCCCTCGTCGGGGTCTCGACTGTATACACTCGTCTACTCTGGAGTATCGATGCCCTGTCTCGAAACTCTCACGACTAGGGACGCTTTTAAGGATATGCTTATAGACCCCAGCTCCCACGTATATGATCGCCATCATACTGCTAGTAGTCAAGCAAGAATCCTATGGGCTCTATCATCATGCAATAGTGAACTAAAGCATGTATACGATGATTAATACAAACTAGATAGCAAACTATCATCTCGAGCAAGACTGTCATATCGGTATATGTCCTGCCTCAATCATTGCAATCACATACCTGTGATCCAATAATTGACTTTGAGGGCACTATCTCCAACAGTTACGTTTAGCTGACAGCTTGCAGCTTGTGGGTGTTTGATATGATCATCACCTACTGCCGGCGTATTGACGATTCTTTAGAGTCCTACACAGAGCTTTCTTGGCTCAGGCAAAGCGGAGTAGGAGCACATATGTGATATGTACGGGACCGAGGATAATACGGTATGTGATACCGTATTGGATTCTCGTGATATGAGATATCGGCCGGGTATATGTGATATAGCTGGGTCATCGTATTAGTCGGTTATATGCGATATAGCCGGATTGTCGGATCAAGTGTTGATTCGATAATTTAATGTATAATAATATATATGATATATTAAATTACATTAACTAATATTAGCTTACTAAAAGTTTCTTTTTCTCACTCGGGTAATACATTGATATATATGCGATATATGTTAATTGTATTATTTTATTTTGTTACAATAAATATTATATATGTGATATATAATATTGTAACATGATATGATAACTAATGCAATATAATTAGTGGAGTTTAAACAAGATTAGGGTTTGATTTGGGTTAATGCTTTCTAGAAGTTTCTAGAAGGTTTTTATTTTGTCATGGAAAAGATATTTACAAATGACTTATCTTTAACCTAACCCAAACCCTACACCCTTGGTTAATTCTCTACAAAGGTTTAGCAACCATGGTTGCATTATTGATCATTATCTTCTTTCATTGTTCATCACAAAAGGATTCTATCATCTTCAAAGCTTTCTAGTTTTTTGCTGAGTGATGAAAGTGAGTGAGAATATGAAAAAAAATGAGAGCAAAAATCCTACTTCATCATCCTCATCTACCCTTGCCATTTAGATGAGGGTGTTCACTTCATTTTGTGAGTGTTAGCTTGTGTTAATGAAACTTCAAGGTAGATCATCTATGTTATCGAAGATCGGAAGCAAGACTGCGTCTTTCTCTTCGTGGAACCTCTCGAGAGACCGGAACACGATGATCGCAGCGAAGGGACCTCAACACGGAGCTTAAGAAGTGAAGGACCGGATCTACAAAGGTTGTAATCCCTCTCACTTAGTGTTAAAGTGTTTAACATGCTTGTTTTCGCATAAACTCTAGTTTAAAGATCCGGCTTTGGCTTGTTCGGCACGGCTATTTTTTAAAATCGGGCATGGTTGATGCTTCGTAGACCCTTGTGAGCATGCCTAGCAACCCTACATACCTGATACTGATGGATAGAGACGCGGGGTCCTAGAGCAGGCACATCAGTCAGCTTTCTGTGTTCACCCCAAGTGCCACCAAGATGTAACGTGACTTGAGAGTTAGTTACGGGTGGGCAGGGATGAAAAGTGAAGTTTCAGATTTTGTTTCGAAGTGCTTGGCTTGTCAACGAGCTAAGGTTGAGCATTTGAGACCGACTAGAGAGTTACAACCTTTTTAACCGTTCTAGAGTGGGAATGGGAGCAGATCTCCATGAACTTCGTTGTGGGTCTACCCAGGTCTAGTCGAGGGTGTGACTCCATTCGGGTGATTATTGTCCGGTTATGCTCAGTTTGCTCAGTTGTTCTTTGTTAAGTTTGTGCGTTTGCACGGAGTTCCTTCATGCGTTGTATCCAATAGAGGCACCCAGTTCGCAAGCCGTCGTTGGCAGAAGCTTCAGGAAGCATTGGGTACTGGTTGAGCTTTAGCTCCGCTTTTCCATCTGTAGGCCGATGGTTAGACAGAGCGGACTATACAGACTCTGGAGGGTATGCTTATGCGTACGTACTAAATGTTTGTTGGTTGGGATCGTCACTTGCCATTAATGGAGTTCTCCTACGATAACAGTTATCAGGAGACGTTTCAGATGGCAACTTTTAGGCCTTGTATGATAGGTTGTGCCGATCTCCAGTTTGTTTGACTGACTCCGCGAGAGCAAGATTTTTGGACCCCACCTAGTCATGAGACTACTGAGATGATCCAGTGGTTCAGGTCAGGATGAGAGCAGCCCAGTGCAGACAGAAGTCTTATGCCGACCGTGGTGGTCGCAGACTTGAGTTCACAGTAGGAGATCATGTATTCCTACGGATTTTCCGATTAATGGTGTGTTGAGTTTTGGGAAGCTTAGTCCTAGATTGTAGGTCCTTTTGAGATACTTGAAGCGTGTTAGTAACGTTGCCTATAATTTGGCACTTCCGCCCAGATTTTTGACTATCCATCCCGTATTCCTAGTGTTGATACTTAGCAAATACCTTCATGACCTTTCTTACATGATTCAGCACCAGACTATTTAGCTAGGACGTGATCTTTTCGTTCACCAGCAGCCGATAGTGTTAGTGGATCGGCAGGTGGAGAAACTTCAGTCAAGGGTCTTTCCATCTGTGGAGGTTTCTTGGGCGTAGCCGTATAGTGAGGAGATTACTTGGGAGGCTGCGAGCGAGCTTTGGGAGTTTTGCACTCATCTCTTGAAGGTATGCATAGTAAGAATTTTAATTCGGGGACGAATTTTTTTTAAGGGGGGGAGATTGTAACATCTTAGAATGCAATTAGTGTTAATTAAGCGATAATGCGGGTTTTCTGTAAAAAGTTTACCAATTTGGGTTCCTCACATTTTATAACAATTAATTAATATTTTATTATTAATTGTTTTGGGCTTACACACACGTGTGCACGTTAATGTGAGGGTTAGTTGTGTTAATCTTGTTAGTGGCCATGACAACATCAAGTTAATCCTTCCTTGCTTAACCTTAACCCCTTGAAATTTGTTTTGTGAGAAGATATTTCTTCTTTGTGTTTTGGAAATGAGAGGAGGTGGCAAGGTGACTCATGGAGGGCATTAATGTTGCATTAATGATGAAGTGAGGGAAAGAGAGTAAGTGTAAGATACACTTACCCTATACTCACCTCTCATGCTTATCACCTCACACACTCTCATTCTCACACTATCTCTTTCTCATTCTCATTATTCTCATCTCCACATTACTTCAACTGAACCCTTGCAATTTCCTTCACTACCCCTTCACAAACCTTCACTAAATATCACCCAAATCACTTCTCAAGACTTGTTTTGCCTCTAAGATGCCTTGGAGCTTGGAAAGCTAGGATCTTTGAGCTTGTGTGGTTAAGTAATGATCTCTATCTATTAAGTAGGTGCTTTTAATGTTGCGTAACTTGTTAGTTTCAGTTTAGAACACGTAAGTTTCGTTTCGTGCAAATATCGTATTTTTAGTCTAGTTTTGGGTCTCGGATAATCTGCTATCAAACCAGATGTTTGTTGGAAAAGTTCTCATCACAGTGACCTAGTGTTGTGATCTAGAACCCACTATAAAAACCTGAGACCATTCCACAAAAACTTGGCCGCAATTATATTGCTTCTGGCTGCAATTTGCGGCCAGACTGGGGAATGGGAGGTTGTGTTTTGGACATAGGGTCTCTGGGGTTGGGTGTGGTCTTGTGGAACTTGCAACTTTTACAAATTGTTTGTGTAGAAAAATCTAGGATCACTTTGCTTTTTTCTAGTGTTTCGACTACGCGCGTTACGTTATCCGACACGGTTCGTGTTCTTGTGTAGCTGTTGCTCTTGGGTTGGTTTTATAGTGTCGCTGCGCATGTTAGCCACTAGACGAACACTTGAGAGTATGTTTGGAGTTGGTGCATCGATCAAACGTAGTGGTTACGTGTTATTGGTCGATTGCTAATGTGAACTTGTTATATTGTTGTTTTATGATCTTAGGGTCGCAGACGAGGACTTCGGGCACTGCAAAGAAGGGAAAGCGAGTGGTTGGCTTTACTTAGCCCAGGATCATTTGTGAGTAGATTTAACATCAATAGGGGAATCGCCCGTATGGCGTTATGTAAGTCGATGTACAACACCCCATGACTTGCGGGGAGGCGGAAAATTGAAAAACGATCTTGTTCTTTGCATGAACATCGACTAACCGAGAATCTTTGCTAAACTATAACTAACAAGAATCATAGAAGTTAACAACTACTATGAAAAGTGATTATACTTAATGAACTGTGTCCTCGTCTTTTCGTTCTCCACCTCCTCCTCAGCCTTCTTCAAGTAGTAGACGATCCACCCGAGAGCTTTACTTCAAGCTTCACCTCAAACTAGAGGTTACTAGGTTTCTTAAAGTGCTAATCCAAGTAACCTAGGTGATATAGAGTTGGATTATGGATTAAGTAGTCTAATCTAATCCTTGGTCTCAACACATGAGAGGGGAGGATTAGGGTTTGAAGAGAGAGAGCTTGAGGAGAGAGAAAGTGAGCAAGAGAATGGAATGAGAAAGTGATCTATCATGATATATATGAAGCATTATCATTTATCCAAAAATGAAATAAAGGATTTAACAACCATGCTTTATAAATATCTATGAGTGATTCATCTCCATGAGTCATTAAACATTTATGATGCATTAATGACATGAATGAATCACACAAATGAGTCACTAATCTCATTAAATGCATATGCCACCTAAACCCCCAAGTCACCATCTTCTAGAACCTTCTTATGAAATTACGAGAACGCCCCTCCTATCCGTGAAAACACGGAAATAACTTTAGACTGTATAAATCCAATATCCGGATACTAGAATCTGGCTCAAACCAAAACCGACTAGTAAAAACTGTCCGAAAGTCGTACGTGCGTAAACACACGTATGTGTCCAAACCCATGTCGTAAAACCATACGACCACTATATCGTTTCGCCTGGAGCAGGGAAACTCTCTATGTGGGACTCTAGAGACTCGACTACTACGCTGGCAGTGGGTTTAACCACAGACCGCAAGCGGCACTAGCTGTACGTAATGGCCCCCAGGTAGATATCGATAAGAAGGCCGATGAGGAAACCCATCCGAACTCCTACTGAGTCTGATGTGACTATCTCCATACAGTCCGGTCTGTTCGTACAAGACTATCGCATATCGGGCCTAGGGGGCGGCAAGCGTCAGTCCCCTAATAGCGGTATAAGTCGTGTCGGAGTGAAGCCCATTACACCCTGAGAAACTACTGGAACCTACCAGTAAATCTTGCTTGCCCTGGCCAGGGACTTTGCGTAATGGCTCTCTGACACAGCGCGATATCAACCCCCAATACCGGGAGAGACGAATCCTGTCTAACCTCCATTGCCACCAAGTGCTCGGGAATGCACCCAACTGCTACCTGTTTGCATGACTCCTTTGAGCCGTGGTAGGGTAGCAATCTAAGAACAGTGGGACACACTCGAGGCGAAGTAGCAGTGTCAAGTCTGCGGACTATGCTGTACTCATGTCACCTGGGAACTGTTAACTGACGACTGGTATAAAACCAACCTACAGTTCCCTGCGAGTCCTGTCCGGTGTACCCGTAACCCAATGAGCACCTGTATACTATCTCCAGTACGACGTACTGACGGCTGTGGGACAGACCATCTCCCCAACTGGGATGAGAAGCGTACACACTAGTCTACTCCGGAGTATCGATGCCCTGTCTCGATAATCCTACGACTAGGGACCTGAATAAGGATATGCTTGTAGACTACCCAGCCCCCACTAGTATAACTGCCATCACAACGCTGGTCGTCAAGTAAGATCCTAAGAGCTCTATCAATACGTATACTCACATATTAAGATAGAAAAAACCAAGTAGCATACTACCATGTTTAGCAAGACTGTTATATACATGTCAATATCCCAAGCTTCCATTAAGTAATATACAAACTAGTATGATACAATAATGGCCCATAGGGCATATACACTAACAATCTCCCACTTGCACTAGGGCCATGTACTGGCATATCGAAGACCGATTATCTCGAGTAGCCTCTCAAACTGTATCTGAGGTAGGGCCTTCGTGAATGGATCGGCTATGTTTTCTTCAGTAGCAACTCTCCGAACCTCGATCTCCAGACGATCAATGATCTCCTGATCAGGTGATACCGCCTTAAGATGTGTCTGGACTTCTGATGGGACCTTGGTTCCTTCGCTAAAGCTATAGCTCCGTTGTTGTCGCAATACAGAGGTATTGGATCAACAATGGTAGGAACCACCTGAAGTTCTATTAGGAACTTCTTCATCCAGACCGCTTCTTTTACGGCATCGCAAGCAGCAATATATTCCGCTTCCATCGTCGTGTCAGCAACGGTGTCCTGCTTGGAACTCTTCCAGCACACCGCCCCTCCATTGAGGCTAAAGACATAACCTGACATGGACTTGGAATCGTCCTTATCACTCTGGAAGCCGGAATCAGCAAAGGCCTCTAACTTGAGGTCTTTTCCGCCGTAAACCAAGAACATCTCCTTAGTCCTTCTTAGGTACTTGAGAATGTTCTTTACTGCTATCCAGTGCTTCTCCCCTGGGTTTGCCTGATACCGGCTTACAACGCTCAATGCGTATGCTACATCTGGTCTGGTACAAAACATCGCATACATTATAGAGCCTACCGCAGAAGCGTAGGGTATAATCGACATGCGATCCCTTTCCAAATCAGTCTTGGGAGACATCTCTTTGGAGAGGATGATTCCGTGACAAGCCGGTAGGTTACCGCGCTTAGAATCATCCATACTGAATCTTTTCAATATGGTGTCTATGTACCTATACTGAGAAAGTCCCAACATCCTCTTTGATCTATAACGATAGATCTGGATCCCAGAATGTAGGTGGCATCACCCAGGTCCTTCATGGAGAACTTCTGTGACAAGAATCTTTTGACTGACTGTAGCATAGGAATATCATTTCCTATTAGGAGAATGTCATCCACGTACAAGACGAGGAATACAACAACTCTCCCTACAATCTTACTGTATATGCATGGTTCATCTGAATTCTTGATAAAGTCAAATTCTTTGACAGTATCATCAAAAAAGATGTTCCAACTCCGCGATGCCTGCTTTAGTCCATAAATAGACTTAAGCAGCTTGCACACTTTACCGCTGCTCCCACTCTGAATGAATCCCTCTGGCTGATCCATATAGACGCACTCTTCCAAATTACCATTTAGAAAGGCCGTCTTTACGTCCATCTGCCAGATCTCATAATCGTGGAAGGCTGCAATAGCAAGAAGGACCCGAATGGATTTGAGCATAGCCACTGGAGAAAAGGTTTCGTCATAGTCCAAACCAGCTCTTTGACGGAAACCCTTTGCAACAAGTCTAGCCTTATAGGTTTCAACCTGTCCATCTACACCAATTTTCTTTCTGAAGATCCATTTGCATCCTACGGGTTTTACCCCATCTGGAGCAATGTCCAAAGTCCATACATTGTTAGTGTACATGAACTCCATTTCGGTCCGCATTGCATCCATCCATTTTACCGAGTCACCGCTCTAAATGGCTTGCTCAAAGCTAGTAGGGTCGTCATTATCAATGACGCAATCTTCTCGATCCCCGTCTATGAGAAAACCGTAGTATCTCTCGGGCGGATGAGACTGCCTACTACTTCTGCGGATAGGCGCTGGTACGTCCCTTTCTTCTGAAACTTCTTGTTCTACCAAACTTTCAGTAACAGCTTGTGGTTCTAGAATTTCTTCCAGTTCTACTGCGCTCCCACTCTTCTGATTTTCTAAAAATTCAGTTTCTAAGAAGCGGGCATGACGAGAAACAAAAACCTTTTGTTCCTCTGCGTAATAGAAACAATATCCCATGGAGTTCTTTGGATATCCCACAAACTTACACTCTACTGAGCGTGCCTCGAGCTTGTTCGGATGCTGCTTTTTTACAAAAGCTGGACATCCCCATGTCTTCATGTACTGAAGATAGGGTTTCTTCCCACTCCACATCTGATATGGTGTGGTAGGCACAGTTTTGGTTGGAACCTTGTTCAAAAGATATGCAGCTGATTCTAGCACATAACCCCAGAAAGATCGCGGTAACTCAGCCTTACTCATCATGGAACGAACCATATCCAATAGGGTTCGATTCCTCCTTTCCGATACACCGTTGTGTTGTGGTGTGTATGGAGGAGTAAGCTGAGAGAGAATTCCATTCTCTTTTAAGAAACCCAGGAACTCGGCACTTAAGTATTCACCACCTCGATCAGATCTCAATGTCTTGATACTTTTGCCTGTTTGGTTTTCCACTTCATTCTTGTATTCCTGGAATTTCTCAAAGGCCTCGGATTTATGCTTCATCAAGAAGATATGTCCATACCTAGAGAAATCATCCGTAAAAGTAATGAAGTAGGAATAACCACCTCGCGCATGTGTAGACATTGGACCGCACACGTCACTGTGTACGAGTCCCAAAAGCTCGTTCGCTCTTACTCCGTGTCTAATAAACGGAGTCTTTGTCATCTTTCCCATGAGACAAGATTCCCAAGTAGCATAAGATTGATATTCGAATGGATTCAAATATCCTTCTCTATGTAACTTAGTTAATCGTGTTTCATTGATGTGACCTAGTCTACAATGCCATAAGAAAGCCTGATTTATTTTTGGAGACTTTCTTTTAAGTGTGTTCTGGATATTGAAAACCTGAGCTTGATTCAATACGTATATACCGTCATCTAATGTACCGGATCCAATCAGAACTTGATTTAGGTGGATGTGAACTACATTGCTTACGAATGTAAAATCATATCCCTCTCTCGAAAGTGAGGACACTGATATGATATTACAAGTCAAACTAGGTACATACAAACAGTTGCGTAGAATCAATATCTGCCCACTTGTCAAACCTAGGCGATATTCTCCCACGGATTCAGCGTCCACGCTCATTCCATTTGCAACTCTGAGAGACAAATCACCTACTCTTATGACTTTACGGTTTCTCAAAGCATGTAATGAATTACAGATGTGAGATCCTACTCCGGTATCTAGTACCCAGGAAGTAGAGTTAATAGACAAACAGTTCTCAATTACAAACACACTTGAGGACGAAACCACAACATGCTTTGTATCCTGGCTACTGGCTTCCAAAGCCCTGCAATCCTTCTGCCAATGTCCGTTCCTATAACAATAGGAACATCCCTCCTTACCTATACCAAGTCCCGAAACTTTTGTCCTTCCCTTTCCTCCTACTTTACTGACACCGTATATCGTCTTTGTAGAGGTCTTCTTCTTTTCACCCTTTGCTATCGCCCTGGATGTAGAAGAAGAAGGTCCCCCATTAAGCAGAGCTTGTGTCTTCCTGGTTTCTTTCAGGATGTAAGTAGAGGGTAGGGACTGTGGAAATAAGTCAGCGTATGACCTGTTTCTCAACGTGGTCTCCAGGTCCTTGAGCTCATCAATATAGCTAGTCATCGTAAGGACGTTGTCCCCTACTGATGACCCGACAGCCAACCTCGCTTGAATTAATTCGTTCGAGGCCTCATATCTTGTGATATGAGATTGCTCTCCATATAAATCTTTGTTATGGAGAAAGATGGAAACTGAGTCCATCTTCTCGTGTTGCTTCTGGTATACACCATCAACAGAAGCCAATACGAGGCACTTGGCTTTCGCTTTATCCTTTTTCCTTGTCTGACGGATATCCATATCCGCGACGGTGGAAACTGGACCTGGGACGGTGGGATCTTGAGTAGTAATAGGGTGGTCCAGCTTGTCATAGGCAATGGACATCTGGACAGACCTTTGCCAGTCATATAAGTCAGATTCAGTCAAATTGTTATCTAGATGTAACCTAGTCATGGTCACAAGGTCGCTGCAATGAGAGAGAGAGAAGAAAACACTTTAGCATGATGCTCTTACAAGTTTAGAATGGTTTTTAATTTATCTAAACTGGATGGCTCCCACTGTTTCTCGAATCCTTCCTCAAACCATAAAAGAAGAATTAGCCAGGACTATTCTCACCGTACAATTCTTGCTTAACCGTTCAGCCAGGCAAGTGTCAATATTTCGAGGGAGGTTTTCCAACGCTTTTGCGAAGTTCCTTAATTAAATAACCTCTTTTCTCTGGGGGCGTAGCCCCACTGACACCTTTCTCGGCACCTACTTGGTTTATAGCATTGATCGTTAAGTGACGAATCTCCTGATAAGTAGCATATACTCACAGTAGGATCGGGATCCAAATATCATCGTATGATAATGTTGAAGGAATCCTACCAACATTCATCAAACTCCAAATGGTATGCAACACTAGCAAGTTTCAGTTTCTTTAGAAACTCGCAATGTGGATTTTTTTGCCCCATGTTCTTATGACCTTGACGAAAGCCAACAAATCATAAGTCACATGTCAAGTTCTGCCCATCATTATCTTGTTAATTTGAACCCACCCGTACATACCTTTGACGAAAGCCAACAAGGTAATACGACTGTCTCAAACCAACTCATCTATCTATGCAACAAATGAATACCCCAGCAGCTACCAAACACTATGCATTGACGAATGCCAACAAACATAGCTTGAATACTACTGACTATCCATAAGAAATGACGGAGGGCTACGACTGGTTTTGGCGAAACCTTGAACGTAGTGAACTTGATATAATCGAAGGAACCTGATAGCTTTTTAAAAGGAGTGGTTAAAGCTCCGCAATTAAAAATTCTGCTATTTTAAAATAACCGAGTGGTTTCTTTTAAATTTGTTCCAACGATTCAACTTTGGTTTATTTTCATTGTATTAATAATAATGCGTCCCATCATTAACCTATCATTGCAGAAAACAACGAAAATACAGCGTCCTCTTATGCCATCCGCATTCGCCACTGGGTCCCGTCATCACCCGTTAGGTTACTTAACTAACGACAGAGCGGGGGCTGGGCTAGCGCTGGTGTAAAACATAAGTGACGTCTAAATAGCTATCATATATAGATATTGTACATTCATCAAACGCAATAATAGGCATTCCAGATCTCATATGAACATTATTGGATTTGCAAGCAAACCGCGTTTATTTAGAGCCTGCAACAAAAGACGGATTACACAGTTGTGATGAATAACCATTACCCCACTCTAGACCCCTACGGGTACGGCAAACTATCCGCCAAATACCCGAAGTGAAGCGGTCTCCCTCAACAAAGTTAGTAGGCCACTAAACACTTCAAAGTACCCGATAGTTTGTGCACCCCACCTTGGGTCTTTCCTAGGAGCAAAAACAGTAAAATGAAATAATACAACGGTGGCTACAACCGCAACCTGGATGTGCCCCGCAAAATAATATTACAACATATTACAATTACATTGAATGAATGAATATAACAACCTATCTCAAAACCCCGGCTAATCATCACAACAGTCCAATACAGTTCACAACCACAAACAGTAAAAACCATTACAGAAATGTGCAACCCCCTACCAACTGACATACTAGCAGTTAGGGGAGGTTTACGAACACATTATACAATCACAGATATAATCAAATTAGCAAACATCGTATAATTTCGATCGAGCAAACATATCATATTCTACTCCCAAAACTTCTCTGTGCACCTGAGACTTTGAGCAGAAAATAAACATTCCAGAAAACACAACAATATCACAAAAGAATAACAGGAGCAAACTGGGTCGAATCGGCCCCAACTCGGCCGCGGATCCGCGGCGGATCGGTGGGATCGACCGCGGTTCCGCGGCTGTATGGCCGATTCACTGACCCATTTTTCTCCAGTGTTCTTATCTTTCTAAGCTTGTTACTCTGCAGCAACCTAAAAAATTTTTAGAGCCTGTTTTGAAATCGACAGAAACTTATGATATCGATGTCTTTTTCGGTTCGTTTTGCGTTCGAAATTCATACGACTTTGCTAATGAGTTAATTATTGTTTAGCGAGGCTCTGATACCACTGTAAGTCGATGTACAACACCCCACGACTTGCAGAGAGGCGGAAAATTGAAAAACGATCTAGTTCTTTGCATGAACATAGACTAACCGAGAATCTTTGCTAAACTATAACTAACAAGAATAATAGAAGTTAACAACTACTATGAAAAGTGATTATACCTAATGAACCGTGTCCTTCGTCTTTTCGTTCTCCACCTCCTCCTCAGCCTTCTCCAAGTAGTAGACGATCCACCCGAGAGCTTTACTTCAAGCTTCACCTCAAACTAGAGGTAACTAGGTTTCTTAAAGTGCTAATCCAAGTAACCTAGGTGATATAGAGTTGGATTATGGATTAAGTAGTCTAATCTAATCCTTGGTCTCAACACATGAGAGGGGAGGATTAGGGTTTGAAGAGAGATAGCTTGAGGAGAGAGAAAGTGAGCAAGAGAATGGAATGAGAAAGTGATCTATCATGATATATATGAAGCATTATCATTTATCCAGAAATCAAATAAAGGATTTAACAACCATGCTTTATAAATATCTATGAGTGATTCATCTCCATGAGTCATTAAGCATTTATGATGCATTAATGACATGGATGAATCACACAAATGAGTCACTAATCTCATTAAATGCATATGCCACCTAAACCCCCAAGTCACCATCTTCTAGAAGCTTCTCATGAAATTATGAGAACGCCCCTCCTATCCGTGAATACACGGAAAAAACTTTAGACTGTATAAATCCAATATCCCGATACTAGAATCTGGCTTAAACCAAAGCCGACTAGTAAAAACTGTCCGAAAGTCGTACGTGCGTAAACACACGTATGTGTCCGAACCCATGTCGTAAAACCATACGACCTCTATATCGTTTCGCTTGGAGCAGGGAAACTCTCTATGTGGGACTCTAGAGACTCGACTACTACACTGGCAGTGGGTTTAACCACAGACCGCAAGCGGTACTAGCTGTACGTAACGGTCCCCAGGTAGATGTCGATAAGAAGGCCGATGAGGAAACCCATCCGAACTCCTACTGAGTCTGATGTGACAATCTCCGTACAGTCCGGTCTGTTCGTCTAAGACTATCGCATATCGGGCCTAGGGGCGGCAAGCATCAGTCCCCTAATAGCGGTATAAGTCGTGTCGGAGCGAAGCCCATTATACCCTGAGAAACTACTGAAACCTACCAGTAAATCTCGCTTGCCCTGGCCGGGGACTTTGAGTAATGGCTCTCTGACACAGCGCGATATCAACCCCCAATACCAGGAGAGACGAATCCTGTCTAACCGCCACTGCCTCCAAGTGCTCGGAACTACACCCAACTGCTACCTGTTTGCATGACTCCTTTGAGCCGTGGTAGTGTAGCAATCTAAGAATAGTGGGACACACTCGAGGCGAAGTAGCAGTGTCAAGTCTGCGAACTATGCTGTACTCATGTCTCCTGGGAACTGTTAACTAACGACTGGTATAAAACCAACCTACAGTTCCCTGCGAGTCCTGTCCGGTGTACCCGTAACCCAACGAGCACCTGTATACTATCTCCAGTACGACGTACTGACGGCTGTGGGACAGACCATCTCCCCAACTAGGATGAGAAGCGTACACACTAGTCTACTCCGGAGTATCGATGCCCTGTCTCGATAATCCTACGACTAGGGACCTGAATAAGGATGTTCTTGTAGACTACCCAGCCCCCACTAGTGTGACTGCCATCACAACGCTGGTAGTCAAGGAAGATCCTATGAACTCTATCAATATATATACTCACATATTAAGATAGAAAAAACCAAGTAGCATACTACCATGTTTAGCAAAACTGTTATATACATGTGAATATCCCAAGCTTCCATTAAGTAATATACAAACTAGTATGATACAATAATGGCCCCTAGGGCATATACACCAACACGTTATGCGTCGGGGCTAGATATGATATGATATTAGCCACATGTTTATTTTGCACATATAGAGATTGTGCATAAAACTTCATTGCATATTATTACTTGTTGTGCTTGGACTTGTACCCATTGGACATTGCACTATTATTGACGGTTCATGTTGCATGAGCACTAATTGCATGCTACACACACTCTGTCGATAATTTCCATGACACGCACAATATATATATGCATATGTGATATTGTATCGGTAATTGCCATGACATGCTTACACCTATACATATGTGATATCGTATTGGTTAGGGACATTGAGACATGGCCTTATATTCCATTGTGCATATGACATATAGCATACCTGTATACCTACATGCTTACACATATGCCTTGCCATGCCTACATGCTAGCTACCTATATATCTATGTGGTATTGTACCATTAGTGACATGTATATACACATATGAGACATAGCTACATGTACATCTTGCATACATACTTACATGTACACCCATATACCTATATGGTATTGTACCATTAGTGACAGGTATATACACATATGAGACATAACTACATGTACATCTTGCATACATACTTACATCATTATTGATAGGTATGTAACCATATACCTTACTATAGCTATATGTTCACCTTTATATGATGTTGCGTTGGATTTTGGAGAAATTAGGAACCGCATGATATGTTTAATAACTTGTTGCAGTTAAATAGCGGTTTTTTCCTTTATATGCTCACATTACTGTTTTATGTTGCATATATTATATTCATGGATTTTCGCATTGAGATATGGATTTCACATGATGTTTTCTGGATTTGAGGACCGTGGTAGTTCATTAAATTATGCATTGTTTGAAAGACCCGGTTTCTTTTGATATGATATTTCATTGCGTCCACCATGAGATTTCTCGGTTCTGAGATTGTGTTATTACCCGATGCGAGGAGTGGAGTGGGTCGTGTGCGGGTACATGGTGAGACCCGGAGGTACCCCGGAGCAAGATTGTCACAGATGATGGCGATGAGCTCGAGGCAGGGGAGTACTACCTTACCGGTGACATTATTTGATTTCGGCGGTTATCTTGAGGATACCGACCGAAGTTATGTACGGACATGCCTTGCGAATTTCGGGTGTTGAACACTCAGGTTTCTTAAGATGTAGTACATGACATCAGGGCCAGTCGTGGTGACGGCGCCTAACAGGTGAGTTTTTATGTGTCGATACTGGGCACTAGTTTTCATGATGTTTTTGGGTGTCGATGTTGGACACTCAGATTCCATGAGACTTACAGGTTATGAGGACCGATCCGAGGGCCGATATGAGGGCCGATCTGAGGGCCGATTTGAGAAATTTGGGATTTTGATTATCTTGATGGACACTGGTCCTGCCACGATGAGGATTCCGTAAGGATGATATGTTTTATCCCATACTCCACATTTATTTGATATGCATTGATTTATGTATTAGTTGTACCTGATAGAGCACCTTACATGACTGTTGCATATACATATTGCCATGTATTTCTATCAGCTTGCATGTGATAGATTATCGCACTACGTGCATACTTGTGATTACCTGCATATGTTATTTACTATTCACGAGTTGGCAACTCACCCCCGTTGTGCCACAGTGTTTTGCAGGTAGTCCCTCAGGGCAGTCGCGGCGGGACTTCTTCTTCCTATCGTATCATCTTTTGCAGTGGTCGGCTGACTTTGTGCAGTTTTGCTATAGGTGGGTTTTGCGGTTATCCGATTTTGCTCATTGTATATTCGTTGTTTCTAGTACTCTCCATCTACTACTTCATGTATTGACTTAGAGACGAGTTGTGAGGATGATATTGTATATTAATTTGTGACTTTGGATGTCTTTTATGCTGTTGTCACTTTATATTGTCCTTTTCTTCGCTACGGCGTTGTATATCTGTTGTGGTGGTTGTTTTCCGCCTTGGGGCGTGGATTTGCTCCCGTTGGGAATGCTTTGCTTATATTTTATGTTTGTACCCTTTTCGGAGCTAGTTTTTACAAAGGAGGTGCTGCCAAATTTTAAAAGGAAGTAAATTTGGACTTTAAAGATTTTTACTTGAGATTCCTAAAAGCTTTAAACAATGTTCTTACTAATTTTGATGGTTTAGATTTCTAGGTTTTTGGCTTACTTAAATTGCGTTACGCCTGTAGACGTTACGTGGTTTAAGGGCCGTCACATTCCAAATTTCGGGTCGTGACACCGCCCGTATTCGGAGCGAGATTAACCAGTTTGCCCAACTTCCCAGCGAACCCTTTTGGAAATGCTTTGAACGGTTTAAAGATCTTCTTGTCCAATGCCCTCATCACGAAATCGATACATGGCAACTTTGCCGAATTATATATGAGGGTGTTAATCCGGCGACAAAACAAATGCTAGAAACCATTTGTCAATGTCTTTTCATGTCAAAAGACGATGGCGAAGCATGGCAATTTCTGGAAGATCTCGCCGAACAAACATTATAATAGGAGAGCACTAAACCAACATCGTTTTCATTTAGGGTAGGTATCCATCAGCTCAACGTTTCCATCGCAGTGAAAGCCGAAATGGCCACGATGCAAAAGAAACTCGAAGCTATGGAAATCAAATTCTCTTCATCCTCCCTAAACCAAGTTATACTCCCCAAAACCGTGTATGGTTGCTGTTTTGACCCATCACATTTAACAGAAGAATGTTCTTTGAATCCTCCGTCTCAAGATCATGAACAAACTAATGCTGCTTTTCAGCAACAACTTAGAAATGATCTTTATTCATCCATTTATAATCTGGGATGGAGGAATCATCCTAATTTTGCTAGAAACCAAAACTAGTCTCAAAATCAAAATAAGTTCCCAAGCCAAAAAAACTATCAAAGGCTTTCCCCACAGCAACAACAGTCACCACAACAAATTCAGCAGCCCTTTCAACCGCAAGCTTTTCAAAATCCGGCAAACAACTTTGCTCCTTATAATAATATATCAACGGCTGATACCAATAAAATCTTTACACTCGAACGAAGCTTAGAAACGTTTATTAAACAATCCACACAAACGACGACTAATTTAATATCATCTATCCAAATGCTGATGCAACAAACTGCTTCCCACAGTGAAAGCATAAGATCGATAGAAGCACAAATTCCACAGTTGAATGCCGCAATGAGTGAGAGGGGGGGAACTTCCTGTAAGTCGATGCCGCGCCCCCCACATGTTCGCGGGGAGGCGGAAATTGCAAAAAATGATTTTTACGGGCTTCGCAATACCGACTTGAACCAAGGATCGAACTTAAACCATAGCTAGCAAACTACTTGAGATTTAACTACTCGGATGAATGTTATACCTCATAGTATTGTGTCCTTCGGGTCTTCTCGCTGACCTCCTCATCATCGTAGGCTCCGAGGATCGAAACGGATCAAAGCTTCCCTGTCGGCTTCCTCGAGTCAAAGACGATCCACCCGAAAGTCTATAGTCCGAGCTCCAACCTCAAATCCGAGGTAATTAGGGCAACTAGCTTCCTAAAATAGATGGCCTAAGTGATGTAGAGAATGAAGATGAGTTAGTTTGTCTCTTGGAACCCTAGGTTTCTCAACTCATGAGACTTAAGAGTTGAGAGGAAGAAGAAGGAGATGGCTTGAGGAAAGAGAAAATGTTTTTCATAATGATAATTGAGATGGCTCTCTTGATATGACTACAAGCATAGCAAGAAAATATCTCACCCAAAATATCTAGTGCCACAAAATCTCACAAAATATCTAAGTCAAATAGTCAAACCAAGTAGCCATGGCACAATTATCATTTATAAAAAATAACAAATAATTTCCTGAACCTCATAATTGTTTTAATCAAGTCAATGGTCAAAACCCTAATGAGGTGTCTCCTCCAAAAAAACAATTTTGAGTAATTACAAGAATGCCCCTCTCATCCGTATATACATACCCATATCCGTGTTTCGCGAAACACGAATACAATGAGACGAAAATAATCTATCAATATAATACTAGGATCCGGCTTAAACCAAAGCCCACTAGTATTATCCGCCCAAACATCATACGCGCACAAGTGCATGTACGTGATCGAAGCCCTGCCGTAAAATCATACGGCCTCTACATCTTTCGCCCGATGCAGGGAAACTCTCTGTGTGGGACTCTAAAGACTCGATACTACGCTGGCAGTGGGTTTAACCATAAGCCGCAAGCGGTACTAGCTGCACGTAACGGCTATCCAGGTATGTGTCGATAAGAAGGCGGATGAGCTAACTCATCCGAACTCCTACTGAGCCTGTATGTGACAATCTATGTACAGTCCGGTCTGTTCGTCTAAGAGTATCGCATATCGGGCCTAGGGGCGGTAATCGTCAGACCCCTAATAGCGCAATAAGTCGTGTCGGAGAGTAGCCCAAAACACCCTGAGAAACTACTGGAGTACCTACCAGTAAATCTCGCTTGCCTTGGCCAAGGACTTTATGTAATGGCCTTCCGAACACAGCGCGATATCAACCCCCAATACCGGGAGAGATGAATCCCATCTGACCATCACTCCCTCTAAGTGCTTCAGGACTGCACCCAACTACTACCTGTTTGCACGACTCCTTTGAGTCGTGGTAAGGTAGTAATCAAAGTACAATGGGAACATACTCGAGGCGAAGTAGCAGTGTCAAGTCAACGAACTAAGCTGTACTCATGTCACCTGGGAACTGCTACCCGACGATAGGTATAATACCCACCAACAGTTCCCAACGAGTCCTGTCCAATATACTCATAACCTAATGAGCACATACATACTATCTCCAGTACGACGTACTAATGGCTGTGGGACATACCATCTCCACTGCTGGGATGAGAAGCGTATACACTAGTCTATCGTGGAGTATCGATGCCCCGTCTCGATAATCCTACAACTAGGGACCTGTATAGGACGTGCTTATAGACTACCCAGCCCCCACTAGTGTGACTGCCATCACAACGCTGGTAATCAAGTAAAGATCTTAAGGGCTATACCAATATGTATAAGCGATATGCTAAGAAAACACATGCGCATATTGAGGTAGAATCAAACTATGTAGCATACTACCATTTCGAGCAAGACGGTTACTATATCCGTGTATATCCCAAGGTCCCATTAAGTAATATACAATCCAGTATGATACAATAATGGCCTCTAGGGCATATATCACTAACAATCTCTCACTTGCACTAAGGCCATATACTGGCATATCGCAGACCGAAGATCTCGAATAGCCTCTCGAACACTGTCTGAAGGATGGCCTCTGTGAGTGGATCTGCAATGTGTTGGAGATAGTTCCCTCAGAGTCAATTATTGGATCACAGGCACGTGATTACAATGATTGAGAGAGGACCTATACTGTTAGAACAGTCTTACTCAAGATGATAGCATGCTATCTGGTTTACCTTTATCATCGTATACTGTTTTTGGTGACCTTACAGGTCACTATTGCGCATTGATAGAGCTCCTAGGATTCTTGCTTGACTGCCAGCAGTATGAGGGCGATCATATGTTAGTTATATGTATGCCTTAGAGGCCATTACTGTACATTGGATGTATATTGTAGTGGATGCTGGGACATATATAGGTAGGACTTTCTTGCTCGACATGATAGTATGCTATCTGGTTGCTCTTTATCTTAACGTGTATACTTTCTGTCTCTCTGTTACATGTTGATAAAGCCCTTAGGATGTGTACTCGACTTCCAGGACTATGATGTAGATCATACTAGTGGGGCCTCGGTAGTCCATGAGTACATCTTTAAATGTTCCTAGTCGTGGGAATATCGAGACGGGGCATCGATATTCCAGAGTAGACTAGCGTATATCTTCTTGACCCATGTGATGGGTGATGGATGATCCCATATCCATTGGTGTTTGACATCAGAGATGGTATGCGGGTGCTCAGTGGAGACTGGGTACACTGAACGGACTCGCCGAGAACTCCCAGATGGTATTATACCTCACGTCAAATGGCAGTTCTCTGGTGACACTGGTACAGCTTAGTCTGTTGACCCGAGATCGTCATAGATTCTTCTGTGTCTCCCACTGTGCTTTGATTTCCACCCTACCATGGCTCTACTGAGTTGTGCAAACAGGTGGTTTTTGGGTACAGTCCCGATTCACATGGAGGCAATGAGCGATAGGAGGGGATTCGTCTCTCCCGGTATTGGGGGTTGATGTTACGCTATGCTCGACTGGCCATAACTGGAAATCCCTGGCCAGGGTTGAAGTGATATACTGGTAAGAGTTATCAGTAGTTTCACGCTTGTTGTGGACCTTACATCGGCTTGACTTATCAAGCTACTGGGGTCTGACGTTTACCACCCCTAGGTGAGATATGCGACATATCAGACGAACATACCGGACTGTACGGTAAGTGTTGCTGGTTGGATTCACAGGAGTGTGAGCGGGCTTGCTCGTTGATCTTCTGATCGCTCAATACCCGGATGGCCGTTACGTTTAGCAGACCGCTTGCGGCTTGTGGGTTCTTGATATGATCATCACCTGCTGCCGGCGTATTGACGAGTCTTTAGAATCCTACACAGAGGTTTCCTGGCTCAAGCGAAACGAAATAGGAGCGCATATGAGATATGTGCGGGAACGAGAATAATATCAGTATGTGATACTGAATTCCCTTCTCGCGATTTGTATCATCGGACGGTTATATGAGATATAGCCGGGTTACCGAATCAAATGTTGATTTGATATATTGATACACTTGATATTAGTCGGTTATATGCAGTATGACCGGATCATTAAATCAAGTGTTGATTTAATGATTTAATGTATAATTATATATTAGATATATTACTTCACATTAACTAGTATTTGTTCACTTAAGATGGATTTTCTCACTTGATGTGCACATTGTATATATGATATAGTTTTGTGCACTAGTTTGTATCATGTTTGATGATACATGCAAACTAGAGTGTGTGTATGCTTTAAACCATCTTTAGGTTAATGGTTAGGTTTTAATTAATTTATTTATTTTATTTATTTACTTTTGGCAAAAATGAAATGGTGGCTAACTTTGTTTTTGCTTTAAGCTTCATGAAGCTTCTTAGCATTATCAACCATTTGTTTTTTCCTTAACCTAACCATTACATCTAACCCTAGTTTATTCTCTACATGTGTTTATCTCACCCATGGTTGCATTATGATAAGAATCACTTGGATTTTCTTTTTAACATAATTCTTTTTCTTTCTTCTTCTTCTTCTTCTTCTTCATGAAGAGAAGAAAGCTCTCTTGAAAATTTCCAAGTGAGAAATCCAATTCCAAAGTGAACCCACTTCCTATTTCTTCATCCTCTACCACTTGCCATGTAGTAGAGTTTGTTATCTTCATAAGTTTCATGGCCTAGTGAAGATGGAGCTTGAGTTTGAGTTGCCTCGACGTAGATCATCTTCGGCATCGAAGTCAACGACCTAGCCCATTCATTTCTCCGATGAAACCATCGCTAGAGTCCGGAATCCGATGATCGCAGTGGAGGGACATCATCACGGAGCTAAAGAGGTGGAGGACCGGATCTACAAAGGTTGTAGTCGCTTTCACTTATTAGTTAAGTTGTTAACTTGTTGTAGTTTCGCCTTTACCTCTAGTTAACGATCTAGTATAGGGTTCTTTGGCATATGGAAAAATTTGATTTTGGCATGTTTGATCAGTTGTGGAACCTCATGGGTGTGCCTAGAAACCCTACAGTGGTATCAGAGCCTAGCTAGAGCCTTAGGCGAAGTGTAGACAAAGTTAGAAGTCCGATCGAACCCGAAACCCTAATCAAAAACCCTTCTTTGTACTTTTTTTGAAATCGTGGATTTTTGTGAATTAAAAATATGCAGAAAAATCAGCAGGGTTTTCTAAGAAATACTGTGCATCACGTGCGCCTGAGTCCACTAAAGCGCCGCGGAACCGCGGCAGGAGCATGGCTCGTGCGGTGGTTCCGCGGCCATACAGTCACAATAGTCTTTGAATTTTGCACAGTAATTCCTATCTTTTAGTGCTGTTTTTTTCTGGGAATTTTTAACTTCTACTCAAGAGTTGAGTTTTCTGGGTTGTATTGAGAGTTCGTAGATTCGATCGGATTGTCTAATTTTGTCTATATGTTTTTCTGGGTAATTTAGAACATGTTAAAAAGTTCGACCGGATATAAATACTCAATTTTTCCCCTGCCGGGAAATTTCCAAGTGTTGGATTTTTCCGTAGTTTGAGAACGTTCTGAGTAGTGCAAGTAACGCGATGGACCCTCTAGAAGACAACAAAGCTTAACTCGATTATGTGACCGTCTTGAATTGCCCTTTGAACCTTAGGGTTTGGGGCAGTACGGCGTGCCACATGTGAGGCGTTGGCTTGACCTTTCTACGGCTGGACCGTCGGTACTGTGGCATGAAGTGAATGTTTTTGAACTTATTTCATGTGTTAAGTTGTTTCGGGAAAACTTGGGTGTTTGATTGTTCGATCGGAAAGTTTAACATTTTCTATTTATTTGGAATGTGATACAATATTTGGAATCCACAAGTAGTTATGAGATAACTGAATGAATGTTATGAATCTAGAAGTTTAGTCTCACTTGATCGGTTGCCACGGGATTTTGATGTGATCAAAAGTCCGTCGCAATCACGTAGCGTACGCGGATACTCGCCGGATAAACTTAATAGACAGCTACACCCCTTAGCCCCGACCAAGTGACTGTAGGAGAACCCCGTCGCCGAAAGCATCCGTTCGGGTGCTCGCGGTAGCGGTGTTCCGCCTTAGTGCACTTCGTCGACGGCATCGGGGGTGCGGCCGTCTACTAAAGTTTGCGACGAGCATTCGATCAGGATGTCGGGAATCTTGTTGAATTGCCCGACTTGATATTGAAAAGAGTTTTCGATAATGAGACTAAAATGCGGGGTTTATAATTGTTTGGAATGCGAAATCTCATGAATTCATTTAGTTAAGCATGCGATGTCTAAAGAGTTTGCGGATTCCAACTGTTGAAGTTTTACACTTTCTTTTCTGCGACCGTAAGTGTAATATGTGATATCACCGGTTTCGTTGCTATATGTCAACGACAATTGGGATGCGCATATTTACTTACGTTGATGACATGTGATGTTATGTGTTGCTGGATATATTATATTGGATCGTCGTGTTTGAATAGCCGGGGAGTTTTTATGTGAGATGAGTTTTTTTTCTTTTTCATTCATGTAAAAACTTGTATGTATTCTTTTATTAGGGCACTTCCAGGTTGCGGAAGATGTCACCGTTGATGTATATTATTTACTTTTCCGTATTAGGATAGACCCAAGGCGGGAAGCACAAGTAACCGGGTTCTAGGGTCCAGTGGGAGACCATCTCGAGAAGTCGAGTCCGGGTCTCCTAACCCTAGAATTGGTAGGGTTGCTTGCCGCTCTCGTAAGGGTCTAGGGGTGTGGGATTGGCTATTCATCACGACCGTGGAATCCTTGTTTTATTCAGGCTCAAAATAAAACACGGACGTCCTAGTATATCCAATATTTCATATGATATTTTCTGCTGCGTTATCTGCGATGTGATCATGTGATATGTTCAGATAGATATTGTATGTAGTATATATGATATATTATATAGACATTGCTTATGTTTTACACCCGCGCTAGCCCTGCCTCGTTCTGGCGTTAGTTACGTAACCTAACGGTGCAGACGGGACATCGAGGCGAATGCGGATGGCATAAGCGTACGTTATATTTATCTGTGATGTTTAGGTGGACTTAAATGATGGGACATTCATTGATGAGATTAATGAAAGAAAATAAACCTAAAAGATGTTGTGGAATCGAAATTCAAAATTAAAAACAGGTAGCTACAGTTCTTGCTTTGCATCGCGGTGTTCCTTGTAGAACATCCAGCACCTTATTCGATAAGGAAAGGGCCGAGATCCCTTCACCGGGAGTGACCCCTTTAGCAATAACTGGCAGATGCTACAACCCTCGGTTTGTCTTTTGATTGCTTCTATAGTTTCTGCTTTGCACAGCGGTATATATGATATATCCTGCACCTTATTCGATGAGGAAAGGGCCGACGATCCCTTCACCGGGAGTGACCCCTTTAGCAAAACTAGAAAAGCCTCAAAAACATTCCATTTAAAAACCATTTGATTCAACAACGAGATCAAGTTCAAAGCGTTAAAGGTTTTATTAAAAACCATCTGCAACCCTCCGTCATTTTAGAAAGTAGAGTACTTAGTATTCGTGCTGTATTTGTTGACCATAGTCAAAGCACAGTGTACGGTAGCTAAGTGATGTCTTCCTACACCGCATATGATGCGATTAGTTAGGACAGTCGCGTGGCTTTGTTGACCTTAGTTAAGGGTCATGTGGGTGGGTCTAATTAATCACAAAATGACGGGTAGAACTTGACTAGTGCTTATGATTTGTTGACCATAGTTAAGGTCATAAGTGCTAGGGGTAAAAACCATTATCGGGAGTTTCAAGTGTTGAAATTTGCAATGAGATTGCATACCTTCTATATGATAGTTGGATCCCGATACCCACTGCGAGTAATTGTTACTCCTGGAAGAGTTTTGCACTTTATAATTAGCCGATCAAGTAGGTGTCTAGAAAGGTGTCAACGGGGTTACGCCTCTGGGAAAACGAGGTTTACTGTAATTAGGTCCGTACGAAAGCACGGGGAACCTCCCTCAAAGTACCAACACTGTCCTGGCTGAAAGATTGGCGAACTTGTAGAGTGTAATTAATCCCGGCTAGTCTTTCCTTTTAAGGTTTGAAGGAAGATTTGATAAAAACAGTGGGAGCCATCCTGATTAGATAAAATAAATAACCATTCTAATCTTACAAGATCGCACGCAGAGTGTTTTCTTCTCTCTCTCTCTCTCCAGGTAGCGACCATATCATACCTTAATCGAGATAATAATATGGATGTATTGACCGAATCCGCTTGTTATACTGAGCTGGGGAACGTTGGTCCCGCTCCAACTTATAATTGTTATAAGACAGAGCAGGAAATAGGGGAATGCCAGGATTCCCATGCCGCCCAAACGAAGAAAGTGCATGAGATGCATCTCCTTCGGGTGTGTTCATTATAAAGAACTGTTTCTCAGTATCCTTTGCATCCTGGGTATTTGATACCAGATCAGGATCCCAGATATGTAATCCGTTACGTGGGCTACAGAAAGGTAGAGAACTGAGAACGAGTGATAAATTTCATGAGACAGAAAACGGGGCAAGTGTTGCAGCCAAGTCTGTTGGTCACTGTCACCCTGTATTACCAATACATTGATTCTGAACAAATGTTATTAAATACCGAACCTGATGTACAAAATCATATCAATCTCTTTATTAGTAAAGAAGGATATAATTTTGTATTGTTGAACATTGTTTTGAACATTTCAAAAGTTGATCGGTTCAGGCACGTTATCTAAAAGCATTGACGTTCTAAATCAAACTACAGTTCCTAGTATACAGAACACACACAAGAGGAAGAGTTCAGAAATGAACGAATCCTTCTTGAGGCATTGTAGACTAGGTCATATCGATGTGACCCGACTGGCTGAAGTTACATTTTTTATGCATATTTAAATCAGTTTGAATTTACATCTTGTGAAACTTGCCAGTCATGTCACAAAGATAAGATGAACATAGCTCTGTTTATTGGAAACAGAGAAAGAGTTAGTAAACTCTTGGGACTGATACATGATGATGTATGTAAGGTCCCCTGTCTACACATGCCAGGACCGGTTCTTTGTACTTCATTACATTCTCTGATAATCTCTCAAGATTCAGCCATATGTTCCTGTTGAAACATAAGTCCGAAGCTTTTGAGATATTCACAGAATATAAGTTAAAAGTAGAGAACCAAAAACCGGGTATAAGTATTATGTCCTATGATAAGATCAGGGAGGAGAATACTTGTGCATAGAATTCCTGGACTATTCTAAAGGAGAATGAGATTCTCTCTCAGCATCACTCCTTCGAATACACCATAGCACAACGGAGTATCGGGGCGGAGCAATCGCACCCTATATGATATAGTGCGCTCTATGATGAGTATTACTGAGTTACCTATTTCCTTTTAGGGTTGTGCGCTTGAGAAGTTGAATACCTATTGAATTAGATTCGAATCAAATCAGTGCTTACCACTCCATATAAGATATGGTATGGGAAGAGCCTATCTCTTAAGTAAGTAAAGATTTGGGGTTGTCCGGCTTATGTCAAAAGCAAAATCCGGACAAGATCGAGGCAAGGTCAGTTCTGTAGAACTGGAAAGGTTCCAGCTATACAAACTGCAGCTGATGATCTGACAGAACCAAAGGATTCAATAGTCCCCAACGAACCTCAGCCTCTCCGCCGATCTAGCAGGGTTCCTCATCCGCCTGAGAGATACTTTGGTTTCTCGATGACAGTGGGAGCGAGGAATGCATCATGAGATGATGACCTAACTAGTTTCGAGCTGGCCATCGAGAGTAGGGACTCTGTAAGAATGGCTGGATGCTTAGCGATCTGAGATGGAATCCATGTACACCAACAAAGTATGGACTTTGGATGCTATATCTGAAGGGTTAAATCCCCATCAGGAGGAAGTATATCTTGAGAAGATTACTTGGTGTAGATGGAAAAGTTGAGACTTTCAAAGCTAGACTTGTTAAAGGTTTTCGTCATCGACCAGGCGTGGATAATGATGAAACCTTTTCCAAGGACGATGCTTAAGTCCATCCAGATCCTACTTGCCATTGCTACATACCATGACTACGATATCTGGTGGTTGGGTGCCATGACTACTTTTCTAAATAATGATTTAGAAGAGAACGTCTATAAGAACACAGCCAGAGGACTTCATAAATAGTGGGAGCAGCGGATACGTGTGCAAGTTGCTTTACAGAATAAAGCAGGCATCGCGGAGTTGGAACATCTGTTTTGATGTGGTAGTCAAAAAGGTTTGACTTCATCAAAATGGTAGATGAACCTTGTATATACAAAACGATAGTAGAGAGTAAGATGGTCATCCTCGTATTGTACGTGGACAACATACTCTTGATAGGAAAAGAGTTTCCTATACTACGATCGGTCGATCTCCTCTTATCACATGGATTCTCCAATAGGATAAAGGTGATACCTCCTAAATCCTGAGATTTGGATCTATAAGATAGACCTAAAGGGATGTTAGGGTTCTCACTAGGTATAGTGAGATGGTATCAATCGATCCTGGGGAGAATCACTGGAAAAGTTCCAGACTGATAAGCACGACTGATGTCAGTCGCAGGCATTGTCTTTACCCTCAGTGGAGGGACGGTATGTTGGAAGAGTTCCAAGCTAGATACCGTGGCAAACTAGACGATAAAGGCTGGTAATATCGCTATTAAAGATACTACCAAAGAGGCAGTTTGGGTGTATATTGGTTCATGAGATGAACTAGGTTCCTACCATTGTGTGATAATGGAAGTGTGGCTTTGGCCCAGGAACCCTGGTCCCGTCAGTGACCCAGACATATTCTTAGGCAGCATCACCTGATCATGGAGATAGTTGATCTCCAGGGTGATCGAGGTTAGGAGAGTAGACTCAGAGGGCAACACGGCGGATCCACTCACAAAGGCTTATTCCCAGAGAGAGACTTATATGGGATGGTTGAGTATTATATACTGCAACCACTGCTACAGATGGCCCTAGTGCAAGTGGGAGATTGTTAGTTATATGTATGCCCTAAAGGCCATTACTGTATATTGGATGTATATTGTAGTGGATGCTGGGACATATATAGGTAGGACTTTCTTGCTCGACATGATAGTATGCTATCTGGTTGCTCTTTATCTTAACATGTACACTTTCTGTCTCTCTGTTACATGTTGATAAAGCCCTTAGGATGTGTACTCGACTTCCAGGACTATAATGTAGATCATACTAGTGGGGCCTGGGTAGTCAATGAGTACATCCTGCAATGTTCCTAGTCGTGGGAATATCGAGACGGGGCATCGATATTCCAGAGTAAACCAGCGTATATCTTCTCGACCCATGTGATGGGTGATGGATGATCCCATATCCATTGGTGTTTGACATCAGAGATGGTATGCGGGTGCTCAGTAAAGACTGGGTACACTGAACGGACTCGCCGAGAACTCCCAGATGGTATTATACCTCACGTCAGATGGCAGTTCTCTGGTGACACTGGTACAGCTTAGTCTGTTGACCCGAGATCGTCATAGAGTCTTCTGTGTCTCCCACTGTGCTTTGATTTCCACCCTACCATGGCTCTACTGAGTTGTGCAAACAGGTGGTTTTTGGGTACAGTCCTGATTCACATGGAGGCAATGAGCGATAGGAGGGGATTCGTCTCTCCCGGTATTGGGGGTTGATGTTACGCTATGCTCGACTGGCCATAACTGGAAATCCATGGCCAGGGTTGAAGTGATATACTGGTAAGAGTTATCAGTAGTTTCACGCTTGTTGTGGACCTTACATCGGCTTGACTTATCAAGCTACTGGGGTCTGACATTTACCACCCCTAGGTGAGATATGCGACATATCAGACGAACATACCGGACTGTACGGTAAGTGTTGCTGGTTGGATTCACAGGAGTGTGAGCGGGCTTGCTCGTTGATCTTCTGATCGCTCAATACCCGGATGGCCGTTACGTTTAGCAGACCGCTTGCGGCTTGTGGGTGCTTGATATGATCATCACCTGCTGCCGGCGTATTGACGAGTCTTTAGAGTCCTACACAGAGGTTTCCTGGCTCAAGCGAAACGAAATAGGAGCGCATATGAGATATGTGCGGGACCGAGAATAATATCAGTATGTGATACTGAATTCCATTCTCACGATTTGTATCATCGGACGGTTATATGAGATATAGCCGAGTTATCGAATCAAATGTTGATTCGATATATTGATACACTTGATATTAGTCGGTGATATGCAGTATGACCGGATCATTAAATCAAGTGTTGATTTAATGATTTAATGTATAATTATATATTAGATATATTACTTTACATAAACTAGTATTTGTTCACTTAAGATGGATTTTCTCACTTGATGTGCACATTGTATATATGATATAGTTTTGTGCACTAGTTTGTATCATGTTTGATGATACATGCAAACTTGGGTGTGTGTATGCTTTAAACCATCTTTAAGTTAATGGTTAGGTTTTAATTAATTAATTTATTTTATTTATTTACTTTTGGCAAAAATGAAATGGTGGCTAACTTTGTTTTTTGCTTTAAGCTTCATGAAGCTTCTTAGCATTATCAACCATTTTGTTTTTTCTTTAACCTAACCATTACACCTAACCCTAGTTTATTATCTACATGTGTTTATCTCACCCATGGTTGCATTATGATAAGAATCACTTGGATTTTTTTTTTAACTTAATTCTTTTTCTTTCTTCTTCTTCTTCTTCTTCTTCATGAAGAGAAGAAAGCTCTCTTGAAAATTTCCAAGTGATGAATCCAAGTGAGAAATCCAATTCCAAAGTGAACCCACTTCCTATTTCTTCAACCTCTACCACTTGCCATGTAGTAGAGTGTGTTATCTTCACAAGTTTCATGACCTAGTGAAGATGGAGCTTGAGTTTGAGTTGCCTCGACCTAGATCATCTTCCATATCGAAGTCAATGACCTAGCCCGATCATTTCTCCGACGAAACCATCGCTAGAGTCCGGGATCCGATGATCGCAGCGGAGGGACATCATCACGGAGCTAAAGAGGTGGAAGACCGGATCTACAAAGGTTGTAGTCGCTTTCACTTATTAGTTAAGTTGTTAACTTGTTGTAGTTTCGCCTTTACCTCTAGTTAACAATCTAGTATAGGGTTCTTTGGCACATGGAAAAATTTGATTTTGGCATGGTTGATCAGTTGTGGAACCTCATAGGTGTGCCTAGGAACCCTACAACATATACGTGGGAGCTGGGGTCTATAAGCAAATCCTTAAAAGGTCCCTAGTCGTGGGAGTTTCGAGATAGGGCATCGATACACCAGGGTAGATTAGTGTATACAGTCAAGACCCCGACGAGGGGCGGTGGACGGTCTCACAAGCCACTGGTGTCAGTTGGTTCACCTAAGATGTATACAGGTGCTCATTGGGTTATAAGTACACCAGACAGGACTCGTCGGGAACATGCTAGTTGGTCTTATACCAGACATCAGATAGCAGTTCCCTGGTGACATGTGTACAGGTTAGTTCATCGACCTGAGATCGTCATTTGTCTCGTGTGAGTTCCCACTGTACTTTGATTACTACCCTACCATGCTCAAAGGAGTCGTGCAAACAGGTTTTAGTTGGGTACAATCCCGAGCCACATGGAGGCAGTGAGCGGATCTTCAGGGGTTCGTCTCTCCCGGTATTGGGGGTGAGGTCGCGCTGTGTCTAGGAGAGCAATTACACAAAGTCCTTGGCCAAGACAGGAGATTTACTGGTAGGTATTCCAGTAATATCTCAGGATGTTCTGGGCTACACACCAACACGACTTGTACCGCATTTGGGGGTCTGACTTTTACAAACCCCCTAGGCCCGCCATGCGATGCTCATAGACTAACGGACCGGACTGTATGGATATTGTCACTGACAGGATCAGTAGGGTGTCAGGATGAGTTCGCTCATCGACGTCCCTTTTTGTCAATACCTGGTGGCCCGTTACGTATGGCTAATACCTCTGACGTGCTAGTGGTTAAATCCACAGCCAAAGTGTTGACGAATCTTTAGAGTCCCCCACAGACAGTTGCTCAAGTTTCTGGCGAAACGCTGTAGAGGCCGTATGGAGATATGGCAGAGTTCGATCTTATCTGTGCGGTATTGTACGGATCATGATCGGTCAGATAATACTAGCGGGCTTTGGTTTAAGCCGGATCCTAGTATTGTACAGTGTAGATTTTGTCTCATTGCATTTGTATTCGGTCGGAATACAAATGCGGGTATGTATATACAGTCGCGGGGTTTTTCTTTAATTTATTACGGGATCAGTTTTTTGAAGTTGCCAGTTTCCATTCCGTTTCTTCCAGTTTTCCTTTGTTCCGACATGGCCGGATTTTTCTTATGGAGGGGCTAATTTGCAGGTGTGCAAATTAGCATTTTTTTAGAGGGGTTATTTGTAAATGGAGAGATTATGATAATACTAGCATCTTTGCTTTTTCTAGTGATCATTATTTGCATTTATGAGATAGGATTGGATTTGAAATGGGTGTGACATTATAACCTCATTATCATCACATTTTTTATGGTTACCTTCCTATTCTCTTGTGCTCACCCCCCTTTTGTTTTTCCCTCATCCAATTTATTCTTGGCCGGCCACTAGAGAGGGGGCGGGGAGATTATTGCTATGAGAATTTTCGCTATCTCATTATTCCATTCATGCAACAAAGATAAGCTCCACTCCAAAGTTCATTCTCTCGTCCATTATATATGGCAACTTCATACCCGCATAGAGACAAAGCATTCTACACTAAGCCTACAGCATTCTTAGACACGTCGACTCGCCAACTTCGTGCCCGAGTTGCCTCGGTCCAGAGGTGGGAGCCCGTAAACGAACCCGGCGGTGTGGTGCCCTTTCCGACGAGGAGATGAAGACCGGAGATTCTGCGAGGAGATCGGGACGGAGGCCGAAGACCGAAGGACACGGATCGCTTGGTATAGCTTTCTTCCCATCTTCTAGTTTGCTAGGATTAGGTTAATGGTCCGATCCAGGTTTTACAGTGCGCGGTAGTGCCGGTTTACAAGTTTCATAAAAATTTCGTTTCCACATTTTGGTCTCGGATTGACGGCCGGGACGCTGCCGTGCACTTACATTGGTATCAGAGCCACGCCATTAACCTTGTCTAGCTTTCTCTAACATGTTTACAAGTTCGATCGAACGGATTTTCCAAAAACCGTATTTTCAAGCACAGTTTCTGTCGAATTTTTACAGTGCTCTAAAAATTATTTGATACATTGTAAAAATACGAGCAGGGTTTTTTATGCATTCTGTAAAAATTTGGTCGCATGGTTTTACTGTTCGGACCGCGGAACCGCGGCCAAACCCATGCTTTGGCCGCTGTTCCGCCGCCACTTTGACTATTCAACGCACCGAATTTTTACAGTGGGCTTCTGAGTTGAAATTGGGGTTTTTGGAATATTCTGTTTAGGCCCAGATATTTTTGAGTGCTACAGTTGTGCTTGGGGCCCACTTCGGAAAATTTAGTCGATCGAAAATTTTAAACATGTTAGTTCACAGTATTAACATTATATCTGCGACCGTGAATGTCATTTGATCGGTAAATCCTGTCTAACTGCTATAGCCCTTTTAGACGGATTTGCGAACGTGACATTCACGTTGAAGTTCTGTGTTGTACTGTGATGTTGCGGATTGGTCGTAGGGATAGCCTAGATGCAATGTTAGTACAGTTTGATTTTATATGTACATTTGATATTGCGGGGCGAGCGTCCGACATGTGGACTGCCATTACTGCCTGTTTGTATATTATTCTTTTGGGGAACGACCGGGCTGAGGTCGATGTACTCGTTGTATATTTTACTTTCTGTACTAGAATTACCCCGCGGATGGGTGCACGGATAGCCGGGTTCTAGAGGGCAACGAGCCCGCATCTCATAGCGTTGAGACAGAGGGGGCTTCACTCTAGAATCGGCGGGCTATTCGCCGCACTCGTAGGGGGTATAGGTTGACCCAGGAGGGGTGCCCAAGTTACCGGATTCCGTGAAGTGCTGGGTGGTCCATTCACGTTGCTGAAGGAGGCTGCCTCGCTTCAAGTTTTGGCGGGTGACTTGCCGTGCCCGTAGGGGTCTAGGATTTCATTGCACAGGCTATCCACACGACCAGGGGAACGTCGGGTTTCAGTAGCGGCTCTATGAAATCCGGGGATCCCAGATATCTGTATTGTTCTGTGATGCTTATTACATTTCTGTGATGTTGCATTTTATCACGCCTTGAGCAAATATTATATATTGATATATATATATACTAGTAGATGTTGTATATGTTTTGCATCCATGCTAGTCCAGTCCCCGCTCTGTCGTTAGTTAAGTAACCTAACGGGTGATGACGGGACCCAGCGGCGAATGCGGATGGCATATACGTACATCATTATTTTCGTTCTTTATTGGTGTGATCAATTGATGGGACTGCGTTGATTCGGATCAATGCAAGCTAAACAAACCTATCCTGATGTTGTTGGAACATTTTTCAAAAAGCTGTTATTACAAGGGCGTTATCTTTTGTTTTGCACAATGGTATTTGGTTATGAATATCCAGCACCTCAGTCAACGAGGCAAGGGCCGAGATCCCTTCACCGGGAGTGACCTCTTTTGCAAAGGTTTTCGTCACTATATTTTTATAAAGCTATCTAGTTCCTTCAACGATATCAAGTTCATTACGTTAAAGATTTTTCTCCAAAAACCATTCGTAGCCCTCCGTCATTTCAGTTAAATGTTCGGTAGTATTCAAGCTATGTATTTTGACCTACGCCAAGGCATAATGATTGGTAGCTACCGGATATTTATCTGTTGCGTAGATAGATGCGTTGGTTTGGGACAGTCATATAGCCTTGTTGGCCTTAGTCAAGGGCTTGTATGGGTGGGTTCAAATTAAGCTGGACAATGACGGGTAGAACTTGACATGTGACTTATGATTTGTTGGCCTTAGTCAAGGTCATAAGAGCATGAGGCAAAAATCACATCGGGAGTTTCTAAAGAAACTGAAACTTGCCAGATTTGCGCATACCTTCTGTAGTGTGATAACATGAGCGGATTCCGTCACATTATCATGTGATGATAGTTGGATCCCGATTCCCACTGATGAATTGGTTTACTCCTCGGGTGATCCCGACTAATTCTTCTTTCAGATTTGGAGAAGAATTTGACGTTACAGTGGAAGGTTTCCTGATTAGATAAAGTGATAACCATTCTGATTTAGGTTAGAGTGCACGCTGAGTGTTTCTTTTCTCTCTCTCTTTGGCAGCGACAATGACCCGACCCTAGACTATGACTCGGTGACCAAAATTAACCGAACCTTCTTAAACACTGGCTTTTGGATTGTCAGAGTTGCAAATCTCATTGCTGCTCCTACTTTTACCCTTTTCTCCAGGACACCCCGTATTACTTCGAACGTCCACATCCATTGGATAAAACCATCGTATGATTATATACGAACTCGAAGGAATTTATTCGAGGATGGTTTCCGGTTCTGGAGAAAACAAATAGGACTATTCAGTTGTCTTTTCCTTTTACCTTCTCTCAGGTTGCGAGTACTCCTTGGTTTAGGAGATAGTACACCTATTACGCAAATTGGATAGTCTTCTTCCAAATCTTAGGCTGGTGCCGAACGGTGGGGAATGAAAAAAACCAATTAGCATAACGATGGTGTACAGAAGGTATTAAGTAAAGACATATCAAGGGATTAGTAAGAGGGCAAAGTAAATTGCGACTGCTATTCACGACCAAACCAAGTATTTCTTCGCCAATCCTAAATCATCTTTGTATTTCTCCAGGACACTCCGTATCACTACGAAGATCCACAGTTTATTGGATACTCCATCGTATGGTTATATACGAACTCGAAAGGAACTTGTTCCAGTTCGGGGATGGATTCTGGTTCAGGAGAAATAGGAATAAGGTTTATTCGGTTGTCTTTTATCTTCACCTTCTCTCGCATTGCGAGTGCTCTTAGGATTAGGACAGTACACCCATTATGCTTATTGGATAGTCTTCTTCCAAACTATAGGCTGGTGCCGAACGGTAGGGAAGGAAGAAAACCATTTAGCCTAAGAGGGTGTACAGAAGGTAATGACTAAAGACATATAAAGGGATTTGGAGAGATGGCAAAGAATTATACGGTTACAGTTGTGAATCTGGATAATGGAAGAGGCATTACTAGGAATACCGGGATACCCCATCGAAACATTTCAATGTTTCAGTTTCACTGTGTACTGTTAAAAGAAAACTGATTTCCCAATTAGACACTTGCTCCAGGGTATGTATTTACCTGGTTTGATTCTCACATCTGTATGGTTTTACAGATGATGAGTGAGAGTAAGTTATTGGGAATTAGGTGATCATCCTCATTATATCGGGATTCGTTGTAATTGGTGATATTTGAGGAAGTCACCTGGGTTGTTTGCCGGACGGAAAATATTTGGTTTTGAATATTCGTTGTTATGCACTAATTTCAAATTGATATATCTGTACGTCTATTTTTATAGAGTGGGATATACCTTTTTGAAATTATTTCTATGACATTTACCTATATCAGTGGATGGTTAGCTAAGGAGCATTGAACAGCGGTGTAATTCTTCTTAACCATAAGTACAGTTTTCAACCTACGACACACAGTTAATGAGTCACTAGACTCAGGGGACTTATACAGAGTATTGTATATTGTCCAGTGTTCATTAGGACAGAGGGGTTGGTCCTCGTACTATATTCGGTTTACTTATGACTTCTCTAGTTTTTAGACAAGTGTTTCGTAGAAACACAGGGTCCAAGTTTTGAGAAGTTATAGGTATAAGAGTAAAGTAGAGAACCAGGTATTGCAAGTATCGGGATTCTTCAAGGTGATCGAAGATGTAGATACTTGTGTGTGGTATTCAGTTAATAGTAATGATTAAGAGAACTTGCTTCTCTTTCAGGTTACTCATAATTGGAAGCATTTCTAAGTTGAGTAATGTTGATCGGCCTCTCTCCATTTAGTTGACATGCACTGGAGACAGCTGCATGATTTGAATCTGGTTCTAATTAAATCAGTGCCTCTGTTTCTATATGGGATATAGAACGGTTTATATCTTAACGACGTTAAGATACGGGGAGTTGTCCGGCTTATGTTTAAAACCAGACTCTGGATAACTCAAGGCACGTTTCTGTAATGGCTGTTTGTGGGTTGACCCAGGCTATGACGAGGGTTGACTTTCTACCATCTGGAAGATCAATAGTGATATTGTTCTTGACTCGCCACAGTTTTAATAAAAATTGATTTTTCAGAAAACAGTAGTGGGAGTATGGTAGAACTGGAAGTGATTCCAAAACCGCAAACGATTACTGAAAATTTGATAAGAACCTAAAGATTCAATCTGGTTTGACATTCCATTGGCCACTCCGCAGATATGGTAGGTAACCTCAGGCACCCGAGATGTACTCCGGTAGCCTCAAGAATGGTGATAGGGAGGTTCTTGTTTACCCAGACTTGCCATTGCTGTTGTTCCAGACTGTGAGACCCGGCAGGAGGATGAGTATAGCGTCGTTCTAAACTTGCTTTAGAAGTGTACGTGTATATGACTCTGCCAGAGGGTTGTCGTAATCAGTGGAAGCAGCGGAAGCATAGTGGACAAGTGGCTTATGTCTATTTATAGACTAAAGCAGATATAGCGGAGATAGATCATCTATTTCTGATGTGACAGTCATAGGTTTGACTTCATCAAAATAGGGGATGGATCTGTTAAGAAGGTTGTAGGGTGTGATGTCCTGGTATTTGGATGACATACACAGAGTAGGAAGTGATATTCCTATACTACGATCGGTTATACTTTGGTTATCACACAGTGGTTTCTCCACATGGGACTTGGATATAATATCAAGACATTCTAGTTACTAGATCTATAGATCTAGATTTGGATGGTTTCCCAATCAGGGTACTTAGACAGCATTCTAAGAGTTTTTAGAATGGACGACTCCTGGCACGGTAGTATACCTGCAGGTGATAGAGTCACCCTCTCTAAAGGAGTCTTACAGACTAAAGGGGAGAGGGATGTGCATGATTGGCAGATCACTTGCTTAGGCAATTGAGTCAATCATGAGATGTCAAGTACCACACCAGATGTTGTTTTTGCAGTAGGTGCAATAAATTGATATTGATCCAATCCTGGAGAAACATTCGGAAGTAGTTTTAGAACATAAGTGAATGTTCTAGGGATATGATAACGGCAGCCTCCTTTAGGAGACGGTTATCATTCCAGGCTTCCAAGGTGACCTGGATGACAGAGTGGCTGTCAGAGTTATAGTTTTCCCTCTGACGAGGGGCAGTAGTTTGGACAGGAGGTCCAAGCGGATACTGAGGGAGGCATGGCGCAGGATACTGATTAAGTTCAGTTGACGATACAGTCTAAGAAGTTTGGATTTGGAGTTCATTTATGAGCTAGGTCCCATCAGATATCCAGACATATTCTAAGATAGGTATTGCTCATTTCAGGAGATGGCTTTCTTTGTGAACTTGAGATAAAGAGAGACATAGAAAGAAACATCTGAGCGGATCCACTCACTGAGGCTATTCCTCGAACGCATTAGTTTCGCAAACAGGTTTTGTGAGACGGATTTGTAGAGGAGTTGGGTGTTCGGTATCACATGGGCTGTGAGTATGCGACATCGCAATAATTAGCCTTGAGTGCAAGTGGGAGATTGTTGGAGATAGTGCTCTCAGAGTCAATTATTAGATCACAGGCACGTGATTACAATGATTGAGAGAGGACCTATACCGTTAGAACTGTCTTACTCAAGATGATAGTATGCTATCTGGTTTACCTTTATCATCGTGTACTGTTTTAGGTGACCTTACAGGTCACTATTGCGCGTTGATAGAACCCCTAGGATTCTTGCTTGACTGCCAGCAGTATGAGGGCGATCATATACGTGGGAGCTGGGGTCTATAAGAAAATCCTTAAAAGGTCCCTAGTCGTGGGAGTTTCGAGACAGGGCATCGATACTTCAGAGTAGACTAGTGTATACAGTCGAGACCCCGATGAGGGGCGGTGGCCGGTCTCACAAGCCACTGGTGTCAGTTGGTTCACCTAAAATGTATACAGGTGCTCATTGGGTTATGAGTACACCGAACAGGACTCCCCGGGAACATGCTAGTTGGTCTTATACCAGACGTCAGATAGCAGTTCCCTGGTGACATGTGTACAGGTTAGTTCATCGACCTAAGATCGACATTTGTCTCGTGTGAGTTCCCACTGTACTTTGATTAATACCCTACCACGCTCAAAGGAGTCGTGCAAACAGGTTTTAGTTGGGTACAGTCCCGAGCCACATGGAAGCAGTGAGCGGATCTTCAGGGGTTCGTCTCTCCCGGTATTGGGGGTGAGGTCGCGCTGTGTCTAGGAGAGCCATTACATGAAGTCCTTGGCCAAGGCAGGAGATTTACTGGTAGGTATTCCAGTAATATCTCAGAGTGTTCTGGGCTACACTCCGACACGACTTGTATCGCTTTTGGGGGTCTGACTTTTACCAACCCCGTAGGCCCGCCATGCGATGCTCATAGACGAACGGACCGGACTGTACGGATATTGTCACTGACATGCTCAGTAGGGTGTCAGGATGAGTTCGCTCATCGACGTCCCTTTTTTTCAATACCTGGTGGCCCGTTACGTATGGCTAATACCTCTGACGTGCTAGTGGTTAAATCCACAGCCAAAGTGTTGACGAGTCTTTAGAGTCCCCCACAGTCAGTTGCTCAAGTTTCGGGCGAAACGCTGTAGAGGCCGTATGGAGATATGGCAGGGTTCGATCTTATCCGTACGGTATTGCACGGTTCATGATCGGACAGATAATACTAGCGGGCTTTGGTTAAAGCCGGATCCTAGTATTGTACAGTGTAGATTTTGTCTCATTGTATTTGTATTCGGTCGGAATACAAATGCGGGTATGTATATACAGTCGCGGGGTTTTTCTGTAATTTATTACGGGATCAATTTTTTGAAGTTGCCAGTTTCCATTCCGTTTCGGCCAGTTTTCCTTTGTTCCGACATGGCCGGATTTTTCTGATGGAGGGGCTAATTTGCAAATGTGCAAATTAGCATTTATGGGGGGGGGTTATGTGTAAATGGAGAGATTATGATAATACTAGCATTTTTGCTTTTTCTAGTGATCATTGTTTGCATTTATGAGATAGGACTGGATTTGAAATGGGTGTGACATTATAACTGTCACGACCCGAAAGAGGACGTGACTGGCCCTTGAACCATATGAAGTCTATAGGACTCCATCTGATCCAAGTAAGCCAAAAGCCCAGAAATCTAAAACCATTTTTAAGAATAAGTAAAGAAACTGGTTTAAAGAAGTGAAGAAAAACATGTTTGAAATCAAGGTTTTTAAATAACTAAGCCGAATGTACATTTTGGAAACAGTAAAGTCTTTTCTAAAAATTTCGGCAGTCTCTTTTGTAAAACTGGCCCCGAATGGGGTACAACAAGAATAACAATATATGCAATAATAAAAGGCATCCCCAAGCGGGAGCTAGCTCTTCGTCAATTGACGGTCACAACCACACAAGCAATAATAAAATACAACGCCGAATGGCGAGGATCAAACTCAAAAGAAAGCTCCAAAAGCAAGAGAAAACCACAATACTACTAAGCGCGACTCTAAGGTCAAATAATACATCACTAAAGTCTAAGTCTGAAACAATATACAGTTTTGGTTGATGGAAATTCTAGATACAATGAATAAAATAAATACAATGGTGGTTCTTGATGCAAAAGAATCCACCTACCAAAAGCAATTCACCCGCAAGGAAGTAGTGTGCCAGAAATGCCGCAAAGGAACCTGTACGGCAAAACCTGCAAGAACTGTGGCACAACGGGGGTGAGTTGCCAACTCGTGAATAGAAATATCTACAAGCAAAAACCGAATGCAAGACATAAACCTAGGTCAACAACCAGTAATATAACCACAAGAGTACATCTGAAGTAAGATAAGGTGGCAAGGTAATATCTAAATATGTATGTAGTGCCAGGTACTCAGGTAATAACATGTCATCAGTATAAGGTATGTCTGCATGAAGTAAATATGAAGAAGTATCAAATGGATATCAATACACATATATTAGCGTCCCATACCACTAATATTGGTGTAAGGGTATATATATAACAGCGCCCTCATACCCTGTTATATATATATATATATATATGAAGTATGATCAAAGTAAATCCAATCTGTATGTATATGGACCCCGTCCACCTGTCACCCAAATGACAATAAGCATTATGCATGTAAATGTCATAAAGCATATGCACGGAAAATACGAGGATATAACCAAAAGCAAGGAACCTGAGTGCCTAGCATCGACACTCGAAAACATCATGAAAACCTGTACCTAGCATCGGCACGTAAATCCTCATATACCGGGCATCCGTCAGTCCGGGTTAGCCCACTCTCTCAATATATCGGGCATCCGTCAGTCCGGGTCAGCCCTCCCTCAATATATCGGGAATCCGTCAGTCCGGGTCATCCCTCTCTCTCATATATCGGGTATCCGTCAGTCCGGGTCAGCCCTCTCTCAATATATCGGGAATCCGTCAGTCCGGGTCATCCCTCTCTCAACATATCGGGCATCCGTCAGTCCGGGTCAGCCCTCTCTCAATATATCGGGAATCCGTCAGTCCGGGTCATCCCTCTCTCAATATATCGGGCATCCGTCAGTCCAGGTCAGCCCTCTCTCAATATATCGGGAATCCGTCAGTCCGGGTCATCCCTCTCTCAAAGCCAGAAATATCATAGAAATAACATATCTCAATGCTTATAATCAGAACATGATATATGCGACATGTAAATAAAGGTGAGCGTATCAGAAGTCATGTAACATATAGATGAGCTACAATGTAATGATCCGATGTGATATATGCATCAAGTATGGATATCAAGTCATGTCACATCTCAAGTCAGAATCATCTATTTTATGTACAGGTATAAGTGTACAATATGCCATGCAAGAATCATATCATGAATGAAACAGTACTACAGTGTAGTGGCATGAAAATTATCGATGATGAAGTGTGTGAGCCGGCAAATAGTGTATGTGGAACATACGCATCATCGATAATTGTGCTGGTGTCCTAACAGCATGATAACAGTTTAGCAATGAACATATGCAAGCAATGCGAATAGCATGCAAATGCGGAAATCAAATAATCAACACCACAGTGAAGAAACTACATCAATATTTATATGTCAGCAATTATGCCTTTTGAAATAAGACGAATCAGGGTTTTAGTAAAATAAGGGGTACGGTGTTTTACGAAAGATATGCCTTTTTAAGGTATCCGTAGAATCCCTTTTTGTCTTTAAGATATTCCTGATTCGTAGTTTTTGAAATAGGTATGACTCGGGTCTAGTCTAACATCTACTATGTAAACTACTGATCTAAGTATCAAGCCAAACGGGAGGGGTATGGAAACCACCGAAATCTGAGTCGATAATATATAGATATATAGTCGGTGATCCCGCCTCAATAATATGTCGTAGGACATCCTCAAGTTATGAGTGCGGATCTATCATCCATATCGGCTCGTACGGTAAATCGTCGTACGGCATCCCAATAGCTGGGTACGGGTCAATATCACATTCCTCTCATCAAATATCAGGTATCACTATCATCATATCACATAATCTGGGGTACTACTCTAAGTCTAGTACAACTGATACCGTCTATAAGTATGAATGCGGGGGTAAACACACATCCCAAGCCCGTAAGAATCACATGTCATATCCCAAATATGAATCCTATCAAATCACCGATCTCGCGGCCCAAGGCCCAATATAAACGACTCATCACCAACGTCGTCCAATATCATCAAACACAGTGCAAGTATAAGAAATATACAAGTGTAGGCGTGTGGGTGCAAATCTGTCCTAGGGCTCGCAACCAGGAACTACGCTAGTTACTTCTACCCCTAACTAACCATATCACACTATAACTAACACATATATAATCTACATAGTATACTAACTACGGACTGCGGGGGTGCTATACGCCATCCACCCGACTTCCCCCTGTAGATATAATCTACTCACCTTGCGTCTCATTTGCGGACGTCACCACGCATTTGCTTGTCATCCCGAAGTCTTCATGGGTACCTACATTAAAGTATCGTATATACGCATTAACACCAATTCCAAGCTAAAACGGCACATGAAATCCAAAACGATACGATAAGGGGCCTATAGGTTAGAACCTATGGCATGCCTTCAAAACCATCAATAAATCCTCTATATCGTCATATAAAAGCCAAATAGTCGAGGCAAAACAAAATCCACAATTTCAGAATTAGAAATACGGAATACGGAAACACGAATCCAAAACAGCAACTTAGGAAATATGTCCCAGATTTCACCCTAGGTCACTTTATACAAATCTATATATACCAGGGGCCTAACACAAACATGTAGGAGCTACAGAACCAATACGAGCCAAAATGGTGGGACCCAGGCCGCAAATTGCGGCCAATTGGGAGAAATTGGCGGCCGGGTAAGGGAGTTAGGGGCTGGGGCTTTGGTGGTAGCTCTCTGGGTGCCTACACATGTCACTGTCCACTCAATATTATTTTAGGGGTCTCGGGGTGTTAGCAGATTCTTAAAAACAGTGGCAAATTCCAGTTTTTCCCCGATATCGATTTGCTAAATCCGTATTCTGGGTTAAGCTTCAGGTTTTGGGTTCCAATTCATATACTAGGGTGTTGGTATAACCTTAACTGAGCTCAATTTCCTAATACAACACAAGATTCCCTTAAACCCTAACTTGGTTATCCTCAAGTCCATAATACCAAACAATATCGGTTCAATCTAAACATGGGGGTATAAGTAATGCTAAAACCAATATAATGATCCAGAATTTACCTCATTTGGCAACTCAAGAATTTTCTTGAGTTGCCCCTAGTGGCCAAAATCCATGCTTTCTTGGTCCATCGTGTAGGTCTCGAGCTTGTTCACACGTTTATAGAAATGGAGATTGGGTTTTGGTGTAGTTTTAGAGGTGTTTTGGAGCTTGAAGAGGGGAGGGAAAATGAGGTGCAGGAGCAGCAGCAGCAAGCAAGAAGAGGGAGAGAGAAATGAGTGAAGGAAATGAAGGAGATGGCTAAGTCTTGGTCAAAGAAGGCCATACCTCTCTCTCTCACACACCATGCTTCATATTTTATTCCCTTTTCCAATCTCTTTTCCTATTTCTTTTTCCCTTTTCTCCAAACCTTCTCACTATAATAGTAACCCCAAATAACATGATAGAAAATGCACAAGTGTGAAAAAAAGTGATATGTGCATGTTTTGCACAAAAATGCTAAAAACCGATTAGCGATTTTTAATCGCGATTAGCACTAGATTAACATCTAATTAATCACAAAAACTTAAAAATGGCATAATTCTATAAATTATCCTATTTTAGAATTTTCCGTAATTTTTCCCAAATTTTTCCTATTTATTTGAATTTAATAATCCCAAAATATTAAAATATTCAATAAAATAATATTAAATTATAAAAATTCCCAAAAATAATATTTTATTATTATTATTAATTTTTGAGATGTTACAATCTTCCCCCCTTAAAGAAATTCGGTCCCCGAATTTAAATTTAAACCCCCAAATACAAAAAACATTTCAGTAAAAGTCGAATTTGTCGGGGTTCCGAAACATCAATACATAGCGAATATCAGCAAAGTGTAACCCTCTACTACAATCAATCCACAAAATGTATATATATATATATATATAAGAATATCCTATGCGTCTAGTGCGCAAAGAATCAAAATCCATATATGTGTCATACAGGTGTATAAAACAACAACTAGGCGCAACGGGTGTGCACGAAACATCTGCCATAGGCAACGTGTGTGCCTGACAGCAATCAGGTGCATGTAACATGCATGAAGAATCTCGATTTAGTGCATCTGGCATGCACCAAAATCGTATATCAAAACACTAAAGGTGCATGAAAACTATGCTGGAAGTGTAAATCAAATCACTGCATAAGATAGGCGTGAAATCACAATCAATACCTCAAATGTAATAGCTATGCGCAAAATATAGATATCCAGTGGGTGCATGAAACAAATATCAAGAAACTCAATCATCAAAACTAAATCATGCAAACAGAACGCCCAAAATACCGAAATCCAAAACGACGGATACGTGATAATCGAATCACAAAATCACAAATCGTAAATACCGTCGTCGGTAGTTCCTCCTTCGAGGTCGAGAAGGAGTCAGTGCATCCAATGCTAGTAGTGCACGATATCTACTTGCCTCTTGCTCACGGTCTGGCGTCCTCTGACTCTGGGTTCATATCTTCTCTGTGGGTTACCAATCTCGCAATCAATCGGCTCATCGGCCCTGTCAGATGTGCTAACGGGGACGATTCCATTCTGGCACTTCTCTGGTCATCTCTCGATCAATTCTCACGACCCCTCGTAAAACAGCATGTCACTGGCGTCGGCCTCTGGCTCACTGAATGCACATTACACATCTAATCCTGGGTGCAAACATCATTGCAGCAATGTCCTGGAAGGAATCTTGCTTAAGGTCTCTTCCGGTCTTGCCTAAGCCGAACTGTACGGAGGCTAGCTCTCTAGCACTATCTCTCCTCGCTTGATAGACATCTGTGTCCTCAGTACAACATTTCTCAGAAACTGGTCGCATCCCAACGCCTCTGTAAGCATATCAAGTCTCTGGTCTCGACGGAAGTAATGACAGCTCGCCAGTGTCTCGCACGAACCTCTGGTTCCACCTGTCTCTATCGTCGTCTACTATGACGTCACGCCATGCTATCTACGCACCGCACTATTCTCGGCCTCGGTCAATCCGAAATCTCTCACAGGGACTCGAAATCGCATACCCTGTAGCTTCATCACTCAGTAGAAGATGTCTGGCCAAATAGGTTCTCGGGAACGCGTCCCAACTATCGGAGGAATACACAACACTCGTCCGTCCTTGATCAATTCGCAACGCATCTGGGTAAAGTCCTCTATCCGAACCTGGTCAACTACCTCGTCAACGATGCCGAACCCTGGCCTGCTGGGTGTGCGCAACATGACCACCCCTAGGTCTAGGTCTTCTCGTATCGTTTTCCAGAAAGGTCCTGTCGAGGTCTCTCTCTCAAATCTCAATCCCGCCGAATTGCCCGGAAGTCATCATCCATTGCTGAAGCAAATTCTTATTCCGGAACGGCTGCATACTCATCGCGCTTCTTTCTGGAAGATATATCCATATACCACGCCTCTGGGTGCGCATCACATCTCTGATGTCAGCGGAGTGGGACGTCATCTCGTCGAAATATCTTGCGAACTCTTTTCTTCACTCTGCTTCAATGTCGACTGATTCGGACTCGTCTCACCATGGCTGCATGGACAGTGCTCCAACGGCTATCCTCGTATCTGGAGTATCCCAAGCAATGCACCCCATCACATGATATCCGAATGATGCCGAATCATCCGATCGACTCGTCAGAACCTCATAATCCCCCAAGAGATCAACATCATGGGTACAGTTTAATAGTATCGAGTACATGCCACAGCGTCGGTGGTCCAGCCGTAGAAGGGCAAACCCAAGCCTTAGTAATGGCGCCGCGGAACTGCCGCAAACCCTAAGGTTCAAAGGCTTTCACACGGTCATTAAGTCGAGTTAGGGTTTCATTCTTCTAGAGGGTCCATAGAATCACCTGCATATCTTTCCGTATACTTTAAACTTGGAAAAGGGGCTTCTGACATTCGATCGTCTCTATCGGCTCTCAACGAATCTGCGTGAAGTCGTCTCTAGCTGGAAACAATCTATCTGATGACCTCGCATCGGTAAACGAACGAATCACATGTCCTAGTCATTAGTCCTCAGGTGACTAGAGACCGTCCATCATATCTCTAAGTAAATGCTCATGCTGCAATAGCTCCAACCATCTGGGCGATATCTCGTCATTTGCAGCAACAACTAGCTCATTTGCCTGTACGCCGAACAACGCCTCAATCCTCCAGGAAAGGTGATACCTAAGCGGTCACCTCTGAGTCGGTCTGCTAGAGATCTGAGTAAGACTCTCCACACTGGAAATCTTCAACTCAACTGGGCCCGCTCCGACGCAAAAATCGGACGAATCACCCTCGTCTCTCAAATCGGTAGACTAGCTATCATCTGTCTCGTATCTGCTTGAAAGCTCCGGCAATCTCAGCTCGTAAGCTTCGGAAGCGACATCCTGTCAATCTCAGCAACAGCTGGTCCATCTGTCTGCACGGTAGGCGACATCATAATCTCTGAGGTATGCTGTACATCAACAGTCCTCTCTCTGCTGGCAGCTCTAACAAAGACCCGATCATCCGGTGCAAGACCAAGCACTCGCCTCCACTAGAGGTCACAATCAACAACACCAACTCGAGACGTTCCCATGTCACCAGAAAACACAATGGTCGGCCCTCGTACCAGACGAGCTCGCACTGACTGTAACCCTAGCAGCAGCCCAAACTGCGCTCAAACATGGCGACAGGAACCTCTATCGAGTATCGAAGAGAGCAGATCAATGGCAAGAAAGAGCACAACAGATCCAAAATAGATACATGATCATAAGAAGGAACAACATCAAAAAAGGTATGATCATGAAACTAATAGAATCGGGGATCTCAAATGGATGTATAATCATGGATATGAAGAGAATCACTGATCTCGAAAATATGCACATCCTAAGGTTCCTTAAGCGGAGTGGCGTGTCGTAAGTATGCCGCGGAACATACCAACGGTACGTCACTCTACTTTAGTCACCTATTCCATCAACCAAGGGTCAACCTAGCGCTCTGATACCAATTTTGTCACGACCCGAAAGAGCACGTGACTGGCCCTTGAACCATATGAAGTCTATAGGACTCCATCTGATCCAAGTAAGCCAAAAGCCCAGAAATCTAAAACCATTTTTAAGAATAAGTAAAGAAACTGGTTTAAAGAAGTGAAGAAAAACATGTTTGAAATCAAGGTTTTTAAACAACTAAGCCGAATGTACATTTTGGAAACAGTAAAGTCTTTTCTAAAAATTTCGGCAGAGTCTCTTTTGTAAAACTGGCCCCAAATGGGGTACAACAAGATTAACAATATATGCAATGATAAAAGGCATCCCCAAGCGGGAGCTAGCTCTTCGTCAATTGACGGCCACAACCACACAAGCAATAATAAAATACAACGCCGAATGGCGAGGATCAAACTCAAAAGAAAGCTCCAAAAGCAAGAGAAAACCACAATACTACTAAGCGCGACTCTAAGGTCAAATAATACATCACTAAAGTCTAAGTCTGAAACAATATACAGTTTTAGTTGATGGAAATTCTAGATACAATGAATAAAATAAATACAATGGTGGTTCTTGATGCAAAAGATGTAAGTCCACGTTGCGACCCCCGGTTCTTACGGGGAGGCGGAAACGGTATAAAAATCAAATTTTTAGCGCAAGGGGCAACATGGACTAAGCAAAGTCGGGATCTTTAACTAAACTAAAACTAGCATACAAGCTAAAGAAAGTTAGCTACTCGGATGAGGATGGTTATACCTAAACTTGAACTCCTTCTTCTTCAAACTTTTGTAGAGGTTGATGGTTCTCTTCTTGTCGCCTTCTTCCGTCGAAGATGGATCCACCTCGAAGGTTCGACCTTTGGGCTCTTCCTCGATCTTTGAGTGAACTAGGGTTTCCGGCTTGCTAAACCTTGAACCTAGAATGAGTAGAGAGAGTCTAAGGGGTGCTTTTCTTTTTAAAGAGAAGGATTCTCAACACATGAGAAGGTTTCTCTTTAGCTAGAGGAAGAAGAAGATGAAGTGAAGAGAGAGAATGAATATGATAGAATGAGCTATCCTTTTTCTTTCTTGCAACCATAATGCAAAAGAAAAAGAATTATCAATAATAATAATGAAAATGAAAAGGTTGATGGAAAGTTTTAGAATGACCATTATCATTTCAAACATTAAATGAATTTGCTAGAATCAAATAGCATCTTTCTTTTGTAATGATGATGGTCAAAACTTCAACCATGGTCAACAAGTCAACCATGGTCAACAAGTCAACAAAAACCAACCATGACACAATTTCATTTTATTATATATTATTAATTGATATAATACAAATCCATTAGGGTTTGGAAAAAGACGACTGTCAACTGTGCATACGCACCCGTTCCGAAACCCTAATGAAAGTCATCTTCCTCTTCCTCAAATAACCGTGCATACACACCCGCATCCTTGTTCCGAGGAACATGAATACTGAGATAAAAGCAACCCCAAAACATATACCGGTATCTGACTCAAACCAGAGCCAGCCAGTAATATCCGTCCGGACTCCAAACGTGCACAAGTGCGCGGATGAGAACGAACTCTGTCGCAAAACCATGCGACCTCTACTCTGTTTTGCCCATAGGCGAATACCCTCTGTGTGGGACTCTAAAGACTCGACACTACGCTGGCAGTGGGTTTAACCACAGACCGCAAGCGGCACTAGCTGTGCGTAACGGTCCCCAGGTAGATGCCGACAAGAAGGCTGACGAGGTGAAACCCCATCTGAACTCCTACTGAGTCTGAATGTGACAGTCTCCGTACAGTCCGGTCTGTTCGTCTGATACATCGCATGTCGGGCCTAGGGGGCGGTAAAACGTCAGTCCCCCAATAGCGGTACAAGTCGTGTCGGAGTGAAGCCCAAAACACCCTGAGATAACACTGGAAACCTACCAGTATATCTCGCTTGCCCTGGCCAGGGACTACTCGTGTAATGGCTCTCCTAGACACAGCGCGATGTCAACCCCCAATACCGGGAGAGACGAATCCTGTCTAACCGTCACTGCCTCCAAGTGCTTCGGGACTGTACCCAACCACCACCTGTTTGCACGACTCCTTTGAGCCGTGGTAGGGTAGTGATCAAAGTGCAGTGGGAACACACTCGAGGCGAAGTGCCAGTGTCAAGTCAGCGGACTAAGCTGTACTCATGTCACCTGGGAACTGATAACTGACGATAGGTATAATACCAACCTGTCAGTTCCCGACGAGTCCTGTCCAGTGTACTCGTAACCCAACGAGCACCCGTATACTATCTCCAGTACGACGTACTGATGGCTGTGGGACAGACCATCTCCCACACTGGGATGAGAAGCGCATACGCTAGTCTACTCCGGAGTATCGATGCCCTGTCTCGATAGTCCTGCGACTACGGACCTGTATAAGGATGTGCTTATAGATTACCCAGCCCCCACTAGTGTGACTGCCATCACAACGCTGGTAATCAAGCAAAGATCCTAAGGGCTCCACTAATGAGTATAAGTGATATACTGAAATAAACACAAGTACACATTGAAGTAGAAACAAACCAAGTAGCATACTACTATATTGAGCAAGATTGTTTATACAAGGTGAATATCCCAAGCTTCCATCAAGTAATATACAAACTAGTATGATACAGTAATGGCCTCTAGGGCATATACACTAACAATCTCCCACTTGCACTAAGGCCATGTACTGGCGTATCGAAGACCTATCATCTCGATCAGCCGCTCGAACTGAGTCTGGGGTAAGGCCTTGGTGAATGGATCTGCAGTGTTCTCTTCTGAAGCAACCCTCCGAACCTCGATCTCCTTGCGATCCACGATCTCCCTGATCAGGTGATACCGCCTCAAGATGTGCCTGGATCTCTGATGGGACCTGGGTTCCTTTGCTAAAGCTATAGCCCCGTTGTTGTCGCAATACAGAGGTACTGGGTCAACAATGGACGGAACCACCTGAAGTTCTTTTAAGAACTTCCTTATCCAGACAGCTTCTTTTGCGGCAGCAGATGCAGCGATGTATTCCGCTTCCATAGTCGAGTCTGCAACGGTTTCCTGTTTGGAGCTCTTCCAACACACCGCCCCTCCATTGAGGGTAAAGACAAAACCCGACATGGACTTGGAATCATCCTTGTCACTCTGGAAGCTGGAGTCAGCAAAGGCCTCGATCTGGAGGTCTTTTCCGCCATACACCAAGAACATCTCCTTAGTCCTTCTCAGGTACTTGAGAATGTTCTTTACCGCTATCCAGTGTTTCTCCCCAGGGTTTGACTGATACCGGCTTACCACACTCAGTGCATAAGCTACATCCGGTCTGGTACATAACATCGCATACATTATAGAGCCTACCGCAGAAGCGTATGGTATAATAGACATGCGATCCCTCTCCAAATCAATCTTGAGAGACATCTCTTTAGAGAGGGTGATCCCGTGACAAGCCGGTAGGTTACCGCGCTTGGAATCTTCCATACTGAATCTTTTCAGTACGGTGTCAATGTACCTGGACTGTGAAAGTCCTAATATCCTCTTGGATCTATCACGATGGATCTGGATCCCCAGAATGTATGAGGCATCACCCAGGTCTTTCATGGAGAACCTGTGTGACAAGAACCCCTTGACAGATTGTAGCATAGGAATGTCATTTCCTATTAAGAGAATGTCATCCACGTATAAAACGAGGAATACTACAGTTCTTGCTACAAATCTACTATAGATGCATGGTTCATCCGGATTTTTGATAAAGCCAAATTCCTTGACCGTCTCATCAAAACAGATGTTCCAACTCCGCGATGCCTGCTTTAGTCCATAGATGGACTTAAGCAACTTGCACACCTTTCCGCTGCTCCCACTCTGAATGAAACCCTCTGGCTGATCCATATAGACACACTCCTCTAAATTTCCATTCAGAAAAGCGGTCTTTACGTCCATCTGCCAAATCTCATAATCGTGGAAGGCAGCAATGGCAAGAAGGATCCGAATGGATTTCAGCATAGCCACTGGAGAAAAGGTTTCGTCATAGTCCAAGCCAGGTCTTTGACGGAAACCCTTTGCTACAAGTCTAGCTTTATAGGTCTCAACCTGTCCATCTACACCAATCTTCCTTTTGAAGATCCACTTGCATCCTACGGGTTTTACCCCGTCTGGAGCAATGTCCAACGTCCATACTTTGTTGGTGTACATGGACTCCATTTCGGTCCGCATTGCATCCAGCCATTTTACCGAGTCAACGCTCTGAACGGCCTGCTGGAAGCTAGTAGGCTCATCATAATCTATGATGCAATCCTCTCGATCCCCGTCTATGAGAAAACCGTAGTATCTCTCGGGCGGATGAGACTGCCTACTACTCCTGCGGAGCGGCGTAAGAATGTCCTGTTCTTTTGAACCCTCTGGTTCCTCTAAGCTTTCAGTAATAGCTCGTGGTTCTGGAATTTCTTCCAGTTCTACTGTGCTCCCACTTATCTGGTTTTCCAAAAACTCAGTTTCCAAGAAGTAGGCATGACGAGAAACAAGAACTTTTTGTTCCTCTTCACAGTAGAAGAAATATCCCTTGGAGTTCTTTGGATATCCCACGAACTTACACTGTACTGAGCGTGCCTCGAGCTTGTCCGCATGCTGCTTTTTAACAAAAGCTGGACATCCCCATGTCTTAATATGCTTAAGATAGGGTCTCTTCCCACTCCACATCTCATATGGTGTAGTAGGCACAGTCTTAGTAGGAACTCGGTTCAAAAGGTACGCAGCTGATTCTAGCGCATACCCCCAGAATGATCGCGGTAACTCAGCGTTACTCATCATGGACCGTACCATATCCAATAGGGTTCGGTTCCGTCTCTCCGATACACCGTTGTGCTGCGGAGTGTATGGAGGAGTAAGCTGAGAGAGAATCCCATTCTCTTTTAAGTAATTTAGGAACTCGGCACTTAAGTATTCTCCACCTCGATCCGATCTTAGAATCTTGATACTTTTGCCGGTCTGTTTCTCTACTTCATTCTTATATTCCTGGAACTTTTCAAAAGCCTCGGACTTATGTTTCATTAAGAAGACATAACCGTACCTTGAAAAATCATCCGTAAAAGTAATGAAGTAAGAGTAACCGCTTCGCGCATGTGTAGACATTGGACCGCACACGTCGCTGTGTACGAGTCCCAAGAGCTCGCTCGCTCTTTCTCCGTGTCTAGTGAACGGAGTCTTTGTCATCTTTCCCATGAGACAAGATTCACAAGTGGCATAAGACTGATACTCGAACGGATCCAAGTATCCTTCTTTATGTAACTTAGTCAACCGTGTCTAATTGATGTGACCCAGTCTACAATGCCATAAGAAAGCCTGATTAATATCTGGTGACTTTCTTTTGTGTGTATTCTGGACATTGAAAATCTGTGGTTGGTTCAATACGTATATACCATTGCTCAGTGTACCTGACCCAATCAGAACTTGATTAAGGTGAATGTTTACAACATTACTTACAAACGCAAATTCATAACCTTCTTTAGAAACCAAAGATACAGAAATGATATTACAAGTTGCGTTGGGTACAAAAAAGCAATTACGCAAAACCAAAACATGCCCATCTGACATTCCCAGGTGATAGTCCCCCACGGCTTTAGCGTCCATGCTAGCTCCGTTTGCAACTCTGAGGGTCATGTCACCTGCCTTCAAAACACTACGGTTTCTCAACGCCTGCAAAGAATTACAGATATGAGATCCTGATCCGGTATCCAATACCCAGGAAGTAGAGTTTATAGAAAGACAGTTTTCAATAACATACACACCTGAAGCTGAAGCTGCAACCTGCTTCAGTTCCTGTGTCCTGGCTTTCCAAGCCCTGCAATCTTTCTTCCAGTGTCCACTCTTATGACAATAGAAGCACTCTTCCTTTCCAACAAGCTTCCCCGCAATCTTAGTTGCCTTTTCCTTTCCCTTCGCACCCACTTTACTAACACCGCCTCTTGGTTTGGCGGGGGCTTTCTTCCTCTTTCCCTTGGCTTTCGTCTTGGACCTAGAGGAAGAAGATCCTCCTACAAACAAAGCGGGTGTTTCCCTACCCTTCTGTAGGGTGCCCTCTGCGCTCCTCAGCAGGTTGAGGAGTTCTGAAAGTTCAACTTCCTTTTCTTGCAAGTTGAAGTTCAGTATGAACTGGGCGTAAGTGGATGGAAGGGACTGGAGAATTATATCCGTATAGAGTTCACTGTCCAACGTGGTCCCAAGTTCCGCGAGCTCCTCAGTGTAGCCAATCATCTTAAGCACGTGGTCCGCTACCGATGATCCGACGGCCAACTTTGTCGAAAATAACTTCTTCGACACTTCGTATCTTGCGATACGAGACTGCTCTCCATACAGTTCTTTTGTATGAAGAAATATGGATTCCAAATCCATATTCTCGTGCCTCCTCTGATGGTCGTTGTCCATCGAGGCAAGTACGAGGCATCTGGCCTTCGCGCTGTCAATCTCCCAAGTCTTACGGATTTCCTTATCCGCGACGCTGGAGGTGGGACCTGGGACGGGGGGAGCTTTGGTGGTAAGAAGATACCCCAGCTTGTCGTAAGAGATTGCCAATTTGACATTCCTGAGCCAATCTTTGTAGTTTGGCCCTGTCAATATGTTTTTATCTAGAAGTAACTTAAGTCCAGTCATTTCGAATTTGGTCGCTGCAGGGGGGAGAGAAGAAACACTTTAGCACGATGCTCTTGCAAGTTTAGAATGGTTTTTAATTTGTCTAAACAGGATGGCTCCCACTGTCTCTCGAATCCCTCCTCAAACCACAAAGGAAGAATTAGCCGGGATCAATCCCACCGCACAATACTTGCTTAACCATTCAGCCAGGCCAGTGTCGGTACTTCGAGGGAGGTTTTCCAACGCTTTCGCGAAGTTCCTTAATTAAATAACCTCTTTTCTCTGGGGGCGTAGCCCCGCTAACACCTTTCTAGGCACCTACTAGGTTTATAGCATTGATCGTTTAGTGAGAAATTTCCCGAGGAGTAGCATATACTCACAGTAGGATCGGGATCCAAATATCATCGCGTGACGAAACTGAAGGAATCCTACCAGAATCACCACACTCCAAATGGTATGCAAATCTAGCAAGTTTCAGTACTTATGAAACTCCCGATGTGGATTTTTGCCCCATGCTCTTATGACCTTGACTTTGGCCAACAAATCATAAGTCACATGTCAAGTTCTACCCGTCGTTCTCCAGGTTAATTTGAATCCACCCGTACCTACCCTTGACTTTGGCCAACAAGGCAGTATGACTGTTCCAAACCAACGCATCTATCTATGCTGCACATGAATACCCAATAGCTACCAATCACTATGCCTTGACTTTGGCCAACAAACACAGCTTGAATACTATTGACTATTCATGTGAAACGACGGAGGGCTACGAATGGTTTTGGTAAAACCGTGAACGTAGTGAACTTGATATAATCGATGGAACGAGATAGCTTTTAGAAGGAGTGGCTCAATCTCCGCGTTTAAAAGTTAGTTTTGAAAAGAACCGAGTGGTTTTTCGAAAGTGTTCCAACGATTTTAGCTTGGTTTATTATCTTGCATTAGTTCTTTTAATGCGTGATATTCTTGCATTAGTACTTTTAATGCGTCCCATCATTTAATTCCTACCATTGCAGAAAACAACCAAAATATGACGTACGCTTATGCCATTCGCATTCGCCACGGGGTCCCGTCATCACTCGTTAGGTTACTTAACTAACGACAGAGCGGGGGCTGGGCTAGCGCGGCTGTAAAACATAAGCAACGCCTAAATAGAAAGCAATGATAGACATTACAGATCACAGATGAATACATTGGATATACTAGCAATCCGCAATCCTTTCGAGCCTGGAACGAAAAGCGGATAACACGGTCGCGGTGAATAGCCAAATACCCCACCCAAGACCCCTACGGGTGCGGCAAACTACCCGCCAAGTACCCGGCAGTTTGTGCACCCCTCCATGGGTCTATCCTAGGAGCAAAAACAGTAAAAAGAATTATACAATGACGGCTACAACCCCGACCCGGTTGTGCGGCCAAACAAATAATAATTACATCAATTTACATTTACAATGAATGAAAGAAAAAACAAAAGCTCATCTCACATCCACCCCGGCTATTCACCCGCGACAGTCCAATACATTCATATACACATTCCAATATCAAACACAGATCATGTATAACCCCGACTAATCGTCTTATAGCGATTTGCCGACGTTCAATACATGCAAGCATCACAGATATAACCATCATAGTCAAAGTGCAGTGAAGTTCGGAAAAAAATACGGAATTATAGGACCCCAAAAGTGAATTTCAGTTCTGGAAAATCTGGGCACATATAATATATTTTAAAAATCCCAAAACCAACACAGACACACACTGCACGAAAAACGATGCACAGAAGACTACAAACCGCGGCGCTTCCGCGGCACATGCCTACCTTGTGCGGCGGAAGCGCGGCGGTTTGAACGAATCACTGCATCGTTTTTCTTAGGTGTTCACACAAAACCCTGAGCCGAATTTACAAGTATAAAGTTTTCCATTTAGAGCAGAAAAAATTTCAACAGAAACTTAGGGTTTTGTTTTTCCGGTTTTGTGATTTTTTTCGGTTCCGAACTTCGTTACACTTCACTACTGAGCTAGTTTAAGTTTAGTTAGGCTCTGATACCACTGTAAGTCCACGTTGCGACCCCCGGTTCTTACGGGGAGGCGGAAACGGTATAAAAATCAAATTTTTAGCGTAAGGGGCAACATGGACTAAGCAAAGTCGGGATCTTTAACTAAACTAAAACTAGCATACAAGCTAAAGAAAGTTAGCTACTCGGATGAGGATGGTTATACCTAAACTTGAACTCCTTCTTCTTCAAACTTTTGTAGAGGTTGATGGTTCTCTTCTTGTCGCCTTCTTCCGTCGAAGATGGATCCACCTCGAAGGTTCGACCTTTGGGCTCTTCCTCGATCTTTGAGTGAACTAGGGTTTCCGGCTTGCTAAACCTTGAACCTAGAATGAGTAGAGAGAGTCTAAGGGGTGCTTTTCTTTTTAAAGAGAAGGATTCTCAACACATGAGAAGGTTTCTCTTTAGCTAGAGGAAGAAGAAGATGAAGTGAAGAGAGAGAATGAATATGATAGAATGAGCTATCCTTTTTCTTTCTTGCAACCATAATGCAAAAGAAAAAGAATTATCAATAATAATAATGAAAATGAAAAGGTTGATGGAAAGTTTTAGAATGACCATTATCATTTCAAACATTAAATGAATTTGCTAGAATCAAAGAGCATCTTTCTTTTGTAATGATGATGGTCAAAACTTCAACCATGGTCAACAAGTCAACCATGGTCAACAAGTCAACAAAAACCAACCATGACACAATTTCATTTTATTATATATTATTAATTGATATAATACAAATCCATTAGGGTTTGGAAAAAGACGACTGTCAACTGTGCATACGCACCCGTTCCGAAACCCTAATGAAAGTCATCTTCCTCTTCCTCAAATAACCGTGCATACACACCTGCATCCTTGTTCCGAGGAACATGAATACTGAGATAAAAGCAACCCCAAAACATATACCGGTATCTGACTCAAACCAGAGCCAGCCAGTAATATCCGTCCGGACTCCAAACGTGTACAAGTGCGCGGATGAGAACGAACTCTGTCGCAAAACCATGCGACCTCTACTCTGTTTTGCCCATAGGCGAATACCCTCTGTGTGGGACTCTAAAGACTCGACACTACGCTGGCAGTAGGTTTAACCACAGACCGCAAGCGGCACTAGCTGTGCGTAACGGTCCCCAGGTAGATGCCGACAAGAAGGCTGACGAGGTGAAACCCCATCTGAACTCCTACTGAGTCTGAATGTGACAGTCTCCGTACAGTCCGGTCTGTTCGTCTGATACATCGCATGTCGGGCCTAGGGGGCGGTAAAACGTCAGTCCCCCAATAGCGGTACAAGTCGTGTCGGAGTGAAGCCCAAAACACCCTGAGATAACACTGGAAACCTACCAGTATATCTCGCTTGCCCTGGCCAGGGACTACTCGTGTAATGGCTCTCCTAGACACAGCGCGATGTCAACCCCCAATACCGGGAGAGACGAATCCTGTCTAACCGTCACTGCCTCCAAGTGCTTCGGGACTGTACCCAACCACCACCTGTTTGCACGACTCCTTTGAGCCGTGGTAGGGTAGTGATCAAAGTGCAGTGGGAACACACTCGAGGCGAAGTGCCAGTGTCAAGTCAGCGGACTAAGCTGTACTCATGTCACCTGGGAACTGATAACTGACGATAGGTATAATACCAACCTGTCAGTTCCCGACGAGTCCTGTCCAGTGTACTCGTAACCCAACGAGCACCCGTATACTATCTCCAGTACGACGTACTGATGGCTGTGGGACAGACCATCTCCCACACTGGGATGAGAAGCGCATACGCTAGTCTACTCCGGAGTATCGATGCCCTGTCTCGATAGTCCTGCGACTACGGACCTGTATAAGGATGTGCTTATAGATTACCCAGCCCCCACTAGTGTGACTGCCATCACAACGCTGGTAATCAAGCAAAGATCCTAAGGGCTCCACTAATGCGTATAAGTGATATACTGAAATAAACACAAGTACACATTGAAGTAGAAACAAACCAAGTAGCATACTACTATATTGAGCAAGATTGTTTATACAAGGTGAATATCCCAAGCTTCCATCAAGTAATATACAAACTAGTATGATACAGTAATGGCCTCTAGGGCATATACACTAACAAAAGAATCCACCTACGAAAAGCAATTCACCCGCAAGGAAATAGTGTGCCAGAAATGCCGCAAAGGAACCTGTACGGCAAAACCTGCAAGAACTGTGGCACAACGAGGGTGAGTTGCCAACTCGTGAATAGAAATATCTACAAGCAAAAACCGAATCCAAGACATAAACCTAGGTCAACAACCAGTAATATAACCACAAGAGTACATCTGAAGTAAGATAAGGTGGCAAGGTAATATCTAAATATGTATGTAGTGCCAGGTACTCAGGTAATAACATGTCATCAGTATAAGGTATGTCTGCATGAAGTAAATATGAAGAAGTATCAAATGGATATCAATACACATATATTAGCATCACATACCACTAATATTGGTGTAAGGGTATATATATAACAGCGCCCTCATATCCTGTTATATATATATGAAGTATGATCAAAGTAAATCCAATCTGTATGTATGTGGACCCCGTCCACCTGTCACCCAAATGACAATAAGCATTATGCATGTAAATGTCATAAAGCATATACACGGAAAATACGAGGATATAACCAAAAGCAAGGAACCTGAGTGCCTAGCATCGACACTCGAAAACATCATGAAAGCCTGTGCCTAGCATCGGCACGTAAATCCTCATATACCGGGCATCCGTAAGTCCGGGTCAGCCCACTCTCTCAATATATCGGGCATCCGTCAGTCCGGGTCAGCCCTCTCTCAATATATCGGGAATCCGTCAGTCCGGGTCATCCCTCTCTCTCATATATCGGGCATTCGTCGGTCCGGGTCAGCCCTCTCTCAATATATCGGGAATCCGTCAGTCCGGGTCATCCCTCTCTCAACATATCGGGCATCCGTCAGTCCGGGTCAGCCCTCTCTCAATATATCGGGAATCCGTCAGTCCGGGTCATCCCTCTCTCAATATATCGGGCATCCGTCAGTCCGGGTCAGCCCTCTCTCAATATATCGGGAATCCGTCAGTCCGGGTCATCCCTCTCTCAAAGCCAGAAATATCATAGAAATAACATATCTCAATGCGTATAATCAGAACATGATATATGCGACATGTAAATAAAGGTGAGCGTATCAGAAGTCATGTAACATATAGATGAGCTACAATGTAATGATCCGATGTGATATATGCATCAAGTATGGATATCAAGTCATGTCACATCTCAAGTCAGAATCATCTATTTTATGTACAGGTATAAGTGTACAATATGCCATGCAAGAATCATATCATGAATGAAACAGTACTACAGTGTAGTGGCATGACAATTATCGATGATGAAGTGTGTGAGCCGGCAAATAGTATATGTGGAACATACGCATCATCGATAATTGTGCTGGTGTCCTAACAGCATGATAACAGTTTAGCAATGAACATATGCAAGCAATGCGAATAGCATGCAAATGCGGAAATCAAATAATCAACACCACAGTGAAGAAAATACATCAATATTTATATGTCATGCAATTATGCCTTTTGAAATAAGACGAATCAGGATTTTAGTAAAATAAGGGGTATGGTGTTTTACGAAAGATATGCCTTTTTAAGGTATCCGTAGAATCACTTTTTGTCTTTAAGATATTCCTGATTCGTAGTTTTTGAAATAGGTATGACTCGGGTCTAGTCTAACATCTACTATGTAAACTACTGATCTAAGTATCAAGCCAAACGGGAGGGGTATGGAAACCACCTAAATCTGAGTCGATAATATATAGATATATAGTCGGTGATCCCGCCTCAATAATATGTCGTAGGACATCCTCAAGTTATGAGTGCGGATCTATCATCCATATCGGCTCGTACGGTAAATTGTCGTAAGGCATCCCAATAGCTGGGTACGGGTCAATATCACATTCCTCTCATCAAATATCAGGTATCACTATCATCATATCACATAATCTGGGGTACTACTCTAAGTCTAGTACAACTGATACCGTCTATAAGTATGAATGCGGGGGTAAACACACATCCCAAGCCCGTAAGAATCACATGTCATATCCCAAATATGAAGCCTATCAAATCACCGATCTCGCGGCCCAAGGCCCAATATAAACGACTCATCACCAACGTCGTCCAATATCATCAAACACAGTGCAAGTATAAGGAATATACAAGTGTAGGCGTGTGGGTGCAAATCTGTCCTAGGGCTCGCAACCAGGAACTACGCTAGTTACTTCTACCCCTAACTAACCATATCACACTATAACTAACACATATATAATCTACATAGTATACTAACTACGGACTCGGGGGTGCTATACGCCATCCACCCGACTTCCCCCTGTAGATATAATCTACTCACCTTGCGTCTCATTTGCGGACGTCACCATGCATTTGCTTGTCATCCCGAAGTCTTCATGGGTACCTACATTAAAGTATCGTATATACGCATTAACACCAATTCCAAGCTAAAACGGCACATGAAATCCAAAACGATACGATAAGGGGCCTATAGGTTAGAACCTATGGCACGCCTTCAAAACCATCAATAAATCCTCTATATCGTCGTATAAACGCCAAATAGTCAAGGCAAAACAAAATCCACAATTTCAGAATTAGAAATACGGAATACGGAAACACGAATCCAAAACAGCAACTTAGGAAATATGTCCCAGATTTCACCCTAGGTCACTTTATACAAATCTATATATACCAGGGGCCTAACACAAACATGTAGGAGCTACAGAACCAATACGAGCCAAAATGGTGGGACCCAGGCCGCAAATTGCGGCCAATTGGGAGAAATTGGCGGCCGGGTAAGGGAGTTAGGGGCTGGGGCTTTGGTGGTAGCTCTCTGGGTGCCTACACATGTCACTGTCCACTCAATATTATTTTAGGGGTCTCGGGGTATTAGCAGATTCTTAAAAACAGTGGCAGATTCCAGTTTTTCCCCGATATCGATTTGCTAAATCCGTATTCTGGGTTAAGCTTCAGGTTTTGGGTTCCAATTCATATACTAGGGTGTTGGTATAACCTTAACTGAGCTCAATTTCCTAATACAACACAAGATTCCCTTAAACCCTAACTTGGTTATCCTCAAGTCCATAATACCAAACAATATCGGTTCAATCTAAACATGGGGGTATAAGTAATGCTAAAACCAATATAATGATCCAGAATTTATCTCATTTGGCAACTCAAGAATTTTCTTGAGTTGCCCCTAGTGGCCAAAATCCATGCTTTCTTGGTCCATCGTGTAGGTCTTGAGCTTGTTCACACATTTATAGAAATGGAGATTGGGTTTTGGTGTAGTTTTTGAGGTGTTTTGGAGCTTGAAGAGGGGAGGGAAAATGAGGTGCAGGAGCAGCAGCAGCAAGCAAGAAGAGGGAGAGAGAAATGAGTGAAGGAAATGAAGGAGATGGCTAAGTCTTGGTCAAAGAAGGCCATACCTCTCTCTCTCTCACACCATGCTTCATATTTTATTCCCTTTTCCAATCTCTTTTCCTATTTCTTTTTCCCTTTTCTCCAAACCTTCTCACTAGAATAGTAACCCCAAATAACATGATAGAAAATGCACAAGTGTGAAAAAAAGTGATATGTGCATGTTTTGCACAAAAATGCTAAAAACCGATTAGCGATTTTTAATCGCGATTAGCACTAGATTAACATCTAATTAATCACAAAAACTTAAAAATGGCATAATTCTATAAATTATCCTATTTTAGAATTTTCCGTAATTTTTCCCAAATTTTTCCTATTTATTTGAATTTAATAATCCCAAAATATTAAAATATTCAATAAAATAATATTAAATTTTCATTCTTCTAGAGGGTCCATAGAAATACCTGCATGTTCTTCCGAATACTTTAAACTTGGGAAAATGGGTTTCTGACAATCGTTCGAATCCTTTAACTTCGTCTGGACGGCATGTGAATACCCTTCGTCCGCACGCTAAACAATTCTTCACTCCTCAAGAATAACCAACACCCTAATGGTTATCGCATTCGAGCCGCAGCTCCCTCTGCCCGTGCGACCGTGGTAACAGAAACCATCCTCCGACATCGACGAAGATAGATCAAAGGAACGAATGAAATACGGTGCAAAGAAATGTACATCCTAAGGCTCCTTAAGCAGAGTAGCGTATCGTAAGTATGCCGCGGACCATACCCATGGTACGTTACTCTACCTAAGTCGCCTACTCCATCAACCAAGGGTCACCTAGACTTATACAAGGTTAAACGTACCGCTCTGATACCAACTTTGTCACGATCCGAAAGTACGGAACGTGACCGGCATTTAGATTACGAAGCGTCTAGAGGCGCAACGTAACCTAAGTAAGCCGAAGCCCAGAAATCTAAACCATAAAAAGAAGAAGAAGTATAGGAAAACATGTAGAAAACAAGTTTAAAAGAAATATCCAATTTTCTCAAAAATTTCGGCAGAGTCTCCTTTGTAAAAACTGGCCCCAAACGGGTACAAACAAGAATAATATATATACAAACAATAAAAAGCATCCCCAAATGGGAGCTAGCTCTACGCCAAAAGGCGGAAACAACCACAATATAGTGATAAAAATATAAATTATAATTTATTAACACCAATATATATGTTTTATAGAAACCTAGTTAGCAAAAATATTTAATTTAAACAATTTTAAATGAACAAATTATAATTCAACAACCATGCAATATTTTACAATTCTAAAAGTGTTAAACTAATTATTATAACCCTACTTAATTAATAAAAACCATAACCTAATTTTATAACCCTAACTTAAATTTTTAAAACTTGTAGATAGAATTAATTTATTAAATCTAATTATGCTACAATGAAACATTAAATAACAATAATTCAAAAGAACAAGATTTATACCTCCACAACATGAAATCCAAACATGAAAATAATCCTCCAAAATGAATGCTTTCCATCTCCAAAATCCATGTAAGGATGAGCAAAGAATAGAGGGAAGGAATTAATTAGGATTTTGTGGATTTTTTATTGAATTTTTGATGGATTTTGCAACAAAATCAAGGGGTGAAAATGGGGGGGCTGCCATAGGGAAGTGGCCGGCCATGGTGGGAGGAAATGGGAGAGAAAGAAAAAGTGAAGAGTTGTGTAGAAACTTCCTTCATAACTTTCCTTCTTTATGTCTTTTCAACTTTTATTCATTTTCTTTTTAAATTTTCCATAAAACCTAAATTCTAGAAGTCACTTGAAGAATCAAGTGAGAAGGGGCTGCCAAGGCTGGCCAAAATAGTGTGAGGGAGTAAAAGAGAGTGTGGGTTTTGTTTGGGAAAAGATAAAAGTTGTACCGCGCTCCATTTGCACTAATTTCACCGAAAAAAGCCTTTTTCTTCGATATTTTCTAACACCGGTTAACAACCCTATTTCAATTCAAAAACTACATGATAAAACTTTGTTTAATGTATTATGATGCACAAAATTTGTTTCAACTCATTCCAATTTGTAATTTTCCCGAATTAAATATATTAGTGACGGCTTAAAATAATATTAAAATAATTAATTTCGGAAAATTTTTCAGAAATTTTGAAATTTCACCAGTGGCTCAATAAACACCAAATACTAGCAATTATATAGTTAGAATATTTATATTTAATTTTAAAATAAAGATATTTGTATTTTGACTTTTTACAGAAAACTCCCTTATTTTACCGATTTTCCGAAATTTCACCAAAACGATTTTCAACACGTTACAGGAGATGTTCTTGGTGTATGGTGGAAAAGACCTCCAGATCGAGGCCTTTGCTGACTCCAGCTTCCAGAGTGATAAGGATGACTCCAAGTCCATGTCGGGTTATGTCTTTATCCTTAGTGGAGGGGCCGTCTGTTAGAAAAGCTCCAAGCAGGACACCGTTGCAGACTTGACGATGGAAACGGAGTAGTTCGCTGCATGAGACACCGCAAAAGAGGTAGTCTGGATGAGGAAGTTCTTAATTGAACTTCAGGTGGTTCCTTCCATTTGTTGGTCCAATACTTTAGTATTGTGACAACATACGGCGCTATAGCTTTAGGAAAGGAACTCAGGTCCCATCAGAGATCCAGACATATCTTGAGGCGGCACCACCTGATCAGGGAGATCGTTGATCCCCAGGAGATCGAGGTGAGAAGAGTAGATACGGAGAACAATATTGTGTAAGTGCACGGCAGCGCCCCAGCCGTCAATCCGAGGCCAAAATGCGGAAACGAAACTTTTACGAAACTTATAAACCGGCACTACCGCACACTATAAAACACGGATCGGGCCATTAACCTAATCCTAGCAAACTAGAAGATGGGAAGAAAGCTATACCGAGCTATCTGTGTCCTTCGGTCTTCGGCCTCCGTCCCGATCTTCTCGCGGAATCTCCGGTCTTTATCTCCTCGTCGGAAAGGGCACTACACCGCCGGGTTCGTTTACGGGCTCCCAACTCTGGACCGAGACAACTCGGGCACGAAGTTGGCGAGTCGACGTGTCCAAGAATGCTATAGGCTTAGTGTAGAATGCTTTGTCTCTATGCGGGTATGAAGTTGCCATATATGATGGAGGAGAGAATGTACTTTAGAGTGGAGCTTATCTTTGTTGCATGAATGGAATAATGAGATAGCAAAAATTCTCAAACCAATAATCTCCCCCTCCCCCTCTCTAGTGGCCGGCCAAGAATAAATTGGACGAGGGAAAAACAAAAGGGGGGTGAGCACAAGAGAATAGGAAGGTAACCATAAAAAATGTGATGATAATGAGGTTATTGTAACATCTCAAAAATTAATAATAATAATAAAATATTATTTTTGGGAACAGTTCCGCGGTGCCATTAGTGAGGCTGGGGTTTGCCCTTCACGGCTGGACCATCGATGCTGGGGTATGTACCGGATATTTTTAAACTGTACTTGAGTGTTGAGCTCTCGGGGAATTATGGGATTTTGATGGATCGATCGAAAAGTTTAATGTAGTCCGGATATCAGGTGAAGGGATCGACTACGTGGGAGACACTAGATATGAGTATTGCCGTTGATAGCGCAGTCAGCACACCTATGAAGAGACGAGTTCAAAGCAGTCGACACCAGAGGAAAGGGGGAAAGAGGCACACATTGACGATAGTGTTTACGATTGTGATTTGGTGATTCGAATTTCATATTTCCGTTGATTGGATTTTTTTTTTTTTGGGTATTTTGAGGATTTTGTTCTACGATTGGTATATCTTATGTGTGCATTCATTACGTTCTATTCGTGCTTCATATATCAATTGAATTGATGTTGTTTTGTACATACCCAGTACACTCGATTTTGTTTTATACATTTTGAGATTTTGATTTGATTTCGTGCATATGGGTTACACATGATTTTGACATTTGCTTCGACCTAGTTTTCATGCATTTTCGTACTGTGATTTCGATTTTGATATTCGGTGTATGTTTTCGTGCACCATGTGCACCTGATTGAGATTCTTGCGCACATTCGGTGCACCTGATACGATTTGTGCACACCAGATGCACTAAATCGTGGTTTTATGCAGATTAGATGCACCTGATATTAGAGTCGTGCATGCCCGTTGCACTTGACAGATGTTTTTGGTGCACACCTGTTGCACTCAGTTTTGTTTTTGTGTGAATTCGTGGCATCTGTATTTGGTTTCGATATCATGTGCGCACCGGACGCACATGATATTTTTATGATATGATTGGGATTGATTTCAGTTTGATCAGTATGTTTTTATAATCATTACTATTGATTTGGTAACCAGGCGGGATGTGTATGTTAAATAAAAGATATATATATATATATATATATATATATATAGCTATTTTTTTTAAAATAAACGCCCGCTACTTATGCCGTGACACGTGTATCGCACGGCGATTTTCAAGAGGGGTTTTTGTATGCTTCTTTATTAAGATGTTTAGGCGATTTTACTACGATGCGCACTATATATATATATATATATATATATATATATATATAATTTATGGTTTTGATATATATTACGTTGGTTTTCGTATTGGGTTTTGATATTTTATCTTTACCATAACTCCGATGATTGCGTTATGCTTGACGGAGTTGATTTTAGTTATGTATTGATGATTTCGGAGCCCCGACGATTTGAGTGTTTTGCTAAATGTTTTAGTATTTGGAGGGGGAGTTTTAATTTAAATTCGGGGACCGAATTTCTTTAAGGGGGAAGATTGTAACGTGTTGAAAATCGTTTTGGTGAAATTTCGGAAAATCGGTAAAATAAGGGAGTTTTCTGTAAAAAGTCAAAATACAAATATCTTTATTTTAAAATTAAATATAAATGTTCTTACTATGTAATTGCTAGTATTTGATGTTTATTGAGCCACTGGTGAGATTTCAAAATTTCTGAAATTTTTTCCGAAATTAATTATTTTAATATTAATTTAAGCCGTCACTAATACATTTAATTCAGGAAAATTACAAACTGGAATGAGTTGAAAAAATTTTGTACATCATAATACATTAAACAAAATTTTATCATGTTGTTTTTGAATTGAAATAGGGTTGTTAACCGGTGTTAGAAAATATCGAAGAAAAAGGCTTTTTTCTGTGAAATTAGTGCAAATGGAGTGCAGTACAACTTTTATCTTTTCCCAAAAAAAACCCACACTCTCTTTTACTCCCTCACACTATTTTGGCCAGCCTTGGCAGCCCCCTCTCACTTGATTCTTCAAGTGACTTCTAGAATTTAGGTTTTATGGAAAATTTAAAAAGAAAATGAATAAAAGTTGAAAAGACATAAAGAAGGAAAGTTATGAAGGAAGTTTCTACACAACACTTCACTTTTTCTTTCTCTCCCATTTCCTCCCACCATGGCCGGCCACTTCCCCATGGCAGTCCCCCCATTTTCACCCCTTGATTTTGTTGCAAAATCCATCAAAAATTCATAAAAAATCCACAAAATCCTAATTAATTCCTTCCCTCTATTCTTTGCTCATCCTTACATGGATTTTGGAGATGGAAAGCATTCATTTTGGAGGCTTATTTTCATGTTTGAATTTCATGTTGTAGAGGTATAAATCTTGTTCTTTTGAATTATTGTTATATAATGTTTCATTCTAGCATAATTAGATTAAATAAATTAATTCTATGTACATGTTTTAAAATTCAAGTTAGGGTTATAAAATTAGGTTATGGTTTTTATTAATTAAGTAGGGTTATAATAATTAGTTTAACACTTTTAGAATTGGAAAATCTTGCATGGTTGTTGAATTATAATTTGTTCATTTAAAATTATTTAAATTAAATATTTTTGCTAACTAGGTTTCTATAAAACATATATATTGGTGTTAATAAATTATAATTTATATTTTTATCACTATATTGTGGTTGTTTCCGCCTTTTGGCGTAGAGCTAGCTCCCGTTTGGGGATGCTTTTTATTGTTTGTATATATATTATTCGTGTTTGTACCCGTTTGGGGCCAGTTTTTACAAAGGAGACTCTGCCGAAATTTTTGAGAAAATTGGATGTTACTTTTAAACTTGTTTTTTACATGTTTTCCTTTACTTCTTCTTCTTTTTATGGTTTAGATTTCTGGGCTTCGGCTTACTTAGGTTACGTAGCGCCTCTAGACGCTTCGTAATCTAAGTGCCGGTCACGTTCCGTACTTTCGAGTCGTGACATCTCCTTAGTCCTTCTCAGATACTAGAGAATGTTCTTTACTGCTATCTAGTGTTTCACCCCTGAGTTTGGCTGATACCGGCTTACCATGCTGAGTGCATAAGAAACATCTGGTCTCGTGTATAACATCGCATAGATTATAGAGCCAACCGCAGAAGCGTAAGGTATAGATGTGATGTGAGCCTTTTCCAAATCAGTTTTGGAAGACATACCTTTGGAGAGGGTGATTCAGTGACAAGTCGGTAGACTACCGCCCTTTGAATCTTCCATACTAAATATTTTTAGTATGGTGTTGATGTACCTTGATTGTGAAAGTCCCACTATCCTCTTTGATCTATTACGATAGATCTGGATCCCCAGAATGTAGTTGGCATCACCTAGGTCTTTGATGGAGAACCTTAATGACAAGAATCCTTTGACTGATTGTAGTATAAGAGTGTCATTTCCTATCAAAAGAAAGTCATCCACGTACTAGACGAGGAATCTCACAGTTCTCCCTACAATCTTACTACAAATGCAAGGTTCATCTGGATTTTTGATAAAGTCGAATTCTTTGACCGTCTCATCAAAACAGATGATCTAACTCCACGATGCCTTCTTTAGTCCATAAATAGACTTAAGCAACTTGCACACTTTCCTGCTGCTCCCACTCTAATTGAAACCTTCTGGCTGATCCATATAGACACATTCTTCTAAATAACCATTTAGAAAAGTCGTCTCTATGCCCATCTGCCGGATCTCAAAATCTTGGAAGGCAGTATTGGCAAGAAGGATCTGAATGGATTTGAGCATAGCCACTGGAGAAAAGGTTTCATCATAGTCCAAACCAGGTCTTTGATGAAAAACCTTTTGCAAAAAGTCTAACCTTATAGGTTTCAACCTATCCATCTACACCAATCTTCTTTCAAAAGATCCATTTGCAGCCTACGGGTTTTACCTCTTCTGGAGCAATGTTCAAAGTGCATACTTTGTTGGTGTATATGGACTCTATTTCGGTCCGCATTGCATCCAGCCATTTTACCAAGTCGCCGCTCTGAATGGCTTACTGGAAGCTAGTTGGCTCATCATTGTTAATGATGCAATCCTCTCGATCACTGTCTATGAGAAAACTGTAGTATCTCTCGGGCGGATAAGACTGCCTACTAGTCTTGCGGATTGCCATAGGGATGTCCGGTTCTTCTGAAACCACTGGTCCTACCATACTTTCAGTAATAGTTTGTAGTTCTGGAATTTTTTCCAGTTATATTGCGCTCCCACTATTTCCTTTTACAAAAAAATTGATTTTCTAAAAAGTGGGCATGACGAGGAACAAAAACCTTTTGTTCCTCTGCGTAATAGGAAAGATACCCTTTGTAGTTCTCTGGGTATCCCACAAACCTATACAGTACTGAGCGTGCCTCGAGCTTGTCTGCATACTGCTTTTTAACAAAAGCTGGACATCCTTATATCTTCAAATACTGAAGATAGGGTTTCTTCCCACTCCACATCTGATATGGTGTGGTAGGCACAGTCTTAGTAGGAACCCTTATTCAAAAGATATCCAGCTGATTCTAGTGTATAACTTTAGAAGGATCACGGCAACTCAGCGTTACTCATCATGGAACGAACAATATCCAATAAGGTTCTGTTCCGCCTTTATTATATACCATTGTGTTGTGTTGTGTATGGAGGAGTAAGCTGAGAGAGAATTCCATTCACTTTTGAGTAATCCAAGAACTCGGCAATTAAGTATTCACCACATCGATCAGATCTCGGTGCCTTAATACTTTTTCTTGTTTGTTTTTCCACATCATTCTTATATTCTCGGATTTTTTCAAAGGGTCTTGGATTTATGCTTCATCAAGAAGACATGTCTAACCTAGAGAAATTATCCGTAAAAGTAATGAAATAGGAATAACCTCTTCGTGCAACTGTAGATATTGGACTACACACGTTGCTGTGTATGAGTCCTAAGAGCTCGCTCGCTCTTACTCCGTGTCCAGTGAACGGAGTCTTTTTCGTCATTCCTATGAGACAAGATTGACAAGTTGCATAAGACTGATATTCGAACAGATCCAAATATCCCTCTCTATGTAACTTCGACAAGCTTGTTTCATTGATGTGGCCCTGTCTACAATGCCATAAGAAAGTTTTATTTGATTCCGGAGACTTTCTTTTAAGTGTGTTTTGGACGATGAAAACCTGAACTTGATTTAACACGTATATACTGTCCTCTAGTGTACCTGACCCAATCAAACTTTGATTTAGGTGGATGTGGACCACATCGCTTACAAACTAGACTAGGTACACACAAACAGTTATGTAGAATCAATATCTGCCCACTTGTCAATTCTAGGTGATATACCCTACGGATACAACATCCACGCTCATTCCGTTAGTAACCCTGAGAGTCATATCACCTGCCCTGATAACTCTACGGTTTTTCAAAGCATGTAATGAATTATAGATATGAGATCCTGATCCGGTATCTTGTACCCAGGAAGTAGAGTTAATTGACAGACTGTTTTCAATCACAAACACACCCAAGTCGAAGCCACAACGTGCTTCGGATCCTGGATTCTGGCTTTCCATGCCCTGCATCCCTTCTGCCAATGCCCGTTCCCGTAACAATAGGAACATCCCTCCTACCCTACTGTTAACCCCAAAACTTTTGCCTTTCCATTTTCTTCTACCTTACCGACACCGCCTATCGACTTTCTGGAAGTCTTCTTCTTCTCACCCTTGGCATCCGCTATAGATCCAGAAAAGGAAGATTCCCCAATAAGCAGAGCTGGTGTCTCCCTGGTTTCCTTCAGGGTACCCTCAACTGGAAGTATAACTTTCTTCCCCTGGGCTTAAGCAGGAGGTAGGGATTGTAGAATCAACTCAGCATATGACTCGTTCTCCAACGTGGTCTCCAGGTCCGTGAGCTTTTTAATATAGCTAATCATTGTAGGGACGTGGTCCCCTACAAATGACCCGACAGCCAATCTCGCTTGAAGCAATTCCTTCGAGGTCTCATATCTTGCAATACGAGATTGCACTCCATATAAAACTTTGTTATGGAGGAAGATAGAAACTAAATCCATCTTCTCGTAGTGCCTCTGGTATACACCATCAACTGAGGCCACCATGAGGCACTTGGCATTCGCACAGTCTTTTTCCCTTGTCTTACGGATATCAACATCCGCGACGGTGGAAACTGGACCTGGGACGGCGGGGGCTTGAGTAGTAATGAGGTAGTCCAGCTTGTCATAGGTAATGGACATCTGGACAAACCTTTGCCAGCCAATATAGTATAACTCAGTCATTTTATTATCTATATGTAACCTAGTATGGTCATCTGGTCACTGCAATTAGGAGAGAGAGAAGAAAACACTCAGCATGATGCTCTTGCAAGTTTAGATTGGTTTTTAATTTATCTAAACAGGATGACTCCTACTGTTTCTCGAATCCTTCCTCAAACCATAAAAGAAGAATTAGTCAGGATTGATCTCACAGTACAATTCTTGCTTAACCGTTCGGCCAGGCTAGTGTCGGTACTTCGAGGGAGGATTTACGACGCTTTCGCGAAGTTCCTTAATTAAAAAACCTCTTTTCCCTGGAGCGTAGCCCCGCTAACACTGTTTTAGATACCTACTTGGTTTATAGTATTGATCGTTAAGTGAAGAATCTCCCAAGGAATAGCGGATACTCACAATAGGATCGGGATCCAAATATCGTTGTGTGATAATCCTGAAGGAATCCTACCAACATTATCACACTCCAAATGGTATGCAGCACTACCAAGTTTCAGTTTCCTCAGAAACTCCCGATGTGGATTTTTTCCCCCTGCTCTTATGACTTTGACGAAGGCCAACATATCATAAGTCATATGTCAAGTTCTACCCGTCATTGTCCAGGTTAATTTGAACCCACCCGTACATACCCTTGACGAAGGCCAAAATAGTAGTACGACTGTCCCAAACCAACGCATCTATCTATGCTACAGATGAATATACAGCAGCTACCAAACACTATGCCTTGGCGAAGGTCAAAATACATAGCTTGAATACTAATGAATATTCAATTGAAATGACGAAGGGCTACGAATGGTTTTGGCGAAACTGTGAACGTAGTGAACTTGATATAATCGAAAGAACCTGATATCTTTTAAAAGAAGTGGTTTAAGCTCCGGATTTAAAAGTCTCCTGTTTTAAAATAACCGAGTGGTTTTAAAATTTGTTCCAACAATTCAGCTTTAGTTTGTTTGCTTTGAATTAATGTAATGCAGTTAGATCATTTACACCTATCATCACAGAAAGAAACGAAAATATGACGTACGCTTATACCATCTGCATTCACCACTGGCCCCGTCTTACTACGTTAGGTTACTTAACTAAAGCCAGAGCAAGGGCTGGACTAGCGCGGATGCAAAACATAAGCAATGTCTATTATATAGCATATATATAATAACCATTCGTCTCACGCAATAATAGGCACTCCAGATCACAGATGAACATATTGTATATACTAGAAATTCCGCGTTTCGTTTAAGCATGTAACAAAAGACGGTTTCCAAGGTGGTGATGAATAGCCAAACCCCACCGTAAACCCCTACGGGTGCGGCAAACTACACGCCAAATACCCGAAGTGAAGCAACCTCCCTCAGCAAAGTGAGTAGGCCACTCGGCATTTCAAAGTACCAGGTAGTTTGTGCACCCCACCTTGGGTCTATCCTAGGAGCAAAAACAGTAAAACAAATAATACAACGGTGGCTGTGCCCCGCAAAAATATTATTACTCACTTTATAAATTTTACATCGAATGAAAGAACGAAAACCCTCATCTCACATCCCCGGCTATTCATCCACGACGATCCAACAAGTTCATATACACAAACCAACATGACAACATCACAGATATGTGCAACCCCGACTAATCAACGTATAGCAATTAGTCGACGTTTCCAAACACATATACACATCACAAAGATTGTAAAGTAACTGCGATATTAGAATTCCACACGCAATTAGCAAACTTAACCAATTTTCTAAAACTTGAAAATCCAGTGAGCTAAAGTTCCAAAAACGATCGTTTTAAGCCAATTCAGAAGCCCGAATCAAAACGAAACGCGCCCGAACCTTCGTGGAGAGTTAGTGTTAGTTATATGTATGACCTAGAGGCCATTACTGTACATTGGATGTATATTGTAGTGGATGCTGGGACATATATAGGTAGGACTTTCTTGCTCGACATGATAGTACGCTATCTGGTTGCACTTTATCTGAACATGTATACTTTCTGTCTCTCTGATTACATGTTGATAAAGCCCTTAGGATGTGTACTCGACTTCCAGGACTATGATGTAGATCATACTAGTGGGGCCTGGGTAGTCCATGAGTACATCCTTGAAATGTTCCTAGTCGAGGGAATATCGAGACGGGGCATCGATATTCCAGAGTAGACTAGCGTATATCTTCTCAACCCATGTGATGGGCGATGGATGATCCCATATCCATTGGTGTTTGACTTCAGAGATGGTATACGGGTGCTCAGTGGAGACTGGGTACACTGAACGGACTCACCGAGAACTCCCAGATGATATTATACCTCACGTCAGATGGCAGTTCTCTGGTGACACTGGTACAGCTTAGTCTGTTGACCTGAGATCGTCATAGAGTCTTGTGTGTCTCCCACTGTGCTTTGATTTCCACCCTACCACGGCTCTACTGAGTCGTGCAAACAGATGGTTTTTGGGTACAGTCCCGATTCACATGGAGGCAATGAGCGATAGGAGGGGATTCGTCTCTCCCGGTATTGGGGGTTGATGTTGCGCAATGCACGACTGGCCATAACAGGAAATCCCTGGCCAGGGTTGCAGTGATATACTGGTAAGAGTTATCAGTAGTTTCACGAATGTTATGGACCTCAAGTCGGCATGACTTATCGAGCTACTGGGGTCTGACGTTTACCACCCCTAGGCGAGATATGCGACATATCAGACGAACAGACCGGACTGTACGGTAAGTGTTACTGGTTGGATTCACAGGAGTGTGAGCGGGCTTGCTCGTCGATCTTCTGATCGCTCAATACCCGGGTGGCCGTTACGTTTAGCAGACCGCTTGCGGCTTGTGGGTGTTTGATATGATCATCATCTGCTGCCGGCGTATTGACGAGTCTTTATAGTCCTACACAGAGGTTTCCTAGCTCAAGCGAAACGAAATAGGAGCGCATATGAGATATGTGCGGGACCGATAATAATGCGTGTATGTGATACCGTATTTCATTCTCGCGATGAATGTGTCGAATGGTTGTATGTGATATAACCTAGTTATCGAATCAAGGATTTATTCGATAAGCCGATACATTGGATACTAGTCGGTTATATACGATATGACCGGATCGTTAAATCAAGTGTTGATTTAATGATTTAATGTATAATTATGTATTTGATATATTACTTTGCATTAACTAGTATTGGTTCACTTTAAATGGATTTTCTCACTTGAATTGTGCAAGTTGTATATGTGATATACTTTTGTGCACATGATTGTATCATGTTTGATGATACATGCTTATTTGGTTAAGTGTAAAGAATTAAACTATGGTTAAGTTAATGATTAGGGTTTTGTTTACTTAATTACTTATTCATTTATCTTATTCATTTATTCATTTTGGAAAATGAAAAGGATAAATGAATGGTTGCTTGTTTTGTTTTTAGTTGAACTTTCTTGAAGTTTTGACTTTGTCTCCATTCTTGTCTTATACTTAACCCTAACCATTTAAACTAACCCTAATTCATTCTCTACACTTAACTAAGGTTAGAAGATGATAAGAATGAATTCTTTTTCATTTTTTCTTTAATACTTATCATATCTTCTTCTTCTTCTTCATCTTCTTCTTCTATGAAGAAAGCTAGTGACCATCAATGGCAACTAGTGAAATCAAGTGAGAAATCCAATTCTAAAGTCTACCCACTTCCTATTTCTTCATCCTCTATCTCTTGCCAAGTTGTATAGGGTGTTTCCTTCACAAGTTTTCAAGGCTTGGTGAAGTTGGAGCTTGTTCTTGTGATGCCTCGACGTAGATCATCTTCGGCATCGAACCGACGATCAAGCCCGCCCATTCTTCGATGATGCCAATGCTAGAGTCAAGGGTTCGATTTGGACAGCGGAGGGAGTTCATCGCGGAGCTTAGGAAGAGTGGTGGACCGGATCTACAAAGGTTGTAGTCACTTTCCCTTAGCATTTAATTCGATTACATGCTTGCTTCGCCTATATATCTAGTTAACGATCCGTATTAGGGTTTGTAGGCACTTGTAAAATTTGATTTGTGCATGTTTAATCACTTATGAGACTCCATTAGAGTGCCTAGAAACCCTACAGTGGTATCAGAGCCTATCTAGAGCCTTAAGCGAAGTCCCGACGGAATTAGAAGTCCGATCGACCCAAAACCCCGACTTGAAATTGCTCTCTGGACTTTTTCTGAAATCGTGGTTTTTTCGAAATTAAAAATATGCAGAAAAATCAGCAGGGAATCCTAAGAATTACTGTGCAACACGTGTCCATGATTCGACAAGAGTGCGGCGGAACCGCGGCAGAAGCAAGGCTTATGCGGCGGTTCCGCGGCAGTATAGTCACAATACCCAATACTGTTTGCACAGTAACTCCTAGTTTCTGGTGTTGGTTTACCTGGGAATATTTTAATATTTATTCCAGAGTTTTATTTTCTGGGTTGTATTGGGAACTCAGTATATTCGATCGGACTGTCTAATTTTGTCGGTGTGTATTTCCGGGTATTTTTAGAATATGTTAAAAAATTCGACCGGATATAAATACCCACTTTTTCCCCTGCCGGGAAATTTCCAAGTGTTGGATTTTTCCGTAGTTTAACGACGTTCTAAGTAGTGCAAGTAACGCGATGGACCCTCTAGAAGACAACAAACCTTAACTCGATTATGTGACCGTCTTTAACTTCCCTTTGAACCTTAGGGTTTGGGGCAGTACGGCGTGCCACATGTGAGGCGTTGACTTGACCCTTCTACGGCTGGACCGTTGGTACTGAGGCACGAACTGAATGTTGTTAGACTTATTTCATGTGTTGAGCTGTATCGGGAAAACTTGGGTGTTCGATTGTTTGATCGAAAAGTTTAGCATTTTCTATTTATCCGGAATGTGATACAATAATTGGAATTCGCAAATAGTTATGAGATAACGGAATGAATATTATAAACATAGCAGTTTAGTCTCACTTGATCGGTTGCCACGGAATTTTAATGTGATCAAAAGTCCGTCGCAATCACGTAGCGTACGCGGATACTCGCCGGGTAAACTTAATAGACAGCCTCACTCCATAGCCCCGACCAAGTGACTGTAGGAGAACCCCGTCGCCGAAAGCATCCGTTTGGGTGCTCGCGGTAGCGGTGTTCCGCCTTGGTGCACTTCGTCGACGGCGTCGGGGGTGCGGCCGTCTACTAAAGTTTGCGACGAGTATTCGATCAGAATGTCGGGAATCCTGTTGAATTGCCCGACTTGATATTGAAAAGTGTTTTCGATTTTGAGACTAAAATGCGGGGTTTATAATTGTTAGGCATGCGATGTCTAAGTAATTCATTTGGTCAGGCATGCGATGTCTGAGGAGGTTGCGGATTCCAACTGTTGTAGTTTTACAATTTCTTTTCTGTGACCGTAAGTGTAATATGTGGTGTCGCCGGTTTCGTTGCTATATGTCAACGACAATTGGGATGCGCATATTTACTTACGTTGATGACATGTGATGTTATGTGTTGCTAGATATGTTATATTGGATCATCGTGTTTGAATAGCCGGGGGTTTTTATGTGAGATGAGTGTTTTTCATTTTCATTCATGTAAAAACTTGTATGTAATATTCTTTTATTGGGGCACTTCCAGGTTGCGGAAGATGTCACCGTTGATGTATATTATTTACTTTTCTGCACTAGGATAGACCCAAGGAGGGGAGCGCAAGTAACCGGGTTCTGGGGTCCAGTGGGAGACCAACTCGAGGAGTCGAGTCCGGGTCTCCTAACCCTAGAATTGGTAGGGTTGCTTGCCGCTCTCGTAGGGGTCTAGGGGTGTGGGATTGGCTATTCATCACGACCGTGGAATCCGTGTTTTATACTGGCTCGTATTGAAAACACGGACGTCCTAGTATATCCAATATTTCATATGGTTCTTTCTGCTGCGTTATCTGTGATGTGATCATGCGATGTTCTGTACTCTGTTCAGATAGATGTAGTATATAGTATATATGATATATTATATAGACGTTGCTTATGTTTTACACCCGCGCTAGCCCTGCCTCGCTCTGCCGTTAGTTACCTAACCTAACGGTGCAGACGGGACATCAAGGCGAATGCGGATGGCATAAGCGTACGTTATATTTATCTGTGATGATTAGGTGGACTTAATTGATGGGATATTCATTAATGAGATTAATGAAAGAAAATAAAACTAATTGATGTTGTGGAATCGAATTTCAAAATAAAACAGGTAGCTACAGTTCTTGCTTTGCATCGCGGTGTTCATTATAGAACATCCTGCACCTTATTCGATGAGGAAAGGACCGAGATCCCTTCACCGGGAGTGACTCCTTTAGCAATAACTGGCAGATGCTACAACCCTCGGTTTGTCATTTGATCGCTTCTATAGTTTCCGCTTTGCTCAGTGATATATATGATATATCCCGCACCTCATTCGACGAGGAAAGGGCCGACGATCCCTTCACCGGGAGTGACCCCTTTAGCAAAACTAGAAAAGCCTCAAAAACATTCCATTTAAAAACCATTTGATTCCGCAACGAGATCAAGTTCAAAGCGTTAACTGTTTTCACAAAAACCATTCGCAACCCTCCGTCATTTTAGGAAGTAGAGTACTTAGTATTCGTGCTGTGTTTGTTGACTTTAGTTAAGGCACAGTGTACGGTAGCTAAGTGATGTCTTCCTACACCGCAGATGATGCGATTAGTTAGGACAGTTGCGTGACTTTGTTGACCTTAGTTAAGGGTCATGTGGGTGGGTCTAATTAATCACGAAATGACGGGTAGAACTTGACTAGTACTTATGATTTGTTGACCATAGTTAAGGTCATAGGTGCTAGGGGTAAAAACCTTTATCGGGAGTTTCAAGTGTTGAAATTTGCAATGAGATTGCATACCTTCTATATGATAGTTGGATCCCGATACCCACTGCGAGTAATTGTTGCTCCTGGGAGAGTTTTGCACTTTGCAATTAGCCGATCAAGTAGGTGTCTAGAAAGGTGTCAACGGGGTTACGCCTCTGGGAAAACGAGGTTTACTGTAATTAGGTCCGTGCGAAAGCACGGGGAACCTCCCTCAAAGTACCAACACTGGCCTGGCTGAAAGATTGGCGAACTTGTAGAATGTAATTAATCCCGGCTAGTCTTTCCTTTTAGGGTTTGAAGGAAGATTTGATAAAAACAGTGGGAGCCATCCTGATTAGATAAAATACGTAACCAATCTAATCTTGCAAGAGCGCACGCAGAGTGTTTTCTTCTCTCTCTCTCCAGGTAGCGACCATATCACGCCTTAATCAAGATAATAAAATGGATGTATTGACCGAACCCGCTTGTTATACTGAGCTGGGGAACGTTGGTCCCGCTCCAACTTATAATTGTTATAAGACAGAGCAGGAAATTGGGGAATACCGGAATTCCTATGCCGCCCAAACGAAGAAAGTGCATATGATGCATCTCCTTCGGGTGTGTTCATTACAAAGAATTGTTTCTCAGTATCCTCTGCATCCTGGGTATATGATACCGGATCAGGATCCCAGATATGTAATCTGTTACATAGGGCTACAAAAAGGTAGAAAAACTGAGAACGGGTGATAAGTTTCATGAGGCAGAAAACGGGGCAAGTGTTGCAGCCAAGTCTGTTGGTCACTGTCACCCTGTATTACGAATACATTGATTCTGAACAAATGCTATTAGATACCGAACCTGATATACAAAATCATATCAATCTCTTTATTAGTAAAGAAAGGATATAATTTTGTATTGATGGATAATGTTTTGAACATTTCCTATATCAAAAGTTGATCGGTTCAGGCACGTTATCTAAAAGCATTGACGTTCTAAATCAAACTACAGTTCCTCGTATACAGAACACACACAAGAGGAAGAGTTCAGAAATGAACGAATCATTCTTGAGGCATTGTAGGCTAGGTCATATCAATGCGACCCGACTGGCTGAAGTTACATTTTAGATGCATATTTAAATCAGTTTGAATTTATATCTTGTGAAACTTGCCAGTCATGTCACAAAGATAAGATGACCATAGCTCTGTTTATTGGAAACAGAGGAAGAGTTAGTAAACTCTTGGGACTGATACATGATGATGTGTGTAAGGTCTCCTGTCTACACATGCCAGGACTGGTTCTTTATACTTCATTATATTCTCTGATAATCTCTCAAGATTCAGTCGTATGTTCCTGTTGAAACATGAGTCCGAACTTTTTGAGATATTCACAGAATATAAGCAAGAAGTAGAGAACCAAAATACGGGTATAAGTTTTATGGCCTTTGATGTGATCAAGGAGGAGAATACTTGAGCACGGAAATCCTGGTCTATACTAAAGGAGAATGAGATTCTCTCTCAGCATTACTCCTCCGTATACACCATAGCACGATAGTGTATCAGGGCGGAGCAATTACACCCTATATGATAAAGTGTGCTCTATGATGAGTACTACTGAGTTACCTTTTTCCCTTTTGGGAGTTATGCGCTTGAGAAGCTGCGTACCTATTGAATTAGGTTCGAATCAGATCACTGCCTACCATTCCATATGAGATATGGTATGGGAAGAGCCTATCTCTTAGGTAAGTTAAGATTTGGGATTGTCCGGCCTATGTCAAAAGCAAAATCCGGACAAGATCGAGGCAAGGTCTGTAATGTAGAACTGGAAAGGTTCCAGCTATACAAACTACAGCAGATGATTTGACAGAACCAAAGGATTCTATAGTCCCCGACGAACCTCAGCCTCTCCGTCGATCTGGTAGGGTTCCTCGCCTTCCTGAGAGATACCTCGGTTTCTCGATGACAGTAGGAGCAAGGATTGCATCATGAGATGATGACCCAACTAGATTCGAGCAGGCCATCAAGAGTAGGGACTCTGTAAGAATGGCTGGATGCTTAGCAATCTGAGATGGAATCCATATACACCAACAAAGTATGGACTTTGGTTGCGATATCTGAAGGGTTAAATCCCCATCAAGAGCAAGTATATCTTGAGAAGATTACTTGGTGTAGATGGACAAGTTGAGACTTTCAAAGCTAGACTTGTTAAAGGTTTTCGTCATCGACCAGGCACGGATAATGATGAAACCTTTTCCAGGGACTATGCTTAAGTCCATCCAGATCCTACTTGCCACGGCTACATACCATGACTACGATATCTGGTGGTTGGGTGCCATGACAACTTTTCTAAATAATGATTTAGAAGAGAACGTCTATAAGAACACAGCCAGAGGGCCTCGTAGACAGTGGGAGCAGCGGAAACGTGTGCAAGATGCTTTATAGGATAAAGCAGGCATCGCGGAGTTGGAACATCTGTTTTGATGGATTAGTCAAAGAAGTTGACATCATCAAAATGGTAGATGAACCTTGTATAAACAAATAGGTAGTAGGGAGTATAGTGACGATCCTCGTAGAGTACGTGGATGACATACTCTTGTTAGGGAAGGAGTTTCCTATGCTACGCTCGATCAATCTCCGCTTATCACAAAGATTTTCCATATAGGATCAAAGTGATACCTTCTAAATCCTAAGCTTTGGATCTATGAGATAGATCTAATTGGATGTTAGGATACTCACTAGTTGTAGTGAAATGGTATCAATCGATCCTGGGGAGAATCACTGGAAGGGTTCCAGAGTGATAAAGACGATTGAATGTCAGTCACAGGCATTGTCTTTACCCTTAGTAAAGGGACGGTATGTTGGAAGAGTTCCAAGCTAGATACCGTGGCAAACTAGACGATAAAGGCTGGTAACATCGCTATTAAAGATACTACCAAAGAGGCAGTTTGGGTGTATATAGGTTCATAGGATGAACTAGGTTCCTACCATTATGTGACAATGGAAGTGTGGCTTCGACCCTGGAACCCTGGTCCCATCAGTGACCCAGACATATTCTGAGGCAGCATCACCTGATCATGGAGATAGTTGATCTCCAGGATGATCGAGGTTAGGAGAGTAAACTCAGAGGACAACACGGCGGATCCACTCACGAAGGCCTTTTCCCAAAGAGAGACTTTTATGGGATGGTTGAGTATGTGATACTGCAACCACTGCTACAGATGGCCCTAGTGCAAGTGGGAGATTGTTAGTTATATGTATGCCCTAGAGGCCATTACTGTACATTGGATGTATATTGTAGTGGATGCTGGGACATATATAGGTAGGACTTTCTTGCTCGACATGATAGTACGCTATCTGGTTGCACTTTATCTTAACATGTATACTTTCTGTCTCTCTGATTACATGTTGATAAAGCCCTTAGGATGTGTACTCGACTTCCAGGACTATGATGTAGATCATACTAGTGGGGCCTGGGTAGTCCATGAGTACATCCTTGAAATGTTCCTAGTCGAGGGAATATCGAGACAGGGCATCGATATTCCAGAGTAGACTAGCGTATATCTTCTCGACCCATGTGATGGGCGATGGATGATCCCATATCCATTGGTGTTTGACTTCAGAGATGGTATACGGGTGCTCAGTGGAGACTGGGTACACTGAACGGACTCGCCGAGAACTCCCAGATGGTATTATACCTCACGTCAGATGGCAGTTCTCTGGTGACACTGGTACAGCTTAGTCTGTTGACCCGAGATCGTCATAGAGTCTTGTGTGTCTCCCACTGTGCTTTGATTTCCACCCTACCACGGCTCTACTGAGTCGTGCAAACAGGTGGTTTTTGGGTACAGTCCCGATTCACATGGAGGCAATGAGCGATAGGAGGGGATTCGTCTCTCCCGGTATTGGGGGTTGATGTTGCGCAATGCACGACTGGCCATAACAGGAAATCCCTGGCCAGGGTTGCAGTGATATACTGGTAAGAGTTATCAGTAGTTTCACGAATGTTATAGACCTCAAGTCGGCATGACTTATCGAGCTACTGGGGTCTGACGTTTACCACCCCTAGGCGAGATATGCGACATATCAGACGAACAGACCGGACTGTACGGTAAGTGTTACTGGTTGGATTCACAGGAGTGTGAGCGGGCTTGCTCGTCGATCTTCTGATCGCTCAATACCCGGGTGGCCGTTACGTTTAGCAGACCGCTTGCGGCTTGTGGGTGTTTGATATGATCATCATCTGCTGCCGGCGTATTGACGAGTCTTTAGAGTCCTACACAGAGGTTTCCTAGCTCAAGCGAAACGAAATAGGAGCGCATATGAGATATGTGCAGGACCGAGAATAATGCATGTATGTGATACCGTATTTCATTCTCGCGATGAATGTGTCGAATGGTTGTATGTGATATAACCTAGTTATCGAATCAAGGATTTATTCGATAAGCCGATACATTGGATACTAGTCGGTTATATACGATATGACCGGATCGTTAAATCAAGTGTTGATTTAATGATTTAATGTATAATTATGTATTTGATATATTACTTTGCATTAACTAGTATTGGTTCACTTTAAATGGATTTTCTCACTTGAATTGTGCAAGTTGTATATGTGATATACTTTTGTGCACATGATTGTATCATGTTTGATGATACATGCTTATTTGGTTAAGTGTAAAGAATTAAACTATGGTTAAGTTAATGATTAGGGTTTTGTTTACTTAATTACTTATTCATTTATCTTATTCATTTATTCATTTTGGAAAATGAAAAGGATAAATGAATGGTTGCTTGTTTTGTTTTTAGTTGAACTTTCTTGAAGTTTTGACTTTGTCTCCATTCCTGTCTTATACTTAACCCTAACCATTTAAACTAACCCTAATTCATTCTCTACACTTAACTAAGGTTAGAAGATGATAAGAATGAATTCTTTTTCATTTTTTCTTTAATACTTATCATATCTTCTTCTTCTTCTTCATCTTCTTCTTCCATGAAGAAAGCTAGTGACCATCAATGGCAACTAGTGAAATCAAGTGAGAAATCCAATTCTAAAGTCTACCCACTTCCTATTTCTTCATCCTCTACCTCTTGCCAAGTTGTATAGGGTGTTTCCTTCACAAGTTTTCAAGGCTTGGTGAAGTTGGAGCTTGTTCTTGTGATGCCTCGACGTAGATCATCTTCGGCATCGAACCGACGATCAAGCCCGCCCATTCTTCGATGATGCCAATGCTAGAGTCAAGGGTTCGATTTGGACAGCGGAGGGAGATCATCGCGGAGCTTAGGAAGAGTGGTGGACCGGATCTACAAAGGTTGTAGTCACTTTCCCTTAGCATTTAATTCGATTACATGCTTGCTTCGCCTATATATCTAGTTAACGATCCGTATTAGGGTTTGTAGGCACTTGTAAAATTTGATTTGTGCAAGTTTGATCACTTGTGAGACTCCATTAGAGTGCCTAGGAACCCTACAGTTAGAGCACGAAATTAATTTCGAGTTGGGGGGCCTAGAGGGGGTACCCCACCCCTGAGGCCACCACGAGGTGGCCAGGGGGTGAGGCAGACCCGGAACTGCCTAAGGTGGGGCAGTTTCAGGTCCCCACCGCCAAGACCACCTTGTGGTGGTCTTGGGGAGTGGGCCCAACCATTCGGTCCCCCCCCCCGGGGATTCTCCGGGGTGCCCATGCACCACCCCGTGTCTTCACAATTCAAACCGTGAGCCCGCGGAGTGTGCAAACATCTCAAAACATCATTTTTGGATACTGTTTTTATCGGCAGTTTTGCGCAACAAAAACGGCGGATTTCTAACGTCGCTACAAGCTATCTAAGGTTTATGAGAGGCTCTGATACCACTGTAAGTCGATGTCGTGCACCCTACGTGTTCGCGGAGAGGCGGAAATTGCAAAAAATGATTTTTACGGGCTTCGCAACTCCGACCTGAACCAAGGATCGAACATAAACCATAGCTAGCAAACTACTTGAGGTTTAACTACTCGGATGAATGTTATACCTCATAGTATTGTGTCCTTCGGGTCTTCTCGTTGTCCTCCTCGTCATTTTAGGCTCCGAGGATCGAAACGGATCGAAGCTTCCTCGTCGGCTTCCTTGAGTCAAAGACTATCCACCCGAGAGTTTATAGTCTGAGCTCCAACCTCAAATCCTAGGTAACTAGGGCAACTAGCTTGCTAAACTAGATGGCCTAGGTTATGTAGAGAATGAAGATGAGTTAGTTTGTCTCTTGGAATCCTACGTTTCTCAACTCATGAGACTTAAGGGTTGAGAGGAAGAAGAAGGAGATGGCTTGAGGAAAGAGAAAATGTTTTTCATAATGATAATTGAAATGGCTCTCTTGATATTGTTAGTTGTATGTATGCTCTAGAGCTCATTATTGTACATATGATGTATATTATAGTGGATGTTTGGATATATATAGAGAGGATTTTCATGCTCGACATGATGGTATGCTATCTGGTTGCTCTTTATCTCAACATGTAGACTTGTATTGTGATACTGTCTTGCTCTCACATGTTGATAAAGCCCTTAGGATGTATACTTGACTACCAGGATTATGATGTAGATCATACTAGTGGCGCCAGGGTAGTCCACAAGTTCATCCTTTAATTGTTCCTAGTCGAGGGTGTATCAAGACAGGGAATCGATATTCCAGAATAGACTAGCGTATACGCTTCTTGACCCATATGATGGGCGATGGATGATCCCACATATATTGGTGTTTGACATCAAATATGGTATACGGGTGCTCATTGGAGACTGGGTACACTGAACAGGACTCGCCAAGAACTCCTAGATGGTATTATACCTGACGTCAGATAGCAGTTCTCTGGTGACACAGGTACAGGTTAGTCTGTAGACCCGAGATCGTCATAGAGTCTTGTGTGATTCCCACTGTGCTTTGATTTCCACCATACCACATTCAAGAGAGCGTCCAAAATGGTGGTTTTTAGGTACAGTCCCGAATCACATGGAGGCAATGAGCAATAGGAGGGGATTCGTCTCTCCCGGTATTGGGGGTTGATGTTGCGCTGTGCTCGATTGGCCATAACAGGAAGTCCCTGCCCAGGGCTGATACGGACATTTACTGGTAAGTGTTATCAATAGTTTCTCGACCGGTTATAAGACTCACATCGGCACGACTTATCAAGTTATTAGGGTCTGACATTTACCACCCCTAGACTGGATATGCGGCATATCAAACGAAGAGACCGGACTGTACGGTAGTGTTACTTATTGGATTCGCAGGAGTATGAGCAAGCATGCTTGTTGATCTTCTGATCGCTCAATACTCGGGTGGCCATTACGTGCAGCTAGTACCGCTGACGGCTTGTAGGTGACTGATATGATCATCACCTACTGCCGGCGTATTGACGAGTCTTTAGAGTCCTACATAGAGGTTTCCTGGCTCAGGAAAAATGAAGTAGGAGCACATATATGATATGTGCGGGACCGAGATTAATACGTGTATGTGTTACCGTATTCTATTCTCGCGATTTGTGATATCGGTCGGTTATATGTGATATAGCCGGGTTATCGAATCAAGTGTTGATTCGATAAGTTGATACATATGATATTAGTCTATTGTATGTGATATAACCGAATTATTAAATCAAGTGTTGATTTAATAATTTAATGTATAATTATATATTTGATATATTAACATACATTAACTAATATTAGCTCACTTAAGTATTTCTTTTTCTCACTTGTGTACACTTAATATATATGTGATATATATTATTGTGTCATACTTGTCACCACATGCTACATGGGTGTATGAGACTCACACCATGCTTATGATAATTGTGGGTTTTATTATTTAAAGTAAATCAAAATTAGTTATAAATTAGTCACATGGTTGGAGCTTGGTAGAAGCTTGTAGAACCATTGACTTAGTCCACTAATTTTATTTTATTTGAGATATTTATTAACCCAACCATTATCTTAAACCATGGTCAAGTCTCTAGATGAGTGATATGAGATATTATATCACCCATGGTTGCCATTCACTCTCTCCTCCATGATTCACTTCATCTTCTTCTTCATCTCCAAGAGCTCACTAGGTGTTTAGGAGGTGAAGAAAATTAGTGAGAAAAATATTTTTAAAGTGAGCAAAACTCCTACTTCATCAACCTACACTAGATTAGCCATTTAGTTTAGGTTGTTTGCTTCACTAATCACGCTTGTTCATTTCGCTTTGTGGAGTCCAACTTGAGTCCGAAAGATCACTACTTGGAGCGAAGGGACTACTACACGGAGCTATTGAAGTAAAGGACCGGTCTACAAAGGTTGTATTCCTTGTTCACTTAAATGTAAAGTTGTTTACATTCTAGTTTACGTCTAATTCTCTAGTTACGATTCATAGTCTAGGGTTCTTTAGCACACTAATTTTTGAAAACGGCATAGTTGATGCCTCCCGAAACCTTATAGTCGTGCTAGGTGACCCTACAGTGGTATCAGAGCCAAGCTAGAGAATTAGACGATATTTGTAGAATTACGAAAATGAAACAACTCCGAAACATGGAAATAAAAAACTAGTTTCTGTCGATTTTTTCAGAGCCTCTAAAAAATTTTTAAACAGTTGCAGAGTGCTCTTTATCTTATTGTATGAACACCAGAGAAAAACGAGCATCTTTCACCGGATTTGACCCGACGAAAACCCAATATGGACCGGCCTGGCCAGTTTGGCATGCCCAATTCATCTCATTTTTGTTTGGTGCTCTGGTCTCTGGGATTTGGTGTTTCAGATATTGTTTGTTTTTACTAAGATTGCATGTGATGATATCTCTCTGTAAAGGCAATTCGGTGTGTTTCGTAGTCGTAATTCTAGCATCGTTTCGGGTATTTTAGACGGCGTTAAAAAGTTCGAACGAACATCAAAAACCTAGTTTTGACCTTTCTCTGGAAATTTCCAGAAGTTGGAATTTTCCAAGTTAAAAATATTCGAAAAATCATGCAGGTAATTCTATGAATCCTCTAGAAGAACGAAACCCTAATTCGATTCTATGACCGCCGGAACCGCCGTCAAACCCTAGGGTTTGCGGTAGTTCCGCGGCGCCATAGGTGAGGCAAGGGTTGGCCCTTCTACTATTGGTCCGTAGGTACCGTGGCATGTTTTGGGTATTTTTTAACTCCGCTCAAGTGTTGAGCTCTCTGGGAAATGTGGGTGTTTATTGATTCGATCGAAAAATTTAACATCGTCTAGCTATCTGTGAATTGTGATACAATATTTGGAATCCACAATAATCGGTTTTGTGAAAACTGATTTGAATTTTATAAATCTAGCAATTTAGTCTCAATTGATCGGTTGCCACGGGATTTTGATATAGATCAAAAGTCCATCGCAATTATGTAGTGTACGCGGATACTCACCGGGTAACGTTACTAGATAGCCACGCCCCATATCCCCGACCAAGTGACTGTAGGAGAACCCCGTAGCCAAAAGCATCCGTCCGGGAGCTCACGGCCGTGGTGTTCCGCCTAAGTGCACTTCGTAGACAGTATCGGGGGTGCGTCCGTCTACTAAAGTTTTCGACGAGCATTCGATCAGGATGTCAGGAATCTTGTTGAATTACCCGACTTGTTATTGGAAAGTGTTTTCAATAACGAGACTAAAATGCGGGGTTTATAATTGTTAGGCATGAAATTCGGAATATGAGATATTCCGGGTTTATGATGTCTAAGGAATTCATTTTGTTAGGTATGGAATCCGAAGTATGTGATACATTGGATTTATGATGTCTAAGGTGGTTTCGGATTCCAATTGTTGTATTTTTCCACTTTCTTTTCTGTGACCGTAAGTGTAATATGTGGTGTATCGCCGGTTTCGTTACTATATGTTAACGACAATTGAGATACGCATATTTTACTTACATTGATGACATGTGATGTTATGTGTTGTTGTGATATGTTATATTGGATCGTCGTGTTTGAATAGCCGGGGTTTTTTGTGTGAGATGAGAGTTTTACATTTTCATTCATGAAAAAACTTGTATGTAATATTATTTTTATTGGGGCACTTCCGGGTTGAGGATGATGTCACCATTGATGTATATTATTTACTTTTCCACATTAGGTTAGACCCAAGGAGGGGAGCACAAGTAACCGGGTTCTAGAGTCCAGTGGGAGACCATCTCGAGGAGTCGAGACCGGGTCTCCTAACTCTAGAATTGGTAGGGTTGCTTGCCGCTCTCGTAGGGGTCTATGGATGTGGGATTGGCTATTCAACTCGACTGTGGAATCCGTGTTTTATAGTGGCTTAATTTAAAACATGGAAATCCTAGTAGATCCAATATTTCATATGTTGACTTCTGCTGATGATATTCTGTGATGTGATCACTTGATATTCTAAGACGAATGTATTATTATATATATGATATATAATAAACGTTGCTTATGTTTTGCACCCGCGCTAGTCCCGTCCCGCTATGCCGTTATTTAAGTAACCTAACGGTGCATAACGGGACACTGTGGCGAATGCGGATGGCATAAGCGTACGTTCTATTTTTGTTTCTTTATCTGTGATGCTTAAGAAGCATAAATCATGGGACTTCATTAATGAGTTAATGAAAAGGAAAGAAACCCAAGATGTTGTAGAATCAAATTTTTAAAACTGGTAGTTCTAGTTCTTGCTTTGCATAGTGGTATTCCTTTATGAATATGCAGCACCTCATTCGATGAGGAAAGAGCCGAGATCCCTTCACCGGCAATGACCTCTTTAGCAAAAGCTAGCAGATGCTACACCCACTCGGTTTATTTTGAAAAACTCGATTTTAAAAAAGCGGAGCTTAAACCACTCCTTTTCAAAATCACTCGATTCTACAACGATATCAAGTTCATTACGCAAAAGGTTTTCTTAAAAGCCTGTCGTAGCCCTCTGTCATTGCAGGTAAGGACTATTCAGTATTCGTGCTGCGTTTGTTGGCCTTTGTCAAGGCGTAGTGTGCGGTAGCTAATTAGTGCTTATCTGCAAAAGCATGTGATGCGATTGGATTAGGGTAGTCGTGCGACCTTGTTGGCCTTTGTCAAGGGTCGTGCGGGTGGGTTTAATTCAATCATGAAATGACGGGTTGAACTTGACTAGCATCCTATGGTTTGTTGGCCTTTGTCAAGATCATAGGAGGTTAGGGGCAAAATATTGTCGGGAATTTCAAGTGTTGAAATTTGCAATGAGATTGCATACCTTCTATGAGATAGTTAGATCCCGATACCCACTGCGAGTAAGAGTTACTCCTGGGAGAGTTTTGCACATTACAATTAACCGATCAAGTAGGTGTCTAGAAAGGTGTTAACGGGGTTACGCCCCTGGGAAAACGAGATTTATTTTAATTAGGTCTGTGCGAAAGCACGGGGAACCTCCCTCAAAATACCGACACTGGCCTGGACAAAATATTGACGAACTTGTAGTGTGTAATTAATCCTGGCTAGTCTTACCTTTTAGGGTTTGAAGGAAGATTTGATAAAAACAATGGGAGCCATCCTGATTAGATAAGATAATAACCAATCTAATCTTGCAAGAGGATACGCTAAGTGTTTTCTTCTCTCTCTCCAGACAGTGACCATGTCACGCCTTAATCAAGATAATAATATTGATGTATTGACCGAACATGCTTATTACACTGAGCTGGGGAATGTTGGTTCCGTTCTTTCTTATAATTGTTATAAGGCTGAGCAGGAAATAGGGGACCCATGCCACCCAATTGAGAAAGAGCATGTTGATGTATTTTCTTCGGGTGTGTTCGTTACCGAAAACTGTTTCTTAATACACTCTACGTCCTACGTATTAGATACCGGATCGGGATCTCACATATGTAATATGTTACATGGGCTAAAGAAAGGTAGAGAACTAGGAATAGGTGATCATTCTGTAAGAGTAGGAAATGGTACAAATGTTGCAGCCAAAGCAGTTGGCGAATATCACCTTGTATTACCAAATGGTAATACATTGATTCTGAACGAATGTTATTACATACCAAACCTGATATGCAATATTATATCAGTTTCTTTATTAAGTGAAGATGGATATAATTTTGTATTACAGGATAATGTTATGAACATCTTCCTGAATCAAAAGTTGATTGGATCAGGCACGCTATGTAATGGCATATACGTTCTAAATCAAACCACAGTTCTCAACGTACAGAGCACACACAAGAGGAAGAGTTCAGAAATGAACGAATACTTCTTGTGGCATTGTAGACTGGGTCATATCAATGCGACACAACTAGCTAAGTTACATAAGGATGGATATTTGAATCCGTTTGAATTTTCATCGTATGAAACCTGCCAGTCATGTCTCAAAGGCAAAATGACCAAAACTCCGTTTACTGGACACGGAGAAAGAGCTATGGACTCTTAGGACTGAGACATAGTGATGCATGCGGTCCCATGTCTACACATGCCAGCGATGGTTCCTCGTATTTCATTATATTCACTGACGATCTCTCAAGATTCGGACATGTGTTTCTGTTGAAACACAAGTCTGAAGCTTTTGAGAAATTCAAAGAATATAAACATGAAGTTGAGAACCAGACGGGAAAAGTATTAAAATCCTTCAATCTGATCGGGGAGGAGAATACTTGTGCAATGAGTTCCTAGTGTAAGGTTCCTAGGCACTCTTGTGAAGGTTCATAAGGCATCAAACATGCCCGGATAAAAATTTAGACGTGCCGAACAACCCAAAACCGGGATCTTTGCTAGATTATTAGGGTTAAACATGCAAGATGATGACTTTTATCTAAGTGTGAGGGATTACAACCTTTATAATCCGCTCCTTCGCTTCACAAGCTCCGAGTAGAAGTCCCTTTGCCGCGATCCACGATCTCCCGGACTCATGAGAGGCTCCACGACTCGAACGATCCATGCTAGCTTGAAGTATTCCAAATCTCTGATGATCTACCTCGAAGTTGCAAAGACTCAAGCTATCTCGCTCTAAAGAGATGAACACACTAATTTCATGGGCTAGATGAGATGAGGATGAGAGAGTAGTATTTTTGCTTTCTTTTTAAATCATTTTCTCATATTTATTCATCACATAAAGAAAATCAAGTAAGCTTTTTCAAGAGAGAAGAAGATGATAATGGAAAAGATAATGATTATTTTCTTTTGTGATGAATAGAAAGAAAGTATATGATTGATGTATATAAACCATGGTCAAGGATGAGTGGCTAAGATTGTGTAGAGAATAAACTAGAGTTAGGGTTTGGTTGGGTTAAAAAATGTGTCATCCAAAAATATCTTAATAATGACAAAAGAAAATGCTTCTAGAAGGTGCATGAAGCATCTAACCCTAATCAAACTCTAACCTCAATTAATCATCCTTAAACATGTTTAACAATTAATCATATCATGTCACAATAATATATATCACATATATATTATATATTTGCAACAAAAGAAAATAATACAATTAACATATATCGCATATATATCAATGTATCATCCAGTGAGAAAATGAAATAATAAAGCGAGCCAATATTAGATAATGTAATACAATATATCATATATATTATTATACATTAAATCATCGAATCAACACTTGATTCGATGATCCGGCTATATCGAATATTACCGACTAATATATCATGTACCGATTCATCGAATCAACACTTGATATGATGTCCCAGTTCATATCTAAATATCGCGAGAATATAATACGGTATCTCATATCGCATTATTCTCGGTCCTGCACATATCACATATGCGTCTCTACTCCGTTTCGCCTGATCCAAGAAACCTCTGTGTAGGACTCTAAAGAATCGTCAATACTCCGGTAGCAGGTGATGATCATATCAAACACCCACAAGCTGCAAGCGGTCAGCTAAACGTAACAGCCACCCAGGTATTGAGCGATCAGAAGATCAACAAGCTAGCATGTGCGTTCTCCTGTGAATCCAATCAGTAACACTCCCGTACAGTCCGGTCTGTTCGTCTGATATGTCGCATATCAAGTCTAGGGGTGGTATACATCAGACCCCAGTAACCGATAAGTCGTGTCGATGTGTGGCTCATAACGGGTCGAGAAACTACTAGTAACACTTACCAGTAAATCTCTATATCAGCCCTGGCCAGGGACTTCCAGTTATAGCCAATCGAACACAGCACAACATCAACTCCCTATACCGGGAGAGACGAATCCCCTCTTATCGCTCATTGCCTCCATGTGATTCGGGACTGTACCCAAAATCCACCGTTTTGCACGCCCTCTTGGACGTGGTAAGGTGGAAATTAAAGCACAGTGGGAATCACACAAGACTCCATGACGATCTCGGGTCTACAGACTACCCTGTACCAGTGTCACCGAAGAACTGCCATCTGACGTGTGGTATATCACCATCTGGGAGTTCTCGGTGAGTCCGTCCAGTGTACCCAGTCTCCACTGAGCACCCGTACACCATCTCTGATGTCAAACACCGATGGATATGGGATCATCCATCGCCCATCATATGGGTCAAGATGCGTATACGCTAGTCTACTCTGGTGTATCGATGCCCTGTCTCGATATACCCTCGACTAGGAACAGTTATAGGATGTACTCATCGACTACCGCGGCCCCACTAGTATGATCTCATCATAGTCCCAGTAGTCGAGTACAGATCCTAAGGGCTTTATCAACATGTGAGAGTAAAAAAGTAAACCAATACAAGTCAACATGTTAAGATAAAGTGAAACCAAATAGCATACTATCATGACGAGCAAGAAAGTCATCTCTATATATATCCAAGCATCCATTATAATATACATCATATGTACAACAATGGCCTCTAGGGCATATACATAACTAACAATCTCCCACTTGCACTAAGGCCAGCTGATGTAGTATCTCATACCTAGCATCCCGAATAATCTCTCAAACTGTATGTGGGGAATAGCCTTCGTGAATGGATCCGCAGTGTTGTCCTTCGTATCTACTCTCCTGACCTCGATCTCCCGACGATCAACTATCTCCCTGATCAGGTGATACCGCCTCAGAATATGTCTGGACTTCTGATGGGACCTGGGTTCCTTGGCCAAACCCACAGCTCCATTGTTATCGCAATACAGAGGTATTGGATGCTCAATGGATGGAACCACACCAAGTTCACTGATGAACTTCTTTATCCAGACAGCCTCATTGGCAGCATCGTTGGCAGCGATGTATTCAGCCTCCATCGTCGAGTCTGCAACGGTATCCTGTTTGGAACTCTTCCAACATACCTCCCCTCCATTGAGGGTAAAGACAAATCCCGAGTGCGACTTAGAGTCGTCCTTATCACTTTGGAAGCTGGAATCGGTAAATGACTCCACCTGGAGTTCTCCGTTACCATACACCAAGAACATCTCCTTAGTCCTTCGTACGTACTTGAGAATGTTCTTCACAGCTGTCCAGTGACTCTCTCCAGGATCTGCTTGATACCGACTCACTACACTTAGTGAGTATGCTACATCGGGTCTGGTACATAGCATCGCATACATGATAGAGCCTACTGTCGAAGCATAGGGTACCCCTTGCATGCGAGCTCTCTCTAAATCAGTCTTGGGAGACATCTCTTTTGAGAGAGTGAGTCCAGAGATCGTGGGTTGGTTCCCACGCTTGGATTCTTCCATACTAAACCTCTTTAGTATGGTGTCAATGTACCTGGATTGGGACAATCCCAGTATCCGTTTAGATCTATCTCTATAGATCATGATTCCCAATATGCAGGAGGCATCACCTAGATCTTTCATTGAGAATCTCTGTGATAAGAAGAGCTTGACTGATTGCAGCATAGGAATATCATTTCCTATCAAGAGTATGTCATCCACGTACAATACGAGGAAGACAACCTTACCCTCTGCTACCTTCTTATAGATACAAGGTTCATCTATATTTTTGATGAAGTCAAACTCTTTGACTACAACATCAAAACAGATGTTCCAACTCCGCGATGCTTGCTTTAACCCATAAATGGATTTAAGCAGCTTGCACACCTTTCCGCTGCTCCCACTATCTACGAAGCCCTCTGGCTGAGTCATGTTCACGCTCTCTTCTAAATCACCGTTTAGAAAGGCGGTCTTAACATCCATTTGCCAGATTTTATAGTCAAGGTATGCAGCAATGGAAAGTAAGATCCGGATGACTTAAGCATAGCCACTGGAGAAAAGGTTTCGTCATAATCCACACCTGGTCGTTGACGAAAACCCTTTGCCACAAGTCTAGCTTTGAAAGTCTCAACTTTTCCATCTACACCAAAAAAAATTTTAAAAATCCACTTGCTCCCAATGGGTTTTACCCCTTCAGGAGCATTTTCCAAAATCCATACTTTATTGGTGTACATGGATTCCATCTCAGATCGCATTGCATCCAGCCATTTCACAGAGTCACTACTCGTGATGGCCTGCTCGAAACTAGTCGGTTCATCATCATCCATGATGCAGTCCTCGCTTCCACCATCAATGAGAAAATCGTAGTATCTCTCAGGTGGACGAGAAACCCTGCTAGATCGGCGGAGAGGCTGGGGTTCGTCGGGTACTAGTGAATCCTCTGGTTCCATTAAATCATCTGCCGTAGTTTGTGTTGCTGGAAGCTCTTCCAGTTCTACCTCATTGCCATCAATTTCTTTCATAAGAAAACCCTTTTCTAAAAAGGTGGCATGTCGAGAAACAAACACTTTTTGTTCCTCGGAGTGGTAGAAGATATACCCTCGCGAATGTTTGGGATATCCAATAAACTTACATAAGACAGATCTTGCCTCGAGCTTGTCCGGATTTTGTCTTTTGACATAGGCTGGACAACCCCATATCTTAATATACATAAGAGATGGTCTCTTCCCTTTCCATATCTCATATGGAGTGGTAGGCACTGATTTGGTAGGAACCATATTCAATAGATGTATGGCTGTCTCAAGCGCATACCCCCAGAAGGAAATAGGTAACTCAGCCTCGCTCATCATAGAGCGTACCATATCTAATAGGGTGCGATTCCTCCGCTCAGATACACCATTGTGCTGTGGTGTATAAGGAGGAGTAAGCTGAGAGAGAATCCCATTCTCTTTTAGATAATCTAAAAATTCACCGCTTAAGTATTCACCTCCTCGATCAGATCGAAGAATCTTAATACTTTTGCCCGTTTGGTTTTCTACTTCGTGCTTATATTCTCTGAATTTCTCAAAAGCTTCAGACTTGTGTTTCATCAGAAACACATGTCCGTATCTAGAGAGATCGTCAGTGAATGTAATGAAGTAGGAAAAACCGTTCCTGGTATGCGTAGACATGGGACCGCATACATCACTATGTATCAGTCCTAAGAGTTCGGTAACTCTTTCTCCGTGTCCACTAAACGGAGCTTTGGTCATTTTTCCTTTCAGACATGAATGGCAAGTATCATAAGATGATAATTCGAACGGATTCAAATAACCATCCTTATGTAACTTAGCCAGTCGTGTCACATTGATATGACCAAGTCTACAATGCCACAAGTAGGATTCGTTCATATCCGAACTTTTCCTCTTGTGTGTATTTTGTATATTCATGACTGTATTCTGATTTAGAATGAATATGCCATTATGTAACGAGCCTGATGCAATCAACTTTTGATCTAGGAATATGTTCATAACATTATCCTGTACTACAAAATTATATCCTTCTTTACTTAATAAGGAGACTGATATAATGTTGCACATCATGTTCGGTATATAATAGCACTCATTTAGAATCAGTGTATTACGACTTGGTAATACAAGGTGATATTCGCCAACTGCTTTGGCTACAATACTTGCACCGTTCCCTACTTGAACGGAATGATCACCTTTTCCTAGTTCTCTACCTTTCCGTAGCCCATGTAACAATTTACATATGTGGGATCCTGATCCGGTATCTAATACCCAGGATGTAAGGTGAACTGAGAAACAGTTCTCAATAACTAACACACCCGAAGAAGATGCATCAACATGCATGTTCTTTTGGGCGGCGAGAGAATTCAGATATTCTCATGTTTCCTGTTCAGTCATATAACTCTTATAAGAAAGAACGGGTCCAACATTCCCTAGCTCAGTACAATAATTGGGTTCAGTCAATACATCCATATTATTATCTTGATTATGGCCTGACATGGTCGCTACCTGGAGAGAGAGAGAAGAAAAACACTTTAGCGTATACTCTTGCAAGATTAGATTGGTTATTATCTTATTTAATCAGGATGTCTCCCACTGGTTTTATCAAATCTACCTTAAAACCCTAAAAGGTAAGATTAGCCGGGATTAATTACACCCTACAATTTCGTCAATCTTTCAGCCAGATCAGTGTCGGTGCTTTGAGGGAGGTTCCTGTAAGGTTTGTTTAGCACCCTATGAAGAGTTTTGAAGCATCACATGACCCAAAGTTTAAATTTTTATGGTGCTAAACGAACATGCAAAGGAATCGATCCTAGAAAATTAGGGTTTCGAAATATAAAGCGAACTAATCTAGGGTTTCGAGAATACAACCTTTGTAGCTCCCTTTCGCTGGACTCCTTGGTCTCTAGGGTGTTGAACGGAGGTCCTCTTGAAGTCCTCTTGTGTCCACAACGATCCACCACGGAGATCTCCGTCCAAGCTCGCAACTTCGCAAAACCGAAGAGAACACTCCAAACAAAACGGCTAAGCTTGTGTAGAATGAAGTTGTGGTTAAGTTTCTCACTTCAAAAACCTTTCTTTAAGCGGTATTTGCTCACTAGAAAAGACTAGAGAGCAAAAGAGAAAGAGGAAGAAGATGGTGGAAATTTTTTAACAAGAGGTAAAAAGATAACTCATGAGAAGAAAAAGAAATATATCAATATATATTTTATTTCTTCTCACTATGAACCATGGTTAAAGTGATGGAGACATTATTTTACTTGAGTTTTAAATGATAAAGAGAAGGATAACCCTAGGTTAGTGGTAGTTGAGCATGGTTAGGTCAAAGGAAGAATGTAGAAGCAAGAATGATTATCCTTTCCTTTTCATTTTCTTTTAAATCCATAATCAAATAATAATCCATTATATAATCCATGGTATGAGTCTTATATTGCCACCATTTCCATATGCTAACAACCATGATGGATGAGTGTATGTATGTGTGCATGTATGCACATCCACATGTGCATGAAACTAGCATGAAAGAAAGAAAGAAAAGCACACATGCATGCACACATCCACCATCCAAGAAAAGGTTTTAAGTGAGAAAACTAATGGTTAAATGATAAATCAACACTTGATTTATCAATCCGGTCATATCTCATATGACCCCACCAAAAGCAGTTCACCCGATCAATGTTCGGTATCATATACGCACATTTCAATCGGGTGCATGCGCATATCGCATACGCGCACCACAACGTTTCGCCTGGACTGGGTAACTCTTTTATAGGACTCTAAGACTCGTCAATACGCCGGCAGAGGGTGATGATCATATCAAGTACCCTCAAGCCGCAAGCGGTCAGCTAAACGTAACGGCCACCGGGGTATTGAGCGATCAGAAGACAACAAGCGAACCTGCTACAACTCCCGTCGAGCCATCCGGCAACACTACCGTACAGTCCGGTCTCTTCGTCAGATATGCTGCATATCGAGTCTAGGGATGGTCATGTCGACCCCAATAACTCAATAAGTCATTCCGGTGAATGGTCTATAACAGATCGAGAAACTACTGATAGCACATATCAGCAAATCTCAGCAGCCTTGGCCAGGGACTTGCTGTTATAACCAGTCGGGCACAGCACAGCATCAACTCCCAATACCGGGAGAGACGAAACCCCTCCTATCGCTCATCGTCTTCGTGTGTCTCGGGACTGTACCCAACGGCCACCTGTTTGCACGACTCAGTAGAGCCGTGGTAGGGTGGCAATCAAAGTACAGTGGGAGAACACACAAGACTCCATGACGATCTCGGGTCTACAGACTAACATGTACCAGTGTCACCTGAGAACTGCTATCCGACGATAGATATAATTCCATATAGGAGTTCTCGGTGAGTCCGTCCAGTGTACCCAGTCACCACTGAGCACCCGTATATGATCTTGATGTCAAACATCGATGAATGTGGGAACATCCATCGCCCATCGTATGGGTCTAGTATCATATACGCTAGTCTACTCTGGTATATCAATACCCCATCTCGATATACCTACGACTAGGGACGTTCCAGGATATGCTTATAGACTACAGATGTCCCACTAGTATGATCTCCATCATAATCAGAGTAGTCAAGCCGATATCCTCAGGGCTTTATCAGCATGTATGAATGAATAAAAGCATGATCAAATCAACATGTCAGATAAAGAAGAACCAGATAGCATACTATCATGTCGAGCAAGAATGCAAACAGAATATATATACATGTATAGATACATCGACTATCACATAATGGCCTCTAGGGCATACATATATCCAACAATCTCCCACTTGCACTAAGGCCAGTTATTGGCGTATCTCATACCCAACATCTCAAAAAGTCGCTCATGCTGTGGCTGAGGGAGGGCCTTGGTGAGTGGATCCACGGCGTTGTTCTTTGTATCTACTCTCTTAATCTCGATCTCGCGGCGATCTACAATCTCCCGGATCAAATGAAAGCGCCTCAGGATATGTCTGGACCGCTGATGGGATCTGGGCTCCTTGGCTAACGCCATCGCCCCATTATTGTCACAATACAAAGGTATTGGATCAATAATGGTTGGAACTACTCCTAGCTCCGAGACGAACTTCTTCATCCAGACGGCTTCCTTGGCGGCAACATTTGCAGCAATGTACTCAGCTTCCATCGTAGAGTCTGCAACGGTATCTTGTTTGGAACTCTTCCAACTTACCGCCCCTCCATTGAGGGTAAATACAAACCCTGAGATAGATTTGCTGTCATCCTTATCGCTCTGGAAGCTCGAATCGGTAAAGGCCTCCATTTGGAGATCTGTATTACCATACACCAAGAACAATTCTTTAGTCCTTCGTAAGTACTTAAGAATGTTCTTCACAGCTGTCCAGTGGTTCTCCCCTGGGTTGGATTGATACCTGCTTACAACACTAAGTGCATAAGCTACATCTGGGCGTGTACATAACATCGCATACATTATAGATCCTACTGCCGAAGCATAAGGTATAATACTCATGCGAGCTCTCTCTTCATCGGTCTTTGGACAAGAATCCTTGGAGAGAGTGACTCCATAGCAAGCGGGTAAGGCACCCCGCTTGGAGTCTTCCATACTAAACCTCTTTAGGATGGTGTTGATGTACCTGGTTTGGGACAATCCCAATAACTTTTTGGATCTATCCCTATAGATCCTTATGCCCAGGATGTATGTGGCATCACCCAGGTCCTTCATGGAGAACCTTAGTGATAAGAATGATTTGACCGACTGTAGCATAGGAATATCATTTCCTATTAGAAGAATGTCATCCACGTACAATACGAGGAATGTGACAGCTCTTCCTACAGCCTTCTTATAAACACAAGGTTCATCTGGATTTTTGATGAAATCAAACTCTTTGATAACATCATCGAAACAGATGTTCCAACTCCGAGATGCCTGCTTTAACCCATATATGGATTTAAGCAATCTACATGCTTTCTCGCTGCTCCCACTGTCAATGAAGCCCTCTGGCTGATCCATATAAACGCATTCTTCTAAATCTCCATTTAGAAATGCTGTTTTAACGTCCATCTGCCAAATTTCATAGTCGTAGTGAGCAGCAATAGCAAGTAGGATCCGAATGGATTTAAGCATGGCTACGGACGAAAAAGTTTCGTCATAGTCCAAACCTGGTCTTTGACGAAAACCTTTCGCTACAAGTCTTGCCTTATAGGTCTCTACCTGCCCATCCATACCAATCTTTCTTTTAAAGATCCATTTGCACCCTACAGGTTTTACCCCAGGGGGTACAACGTCCAAAGTCCATACTTTGTTGGTGTACATAGACTCCATTTCGGATCTCATGGCATCCAGCCACTTCACAGAGTCACCACTCGTGATAGCTTGCTGAAAACTGGTAGGATCATCATCATCCATGATGCAATCTTCTCCGTTACCATCAATGAGGAAACCGTAGTACCTCTCCGGTGGGCGAGAAGTCCTACCAGACCTACGGAGTGGCCGAGGTTCTTCAGTTTCTGTTGCAACAGCCGGTTCAACCAAATCGTCATTTGTAGTTTGTGTTTCCAGAACCTCTTCTAGATCTACTACCTTGCCATCATCTTTATCTGTGAAAAACTCTTTTTCCAAGAATGTGGCATACTGAGAAACAAACACTTTTTGTTCCTCTTTGTGGTAGAACAGATATCCATAAGAATTCTTTGGATATCCCACAAAGTTACACATGACTGACCGTGTCTCGAGTTTGTCCGGATTCTGCTTTTTAACATAGGCCGGGCAACCCCAAATCTTAATTCTCTTAAGAGATGGTCTCTTCCCATTCCATATCTCATATGGCGTGGTAGACACGGCTTTGGTTGGAACCCTGTTTAGCAGAAACGCTGCAGTCTCCAATGCATGCCCCCAAAACGAGACTGGTAATTCAGCGTCACTCATCATGGACCGGACCATATCTAATAGGGTCCTATTCCGTCGTTCTGACACACCGTTGTGCTGTGGTGTGTAAGGAGGAGTGAGCTGAGAGAGAATCCCATTCTCTTTTAGGAAGTTTGCAAATTCTGTACTGAGATACTCTCCACCTCGATCTGATCGAAGTATCTTAATACTCAAGCCGGTTTGTTTTTCTACTTCTTGTTTATATTCAACGAATTTCTCGAAAGCGTCGGACTTGTGCTTTAATAAAAATACATGACCGAATCTTGAGAAATCGTCGGTGAATGTAATGAAGTATGAAAAACCGCCTCTAGCCTGTGTAGACATTGGCCCACATACATCACTATGTATGAGGCCAAGGAGCTGGGTAGCTCTTTCTTCGTGTCCGGTAAACGGAGTTTTGGTCATTTTACCCTTGATACAAGACTGGCAAGTCGCATAAGATTTATATTCAAAAGAGTTTAAATATCCATCTTTGTGTAACCTGTTTAGTCTTGTTTCGTTAATATGACCAAGTCTACAATGCCAAAGAAAAGCTTCATTTAATTCTGAAAGTTTTCTTTTATTAGTGTGTTGTATACTGAAAACTGTGTGTTAATTTAGGACATATATTCCGTTATTAAGCGTACCATACCCAACCAACATTTGATTTAGGTGAATGTTCATAACATTGTTCTGCAACACAAAATTATACCCTTCATTGTCCAACAAAGAAACAGATATTATATTACATAGCATACTTGGTACAAAATAACATGGATTCAAAATCAAAATACATCCAGATGGCAACCCCAAGTGATACTCTCCCACTGCGACTGTATGTACATTGGAACCATTTCCAACGCGGAGAGTATGGTCACCTGTCTTCAAAACCTTGCTATTTCTCAGCCCCTGCATAGAATTGCAAATGTGAGAACCTGAACCGGTATCCAATACCCAGGAAGCAGAGTTTATAGAAAAACAGTTTTCAGTCACAAACGCACCTGAAGCAGAAGCATCACCATGCTTCTTCTTGAGACTTAGGTACTCCGTGCAATTGCGCTTCCAATGTCCTGTCTTGTGGCAATGAAAACACTCGCCTTTCCCCGGGTCTCCAGCTGTGGACTTTCCCTTTCCCTTCACCTTTTTAACTCCTCCCTTAGGATTAGTGGGTTTCTTCTTTTTCTTTCCCTTGGCCTTAGCTTTCGGGCGAGAAGAAGAAGACTGTCCAATGGTCATAACGGGAGTCTTTGCTGACTTCATAGTGCTCTCTGCACTCCTTAACATATTAAGGAGTTCAGGGAGTTCTTTCTCCATGCCATGCATGTTAAAGTTCACTATGAACTGAGCAAAGGTGAAGGGGAGGGACTGCAGAATAATATCTATATATTGTTCATTGTCCATTGTCCATCCAAGGTCCTCAAGCTCTTCTATAAGAGCTATCATCTTCAAAACATGGTCTCCTACTAGTGTGTCAGGGGCCATTCGCATCTGAAACAGTTTCTTTGATGCTTCGTATCGTAATACGCGGGATTGCTCCCCATACAACTCCTTTGTATGGAGCAATATACCGTGAATGTCCATGTCCTCGTGCTGCTTTTGATGTGTGTTGTCCATCGATGCAAGCGCGAGGCATTTTGCCGTGGCACAGTCAGCGTCCCATGTCTTGCGGACTTCAATGTCCGCAACTGAGGATTTTGGACCTGGGACGGGCGGGGCTGAAGCCGTGAGGACATATGATACTTTATTATAAGTCAAGGCGATCTTTAGATTCCTCAGCCAGTCTTTATAGTTGGTCCCATTCAGTTTGTTTTTATCTAGTAGAAGCTTAAGTCCAGTCATTGGTATCTGCCATTAAGAGAGAGAAAAGAATACACTCAGCGAAAGCTCTTGCACAGATTAGATTGGTTTATTATCTTGTCTAATCGATATTTCCCACTGCTTTTTATCAAGTTTTTCTTTCAAACCTTAAAAAGAAAAACTAGCCAGGATTAATTACAGTCTACAACTTCGCTAACCGTTCAGCCAGGCCAGTGTCGGTACTTTGAGGGAGGTTCCCCGTGCTTTCGCACGGACCTAATTAGAATAAACCTCATTTTCCCAGAGGCGGAGCCCCGTTAACACCTTTCTAGACACCTAATGAGTTAGCTAATTGTAAACTGTAAAACTCTCCTAGGAGCAACTATTGCCCACAGTGGGATCGGGATCCAACCATCACATGGAAGGTATGCAATCTCATTGCAAATTTCAACACTTGAAATTCCCGATGTAATTTTTACCCCTAGTACTTATGACCTTAACTATGGTCAACAAATCATAAGTACCAGTCAAGTTCTACCCGTCATTTCTTGATCAATTAGACCCACCCATATGACCCTTAACTATGGTCAACAAAGTCGCATGAATGTCCTAATTAATCTGCATCATATGCAGTGTAGGAAGACATCACTTAGCTACCGTACACTACGCCTTAACTAAAGTCAACAAACGTAGCACGAATACTAAGTACTCTACTTCCTAAAATGACGGAGGGTTGCGAATGATTTTTAAGAAAATCTTTAACGCTTTGAACTTGATATCGTTGTAGAATCAAACAGTTTTCAAAAGGAGTGGCTTAAGCCCCGCAGTTTTGAAATGTAGCTTTTTCATAAATAGCCGAGTAGTTTTTAAATCCGATTCTACAACATCTTTTTAGGTTTATTTTCTTTACATTAATCACATTAATGTAATCCCATCATTTAAGTCCTTAAGCCAATCACAGAAAAGAAACGAAAATAACACGTACGCTTATGCCATCCGCATTCGCCGCAATGTTCCGTTATGCACCGTTAGGTTACTTAACTAACGGCATACCGGGACGGGACTAGCGCGGGTGTAAAACATAAGCAACGTCTACTATATATCATATATATAATATGTCATTCGTCTCAGATATCACAGAACACAGGCAGCAGAAACATAGATATAACGTGGGATATCCTAGGACGTCCATATTTAGTATTTAGTCAGAATAGAAAATACGGATTCCACAGTCGCGATGAATAGCCAAGCCCACACCCTGGACCCCTACGAGAGCGGCAAGTGACCCTACCAATTCTGGAGTTTAGGAGACCCGGTCTCGACTCCTCGAGATGGCCTCCCACTGAACCCCAGAACCCGGTCACCTGTGCTCCCCTCCTTGGGTCCATCCTAATGCGGAAAAGTAAATAATATACAACACTGGTGACACAACCTCAACCTGGAAGTGCCCCAAATAAAAGAATATTACATTACATTTGAATTTACATGAATGAAAATATAAAACTCTCATCTCACAAAAAAACCCCGGCTATTCGATCGCGACAATCCTGCACATCATATCTCAGCAACACATAATATCACATATCATCAACGTAAGTAAGTATGCGTACCCTGATTGTCGTTGATCTATAGCAACGAAACCGGCGATATCGAACATACTACACTTACGGTCACAGAAAAGAAAGTGTAAAACTACAATATTTGGAATCCAGATACTCTTTAGACATCATAAATGCGAAATATCACATATTTCGTATTTCATGCCTAAACTATATGAATTCCACATATTGTATCACATTCCAGACAAACAGACAGTATTAAAGTTTTCGAACGAACGATCAAATACCCAAGATTCACTAAAGCTCAACACTTGAGCAGGGTTCAAAAATCCGGAGTGTGACACAGTAGTAGAGGTCCAGCCGTAGAAGGGTCAAGCCAACGCCTCACATGTGGCACGCCGTACTGCCCCAAACCCTAAGGTTCAAAAGGCAGTTCGAGACGGTCACATAATCGAGTTAAGGTTTGTTGTCTTCTAGAGGGAACACCGCAAAAAGGCTTGCATGTATCTCCAAAGTATTTAAACCCCGTGAATAGTGAGTAAATGATACTCGTTCAAACACTTCAATACTTTCTAATTTACCCGGAAAAGCTACGAAATGAAAATCCCGATCGAAATGACGAGTCCAAAACCATCTCCAGAATTTTTCAAAACCAAATACAGATTAAAAATATCCAAAAATTTATACAAGCAGATTCATGAATTACTGTACAAAAAATATTCATCAATTCATTTATACGGCCGCGGTAGGCCGCGTTTCCGCGGCGAGAATCACTGTTCATGGAATAATTTTTGTATCGTAATCCTTATGTTTTCCTACTGTATTTTTTGTTGCGCCACGGCAGCGCCCCGGCCGTCTTACTCGAGGCCAAATTGCGGAATCAAAATTTTTCCTTACTCGGAAACCGGCGCTACCGCGGACAAAGAAAAAAACCCGGATCGTAACCATTAACCTAATGCTAGCAATCAAGAGATAGGGTGAGAAGTATACCGAGTGATCCGAGTCCTCCGGTCTTCTCTTCATCGTCCCGATCTCCCGCGGAAAGTCTTGTCTCCATATCGTCGCCTCCTCGCCGGAAAGGGCACCACAACGCCTGCGTCTTTTACGGGCTCCCGCCTCAATACCGAGGCAACTCGAGCATGAAGCCGGCAACTCGACATGCTCAAGATATGCTGTAGAAAGTGTAGTAGATCATGCTAGTCTCATTTAGGGTTTGTAGTTGCCATGATGGAGGAATGGGGTTAGGAAAAATGGTGCTTTCATTTTTCCGAAACAAGAAGAAGAAGGAGATGAAGAATTCCTCCCATATCAAAGATGAACTCTCTCATTCTTTTTCTTTCTCTCTTTTCTTTTTCTTCTTCTCTCTTTTCTAAATGAAAAACTTATCAAGTAAATGAGAATGGTGGAGGAGGAAATATGAAGCATGAAGGGAGGTGAGTGTAGGGTAAAGCAAGTGGTGACCACATCAAGACATAATCATCATCAAACTTACATCAAACTTCATCTCAAATCTAATCTTCATAAAGCAAGACAAGATGATAGAAAAGAATGGAATAAAAAGATGCTATCATAATTAATCATCTTACAAATAAAACCTCCACCAAAATGTAATTTGCAAAACTGCAAATTACCCCCTCCATCAGAAAAGTCCGGCCGGGAAAGAACAAAGAAAAACCGGCCGGAACGGAATGCAAACTGGCAACTCCAGAAAACTGGTCCCGTAATAAATTACAGGAAAACCCCGATACAGTGCATACACACCCGCATCTGTATTCCGACCGGATACAAATGCAATGAGACAAAATCTACACTGTACTAAACTAGTACCGGCTTAAACCAAAGCCGGCTAGTAAAATCCGTTCGATCCTGATCCGTGCAATACCGCACGTATCAGATCGAACCCTGCCATATAACTATACGGCCACTAGTACAAAACTGTTCGATCCTGATCCGTGCAATACCGCACGTATCTGATCGGACCCTGCCATATCTCCATACGGCCTCTACAGCGTTTCGCCCGAAAGCTGAGTAACTGAAACTGTGGTGGACTCTAAAGACTCGTCAATACAATGGCTGTGGATTTAACCACTAGCACGTCAGAGGTATAAGCCAATACGTAACGGGCCACCAGCTATTGACCAAAAGGGACGTCGATGAGCGAACTCATCCTGACACCCTACTGAGCCTGTCAGTGACCATATCCGTACAGTCCGGTCCGTTCGTCTATGAGGATCGCATGTCGGGCCTAGGGGGTTGGTAAAAGTCAGACCCCCAAAGGCGGTACAAGTCGTGTCGGAGTGTAGCCCAGAACGCCCTGAGATACTACTGGAATACCTACCAGTAAATCTCCTGCCTCGGCCGAGGGCTTTGCGTAATGGCTCTCCTAGACACAGCGCGACCTCACCCCCAATACCGGGAGAGACGAACCCCTGAAGATCCGCTCACTGCCTCCATGTGGCTCGGGACTGTACCCAACTAAAACCTGTTTGCACGACTCCTTTGAGCCGTGGTAGGGTAGTAATCAAAGCACAGTGGGAACTCACACGAGACAAATGACGATCTCAGGTCGATGAACTAACCTGTACACATGTCACCAGGGAACTGCTATCTGACGTCTGGTATAATCCCAACTAGCAGGTTCCCGGCGAGTCCTGTCCGGTGTACTCATAACCCAATGAGCACCTGTATACATCTTAGGTGAACCAACTGACACCAGTGGCTTGTGAGACCGGCCACCGCCCCTCGTCGGGGTCTCGACTGTATACACTAGTCTACTAATGGAGTATCGATGCCCAGTCTCGAAACTCCCACGACTAGGGACCATTTAAGGATGTGCTTATAGACCCCAGCTCCCACGTATATGATCACCATCATACTGCTGGTCGTCAAGCAAGAATCCTAGGGGCTCTATCAACGTGTAATAGCGACCTGTAAGGTCACCTGAAACAGTACACGATGATAAAGGTAAACCAGATAGCATACTATCATCTCGAGTAAGACTGTCCTACCGGGATAGGTCCTCCCTCAATCATTGCAATCACGTGCCTGTGATCCAATAATTGACTCTGAGGGCACTATCTCCAACATTTTTTACATATTTTTAATTCTGAAAAATGTCAATTTTTAGAAAATTTCCAGAGAGCACCCTAAAAAGCCGTATTTTGGTTCGATCGGAGTTTTAACTTCGTAAAAAGGTCGCCTAATGTTCTAGGTCGGCTCTGATACCAATGTAAGGTTTGTTTAGCACCCTATGAAGAGTTTTGAAGTATCACATGACCCAAAGTTTAAATTTTTATGGTGCTAAACGAACATGCAAAGGAATCGATCCTAGAAAATTAGGGTTTCGAAATATAAAGCGAACTAATCTAGGGTTTCGAGACTACAACCTTTGTAGATCCCTTTCGCTGGACTCCTTGGTCTCTAGGGTGTTGAACGGAGGTCCTCTTGAAGTCCTCTTGTGTCCACAACGATCCACCACGGAGATCTCCGTCCAAGCTCGCAACTTCGCAAAACCGAAGAGAACACTCTAAACAAAACGGCTAAGCTTGTGTAGAATGAAGTTGTGGTTAAGTTTCTCACTTCAAAAACCTTTCTTTAAGTGGTATTTGCTCACTAGAAAAGACTAGAGAGCAAAAGAGAAAGAGGAAGAAGATGGTGGCAATTTTTTAACAAGAGGTAAAAAGATAACTCATGAGAAGAAAAAGAAATATATCAATATATATTTTATTTCTTCTCACTATGAACCATGGTTAAAGTGATGGAGACATTATTTAACTTGAGTTTTAAATGATAAAGAGAAGGATAACCCTAGGTTAGTGGTAGTTGAGCATGGTTAGGTCAAAGGAAGAATGTAGAAGCAAAAATGATTATCCTTTCCTTTTCATTTTCTTTTAAATCCATAATCCAATAATAATCCATTATATAATCCATGGTGTGAGTCTTATATTGGCACCATTTCCATATGCTAACAACCATGATGGATGAGTGTATGTATGTGTGCATGTATGCACATCCACATGTGCATGAAACTAGCATGAAAGAAAGAAAGAAAAGCACACATGTATGCATACATCCATCATCCAAGAAAAGGTTTTAAGTGAGAAAACTAATGGTTAAATGATAAATCAACACTTGATTTATCAATCCGTTCATATCTCATATGACCCCACCAAAAGCAGTTCACCCGATCAATGTTCGGTATCATATACGCACATTTCAATCGGGTGCATGCGCATATCGCATACGCGCACCACAACGTTTCTCCTGGACCGGGTAACTCCTTTGTAGGACTCTAAGACTCATCAATACGCCGGCAGAGGGTGATGATCATATCAAGTACCCTCAAGCCGCAAGCGGTCAGCTAAACGTAACGGCCACCCGGGTATTGAGCGATCAGAAGACAACAAGCGAACCTGCTACAACTCCCGTCGAGCCATCCGGCAACACTACCGTACAGTCCTGTCTCTTCGTCAGATATGCTGCATATCGAGCCTAGGGATGGTCACGTCGACCCCAATAACTCAATAAGTCGTGCCGGTGAATGGTCTATAACAGATCGAGAAACTACTGATAACACTTATCAGCAAATCTCAGCAGCCCTGGCCAGGGACTTGCTGTTATAACCAGTCGGGCACAGCACAGCATCAACTCCCAATACCGGGAGAGACGAAACCCCTCCTATCGCTCATCATCTTCGTGTGTCTCGGGACTGTACCCAACGGCCACCTGTTTGCACGACTCAGTAGAGCCGTGGTAGGGTGGCAATCAAAGTACAGTGGGAGAACACACAAGACTCCATGACGATCTCGGGTCTACAGACTAACCTGTACCAGTGTCACCTGAGAACTGCTATCCGACGATAGATATAATTCTATATAGGAGTTCTCGGTGAGTCCGTCCAGTGTACCCAGTCACCACTGAGCACCCGTATATGATCTTGATGTCAAACATCGATGAATGTGGGAACATCCATCGCCCATCGTATGGGTCTAGTATCATATACGCTAGTCTACTCTGGTATATCAATGCCCCGTCTCGATATACCTACGACTAGGGACGTTCCAGGATATGCTTATAGACTACAGATGTCCCACTAGTATGATCTCCATCATAATCAGAGTAGTCAAGCCGATATCCTCAGGGCTTTATCAGCATGTATGAATGAATAAAAGCATGATCAAATCAACATGTCAGATAAAGAAGAACCAGATAGCATACTATCATGTCGAGCAAGAATGCAAACTGAATATATATACATGTATAGATACATCGACTATCACATAATGGCCTCTAGGGCATACATATATCCAACAGTTCCCCGTGCTTTCGCACGGACCTAATTAATGTAAACCTCGTTTTCCCAGAAGCGTAACCCCGTTAACACTTTTCTAGACACCTACTTGATCGGCTAATTGTCCTGTGTAAAACTCTCCCAGGAGTAACTCTTACTCGCAGTGGGTATCGGGATCCAACTATCTCATAGAAGGTATGCAATCTCATTGCAAATTTCAACACTTGAAATTCCCAATAATACTTTTGCCCCTAGCGTCCCATGACCTTGACGAAGGCCAAACTACCCATAGGGCGCTAGTCAAGTTCAACCCGTTCATTTCTTGATTGAATTAAACCCACCCGTACGACCCTTGACGAAGGCCAAACTACGCCATACGAATACCCTAATCCAATCGCATCGTATGCTAACAGATAAGTACTAGTTAGCTACCGTACACTACGCCTTGACGAAGGCCAAACTACTGTAGCATGAATACTAAGTAGTATTTATCTGAAATGACGGAGGGCTACGCAGGTTTTCAGAAAAACCCTGAGCGTAATGAACTTGATATCGTCGTAGAATCGAGTGAAGTTTTGAAAAGGAGTGTTTTTGAGGCTTTTCTTAGTTTCGCTAAAGGGGTCACTCCCGGTGAAGGGATCGTCGGCCCTTTCCTCATCGAATAAGGTGCAGGATATATCATATATACCGCTGTGCAAAGCAAAACTCTAAAAGCAATCAAAAGACAAACCGCATTTTGTAGCATCTGCCAGTTTCGCTAAAGAGGTCACTCCCGGTGAAGGGATCGTCGGCTCTTTCCCCATCGAATAAGGTGCAGGATATATCATATATATCACTGTGCAAAGCAAAACTGTAGCTACCCCTTTTATAAAGTTTTGATTCTACAACATCTTTAGGTTTCTTTCCTTTTTATTAATCTCGTTAATAAATATCCCATCAGCTTATGCTTCCTAAGCATCACAGAAGAAACGAAAGCAGTAATATTTATATATCAGCATATATATATAGTATAAGCATTCGTCTCAGGCAGTAATATGATCTCATCACAGAACATTACAGCAGAAGAACATATATGAAATATTGGATATACTAGGACGTCCGTGTTTTCAATATGAGCCTGTATAAAACAAGGATTCCACGGTCGCGACGAATAGCCAAACCCACATCCCAAGACCCCTACGAGAGCGGCAAGTAACACTGCCAATTCTAGGGTTAGGAGACCCGGTCTCGACTCCTCGAGATGGCCTCCCACTGGACCCTAGAACCCGGTTACTTGTGCTCTCCTCCTTGGGTCTACCTAATGCGGAAAAGTAAATAATATACACTGGTGACAGCAACCTCAACCTGGAAGCGCCCCAAATAAAAGAATATTACATTAATGAAAATAAAAACCCTCATCTCACATAAAACCCCGGCTATTCAGAACGTGACGATCCAATATAACATATCACAGCAACACATAATATCACATATCATCAACGTAAGTAAATATGCGCATCCCAATTGTCGTTGACATATAGCAACGAAACCGGCGATATCACATATTACACTTACGGTCACAGAAAAGAAAATGTAAAACTACAATATTTGGAATCCACAATCACTTTAGACATCGTAAATCCGAAATATCACATACTTCGCATTTCATGCCTAACTCTATGAATTCCACATATTGTATCACATTCCAGATAAATAGACAGTATTAAACTTTCCGAACAGATAATCAAACACCCAAGATTTCCCAAAGTGCTCAACTCTTGAGCGGAGTTCAAATAATCCCAGAATATGTCAAAGTACCAGTGATCCAGCCGTAGAAGGGTCAAGCCAACGCCTCACATGTGGCACGCCGTACTGCCCCAAACCCGAAGGTTCAAAAGGCAGTTCAAGACGGTCACATAATCGAGTTAAGCTTTGTTGTCTTCTAGAGGGTCCACCGCTTAACTTGTACAATTTTTCCGAAAGATTTAAACCCGATAAAAATTCAACACTTGAAAGTTTTACGTGCCGAGAAAAAGTGGGTTAATGATATCCGTTCAACTAGTTTAACAATTTCTAAATATCCGGAAAGAAATACGAATTTAAATATTCCGATCGAATCTACTATTACAAAACAAACCCCAGAAGTAATAACACTTAAAACAGATTAAAAATACCCGGAAGCATCAACAAGCACCTACGGATATTACCATACCAAACACGTATCACCAATCCCTAAATCCGCCGCGGAACCGCCGTGCAAGCATGCTTGCGCCGCGGTTCCGCCGCCGTTTAGACGAATTGTGGGCCCGGGTTTTATGGTAATTCTTAGAAATCCCTGCTGATATTTTTACATATTTTTAATTCAGAAAAATCCCAAATTTTAAAAAATTTCCAGAGAGGGGGTATATTTTGTCGTTTCGGGTTCGATCGGAGTTTTAACTTCATAAACACATCGCCTAATGCTCTAGCTAGGCTCTGATACCACTGTAAGGTTCCTAGGCACTCTTGTGAAGGTTCATAAGGCATCAAACATGCCCGGATAAAAATTTAGATGTGCCGAACAACCCAAAGCCGAGATCTTTGCTAGATTATTAGGGTTAAACATGCAAGATGATAAGTGTGAGGGATTACAACCTTTGTAGTCCGCTCCTTCGCTTCACAAGCTCCGAGTAGAAGTCCCTTTGCCGCGATCCACGATCTCCCGGACTCATGAGAGGCTCCACGACTCGAACGATCCATGCTAGCTTGAAGTATTCCAAATCTCTGATGATCTACCTCGAAGTTGCAAAGACTCAAGCTATCTCACTCTAAAGAGATAAACACACCAATCTCATGGGCTAGATGAGATGAGGATGAGAGAGTAGTATTTTTGCTTTCTTTTTAAATCATTTTCTCATATTTATTCATCACATAAAGAAAATCAAGTAAGCTTTTTCAAGAGAGAAGAAGATGATAATGGAAAAGATAATGATTATTTTCTTTTGTGATGAATAGAAAGAAAGTATATGATTGATGTATATAAACCATGGTCAAGGATGAGTGGCTAAGATTGTGTAGAGAATAAACTAGAGTTAGGGTTTGGTTGGGTTAAAAAATGTGTCATCCAAAAATATCTTAATAATGACAAAAGAAAATGCTTCTAGAAGGTGCATGAAGCATCTAACCCTAATCAAACCCTAACCTCAATTAATCATCCTTAAACATGTTTAACAATTAATCATATCATGTCACAATAATATATATCACATATATATTATAAATTTGCAACAAAAGAAAATAATACAATTAACATATATCGCATATATATCAATGTATCATCCAGTGAGAAAATGAAATAATAAAGCGAGCCAATATTAGATAATGTAATACAATATATCATATATATTATTATACATTAAATCATCGAATCAACACTTGATTCGATGATCCGGCTATATCGAATATTACCGACTAATATATCATGTACCGATTCATCGAATCAACACTTGATCCGATGTCCCAGTTCATATTTAAATATCGCGAGAATATAATACGGTATCTCATATCGTATTATTCTTGGTCCTGCACATATCACATATGCGCCTCTACTCCATTTCGCCTGAGCCAAGAAACCTCTGTGTAGGACTCTAAAGAATCGTCAATACGTCGGTAGCAGGTGATGATCATATCAAACACCCACAAGCTGCAAGCGGTCAGCTAAACGTAACAGCCACCCAGGTATTGAGCGATCGGAAGATCAACAAGCTAGCCTGTGTGTTCTTCTATGAATCCAATCAGTAACACTCCCGTACAGTCCGGTCTGTTCGTCTGATATGTCGCATATCAAGTCTATGGGTGGTATACGTCAGACCCCAGTAACCGATAAGTCGTGTCGATGTGTGGCTCATAACGGGTCGAGAAACTACTAGTAACACTTACCAGTAAATCTCTATATCAGCCCTGGCCAGGGACTTCCAGTTATAGCCAATCGAACACAGCACAACATCAACTCCCTATACCGGGAGAGACGAATCCCCTCCTATCGCTCATTGCCTCCATGTGATTCGGGACTGTACCCAAAAGCCACCGTTTTGCACGCCCTCTTGGACGTGGTAAGGTGGAAATCAAAGCACAGTGGGAATCACACAAGATTCCATGACGATCTCGGGTCTACAGACTACCCTGTACCAGTGTCACCGGAGAACTGCTATCTGACGTGTGGTATATCACCATCTGGGAGTTCTCGGCGAGTCCGTCCAGTGTACCCAGTCTCCACTGAGCACCCGTACACCATCTCTGATGTCAAACACCGATGGATATGGGATCATCCATCGCCCATCATATGGGTCAAGATGCGTATACGTTAGTCTGCTCTGGTGTATCGATGCCCTGTCTCGATATACCCTCGACTAGGAACAGTTATAGGATGTACTCATCGACTACCGCGGCCCCACTAGTATGATCTCATCATAGTCCCAGTAGTCGAGTACAGATCCTAAGGGCTTTATCAACATGTGAGAGTAAAACAGTAAACCAATACAAGTCAACATGTTAAGATAAAGTGAAACCAAATAGCATACTATCATGACGAGCAAGAAAGTCATCTCTATATATATCCAAGCATCCATTATAATATACATCATATGTACAACAATGGCCTCTAGGGCATATACATAACTAACACCTAGACTACCTAAAAGAGAATGGGACTCTCTCTTAACTTACTCCACCATACACACTATAGCAAAACGGTGTGTCGGAGCGGAGGAATCGCATTCTATTAGATATGGTGGGCTCAATGATGAGCACCGCTGAGTAACCTATTTTCTTTTGGGGATATGCGCTTGTGACAGCAACATACCTATTGAATCAAGTTCCAACCAAATCAGTGCCTACCACACCATATGAGATATGGAGTGGAAAGAGACCATGTCTTAAACAAGTTAAGATATGGGGTTGTCCGGCTTATGTCAAAAGGAAAAATCCGGGCAAACTCGAGGCACGGTCTGTTCTTTGCAAGTTTGTGGGATATCCCAAACATTCAAATGGATATCTTTTCTACCACAGCGAGGAATAAAAGGTGTTTGTTTCTCGTCATGCCACCTTTTTAGAAAAGGAATTTCTTGTAAAAGAAATTAGTAGCAAAGAGGTAGAACTGGAAGAAATTCCGGCTACACAAACTGCAACAGAAGATTTGGTAGAACCAGAGGATTCAATAGTACCCAACGAACCTCAGCCACTCTGCCGATCTAGTAGGGTTCCTCACCCACCTGAGAGATACTACAGTTTTCTCATTGATGGTGGGAGCGAGGATTGCATCATGGAAGATGATGACCCAACTAGCTTCGAGCAGGCCATCATGAGTGGAGACTCTGTGAAATGGCTGGATGCAATGCGGTCTGAGATGGAATCCATGTACACCAACAAAGTATGGACTTTGGAAGATACTCCTGAAGGGGTAAAACCCATCGGAAGCAAGTGGATCTTCAAGAAAAAATTTAGTGTGGATGGAAAAGTTGAGACTTTCAAAGCTAGACTTGTTGCAAAAGGTTTTCGTCAACGACCAGATGTGCATTATGATGAAACCTTTTTCTCCAGTGGCTATGCTTAAGTCCATCAGGATCCTACTTGCCATCGCTGCATACCATGACTACGAAATCTGGCAGATGTATGTTAAGACCGTCTTTCAAAATGGTGATTTAGAAGAGAGCGTGTACATGACTCAGCCAGAGGGCTTCATAGATAGTGGGAGCAGCAAAAAGGTGTGCAAGCTGCTTAAATCAATCTACGGGTTAAAGCAGGCATCACGGAGTTGGAACATCTGTTTTGATGTCGCAGTCAAAGAGTTTGACTTTGTAAAAAACGTAGATGAACCTTGTGTATACAAGATGGTTGCAGAGAGTAAGGTCGCCTTCCTCGTATTGTACGTGGATGATATACTCTTGATAGGAAATGATATTCCTATGCTGCACTCGGTCAAGCTCTTCTTATCATAAAAATTCTCAATGAAAGATCTAGGTGATGCCTTCTACATCTTGGGAATTAAGATCTATAGAGATAGATCTAAACGGATGTTGGGATTGTCCCAGTTCAGGTACATTGACACCATACTAAAGAGGTTTACCCACAATCTCATGAATCACTCTCTCCAAAGAGATGTCATCCAAAACTGATTTGGAGAGAGCTCGCATGCAAGGTATACCCTATGCTTCGATAGTCGGGTCTATCATGTATGCGATGCTACGTACCAGGCCTGATGTAGCATACTCACTAGGTGTAGTGAGTAGGTATCAAGCAGATTCTAGAGAGAAACACCGGATTGCTGTGAAGAACATTCTCAAGTACTTGAGAAGGACTAAAGAAATGTTCTTGGTGTATGGTAACGGTGAACTCCAAATGGAGTCTTTTACCGATTCGAGCTTACAGAGTGATAAGGACGACTCTAAGTCGGTCTCGGGTTTTGTCTTTACCCTCAATGGAGGGGCGGTTTGTTGGAAGAGTTCCAAGCAAGAAACTGTGGTAGACTCGACGATGGAGGCTGAATATATCGCTGCCAACGATGCCGCCAAAAAGGCTGTCTGGATGAAGAAGTTCATAACCGAACTTGGTGAGGTTCCATCCATCGAGCATCCAATACCTTTGTATTGCGATAACAATGGAGCGGTGGCTTTGGCCAAGGAACCTAGGTCCCATCAGCGATCCAAGCATATTCTGAGGCGGTATCACCTGATCCGGGAGATAGTTGATCGCCGGGAGATCGAGGTTAGGAGAGTTGACACGAAGAACAACACGGCGGATACACTCACGAAGGCCATTCCCCAGATACAATTTGAGAGACTCTTCGGGATGTTGGGTATGAGATACTACAACAACTGGCCCTAGTGCAAGTGGAAGATTGTTAGTTGTATGTATGCCCTAGAGGCTATTATTGTACATATGATGTATATTATAGTGGATGTTTGGACATATATATAGAGGACTTTCTTGCTCGACATGATATTATGCTATCTGGTTGCTCTTTATCTCAACATGTAGACTTGTATTATGATACTGTCTTGCTCTCACATGTTGATAAAGCCCTTAGGATGTATACTTTGTAGGGTTCCTAGGCACACTATAGAGGTCTCACAAGGCATCAACCATGCCAATTTAAAATTTTACGAGTGCCGAGAAACCCTAATATGGATCGTCAACTAGAATTTTAGGCGAAACATGAAACTAGTTAACGAATTAACTAAAAGTGAGAAGCTACAACCTTTGTAGATCCGGTTCTCCACTTCCTTAGCTCCACGTAGACTTCTTCCCGCTGTCCAAGTCGGATCTCGGACCCTAGCATCGGCTTCATCAGAGAAATGAGCGGAATAGTCGTCGGCTACGATGCCGAAGATGATCTACGTCGAGGCTTCACAAGATCAAACTCCGACTTCACCAAGGTGTGAAACTTGTGAAGAAAACACCCTATACTACTTGGCAAGAGGTAGAGGGTAAAGAAATAGGAGGTGGGTTCGCTTAAGAATTGGATTTCTCACTTGTTTACTCAAGATGCCATTAATGGTGGCAAGCTTTTTCTTGAACTCAAGAAGAAGAAGAAGATGATTATGATTATGATAAGTTTTTAAAATTGGCATGGTTGATGCCTTGTGAGACCTCTATAGTGTGCCTAGGAACCCTACAGTGGTATCAGAGCCTAGCTAGAGCCTTAGGCGAAGTGTAGACGACGTTTGAAACCCGATCGAACCGAAACCCTAAAAACCAAAATGCTCTCTGGACTTTTTCTAAAAACTGGGTTTTTTCCAGATTAAAAATGCTTAAAAAATTCAGCAGGGAATTATAAGAATTACGGTGCAAAATTTGACCAATGATACCTCAAACTAGCGGCGGAACCGCGGCATAAACCTAGCTTATGCGGCGGTTCCGCGGCTCTCTGGTGACGTCACCCCTCCTAATCTGCACAGTAATTCCTATTTTACAGTGCTGAGTTTTCTGGGAATTTTTAATTTGACTCAAGAGTTGAGTATTCTGGGGTTGTATTGGGAGTCAAAGATTCGATCGGATTATCAAATTTTGTCTGTGTGGTTTTCCAGATAATTTTAGAATATGTTAAAAAGTTCGACCGGATATGAATACCCAACTTTTCCCCTGCCGGAAAATTTCCAAGTGTTGGATTTTTCTGTGGTTTAAGGACGTTCTGAGTAGTGCAAGTAACGCGATGGTCCCTCTAGAAGACAACAAACCTTAACTCGATTATGTGACCGTCTTGAACTACCCTTTGAATATTCGGGTTTGGGGCAGTACGGCGTGCCACATGTGAGGCGTTGGCTTGACCCTTCTACGGCTGGACCGTTGGTACTGAGGCATGAAGTGAATATCTTTGAACCTATTTCATGTGTTGAACGGTTTCGGGAAAACTTGGGTGTTCGAATGTTCGATCGGAAAGTTTAATATTTTCTATTTATCCGGAATGGGATACAATAATTGGAATTCACAAACAGTTATGAGATAACTGAATGAATGTTATAAATCTAGAGGTTTAGTCCTACTTGATATTGAAAAGAGTTTTCGATAATGAGACTAAAATGTGGGGTTTATAATTGTTAGGCATGTGATGTCTAAGTATTTCATTTGATTAGGCATGCGATGTCTAAAGCGGTTGCGGATTCCAATTGTTGTAGTTTTACACTTTCTTTTCTGTGACCGTAAGTGTAATATGTGATATCGCCGGTTTCGTTGCTATATGTCAACGACAATTGGGATGCGCATATTTACTTACGTTGATGACATGTGATGTTATGTGTTGCTGTATATGTTATATTGGATTGTCGTGTTTGAATAGCCGGGGGTTTTTATGTGAGATGAGTGTTTTTCATTTTCATTCATGTAAAAACTTGTTTGTAATATTCTTTTATTGGGGCACTTCCAGGTTGCGGAAGTTGTCACCTTTTGTATATTATTTACTTTTCCGCATTAGGATAGACCCAAGGAGGGGAGCACAAGTAACCGGGTTTTAGGGTCCAGTGGGAGACCATCTCGAGGAGTCGAGTCCGGGTCTCCTAACCCTAGAATTGGTAGGGTTGCTTGCCGCTCTCGTAGGGGTCTAAGGGTGTGGGATTGGCTATTCATCACGACCGTGGAATCCGTGTTTTATACTGGCTCGTATTGAAAACACGGACGTCCTAGTATATCCAATATTTCATATGATATTTTCTGCTGCGATATCTGTGATGTGATCATGTGATGTTCTGTGATAGATACAGTATATAGTATATATGATATATTATATAAACGTTACTTATGTTTTGCATCCGCACTAGCCCTGCCCTGCTCTGTCGTTAGTTACCTAACCTAACGGTGCACGAGGGGACATCTAGGCGAATGCGGATGGCATAAGTGTACGTCGTATTTATCTGTGATGTTTAGGTGACTTAAATGATGGGACTTCATTAATGTGATTAATGAAAGAATAGAAACCTAAGATGTTGTAGAATCAAATTTTAAACAAAACATGTAGCTACAGTTCTTGCTTTGCATAGCGGTATATATGATATGCCCTGCACCTTATTCGATAAGGAAAGGACCGAGATCCCTTCACCGGGAGTGACTCCTTTAGCAATAACTGGCAGATGCTACACACTCGGTTTGACTTTTGATTGCTTCTATAGTTTCTGCTTTGCACAGTGATATATATGATATATCCCGCACCTCATTCAACGAGGAAAGGGCCGACGATCCCTTCACCGGGAGTGACCCCTTTAGCAAAACTAGAAAAGCCTTAAAATCACTCCATTTCAAAACTTCACTTGATTCTACAACGATATCAAGTTCATTACGCAATAGGTTTTCAGAAAAACCTGTCGTAGCCCTCCGTCATTTCAGATAAGAACTGTTTAGTATTCGTGCTGCGTTTGTTGGCCTTTGTCAAGGCGTAGTGTGCGGTAGCTGAATAGTGCTTATCTGCTTGTGCATGAGATGCAGATTGTTTCAGGGTAGTCGTATGACCTTGTTGGCCTTTGTCAAGGGTCGTGCGGGTGGGTTTGATTCAATCAAGAAATGACGGGTTGAACTTGACTAGCTTCCTATGATTTATTGGCCTTTGTCAAGGTCATAGGACGATAGGGGAAAAATATTATCGGGAATTTCAAGTGTTGAAATTTGCAATGAGATTGCATACCTTCTATGAGATAGTTGGATCCCGATGCCCACTGCGAGTAAGAGTTACTCCTGGGAGAGTTTTACACATTGCAATTAGCTGATCAAGTAGGTGTCTAGAAAGGTTTCAACGGGGTTACGCCTCTGAGAAAACGAGGTTTACATTAATTAGGTTCGTGCGAAAGCACGGGGGACCTCTCTCAAAGTACCGACACTGGCCTGGCTGAAAGATTGGCGAACTTATAGTGTGTAATTAATCCCGGCTAGTCTTTCCTTTTAGGGTTTGAAGGAAGATTTGATAAAAACCAGTGGGAGCCATCCTGATTAGATAAGATAATAACCAATCTGATCTTGCAAGAGCATACGCTAAAGTGTTTTCTTCTCTCTCTCTCCAGGTAGCGACCATGTCATGCCCTAATAAAGATAATAATATGGATGTATTGACTGAACCCGCATGTTATACTGTGCTGGGGAACGTTGGTTCCGTTCTTTCTTATAAGAGTTATAGGAATGAACAGGACATATGGGAATACCAGGATTCCCATGCCACCCGATTGAAGAAAGCACATGTTGATGCATTTTCTTCGGGTGTGTTCGTTACAGAGAACTGTTTCTCCATTTACTCTACGTCCTGGGTATTAGATACCGGGTCAGGATCCCATATATGTAATCAGTTACATGGGCTTAGGAAAGGTAGAGAACTTGGAGAAGGTGATAAAGACATTAGAGTTGGAAATGGTGCAATTGTTGCAGCTAAGACTGTCGGGAAATATCACCTTGTATTACCAACTGGTAATACATTGGTTCTGAACGAATGCTATTACATGCCGAACCTGATATGCAACATTATATCGGTTTCTTTGTTGAGCAAAGAGGGATATAATTTTGTATTACAGGACAATGTTATGAATATTTTCCGTAACCAAAAGTTGGTTGGATCAGACACGTTGTGCAACGGCATTTATGTTAGTTATATGTATGCCCTAGAGGCCATTACTATACATAGGATGTATATTGTAGTGGATGCTGGGACATATATAGGGAGGACTTTCTTGCTCGACATGATAGTATGCTATCTGGTTGATCTTTACCTTAACGTGTACACTGATTGTCTCCCTGTTACATGTTGGTAAAGCCCTTAGGATCTGTACTTGACTACCTGGACTATGATGCAGATCATACTAGTGGGGACATGGTAGTCCATAAGTACATCCTTCAAAGTCCCTAGTCGTGGGTGTATCGAGACGGGGCATCGATATACCAGAGTAGACTAGCGTATACCTTCTCGACCCATACAGATGGGCGATGGATGATCCCATATCCATTGGTGTTTGACATCAGAGATGATATACGGGTGCTCAGTAGAGACTGGGTACACTGGACGGACTCGCCGAGAACTCCCAGATGGTATTATATCTTACGTCAGATGGCAGTTCTCTGGTGACACTGGTACAGAGTAGTCTGTTGACCCGAGATCGTCATAGAGTCTTGTGTGGTTCCCACTGTGCTTTGATTTCCATCTTACCACGTCCAAGAGGGCATGCAAGACGGTGGTTTTTGGGTACAGTCCCGAGTCATATGGAGGCAATGAGCGATAGGAGGGGATTCGTCTCTCCCGGTATAGGGAGTTGATGTTGCGCTGTGTTCGATTGGCTATAACAGGAAATCCTTGGCCAGGGTTGCTGAGATTTACTGGTAGGTATTACCTGTAGTTTCTCGAATTGTTATAGACCTCATATCGACACGACTTATCGAGCTATTGGGGTCAGACGTTTACCACCCCTAGGCGAGATATGCGACATATCAGACGATCAGACCGGACTGTACGGTAGTGTTACTGGTTGGATTCACTGGAGTGTGAGCGGGCTTGCTCGTCGATCTTCAGATCGCTCAATACCCGGGTGGCCATTACGTTTAGCAGACCGCTTGCGGCTTGTGGGTGTTTGATATGATCATCGCCTGCTGCCGGCGTATTGACGAGTCTTTAGAGTCCTACACAGAGGTTTCCTGGCTCAAGCGAAACGAAATAGGAGCGCATATGAGATATGTGCGGGACCGAGAATAATGCGTGTATGTGATACCGTATTCTATTCTCGCGATGAATGTGTCGACTGGTTGTATGCGATATAACCTAGTTATCGATTCAAGCATTGATTCGATAAACCGATACATAGGATACTAGTCGGTTATATGCGATATGACCGGATCGTTAAATCAAGTGTTGATTTAATGATTTAATGTATAATTATATATTTGATATATTACTTTGCATTAACTAGTATTGGTTCACTTTAAATGGATTTTCTCACTTGGGTTGTGCACATTGTATATATGATATACTTTTGTACACAAGTTTGTATCATGTTTGATGATACATGCTTACTAGGGTTTGTGTGAAGATTAAACCATGGTTGTAGATTGGTTAGGGTTTTCATTTTCTTATTCCTTTATTTATTTATTTATTCTTTTTGGAAAAATGAAAAGCATAAAGGAAAATGGTGGCTTTGTTTGTTTTCTAGTTGAAGCTTCATGAAGCTTTGACCAAAGTGACCATTTTGTCTCATGCTTAACCCTAACCACTCCATTAACCCTAGTTTAATCTCTACACTTGACCATGGTTCATTATATGATAAGTATTGATTTTCTTTTCAATAAAAATTAACTTATCATAACAATATTCTTCTTCTTCTTCATTTCTTCATGTGAAGAAAGCTTGCCTCCATCAATGGCAAGTGATGATAAAGAATGAGAAATCCAATTCTAAAGTGAACCCACTTCCTATTTCTTCATCCTATCCCTCTTGCCAAGTAGTAGAGTGTGTTTCCTTCACAAGTTTTCTTGACTTGGTGAAGGTGGAGCTTGATCTAGCGATGCCTCGACGTAGATCATCTTCGGCATGGACATCGACGACCTAGCTCGCCATTTCTCCAACGAAGCCGACGCTAGAGCCCGGGAATTCATTTGGACAGCGAGGGGACTTCGTTGAGGAGCTATGGAGGTGGAGCACCGGATCTACAAAGGTTGTATTTCCGTTTAAACTTTAGTTAAGTTGTTAACTAGTTTCATTTTCGCCTAAACATCTAGCCGACGATCCGTTCTAGGGTTTCTCGGCACCGTTAAAATTTGAAATTGGCATGGTTGATGCCTTGTGAGACCTCATTAGGGTGCCTAGGAACCCTACAATTTATGTTCTAAATCAATCAACAGTTCTAAGCATAACAAACACACACAAGAGGAAGAGTTCTGAACTGAACGAATCCTTCTTATGGCATTGTAGACTGGGTCACATCAATGCGACACGACTAGCTAAGTTGCATAAGGATGGATATTTACATCCGTTTGAACTTTCATCTTATGACACTTGCCAGTCATGTCTCAAAGGCAAGATGACCAAAACTCCGTTTACGGGACACGGAGAAAGAGTTACCGAACTCTTGGGACTAATACATAGTGATGTATGCGGTCCCATGTCTACACATGCCAGGGATGGTTCTTCGTACTTCATTACATTCACTGACGATCTCTCTAGATTCGGATATGTGTTCCTGATGAAACACAAATCAGAAGCTTTTGAGAAATTTAGAGAATATAAACAAGAAGTCGAAAATTAAACCGGAAAAAGTATTAAAATCCTTCGATCTGATCGAGGAGGTGAATACTTGAGCAATGAATTCCTGGACTTCCTAAAAGAAAATGGGATTCTCTCTCAGCTGACTCCTCCATATACACCACAGCACAACGGTGTATCAGAACGGAGGAACCGCACCCTATTAGATATGGTGCGCTCTATGATGAGCACAGCTGAGTTACCTATTTCCTTCTGGGTTATGCGCTGGAGCCAACAGCATACCTATTGAATCAAGTTCCATCTAAATCTGTACCTACCACATCATATGAGATATGGAGTGGGAAGAGACCATGTCTTAAACGAGTTAAGATATGGGGTTGCCCGGCCTATGTCAAAAGGCAAAATCCGGACAAACTCGAGGCACGGTCAGTTCTATGCAAGTTTATGGGATATCCCAAACATTCACATGGATATCTTTTCTACCATACAGAAGAACAAAAAGTGTTTGTTTCTCGACATGCCACCTTTTTGGAAAAGGAATTTCTTGCAAAAGAAATTAGTGGCAATAAGGTAGAACTGGAAGAAATTCCGGCTACACAAACTCAAACTGAAGATTTAGTAGAACCAGAGGATTCAGTAGCTCCCGACGAACCTCAGCCTCTCCGCCGATCTAGTAGGGTTCCTCGCCAACCTGAGAGATACTACGGTTTTCTCATGGATGGTGGCAGCGAGGATTGCATCATAGAGGATGATGACCCAACTAGCTTCGAGCATGCCATCACGAGTAAGGACTCGGTGAAATGGATGGATGCTATGCGGTCCGAGATGGAATCCATGCACACCAACAAAGTATGGACTTTGGAAGTTGCTCCTGAAGGGGTAAAACCCATTGGGAGCAAGTGGATCTTCAAGAAAAAACTTGGTGTGGATGGGAAAGTGGAGACTTTCAAAGCTAGACTTGTTGCAAAGGGTTTTCGTCAAAGACCAGGTGTGGACTATGACGAAACCTTTTCTCCAGTGGCTATGCTTAAATCCATCCGGATCATGCTTGCCATCGCTGCATATCATGATTATGAAATCTGGCAAATGGATGTTAAGACCGCCTTTCTAAAGGGTGATTTAGAAGAGTGCGTGTACATGACTCAGCCAGAGGGCTTCGTAGACAGTGGGAGCAGCGGGAAAGTGTGCAAGCTGCTTAAATCCATTTATGGATTAAAGCAAGCATCGCGGAGTTGGAACATCTACTTTGACGTCGTTATCAAAGAGTTTGATTTCGTCAAAAACCCAGATGAACCTTGTATCTACAAGAAGGTGGCAGAGAGTAAGGTTGTCTTCCTCGTATTGTACGTGGACGACATACTCTTGATAGGAAATGATATTCCTATGCTGCAATAGGTCAAGCTCTTCTTATCACAAAGATTCTCAATGAAAGATCTTGGTGATGCCTCCTGCATATTGGGAATTAGGATCTATAGAGATAGATCCAAACGGATTTTGGGATTGTCCCAATCCAGGTACATTGACACCATACTAAAGAGGTTTAGTATGGAAGAATCCAAGCGTGGGAACTTGCCCACGATCTCTGGAGTCACTCTCTCTAAAGAGATGTCTCCCAAGACTGATTTGGAGAGAGCTCGCATGCAAGGGATACCCTATGCTTCGGCTGTAGGCTCTATCATGTACGCAATGCTATGTACCAGACCCGATGTTGCATACTCTCTAAGTGTAGTGAGCAGGTATCAAGCTGATCCTGGAGAGAGTCACTGGACAGCTGTGAAGAGCATTCTCAAGTACTTGCGAAGGACTAAAGAGATGCTCTTGGTGTATGGTAACGGGGAACTCCAAGTGGAGTTCTTTACCGATTCGAGCTTCCAGAGTGATAAGGACGACTCTAAGCCGCAGTCGGGATTTGTCTTTACCCTTTACGGAGGGGCGGTTAGCTGGAAGAGTTCCAAGCAGGAAACCGTGGCAGACTCGACGATGGAGGCTGAATACATCGCTGCCAACGATGCGGCTAAAGAGGCTGTCTGGATCAAGAAGTTCATTACTGAACTTGGAGTGGTTCCATCCATTGAGCATCCAATACCTTTGTATTGCGATAACAATGGAGCGGTGGCTTTGGCCAAGAAACCTAGGTCCCATCAGCGATCCAGGCATATTCTGAGGCGGTATCACCTGATCCGGGAGATAGTTGATCGCCGGGAGATCGAGGTTAGGAGGGTTGACTCGAAGAACAACACGGCGGATCCACTCACGAAGGCCATTCCCCAGATACAGTTTGAGAGACTCTTCGGGATGCTCGGTATGCGATACTACAGCAGCTGGCCCTAGTGCAAGTGGGAGATTGTTAGTTATATGTATGCCCTAGAGGCCAGTATTGTACAGATGATGTATATCATATTGGATGCTTGGACATATATAGAGATGACTTTCTTGCTCGATATGATAGTATGCTATCTGGTTGCTCTTTATCTTAACATGTACACTAGTCTTTTTAAACTGTCTTTTAGTTACATGTTGGTAAAGCCCTTAGGATGTGTACTTGACTGCCTGGACTATGATGCAGATCATACTAGTGGGGACATGGTAGTCCATAAGTACATCCTTCAAGGTCCCTAGTCGTGGGTGTATCGAGACGGGGCATCGATATACCAGTGTAGACTAGCGTATACGCTTCTCGACCCATGAGATGGGCGATGGATGATCCCATATCCATTGGTGTTTGACATCAGAGATGGTATACGGGTGCTCAGTGGAGACTGGGTACACTGGACGGACTCGCCGAGAACTCCCAGATGGTATTATACCTCACGTCAGATGGCAGTTCTCAGGTGACACTTGTACAGGTTAGTCTGTAGACCCGAGATCGTCATAGAGTCTTGTGTGATTCCCACTGTGCTTTGATCTCCACCTTACCACGTCCATGAGGGCATGCAAAACGGTGGTCTTTGGGTACAGTCCCGAGTCATATGGAGGCAATGAGCGATAGGAGGGGTTTCGTCTCTCCCGGTATTGGGGGTTGATGGTGCGCTGTGCTCGATTGGCCGTAACAGGGAAGTCCCTGGCCAGGGCTGATCAGAGATTTGCTGGTAAGTGTTACCAGTAGTTTCTCGACCCGTTATGAGCCTCACATCGGCACGACTTATCGGTTATTGGGGTCTGACGTTTACCACCCCTAGACTTGATATGCGACATATCAGACGAACAGACCGGACTGTACGGTAAGTGTTACTGGTTGGATTCACAGGAGTGTGAGCGGGCTGGCTCGTCGATCTTCTGATCGCTCAATACCCGGATGGCCGTTACGTTTAGCAGACCGCTTGCGGCTTGTGGGTGCTTGATATGATCATCATCTGCTACCGGCGTATTGACGAGTCTTTAGAGTCCTACACAGAGGTTTCCTGGCTCAAGCGAAACGAAATAGGGGAGCATATGAGATATGTGCGGGACCGAGAATGATGCGTGTATGTGATACCGTATTTCATTCTCGAGATAAATGTATCGATTGGTTATATGCGATATAACCTAGATATCGAATCAAGGATTGATTCGATAAGCCGATACATAGGATACTAGTCGGTTATATGCGATATGACCGGATCATTAAATCAAGTGTTGATTTAATGATTTAATGTATAATTATATATTTGATATATTACTTTGCATTAACTAGTATTGGTACACTTTAAATGGATTTTCTCACTTGATGTGCAAGTTGTATATGTGATATACTTTTGTGCACATGTTTGTATCATGTTTGATGATACTTGCTCATTTGGTTAAGTGAGCAAGTATCATCAAACATGATACAAACATGTGTACAAAAGAATATCACATATACAACTTGCACATCAAGTGAGAAAATCCATTTAAAGTGTACCAAGACTAGTTAATGCAAAGTAATATATCAAATATATAATTATACATTAAATCATTAAATCAACACTTGATTTAGATCCGGTCATCTTGCATATAACCGACTAGTATCCTATGTATCGGCTTATCGAATCAATCCTTGATTCGATATCTAGGTTATATCGCATATAACCAATCGATACATTTATCTCGAGAATGAAATACGGTATCACATACACGCATCATTCTCAGTCCCGCACATATCTCATATGCTCCCCTATTTCGTTTCGCTTGAGCCAGGAAACCTCTGTGTAGGACTCTAAAGACTCGTCAATACGCCGGTAGCAGATGATGATCATATCAAGCACCCACAAGCCGCAAGCGGTCTGCTAAACGTAACGGCCATCCGGGTATTGAGCGATCAGAAGATCGACGAGCCAGCCCGCTCACACTCCTGTGAATCCAACCAGTAACACTTACCGTACAGTCCGGTCTGTTCGTCTGATATGTCGCATATCAAGTCTAGGGGTGGTAAACGTCAGACCCCAATAACCGATAAGTCGTGCCGATGTGAGGCTCATAACGGGTCGAGAAACTACTGGTAACACTTACCAGCAAATCTCTGATCAGCCCTGGCCGGGGACTTCCCTGTTACGGCCAATCGAGCACAGCGCAACATCAACCCCCAATACCGGGAGAGACGGAACCCCTCCTATCGCTCATTGCCTCCATATGACTCGGGACTGTACCTAAAGACCACCGTTTTGCACGCCCTCATGGACGTGGTAAGGTGGAGATCAAAGCACAGTAGGAATCATACAAGACTCTATGACGATCTCGGTTCTACAGACTAACCTGTACAAGTGTCACCTGAGAACTGCCATCTGACGTGAGGTATAATACCATCTGGGAGTTCTCGGCGAGTCCGTCCAGTGTACCCAGTCTCCACTGAGCACCCGTATACCATCTCTGATGTCAAACACCAATGGATATGGGATCATCCATCGCCCATCTCATGGGTCGAGAAGCGTATACGCTAGTCTACACTGGTATATCGATGCCCCGTCTCGATACACCCACGACTAGGGACCTTAAAGGATGTACTTATGGACTACCATGTCCCCACTAGTATGATCTGCATCATAGTCCAGGCAGTCAAGTACACATCCTAAGGGCTTTACCAACATGTAACTAAAAGACAGTTTAAAGAGACTAGTATACATGTTAAGATAAAGAGCAACCAGATAGCATACTATCATATCGAGCAAGAAAGTCATCTCTATATATGTCCAAGCATCCAATATGATATACATCATCTGTACAATACTGGCCTCTAGGGCATACATATAACTAACATACTTGACTACCAGGATTATGATGTAGATCATACTAGTGGAGCCAGGGTAGTCTACAAATTCATTCTTTAATTGTTCCTAGTTGAGGGTGTATCGAGACAGGGCATCGATATTCCAGAGTAGACTGGCGTATACGCTTCTTGACCCATATGATGGGCAATGAATGATCTCACATCCATTGGTGTTTGACATCAAAGATGGTATACGGGTGCTCAGTGGAGACTGGGTACACTGAACAGGACTCGCCGAGAACTCCTAAATAGTATTATGCCTAACGTCAGATAGCAGTTCTCTGGTGAGGTACAAGTTAGTCTGTAGACCCGAGATCGTTATAGAGTCTTGCGTGATTCCCACTGTGCTTTGATTTCCACCTTACCTCGTTCAAGAGAGCATGCAAAACGGTGGTTTTTGGATACAGTCCCGAGTCACATGGAGGCAATGAGCGATGGGAGGGGATTCGTCTCTCCCGGTATTGGGGGTTGTGTAATATTCTTTTATTGGGGCACATCCGGGTTGAGGTTCATGTCATCGTTGATGTATATTATTTACTTTTCCGCATTAGGATAGACCCAAGGAGGAGAGCATAAGTAACCGGGTTCTGGAGTCCAGAGGGAGACCAACTCGAGGAGTCAAGTCCGGGTCGTCTAACTCTAGAATTGGTAGGGTTGCTTGCCGCTCTCGTAGGGGTCTAGGGGTGTGGGTTTTGGCTATTCATCGCGACCGTGGAATCCGTGTTTTATAAAGGCTCAAAATAAAACATGGACCTCCTAGTATATCCATTATTTCATATGTTTCTTCTGCTGCGATATCTGTGATGTGATCATTTGATATGTTGAGATAGATACAGTATATAATATATATGATATATTATATAGACGTTACTTATGTTTTACACCCACGCTAGCCCTGCCCCGCTCTGCCGTTAGTTACCTAACCTCTGTAGGGTTCCTATCGACGGCAGCAAGGTTTCGGGAGGCATCGTCCATGCCATTTTCAAAAAATTGTCGTTTCAAGGAACTCTAAACTAGAATCGATAACTAGAAATTAATACAGAAACACATGTAAACAATTTTACATCTAAGTGAAATCGAAATACAACCTTTGTAGATCGGTCCTTCACTTCATAAGCTCCTTGTAGTAGTCCCTTCGCTGCGATCATCGAACCCCGGGACTCTCGGACGGCTCCATGAGAAGAGGGCAACGGTTTTGCTTGAAGTCTTCGAGACCGAAGATGATCTACGTCGAGAGAATACGAACTCAAGCTACCACTTCACCAAAGTGAAGCAAACACCCTATACTAAAATTTTTAGGGCTCGTTTTAAATTCGACAGAAACATGGATTTTCGGGTTTCATGTTCGGAGTTTGTTTCGTGTTCGTAATCTAACAATATCTGTATAATTTCCTAGCTAGGCTCTGATACCACTGTAGGGTTCCCATCGACGGAAGCAAGGTTTCGGAAGGCATCGTCCATGCCATTTTCAAAAAATTGCCGTTTCAAGAAACTCTAAACTAGAATCGATAACTAGAAATTAATACGGAAACACATGTAAACAATTTTACATCTAAGTGAAATCGAAATACAACCTTTGTAAATTGGTCCTTCACTTCATAAGCTCCTTGTAGTAGTCCCTTCGCTGCGATCATTGAACTCCCGGACTCTCGGACGGCTCCATGAGAAGGCGGCAACGGTTTTGCTTGAAGTCTTCGAGGCCGAAGATGATCTACGTCGAGAGAATACAAACTCAAGCTACCACTTCACCAAAGTGAAGCAAACACCCTATACTAAAGTACTAACCTAGTAGAGGATGGAGAAAGAGGAAGTAGGCTCACTTTAGAATTTCTTTTCTCACAATATTTCTCTCTCTTTATCAAACCCTAGCAAGCTTTTGAAGGAGGAAGAAGATGAGCTCAAGAAAAAAGAGAATGAAAACTAAATAAGAGAGAGAGCTAACCATGGGTGAGTGGGTATCATATACTAACTCATGTAGAGACATAACCATGGCTAATTATAGTGGTTAGGTTAATTAATATCATAAGTAAAACAAAACTAGTGGACTAAGTCAATGCAACCATAAGCTTCATGAAGCTTCATGCATGCGAGCTCATCATCCACTAATTTTAGAATTACTTTAAATATAAAAACCTAACACTATAATTAGTATGGTATAAGTCTTATACACCCATGTAAGTTGTATCAACAACCATGATACAAAATGAACACAAATAAATATATATCACATATATATTAAGTTGTGCATAAGTGAGAAAAACAAATGCTTAAGTGAACCAATGTTAGTTAATGTAAATTAGTATATCACATATACAATTATAAACTAAATTATTAAATCAACACTTGACTTGATAATCCGGTTATATCACATGTAACCGACTAACATCCAATGTATCGACTTATCAAATCAACCCTTGATTTGATAACCCGGCTATATCTCATATAACCGACCGATACAAAAGTCGCGAGAATAGAATACGGTATCACATATACGCATTATTCTCGGTCCTGCACATATCACATATGCGCTCCTATTTTGTTTTGCTTGAGCCAGTAAAACCTCTATGTAGGACTCTAAAAACTCGTCAATACGCCGGCATTAGGTGATGATCATATCAAGCACCCACAAGCCGTCAGCGGTACTAGCTGGACGTAACGGCTACCCGGGTATTGAGCGATCAGAAGATCAGCAAGCAAGCCCACTCCAACTCCTGCAAAATCCTGACAGCGACACTACCGTACAGTCCGGTCTCCTCGTCTGATATGTCGGATATCAAGTCAAGGGGTGGTAAACGTCAGACCCCAATAACCGATAAGTCATGCCGATATGAGGCTCATAACGGGTCGAGAAACTACTGGCAACACTTACCAGTAAATCTCTAAACCAGCCCTGGCCAGGGACTTCCCTGTTATGGCCAATCGAGCACAGTGCAACATCAACCCCCAATACCGGGTACCCAGTCTCCACAAGACTCTATGACGATCTCGGGTCTACAGACTAACCTGTACTAGTGTCACCAGAGAACTGCCATCTGATGTAAGGTATAATACCATCTGGGAGTTCTCGGCGAGTCCATCCAGTGTACCCAGTCTCCACTGAGCACCCGTATATCATCTCTGATGTCAAACACCAATGGATTTGGGATCATCCATCGCCCATCTATATGGGTCGAGAAGCTATATGCTAGTCTACTCTGGTATATCGATACCCCGTCTCGATACACCCACGACTAGGGACCTTAAAGGATGTACTTATGGACTACCATGGCCCCACTAGTACGATCTGCATCATAGTACTGGTAGTCAAGCACACATCCTAAGGGCTTTACCAACATGTAACAGAGAGACATCAGTGTACACGTTAAGGTAAAGAGTAACCAGATAGCATACTATCATATCGAGCAAGAAAGTCCTCCCTATATATGTCCAAGCATCCACTACAATATACATCTCATGTATAGTAATGGCCTCTAGGGCATACATACAACTAACAGGTTAATGTTGCGCTGTGCTCGATTGGCCATAACAGGAAGTCCCTGCCCAGGGCTGATACGGAGATTTACTGGTAAGTGTTATCAATAGTTTCTCGACCCGTTATAAAACTCACATCGGCACGACTTATCAAGTTATTGGGGTCTGACATTTACCACCCCTAGACTGGATATGCGGCATATCAAACGAAGAGACCGGACTGTACGGTAGTGTTACTTATTGGATTCGCAGGAGTATGAGCAAGCATGCTTGTTGATCTTCTGATCGCTCAATACTCGGGTGGCCGTTACGTGCAGCTAGTACCGCTGACGGCTTGTGGGTGACTGATATGATCATCACCTACTGCCGATGTATTGACGAGTCTTTAGAGTCCTACATAGAGGTTTCCTGGCTCAGGCGAAACGAAGTAGGAGCACATATGTGATATGTGCGGGACCGAGATTAATACGTGTATGTGTTACCGTATTCTATTCTCGCGATTTGTGATATCGGTCCGTTATATGTGATATAGCCGGGTTATCGAATCAAGTGTTGATTCGATAAGTTGATACATATGATATTAGTCGGTTGTATGTGATATAACCGAATTATTAAATCAAGTGTTGATTTAATAATTTAATGTATAATAATATATTTGATATATTAACATACATTAACTAATATTAGCTCACTTAAGTATTTCTTTTTCTCACTTGTGTACACTTAATATATATGTGATATATATTATTGTGTCATACTTGTTACCACATGCTACATGGGTGTATGAGACTCACACCATGCTTATGATAATTGTGGGTTTTATTATTTAAAGTAAATCAAAATTAGTTGTAAATTAGTCACATGGTTGGAGCTTGGTAGAAGCTTGTAGAACCATTGACTTATTCCATTAATTTTATTTTATTTGAGATATTTATTAGCCCAACCATTATCTTAAACCATGGTCAAGTCTCTAGATGAGTGATATGAGATATTATCTCACCCATGGTTGCCATTCACTCTCTCCTCCATGATTCACTTCATCTTCTTCTTCATCTCAAAGAGATCACTAGGTGTTTAGGAGGTGAAGAAAATTAGTGAGAAAAATATTTCTAAAGTGGGCAAAACTCCTACTTCATCAACCTACACTAGATTAGCCATTTAGTTTAGGTTGTTTGCTTCACTAATCCCTGATTAGTGAAGAGGTAGCTTGAGTTAGTGTCTCCCCGACGAAGATCATCTTCGGCCTCGAAGACTTCAAGCAAGCTTGTTCAATTCGCTTCGTGGAGTCCAACTTGAGTCCGGGAGATCACTACTTGGAGCGAAGGGACTACTACACGGAGCTATTGAAGTGAAGGACCGGTCTACAAAGGTTGTATTCCTTGTTCACTTAGATGTAAAGTAGTTTACATTCTAGTTTACGTCTAATTCTCTAGTTACGATTCATAGTCTAGGGTTCTTTAGCACACTATTTTTTTGAAAACGGCATGGTTGATGCCTTCCGAAACCATGTAGTCGTGCTAGGTAACCCTACAGATATGACTACAAGCATGACAAGAAAAATATCTCACCCTGTAACATTTCAGAAAATATAAAATATTATTTTTGGAATTTAATATTAAAATAATATATTTCCCGAAAACTACCCGATTTGCGAAATTGGGGTTTTTGAAAAAGGGTATAAATATATACCGATAATTGTGAAATAAATGGAAATTAAAATGATTTATTCATTTAAAATCATATTTAAAGGATTGGCATTTTTAAATATTATTATATGCAGTTTTGATAAAAAAAAACCCGATTAGTGCACTGCTAATCGCCATTAAGCCAAATCCGTGTTTCTACAGTTTTCCATGGCTACTGCACCATGACATGTTACATGTTGTTTCAATTCATTTGTGTTAAGTGTTATGGTTTAATTGTGGTGAGAAAAGAAAAAGAAAAGAAAAAGGTGCCATGATGACATGAGGAGAGAGAGAGGAGACATAATGATGAGAGTGGGCATGCTAGGAGAGAGAATGAGAGTGAGAAAGAGAGAGAGGGAGAGAGTGCTGCCCCATATCCATTCCCCCATCATTTCTTTGATCTCCTTCTTCATCCTCAAGCCCCTCATTCTACCCTCATGACCCATCTCCAAAATCTCATCAAAACCCCATACCCCCTTCACAAAAGATGATCACCTCCTCACCCTCATCGCAATGAACCAAGCAAAGTGGGCTTTTGACAACATTCTAGGGTTTGCTTAAGTGACACCCATGAGGTATAATCATTTCCATTTAGTTAGTTTTAGTTTTCTTATGTTTTAGATGGTTTAGAAGTCGTTTAGTGATGGATTTATGAACTTTGGAATTCTAGAGAAGGGTTTGGGAAATTGATGATGTTAGTGGCTGTCAATAAGACTTTTGAGGTGATTCTAGAGCTGGAATTGAGTGTAGTAACCAAAATACGGATTTTGAATTTTATTCATGTCGGTTTTATGAGTATATAGGGTGTGCAGGGAAATCTGGAACAACCGGGGGAATTTTTGAGTTTAGCAAACAATACCAAGGACCTAGATACACCTCTAAGAACCCACTGTCGATGTACAAACCCATTCAGAGCATAGGGGGCCAAGGAGGCCAGAATTTTTGCCTATGTGGCCGGCCTGGTGTGGGAGTTAGGGGTCCAGGTTGATACAGTAGCTCATACACTCCATATACATCACCCTAGACTTGTTTGTGTAATTCCTTTTGGCCTGAGTCAAAATCTGGGAGCACATTAGAGTGTTTTTGGCTATGTTTTCCGTATTTTGGAATGTTTGATTTTGCTATTTGGGTTTGTATTTGGTTGTTGGATGTTTGTACATCAACGACTACGGGTAATTTGATGGTTTTGCATACGTGGGCTATAGGTTCTAACCTATAGGCAATCCGTGTGCCGTGTTGGATTTCAGAACTTGATTTTAATAGCGTTACGATATGTGTTGTTATTGTAGGTACCTTCGTGTGGATTCCGAGACGACGGAGCGTGGCGTCATCGACTTCGGCAAGAGAAGACCACGGTGAGTAGATCTATATCTATGGGGGAGGTCGGGTGGATGGCGTATAGTACCCCCGCAAACTTTGATGGAAACTGATTTATATATAGAAAATGGTTAAGGCAACCTTAATAGAAACTATAGATAGAGTTATAGATAGATAGAGAAACCATATTAGGAACTAAAGGATAGTTAGAAGTTATGATACGGCTAATATGTGATGTCGGGATTTGAGGATGAAGTTTGACGATTTTGCCGTTTAGGGTACTGTAGGACTAGATAGTCGATGTAATGTGTCATCCGAACCATAACTATTTTCAAACCGAGGAATCGTATGCTTATTTTAAACAGATATCTTGAGGGACGTTATGGATTTTCAAATGATATCTTTTCCTTAAAAACACCGTAACCCCTATTTTCAAAACTACGATTCGCTTCTTTTAAAAACTGATTGTATGATTCGGGTATGTATGTTAGATTAGATAAGTATGCTTATAGTAAAAGTAGAATGTATATATATAACTTTTGATTCGATGTGAGATATAAATGTGATAAAAAGAATATAAGACACGATATGATGATTTGAGGATATGTTGGTATACGGATGTGAGTCGATTGAGATGATTGATACATTGTCGGTCCCCTGATATGAGATTGTTATGGATGTGACTTGGGACATAGGTATATAGATATATATAAAATGTTATGAATCATGTGTGATATGTCGTACGAGACGTTAGGTCCGTACCCTTCATTGTCGTATAGGTGATAGGATCCCAAATGCTTTAATGCCGCCGTACAATGATTTTCCGTGCGTGATGAGCTGACTTGATGATTGATCCATACCCTTGACTAGAGGATGCCGTACGATGGATTATTCCGTACGTGATGTTGTGAGGCTGGATGCCAATTGATAGATTCACCGACTCGATCATGTTAGATATGTATACCATATAGTTTTTAGCTGATGATTTACCTTATGCTACATTCATGTTATTCGCATTGCATTACTTATACCTGTGCGAGTACACCTGCACCATTATCGATGATGCATATCTTACACTTACACAGATTTGCCGGCTCACACACTTCATCATCGATAATTGCCATGTCACTACACAGTAGGATTGCTGCATCATGATATGACTCTTCGCATAATTTACTTGCATATATATCCACTTGTACATCCATATTGGCGCACATACATATTGTACACCCATACTTGCGTACATACATATCGTACACCCATACTTGCGTACATACATATTGTACACCCATACTTGCGGACATACACATTTGTACATCCATACTTGCGAACATACACATATGCACCTTTATACGATATTGCATTCGATTTTGGAGATTTGGGGACCGCATAATATATTTTAAAAACTGGATTCATTTAAAAGAGCTGTTTTCCCTCGATATGTGCATAATACCGTTCCATGTTGCATGATATACGGATATGCTTACATTTCTGTTATATATCGCATACATCATGCTTTATGATTACACGCATTGAGATATGTTGTTTTCATGAGATTTCTGGATTTGAGAACCGTGGCTATTTCAAAAGAAAGAATGTACTGTTTTAAAAACCCGGTTTCTCTTGATATGATATTTCAGTGCGTCCACCATGCGTTTTCTCGGTTCTGAGACATATGACATGTGAAACCCGATTCGAGGAGCTGGATAAGGCCGATTGCGGGTACATGGTGGACCCGGTATGGTACCCCGGGGCGAGAACGGATTGCTGTGCAGTAGACGGTGAACCTGGCAGAGGGACTACTACCTACCGGTGATAGTATTTGGGCTCGGCGGATATCCGGAGGATACCGACCGGAGTCGAGAGATGATATGGGCCGATCCGGACTGACGGAGCCCGTGGGACGATCCGAACTGACGGAGCCCGAGATATGAGGATTTACGTGTCGATGCTGGACACGAGTTTCATGATGTTTTCGGGTGTCGAAGTTGGACACCCAAGTTCCATGATTTTGATGTGCCGCGAGGGACACCGTTGATTTATATCCTCATACTTACATGCATACATACATTGATTATATGGTTGGACGAGATCCAATGCATACATACATTGATTATATGGTTGGACGAGATCCACATGCATGCATACATTGATTATATGGTTGGACGAGATCCACATGCATACAGACATTAGTTATATTGTTGGATTATATCCGCATACATATAGATATTGATTACATTGTTGGCACATATGATGACCCGGTCATCCTAGATATCATAGTATTACCTTTATGATATAGTTGACCTAGGAGTCGTTTATTCGATTTCTACTTATTGATGTTTTTCTACTCACGAGTTGGCAACTCACCCCCGTTGTGCCACAGTTCTTGCAGGTTGACCGCATGGATCAGTAGCGGCATCGCTGGCACATAGCTACTTTCGGGTGTTTTGCTTTGGTAGGTGAGACATTTGTATCGTACCCACTCTTGTATTTATATTTCATATTGTATCTAGTCAACTCCATCAAATCAAACTAGTATTTATATAAGTAATGAGAATTAGCAAGACTTGTAGTTGCGAGATTTGAGCGATGGGTTGTATGTTCGCATTTTTGGGCTGATTTCTCGTTTTATTCTTTACCTTTGGTGGTGAACTTCGCCGTTGGGCGTCGTATACTCATTTTTACTGTCTTGCATGGTTGTGATCCGCCGGTTGGCGAAGAGCTAGCTCCCACTTGGGGATGCCATTATTCTTGTTATGTATTTGTGGTTTTGGATCAAAATATACAAAGGAGGTGCTGCCCAATTTTTTAAAAGACGAAACACGTTTTCAAACTAGTAAATTTCACTTGCATTTTCATGTTCCTTTTCTATGCATTAAGAAAACTTGATTTCATTATACTTTTATTTCAAAACTTCGCCTCCTTTATTTTCTTAAAAAGGTTTAGATTTATGGGTTTCAGCTTACTTGATTTACGTTACACCTTTAGACGTTGCGTGATTTAAGTGCTGGTCACGAGCTAATATTTCGGGTCGTGAAAAAGTTGGTATCAGAGCGCTAGGTTTAACCTTTGTTCGAGTCTATGTTTGACTATGCGGAGTCTAGGGAGGGTATGTATTTCGAAACCTAGGCTTGACTTTACGAAACTTAGACTTGAACGGGGGGTATTAGACCCGAACTTTCGTTTCATAGGCTGACCATGATTGATGGAGTAGGTAGCTTGAGTAGAGTGACGTACCGTACGTATGTTCCGCGGTTTACGATACGATACTCCACTTAAGAAACCTTAGGATGTACATATTTTGAGATCTATGATTCTCTTCGTACCCATGATTATACATCCATTTGAGATCCTCGATTCTATTTGTTTCCATGATCATACTCTCATTGATGCTGTTCCTTCTTATGATCATGTACCCATTTTGGATCTGTCGTTTCCTTTCATGCCTTTGATATGTTTTCATCGATATTCGATTGAGGTTCTTGTCACCATGGTTTGAGCGCAGATTGAGCCACTGCTAGTGATGCGGTCAGGGCGAGCTCGTCATGGACGAGGACTGACCATCGTGTTTTCTGGTGACACGGGAACGTCTCAAGTTAGTATTTATGTTGTGACCTCTTGTTGAGGCGAGTGTTTGGCGTTGCACCGGATGATCGGGCATCGATAGAGTGTGGCTGTTGCGTGAGGACTGTTGATGTACTGCATACTTCAGAGATTGTGATGTCGCCTACCGTGCAGACAGATGACCCAGCTGTTGCTAAGATTGATAGGATGTCGCTTCCAGAGCATATGAGATGAGATCGCTGGAGCTTCCAGGCAAAGATGCGATGGAGGATGGCTAGTCTGTCCCGAGTTAAGAGACGAAGGTGATTCGTCAGATTGGTGCGCCAACGCAGGTCCAGTTGAGTTGAAGATTTCCAGTGTGGAGTGTCTTACTCAGATCTAGAGCATACCGATCCAGAGATGATCGTTGATGTATCGTCTTTCCTGGAGAATTGAGGCATTGTTTAGCATGCGGACGAAGGGTATTCGCATGTTGCCGAGACGAAGTTAAAAGTTCGAACGAATGTCAGAAACCCATTTTTCCAAGTTTAAGTATTCGGAAGAACATGCAGGTAATTCTGTACACCCTCTAAAAGAATGAAACCCTAACTCGACATGATGGCCATGGAACAGCTTTTGAACCTTAGGATTTGCGGCAGTTTAGCGGTGCCATCAGTGAGGCTTGGGTTTGCCCTTCTACGGTTGGTCCGTAAATACCATGGTATGTACCAGATATTATTAGACTGTGCTCAGGTGTTGAGTTTTTGGGAAATTATGGGACTTTGATGACTCGATCGAAAAGTTTAACGCCGTCCGGATATCCTGTGATAGGAGACCAGTAAGCTGACCAGCTTCGGATAGAGAACATCACCCAGATGCGTTGTGAGTTGATCGAGAACGGACGAGCATGGAGCTTACCTCCGATGGTTGGGACGAGTTCCCGAGGACGTGTTCGGTTAGATATCTTCTACAGAGCGATGAAGATACCGAGTTCGTGTGAGAGACTCCGGATTGACTGTAGCCGAAAAAATAGCAGTACGCAGATAGTAAGACGTGACGTCAAAAGCGGAAGATAATGAAGACGAGTGGAGCCAGAGGTTCATGCAAGATGCTGACGAGCTGTTGCTACTCCCCGTCGAGATTAGAGATCTGATTTGCATACAGAGGCGTTGGGATACAGCCAGTTCCCGAGGAAATGTATGCGGAAAACGCAGATGTCCAGAAAACGAGAAAAGATTATGTAAAAGTACCAGCCTCCGTACAGTTCGGCATGGGCGAGATCGGAAGAGACCTTGAGCAGAATTCCTTCCATGACACTACTGCAATAAGATTTGCACCGAGGATCAAGTGTGTGACGTGTATTCAGAGGGCCAGGGGCCGACGCCAGTGACGTGCTGTTTTACGAGTGGTCATGATGATTGGCCGAGGGATGACCAGAGAAGTGCCAGAGCGGAATCGTCCCCGTTAGCACACCTGACCGGGCCGATGAGCCGGTGGATTGCGAGATTAGTAAATCCACAGAGAAGATGAGGACTCAGAGACAGAGGACGCCAAGCCGTGAGTAGGAGGCAAGCGGATGTTCTTGTTCTGTCGGTTTTAGGCGCACCGATTTATTCTTCGACATTGTAGGAGGTGTACCTCAATGTCATTTGTTGCGATTTGCGTTTGTGATCTGAGTATCACGCTTATATCGCTTGGATTTGAGTTTTGATGATGGGTTTCCTGATATTGATTTTTTGCACCATGGCTGCACCTACTGGATATTTACATTTTGTGTATAGTTATTACACTTGAGATATGTTTTTATACACCATTGTGTTGGTTTTTGATTTGTGCATATTTATTGCACTTGATATCAGTTTTGTGCCTTGGCTGCACATGTTTATGATTTCGTGGATTTCATACGGTTGATTTGATTTTGTGCGTGTGGTACGCACTCGATTTGATTTTTGCACTCGGTATAGCTTACATGTGCTTGCAGTCCATTGATACGTGTTTTGTGCATGCAGTTGCACGCGTTTACGATTTTATACACCCTGGTACACTCGGTGTTTCTTTTATACGCATTTGAGTTATGGATTTGTATTTCGTGCACTGGATGCACTGTATTCGTATTTCGTGCACTGGATGCACTGTATTCGTATTTCGTGCACTGGATGCACTGTATTTGTATTTCGTGCACTAGATGCACTGTATTCGTATTTCGTGCACTGGATGCACTGTACTTGTATTTCGTGCACTGGATGCACCAGATTTACACTTCGTGCATTTGTTGCACTAAATTTTCATTTCGTGCAATTGTCGCACCAGATTTATATTTTTGTGCATTTGCTGCACCAGATTCGTATTTCGTACATTAGTTGCACTAGATTTGCATTTCTTGTATTTGTTGCACCGGACGGGTATTTGTGCATTTGTCGCACTAGATTTACACTCCGTACCTTGGTTGCACCCGATTTATATTTTTGAGCATTTGTGTTACCAGATTTATGTTTTTGTGCGCATCGGATGCACTTGAGTGAGATTTTTACTCGTGCATGTTAGATGCACTTGATTTAGATTTTATTCGTGCATGTTTGATGCACTTGATTTAGATCTTATTCGTACATGTTGGAATGCACTTGATTTCTCTTTTGTTCGTGCACGTTGGATGCACTTGATTTAGGTATTATTCGTGCATGACAGATGCACTTAACTTAGATTTTCGCGCATGTTGGGCGCATGATATGAGATGTGATTTTGTACACACCGGATGCACTCGATTTGATATTTTTATTCGTGCACGTTAGTTGCACTGGATTGATGTTTTCGTGCACTCTAGGTGCACTTGATATTGTTGTCGTGCACACCCGTTACACTTGGTTTTGGTTTTGTGCATATTCGTAGCACTTGTATTTGGATTTGATTTTCGTGCGCACCAGACACACGTGATGGTTAGATACGGCTTTTGAGGCTGATTTTGCTTTTTAGCACTTTGTTTTCATGATGGGCACTATGTTATGTAGTAGCCGAACGGGACTGATCCGATGACAGTACCTGAGTACTTTGCATGCATTAAAAGTTTACCAAGAGGTTTTTGAAAAAGAGCTATAGTCTCGCTATTTCCTACGTGTCCGTGAGCGACACGAATGTTTATAAAGGAAAACATTTTGGGATATTTTGAAAAACGACGGAACATGTATTTAGGAAAACATATATGGAAATATATTATTATTTTAAAATGAGCGTCCGTCACTTATGCCGTGAGTTACGCATTCCCGTGGCGATTTAGAAAGATTTTTGCATGAGTTTTATTTAGTTCTTGAAAGTTTTCCAAAGATGCATACTATACACGTATTATAGTATTTGACTAGTGTATATTGGATTTCAGTAATGGGTTTCGAGATCTGTATCTCTATTGTAACTCCGAGGATATTGTTAGTGTATATGCCCTAGAGGCCATTACTGTATCATACTAGTTTGTATATTACTTGATAGAGGCTTGGGATATTCACAGTTGTATAGACAATCTTGCTCGAAATGGTAGTATGCTACTTGGTTTGTTTCTACTTTAATGTGTGCATGTGTTTCTTTTAGCATATCGCCTATACACATTAGTGGAGCCCTTAGGATCTTTGCTTTATTACCAGCGTTGTGATGGCAGTCACACTAGTGGGGCTGGGTAATCTACAAACACATCCTTATACAGGTCCCTAGTCGTAGGATTATCGAGACAAGGCATCGATACTCCAGAATAGACTAGTGTATACGCTTCTCATCCCAAGAGGGGAGATGGTCTGTCCCACAGCCATCAATACGTCGTACTGGAGATAGTATGCAGGTGCTCGTTAGGTTACGAGTACACTGGACAGGACTCGCTGGGAACTGTTGGTTTGGTATTATACCTATCGTCAGTTATCAGTTCCTAGGTGACATGAGTACAGCATAGTCCGTTTACTTGACACTTTCACTTCGCCTCGAGTGTGTTCCCACTGTTCTTAGATTACTACCCTACCACGGCTCAAATGAGTCGTCCAAACAGGTAGTAGTTGGGTGCAGTCCCGTAGCACTTGGAGGCAGTGACGGTTAGAAAGGATTCGTCTCTCCCGGTATTGGGGGTTAATATCGCGCTGTGTCTAGGAGAGCCATTACACAAAGTCCCTGGCCAGGGCAAGCGAGATATACTGGTAGCGTTTCCAGTGTTATCTCAGGGTGTTCTGGACTACACTCCGACACGACTTGTACCGCTATTAGGGGACTGACGTTTACCGCCCCTAGGCCCGACATGCGATACTCTCAGACGAACAGACCGGACTGTACGGAGATTGTCACATTCAGGCTCAGTAGAAGTTCGGATGGGTTCACCTCATCAGTCTTCTTATCGGCATCTACCTGGGGACCGTTACGTATAGCTAGTACAGCTTGCGGCCTGTGGTTAAACCCACTGCCAGCATAGTGTCGAGTCTTTAGAGTCCCACACAGAGGGCTGTTCGCCTTTGGGCAAAACAGAGTAGAGGTCGCATGGTTTTGCGACGGGGTTCGTTCACATCCGTGCACTTGTGCACGTTTGGTGTCTGGGCAGTTATTACTAGCGGGCTTTGGTTTAAGCCAGATCCTAGTATAAGTTTTGGGATTGGTTTTATCTCATTGTATTCGTGTTCCTCGGAACACGGATGCGGGTGTGTATGCACAGTCGACTGAGGCAGAGGCAGAGGATTCTCATTAGGGTTGTTGACCGTTGACTTTTTCTAAACCCTAATGAGAATGAGTAATATGATTAATAATATTAATTAAGTATTATTGTGCCATGGTTGAGTTGAACTTTTGACTTTTGTTGACTTGTTGGCTTTGTTGACCGGTTGACCATTGTTGACTTATTGACCATCATCATTTCATTTCAAAGATGCTTTTTGTTCTTTGCAATTGCATTAAATGAATGAAATGATAATGGTCATTCATAAACTAACCATCACAATTTCTTAATTATTATTATTATCATCATTATTCCAAATATGAGAGCATGGTTGTAAAATATCCCCATTCTTTCTTTCACTTTCTCTCTCATAGTTTTTGCTCATCCTCTTTCTCTCTCTCAAAGCTCTGATCTCTCATGTGTTGAGAACCATGAGCTCTTGAGGTAAAACCACCATAACTCCTCTCTACTCATTCTAGGGTTCTAGGTTTAGCAAGCCAAGAACATTAGTTACTCTAGGTTGAGGTAGGAGCTCAAGGTAGAGGACTTCAGGTGGATCCTTCTTCGACAAAGAGAAGACTACGAGGAGGAGCCGTTCAAACCACTCCAAGGAGGAAGAAGAGAAGGAGTTCAAGACCAAGGTATAACCTCCTAACCGAGTAGCTAAACTCATAGTTAGTTTGCTAGGTTTTTGTTTAGCAAAGATCCTCTTTTTCTAGTCCATGTTGCCTTGAGATAAAAATCGTTTTTTTACCTATTCCGCCTCCCCGTAAGAACCGAGTTGGGCAACGTGTTACAGATATGCGTACAAATCCGATGATTTGCATGACGCTTGACGGAGTTCGATTTTGAGTTTTGTACTCGTTTTCATGCGCACTTGACGCGCTGTGTTGTTTCTGCATCTTCCCTAATTACGGAGCCCCGTTGATTTGAGCTGATTATTGAATTGTTTTAGATTTTGGGGGTTTAAATTTAAATTCGGGGACCAAATTTATTTAAGGGGGGAAGATTGTAACATTTAAGAAAATATAAAATATTATTTTTGGAATTTAATATTAAAATAATATATTCCCGAAAACTGCCCGATTTACGAAATTGGGGTTTTCAAAAAAGGGTATAAATATATACCGATAATTATGAAATAAATGGAAATTAAAATGATTTATTCATTTAAAAATATATTTAAAGGATTGGAATTTTTAAATATTATTATATGCAGTTTTGATAAAAAAAACGATTAGTGCACTGCTAATCGCAATTAAGCCAAATCCGTGTTTCTACAGTTTTCCATGGCTAGTGCACCATGACATGTTACATGTTGTTTCATTTGTGTTAAGTGTTATGGTTTTATTGTGGTGAGAAAAGAAAAAGAAAAGAAAAAGGTGTCATGATGACTTGAGGAGAGAGGGAGGAGACATAATGATAAGAGTAGGCATGCTAGAAGAGAGAATGACAGTGAGAAAGAGAGAGAGGGAGAGAGTGCTGCCCCATATCCATTCCCCCACCATTTCTTTGATCTCCTTCTTCATCCTCAAGCCCCTCATTCTACCCTCATGACCCATCTCCAAAATCTCATCAAAACCCCATACCCCCTTCACAAAAGATGATCACCTCCTCACCCTCATCGTAATGAACCAAGCAAAGTGGGATTTTGACAACATTCTAGGGTTTGCTTAACTGACATCCATGAGGTATAATCATTTCCATTTAGTTAGTTTTAGTTTTCTTATGTTTTAGATGGTTTAGAAGTCGTTTAGTGATGGATTTATGAACTTTGGAATTCTAGAGAAGGGTTTGGGAAATTGATGATGTTAGTAGCTGTCAATAAGACTTTTGAGGTGATTCTAGAGCTGGAATTGAGTGTAGTAACCAAAATACGGATTTTGAATTTAATTCATATCGGTTTTGTGAGTATATAGGGTGTGCAGGGAAATCTGGACCAACCCGGGGAATTTTTGAGTTTAGCAAACAATACCAAGGACCTAGATACACCACTAGGAACCCACTGTCGTACGAACCCATTCAGAGCATAGGGGGCCGAGGAGGCCAGAATTTATGCCTATGTGGCCGGCCTGGTGTGGGAGTTAGGGGTCCAGGTTGATACAGTAGCTCATACACTCCATATACATCATCCTATACTTGTTTGTCTAACTCCTTTTGGCCTGAGTCAAAATCTGGGAGCACATTAAAGTGTTTTCGGCTATGTTTTCCGTATTTTGGAATTTTTGATTTTGCTATTTGGGTTTGTATTTAATTGTTGGATGTTTGTACATCAACGACTAGGGGTAATTTGATGCTTTTGCATACGTGGGCTATAGGTTCTAATCTATAGGCGATCCGTGTGCCGTATTGAATTTCAGAACTTGATTTTAATAGCGTTACGATATGTGTTGTTATTGTAGGTACCTTCTGTTAGTTGTATGTATGCCCTAGAGGCCAGTATTGTACAGATTATGTATATTATATTGGATGCTTGGACATATATAGAGATGACTTTCTTGCTCGATATGACAGTATGCTATCTGGTTACTCTTTATCTTAACATGTACACTAGTCTCTTTATACTGTCTTATAGTTACATGTTGGTAAAGCCCTTAGGATTTGTACTTGACTACCTAGACTATGATGCAGATCATACTAGTGGGGACATGGTAGTCCATAAGTACATCCTTCAAGGTCCCTAGTCGTGGGTGTATCGAGACGGGGCATCGATATACCAGTGTAGACTAGCATATACGCTTCTCGACCCATGTGATGGGTGATGGATGATCCCATATCCATTGGTGTTTGACATCAGAGATGGTATACGGGTGCTCAGTAAAGACTGGGTACACTGGACGGACTCGCCGAGAACTCCCAGATGGTATTATACCTCACGTCAGATGGCAGTTCTCAGGTGACACTTGTACAGGTTAGTCTGTAGACCCGAGATCGTCATAGAGTCTTGTGTGATTCCCACTGTGCTTTGATCTCCACCTTACCACGTCCATGAGGGCGCGCAAAACGGTGGTCTTTGGGCGCAGTCCCGAGTCACATGGAGGCAATGAGCGATAGGAGGGGTTTCGTCTCTCCCGGTATTGGGGGTTGATGTTGCGCAGTGCTCGATTGGCCGTAGCAGGGAAGTCCCTGGCCAGGGCTGATCAGAGATTTGCTGGTAAGTGTTACCAGTAGTTTCTCGACCCGTTACGAGCCTCACATCAGCACGACTTATCGGGTTATTGGGGTCTGACGTATACCACCCCTAGACTTGATATGCGACGTATCAGACGAAGAGACCGGACTGTACGGTAAGTGTTACTGGTCGGATTCGCAGGAGTGTGAGCGGGCTAGCTCGTCGATCTTCTGATCGCTCAATACCCGGGTGGCCGTTACGTTTAGCAGACCGCTTGCGGCTTGTGGGTGCTTGATATGATCATCATCTGCTACCGGCGTATTGACGAGTCTTTAGAGTCCTACACAGAGGTTTCCTGGTTCAAGCGAAACGAAATAGGAGCGCATATGAGATATGTGCAGGACCGAGAATAATGCGTGTATGTGATACCGCATTTCATTCTCGCGATAAATGTTTCGATTGGTTATATTTGATATGACCTAGTTATCGAATCATTGATTCGATAAATCGATACATTGAATACTAGTCGGTTATGTGCGACATGACCGGATCATTGAATCAAATGTTGATTTAATGATTTAATGTATAATTATATATTTGATATATTACTTTGCATTAACTAGTATCGGTTCACTTTATACGGATTTTCTCACTTGATGCACATAGTATATGTGATATGCTTTTGTGCACTTTTTTGTATCATGTTTGATGATACTTGATCATTTAGTTAAGTATATAGAATTAATCCATGGTTAATTTGATAATTAGGGTTTTTGCATATTCATTTATTTATTTATTTGTTTATTTATTTATTTGGAAAAGATAAAGATAAGAATGGTGGCTTTCTTTGTCATTAGTTGAAGCTTCATGAAGCCTTGACTTTTGTAACCATCCTTATCTTCATGCTTAACCCTAACCCATCCAATTGACCATGGTTAATTCTCTACACTTAACCCTAGTTTGAGTTATGATAAGTATTTGATTTTCTATTTCTTTTAAAGAGAACTTATCATAACCATCATCTTCTTCTTCTTCTTCAAGCTTGCTACATCAATGGCAACTTGAGTTTTAGTGAGAGAAATCCAAATTAAAAGTGAACCCACCTCCTATTTCTTCATCCTCTACCTCTTGCCAAGTGGTTTTGGGTGTTTTCTTCACAAGTTTCACTACTTGGTGAAGTCGGAGCTTGAACTAGTGCAACCTCGACGTAGATCGTCTTTGACACGAAGCCGTCGAACTATTCCGCTCACTTCTCCGATGAAGCCGTCGCGAGAGTCCGAGGTTCGTGATGGACAGCGAGGGGAAGACCACATGGAGCTAAGCAAGTGGATATCCGGATCTACAAAGGTTGTAGTTTCCGACCTTTAGTTTATTTGCTAACTAGTTTAGTTTTTCGCCTAGAATTCTAGCGACGATCCGTTAACTAGGGTTTCTCGGCACCATAATTTTTGAAATTGGCATGTTCGATGCCTTGTGAGACCTCACTAGGGTGCCTAGGAACCCTACAGTGGTATCAGAGCCTAGCTAGAGCCTTAGGCGAAGTCTAGACGGAGTTTGAAGTCCGAACGAACCCGAAACCCCGATACCCAAGAGCTCTCTGGACATTCTCTGAAATCTGGGAATTTTTGATATTAAAAATGCTTAAAAAATTCACCAAAGAATTCTAAGAATTACTGTGTAAAACGTTTCCCATGAACAGTTCCATGAGCCGCGGAAACGCGGCAGAAGCATGGCTTCTGCCGCTGTTCCGCGGCCATATAGTGACGTCAGCAATGTTTCACTGCACAGTAATACCTGATAAATTCTGGTAAGTTTTCTGTGTATTTTTAAATTTATTTAAGGGTTGAGTGCTCTGGGGTTATATTGGGAATCGACGATTCGATCGGAATATCAAACTTTGTCTAAGTGTTTTTCCAGATAACTGTAGCATATGTTAAAGAGTTCGACCGGATATAAATACCCAAGTTTTCCCTTGCCGGAATAATTCCAAGTGTTGGATTTTTCTGTGGTTAAAAGACGTTCTGAGTAGTGCAAGTAACGCGATGGTCCCTCTAGAAGACAACAAACCTTAACTCGATTATGTGACCGTCTTGAACTGCCCTTTGAACCTTCGGGTTTGGGGCAGTACGGCGTGCCACATGTGAGGCGTTGGCTTGACCCTTCTACGGCTGGACCGTTGGTACTGAGGTATGAAGTGAATGTCTTTGAACCTATTTCATGTGTTGATCGGTGTCGGGAAAACTTGGGTGTTCGAATGTTCGATCGGAAAGTTTGATATATTCTATTTATCCGGAATTGGATACAATAATTGGAATTCACAAACAGTTATGAGATAACTGGATGAATGTTATAAATCTAGCAGTTTAGTCCCATATGATATTGAAAAGAGTTTTCGATAATGAGACTAAAATGCGGGATTTATATCAGTTAGGCATGTGATGTCTAAAGAGGTTGCGGATTCCAACTGTTGTAGTTTTACACTTTCTTTTCTGTGACCGTAAGTGTAATATGTGATATCGCCGGTTTCGTTGCTATATGTCAACGACAATTGGGATGGACATATTTACTTACGTTGATGACATGTGATGTTATGTGTTGCTGGATATGTTATATTGGATCGTCGTGTTTGAATAGCCGGGGGGTTTTTATGTGAGCTGAGTGTTTTTTCATTTTCATTCATGTAAAAACTTGTATGTAATATTCTTTCATTTGGGGCGCTTCCAGGTAGCGGAAGTTGTCACCCGTTGTATATTATTTACTTTTCCGCATTAGGATAGACCCAAGGAGGGGAGCACAAGTAACCGGGTTCTGGGGTCCAGTGGGAGACCAACTCGAGGAGTCGAGTCCGGGTCTCCTAACCCTAGAATTGGCAGGGTTGCTTGCCGCTCTCGTAGGGGTCTAGGGATGTGGGATTGGCTATTCATCACGACCGTGGAATCCGTGTTTTATACTGGCTCGTATTGAAAACACGGACGTCCTAGTATATCCAATATTTCATATGTTTCTTCTGCTGCGATATCTGTGATGTTCTGTGATGGATATAGTATATATGATATATTATATAGACGTTGCTTATGTTTTACACCCGCGCTAGCCCTGCCCTGCTCTGTCGTTAGTTACCTAACCTAACGGTGCACGAGGGGACATCGAGGCGAATGCGGATGGCATAAGTGTACGTCATATCTATCTGTGATGTTTAGGTATTTAAATGATGGGACTTCATTAATGTGATTAATGAAAGATAAGAAACCTAAGATGTTGTGGAATCGAATTTTTAAATAAAAAAGGTAACTACAGTTCTTGCTTTGCATAGCGATATATATGATATATCCCGCACCTTATTCGATGAGGAAAGGACCGAGATCCCTTCACCGGGAGTGACTCCTTTAGCAATAACTGGCAGATGCTACACACTCGGTATGCTTTTGACTGCTTTTGGGTTTTTGCTTTGCACAGCGATATATATGATATATCCCGCACCTCATTCGACGAGGAAAGGACCGAGATCCCTTCGCCGGGAGTGACTCCTTTAGCAAAACTAGAAAAGCCTCAAAATCACTCCATTTCAAAACTTCATTTGATTCTACAACGATATCAAGTTCATTACGCAATAGGTTTTCAGAAAAACCTGACGTAGCCCTCCGTCATTTCAGATAAGTACTAGTTAGTATTCGTGCTACGTTTGTTGACTATGTTAAGGCGTAGTGTGCGGTAGCTAATTAGTGCTTATCTGTATAAGCATATGATGCGATTGGATTAGGGTAGTCGTGCAACTTTGTTGACTATGTTAAGGGTCGTGCGGGTGGGTTTAATTCAATCGGGAAATGACGGGTTGAACTTGACTAGCACTTATGATTTGTTGACTATGTTAAGGTCATATAGCTACTAGGGGCAAAAGATTATCGGGAATTTCAAGTGTTGAAATTTGCAATGAGATTGCATACCTTCTACGAGATAGTTGGATCCCGATACCTACTGCGAGTAAGAGTTACTCCTGGGAGAGTTTTATACATTACAATTAGCCGATCAAGTAGGTGTCTAGAAAGGTGTTAACGAGGTTACGCCTCTGGGAAAACGAGGTTTACATTAATTAGGTTCGTGCGAAAGCACGGGGGACCTCCCTTAAAGTACCGACACTGGCCTGGCTGAAAGATTGGCGAACTTGTAGTGTGTAATTAATCCCGGCTAGTCTTTCCTTTTTTGGTTTGAAGGAAGATTTGATAAAAAGCAGTGGGAGCCATCCTGATTAGATAAGATAATAACCAATCTGATCTTGCACGAGCTTACGCTAAAGTGTTTTCTTCTCTCTCTCTCCAGGTAGCGACCATTTCATACCTTAATAAAGATAATAATATGGATGTATTGACCGAACCCGCATGTTATACTGTGCTGGGGAACGTTGGTTCCGTTCATTCTTATAAGAGTTATAGGAATGAACAGGATATAGGGGAATACCAGGATTCCCATGCCACCCGAATGAAGAAAGTACATGTTGATGCATTTTCTTCGGGTGTGTTCGTTACTGAGAACTGTTTCTCTATTTGCTCTACGTCCTGGGTATTAGATACCGGGTCAGGATCCCATATATGTAATCAGTTACATGGGCTTAGAAAAGGTAGAGAACTTGGAGAAGGTGATAAAGACATAAGAGTTGGAAATGGTGCAATTGTTGCACCTAAGACTGTCGGGGAATATCACCTTGTATTACCAACTGGTGATACATTGGTTCTGAACGAATGCTATTACATGCCGAACCTGATATGCAACATTATATCGGTTTCTTTACTGAGTAAAGAGGGATATAATTTTGTATTGCAGGACAATGTTATGAACATTTTCCGTGACCAAAAGTTGGTTGGATCAGGCACGTTATGCAATGGCATTTATGTTCTAAGTCAATCAACAGTTCTGAGCATAACAAACACACACAAGAGGAAGAGTTCAGAACTGAACGAATCCTTCTTGTGGCATTGTAGACTGGGTCACATCAATGTGACACGACTAGCTAAGTTGCATAAAGATGGATATTTAAATCCGTTTGAATTTTCATCTTATGACACTTGCCAGTCATGTCTCAAAGGCAAGATGACCAAAACTCCGTTTACGGGACACGGAGAAAGAGTTACCGAACTCTTGGGACTGATACATAGTGATGTATGCGGTCCCATGTCTACACATGCCAAGGATGGTTCTTCATACTTCATTACATTCACTGACGATCTCTCTAGGTTCGGGTATGTGTTCCTGATGAAACACAAATCAGAAGCTTTTGAGAAATTTAGGGAATATAAACAAGAAGTTGAGAACCAAACCGGAAAAAGTATTAAAATCCTTCGATCTGATCGAGGAGGAGAATACTTAAGCAATGAATTCCTGGACTTCCTAAAAGAGAATGGGATTCTCTCTCAGCTGACTCCTCCATATACACCACAGCACAATGGTGTATCTGAACGAAGGAACCGCACCCTATTAGATATGGTACGCTCTATGATGAGCACAGCTGAGTTACCTATTTCCTTCTGGGGATATGCGCTGGAGACAGCAGCATACCTATTGAATCAAGTTCCATCTAAATCTGTACCTACCACACCATATGAGATATGGAGTGGGAAGAGACCATATTTTAAACGAGTTAAAATATGGGGTTGTCCGGCCTTTGTCAAAAGGAAAAATCCAGACAAACTCGAGGCACGGTCAGTTCTTTGCAAGTTTGTGGGATATCCTAAGAATTCCCAAGGATATTTTTTCTACCATGCTGAAGAACAAAAAGTGTTTGTTTCTCAATATGCCACCTTTTTAGAAAAGGAATTTCTTGAAAAAGAAATTAGTGGCAAAGTGGTAGAGCTGGAAGAGGTTCCAGATACACAAACAGTAACTGAAGATTTAGTGGAACCAGAAGATTCAGTAGCTCCCAATGAACCTCAGCCTCTCCGCCGATCTAGTAGGGTTCCTCGCCAGCCTGAGAGATACTACGGTTTTCTCATGGACGGTGGGAGCGAGGATTGCATCATGGAGGATGATGACCCAACTAGCTTCGAGCAGGCCATCATGAGTAGGGACTCAGTGAAATGGCTGGATGCTATGCGGTCCGAGATGGAATCCATGTACACCAACAAAGTATGGACTTTGGAAGTTGCTCCTGAAGGGGTAAAACCCATTGGGAGCAAGTGGATCTTCAAGAAGAAACTTGGTGTAGATGGGAAAGTGGAGACTTTCAAAGCTAGACTTGTAGCAAAGGGTTTTCGTCAAAGACCAGGTGTGGACTATGACGAGACCTTTTCTCCAGTGGCTATGCTTAAATCCATCCGGATCATGCTTGCCATCGCTGCATATCATGATTACGAAATCTGGCAAATGGATATTAAGACCGCCTTTCTAAACGGTGATTTAGAAGAGTGCGTGTACATGACTCAGCCAGAGGGCTTCGTAGACAGTGGGAGCAGCGGGAAGGTGTGCAAGCTGCTTAAATCCATTTATGGATTAAAGCAAGCATCGCGGAGTTGGAACATCTGTTTTGACGTCCTTATCAAAGAGTTTGATTTCGTCAAAAATCCAGATGAACCTTGTGTCTACAAGAAGGTGGCAGAGAGTAAGGTTGTCTTCCTCGTATTGTACGTAGACGACATACTCTTGATAGGAAATGATATTCCTATGCTGCAATCGGTCAAGCTCTTCTTATCACAAAGATTCTCAATGAAAGATCTTGGTGATGCCTCCTGCATATTGGGAATCAGGATCTATAGAGATAGATCCAAACGGATTTTGGGATTGTCCCAATCCAGGTACATTGACACCATACTAAAAGGGTTTAGTATGGAAGAGTCCAAGCGTGGGAACTTACCCATGATCTCTGGAGTCACTCTCTCCAAAGAGATGTCTCCCAAGACTGATTTGGAGAGAGCTCGCATGCAAGGGATACCCTATGCTTCGGCAGTAGGCTCTATCATGTATGCGATGCTATGTACCAGACCCGATGTAGCATACTCACTAAGTGTAGTGAGCAGGTATCAAGCTGATCCTGGAGAGAATCACTGGACAGCTGTGAAGAGCATTCTCAAATACTTGCGAAGGACTAGAGATATGTTCTTGGTGTATGGTAACGGAGAACTCCAAGTGGAGTCCTTTACCGATTCGAGCTTCCAGAGTGATAAGGACGACTCTAAGTCGCAGTCGGGCTTTGTCTTTACCCTTTACGGAGGGGCGGTTAGCTGGAAGAGTTCCAAGCAGGAAACCGTGGCAGACTCGACGATGGAGGCTGAATACATCGCTGCCAACGATGCTGCTAAAGAAGCTGTCTGGATCAAGAAGTTCATATCTGAACTTGGAGTGGTTCCATCCATTGAGCGTCCAATACCTTTGTATTGCGATAACAATGGAGCGGTGGCTTTGGCCAAGGAACCTAGGTCCCATCAGCGGTCCAGGCATATTCTGAGGCGGTATCACCTGATCCGGGAGATAGTTGATCGCCGGGAGATCGAAGTCAGGAGAGTTAACACGAAGAACAACACGGCGGATCCACTCACAAAGGCCATTCTCCAGATACAGTTTGAGAGACTCTTCGGGATGCTCGGTATGAGATACTACAGCAGCTGGCCCTAGTGCAAGTGGGAGATTGTTAGTTGTATGTATGCCCTAGAGGCCAGTATTGTACAGATTATGTATATTATATTGGATGCTTGGACATATATAGAGATGACTTTCTTGCTCGATATGACAGTATGCTATCTGGTTACTCTTTATCTTAACATGTACACTAGTCTCTTTATACTGTCTTATAGTTACATGTTGGTAAAGCCCTTAGGATTTGTACTTGACTACCTAGACTATGATGCAGATCATACTAGTGGGGACATGGTAGTCCATAAGTACATCCTTCAAGGTCCCTAGTTATGGGTGTATCGAGACGGGGCATCGATATACCAGTGTAGACTAGCATATACGCTTCTCGACCCATGTGATGGGCGATGGATGATCCCATATCCATTGGTGTTTGACATCAGAGATGGTATACGGGTGCTCAGTAAAGACTGGATACACTGGACGGACTCGCCGAGAACTCCCAGATGGTATTATACCTCACGTCAGATGGCAGTTCTCAGGTGACACTTGTACAGGTTAGTCTGTAGACCCGAGATCGTCATAGAGTCTTGTGTGATTCCCACTGTGCTTTGATCTCCACCTTACCACGTCCATGAGGGCGTGCAAAACGGTGGTCTTTGGGCGCAGTCCCGAGTCACATGGAGGCAATGAGCGATAGGAGGGGTTTCGTCTCTCCCGGTATTGGGGGTTGATGTTGCGCAGTGCTCGATTGGCCGTAGCAGGGAAGTCCCTGGCCAGGGCTGATCAGAGATTTGCTGGTAAGTGTTACCAGTAGTTTCTCGACCCGTTACGAGCCTCACATCAGCACGACTTATCGGGTTATTGGGGTCTGACGTATACCACCCCTAGACTTGATATGCGACGTATCAGACGAAGAGACCGGACTGTACGGTAAGTGTTACTGGTCGGATTCGCAGGAGTGTGAGCGGGCTAGCTCGTCGATCTTCTGATCGCTCAATACCCGGGTGGCCGTTACGTTTAGCAGACCGCTTGCGGCTTGTGGGTGCTTGATATGATCATCATCTGCTACCGGCGTATTGACGAGTCTTTAGAGTCCTACACAGAGGTTTCCTGGTTCAAGCGAAACGAAATAGGAGCGCATATGAGATATGTGCAGGACCGAGAATAATGCGTGTATGTGATACCGCATTTCATTCTCGCGATAAATGTTTCGATTGGTTATATTTGATATGACCTAGTTATCGAATCATTGATTCGATAAATCGATACATTGAATACTAGTCGGTTATGTGCGACATGACCGGATCATTGAATCAAATGTTGATTTAATGATTTAATGTATAATTATATATTTGATATATTACTTTGCATTAACTAGTATTGGTTCACTTTATACGGATTTTCTCACTTGATGCACATAGTATATGTGATATGCTTTTGTGCACTTTTTTGTATCATGTTTGATGATACTTGATCATTTAGTTAAGTATATAGAATTAATCCATGGTTAATTTGATAATTAGGGTTTTTGCATATTCATTTATTTATTTATTTGTTTATTTATTTATTTGGAAAAGATAAAGATAAGAATGGTGGCTTTCTTTGTCATTAGTTGAAGCTTCATGAAGCCTTGACTTTTGTAACCATCCTTATCTTCATGCTTAACCCTAACCCATCCAATTGACCATGGTTAATTCTCTACACTTAACCCTAGTTTGAGTTATGATAAGTATTTAATTTTCTTTTTCTTTTAAAGAGAACTTATCATAACCATCATCTTCTTCTTCTTCTTCAAGCTTGCTACATCAATGGCAACTTGAGTTTTAGTAAGAGAAATCCAAATTAAAAGTGAACCCACCTCCTATTTCTTCATCCTCTACCTCTTGCCAAGTGGTTTTGGGTGTTTTCTTCACAAGTTTCACTACTTGGTGAAGTCGGAGCTTGAACTAGTGCAACCTCGACGTAGATCGTCTTTGACACGAAGCCGTCGAACTATTCCGCTCACTTCTCCGATGAAGCCGTCGCGAGAGTCCGAGGTTCGTGATGGACAGCGAGGGGACGACCACATGGAGCTAAGCAAGTGGATATCCGGATCTACAAAGGTTGTAGTTTCCGACCTTTAGTTTATTTGCTAACTAGTTTAGTTTTTCGCCTAGAATTCTAGCGACGATCCGTTAACTAGGGTTTCTCGGCACCATAATTTTTGAAATTGGCATGTTTGATGCCTTGTGAGACCTCACTAGGGTGCTTAGGAACCCTACACCTTCACGTGGATTCTGAAGCGACGGAGCGTGGCGTCATCGACTTCGGCAGGTGAAGACCACGGTGAGTAGATCTATATCTACGGGGGAAGTCGGGTGGATGGCGTATAGCACCCCCGCAAACTTTGATGGAAATCGATTTATATATAGAAAATGGTTAAGGCAACCTTAATAGAAACTATAGATAGAGTTATAGATAGATAGAGAAACCATATTAGGAACTAAAGGATAGTTAGAAGTTATGATACGGCTAATATGTGATGTCGGGATTTGAGGATGACGTTTGACAATATTGCCGTTTAGGGTACTATAGGACTAGATAGTCGATGTAATGTGTCATCCGAACCATACTTATTTTCAAACCGAGGAATCGTATGCTTATTTTAAATAGATACCTTGAGGGACGTTACGTATTTTCAAACTATATCTTTTCCTTAAAAACACCGTAACCCCTATTTTCAAAACTACGATTCGCTTCTTTTAAAAACTGATTGTATAGTTCGGGTATGTATGTTAGATTAGATAAGTATGCTTATAGTAAAGGTAGAATGTATATATATAACTTTTGATTCGATGTGAGATATAAATGTGATAAAAAGAATATAAGACGTGATATGATGATTTGAGTGTTAGGTTTACCCAGCACCTCATGAAGGGTTTGGAAGCATCATATGTGCCAAAATCAAATTTTTAAGGTGCCAAGTGAACATACAAAGAATCATCACTAGAAATTTAGGGTTTCATTACTTTGAAATCATCACAAGTAGAAAAAGCTAGGGTTTTGAGAGTACAACCTTTGTAGCTCCCTATGCTAGACTCCTTGGCTATTGAGGGTTGGAAAAAGGTTCGCTTGAGATCCTCTGGGTCCACAACGATCCTATAACACTTTGATTTTACCGTTAGAATGTTTTTGTGATAATTAGTATTTGTGCATGTTATTATATTAGTGTTCATAGGATTATTAGTTATTTAGTCGTATTTAGCAAATTGGAAAATTTTCCTTTGTAGTGTACACTTGCACACTTAGCCATTTTTGACCTAGGTTAAAGTGTTAGCCATTTCTTTTCTTTTGTTGTATGGTTGATAACTTATCCCCACCATTTTAATCAAGTCATAACCCTTTTTGAATATCAAATCCAAATAAACAAATGAGGCATGGGGGTTAGGTAAAGAGCTTGACTTTTGACCCATTTTCTTTCTCTCTTCTCTCTCTTTCCCTCATTCTGAATTTCCTGCAGAAAAACAGCAACAACCATGGCATTTTCTTCATCTCCTCTTCTTCTTTTCATGTCCCTTTGATCCCTACACAAAACCCTACACAAATCATCACATTTTCTTCACAAACCATGGAAAAAGGGGCTTTTTGAGGTGTTCAAAGGCAAATCTGCACACTTGAGGGAAAAGCTGAGACTTTTGGTGTTTTACAAGGTTCTTAGAAGGTATAAACTCATGTCTTAACCTCTTTTTCCATAACTTGTAGTATTCTTTAGCAAAGATCTCATTTTTGTGCATTTTTAGTGATATTAAAGGATATTTGTGAAGTATATGTTAGATTGGTGTTCTCATAGTTTAGTTAGCTCCTTTAAGTGTTATTAGAGCTATTTTAACCAGGTTGTACTTCAGGTTTGCACAAAAACACCCTAAAGTTTGATTTTAGTGCAAAAGTGTGGATTTTAACTAGAAATAAGGCCCTGTAGGATCTGCTGCTACCCGAGATATTTCAGAGCGAAACTAGATATTACTGTAGCATGTATGGGGGGTATAGAGTGCACACACAAAACCTGGGAGCCCAATTCCCTACCCAGGCCGCCGAAATAAGCATTCTGGCCGCAATTTGCGGCCAGATGGGGGTGTTTTGGGTTGGGGTTTGGGGTGTGGGTGTCTGCTGCTATGTGGGTTATTTTGGTATATATAGTTTTACAATATCTTTTGTGTATCAAAATCTGGAGGTGAATACCTATTTTCCCGTATTTTTAGTCTTCGCGACATACGTGGTACGTGTTTGTGGGTTTTGGGTTTCTGCGTATCACGATGCGTCGGAGTGACTTCAGGCGCGTAATCACACGTTTTAGCGTATTGCGCACACGCACGCTTGGTTCACGACACGAGTTACTAGTTCGGCCTTAATGTCGTGTTTGTGTGACTTCAAGCTTATGTATGATGTATTGTGTAATTCTAGGTTGGCAGGCGAGTACGGCGGACGCCGCGCAGAAGGGGAAACAAGTTGTTGGCTATACCTAGCGAGAGACTTCGGTGAGTAGATTTGACATCTACGGGGATATCGCCCGCATGGCGTTCTACGTCAGGGATGATAGGACCTTATAGCTATATTCACATACATTGACTGTTCATGGCTACTATTTAGTGCATACTGCATTCCCTGCTATATGGTTATAAACTAGAATTGATAGAACACCGCACCATTACTAACGGTCCATGTTGCACGAGCACAATCCTGTATGTTACACACACACCGTTAGTAATTGCCATGACACTCGCACTGTAGAATTTACATCGGATCATTATATTGTAGCTCATCTATATGTGACATGACTTGATATTCATACTTGATGCATATATCACATCGGATCATTATATTGTAGCTCATCTATATGTGACTTGACATGATATTCATATTTGATGCACATATCATATCGGATCATTGACTTGCATATTGATTTGGATTACATGTGATTTCTGGATTTGGGAACCGTGGCTATTTCAAATATGTAATCATTTAAAAACCCGGTTCCCTTGATATGATATTTCGGTGCGTCCACCATGTGTTTCCTCGGTGCTAGAGTGATATATGTGAACCCGAATCGAAGAGCTGGTTAAAGCCGATTACGGGTATATGGTGGACCCGGTATAGTACCCCAGGGCGAGAACGGTTTCGCTGTGTAGTAGACGGTGAGCCTGGCAGAGGGACTACTACCTACCGGTGATTGGTTGGACCTGACAGTTATCCGGAGGATACTGATCAGAGTCGAAAGATGGATGCGGGGTGATCCGTACTGCCGTGGCTGAGGGCCGATACCGCAGACGGAGCTCGTGGGCTAACCCGGACTGACGGGGCCCGATGGATGAGGATTTGCTTGTCGATGCTGGACATGAGTATTTATGATATTTGGGTGCCGATGTTGGGCACTCGGGATTCTCAGAGATTTACAGGATTTGAGGGCCGATGAGGATGCCGGCGCCTGAGCTATTTGGGGGATCTGGGTGCATTGATGGACACCGATTATATATTCCACGTTGACATTCCGTGTAGATGTTATATTGCCCATGCTCAGCATTTATTATTGTACCTCATCCTGTAGTTATATTACCTGATAGAGCACTTGCATGATTATTGCACATACTGCTTATCACATATTGATATCATCTGTTGGCATATGATAGAGTAGCGCAGTACGTGCATGCTCGCGATTACCTTTATATGTTATCTCTATTCACGAGTTGGCAACTCACCCCCGTTGTGCCACAGTATTTGCAGGTTGCCCTTCGGAGTAGTCACGGCAGGCTGCGTTTTGCATCTTTTGACACAGATACCCCTATAGTTGGTGTACTAGCTCTTTGCTGATAGGTGGGTTTTGTGCGGTATCTGTTTATCTTTCAGTTATGTACATTGTTGTATCTAGTATTCTCCATCTACCATGTATGTATTTGACTTAGAGACAGTGTGAGGGCGATGATGTATATTATTGGTATCCTGGTGTCGAGCTCGTTGTGAGCCGACTTTTCTTTTGCAGTTTTATTCTATCTGTGATGTTCCCACTTGTGGATCTTGATCTTCGCTACGGCGTCGTATATTTCTATCTTGGTGATTGTTTACTTAGATTTCTTAACATGTTAGTAAGTGCTTTCAATTTAAACTTGTAACACTCTATACTTTTACTGGTTTGATTTCTGGGTTTTCGGTTCACTTAGCCGCGTTACGCCTGTAGACGTTACGTGGTTAAGTGCCGGTCACGGGCCAAACTTTGGGTCGTGACAGATCCACCCGAAGCTCCTTTGCCCAAAGCTCCTTGCTTTACTTGATATATGAATGAAGTAGAGCAAACACCCTACACAAATGGGCTAGATGTGTGTAGTATGATGATGTAGTTTGTATTCTATAATCAAAATTCTTTCTTTTTATCAACCTCACTCAAAGAAATTATCAAGAGAGGAAGAAGAAGATGGTGGCTAAGCTTTTTTACAAAAGGAAATGTTATGAGTATCAATCATTGAAATGAGAAAAAGGATTAATCTATATTAATCCTTCTCACTTCAACCATGGTTAAAATTATCTAGATTTTTATCAAATGGGTTAAAAGACAAAAGGATAATTAACTCATGGTTAAAATGTGGTTGAAGCATGGTCAAAGATGATAAACATAAACCTTGTGTGAATTATCCTTTCCCTTTTTCAAAATGATAAATAAATAGATAATAACCACAATATAAGTCTTGCATTGCCACCAAATATGTATCAACAACCATGATACAATGTATGTATGTATATATGTATCCATGCACAACATCATGTGCATACATGCATGCATACAAAAATAGAAAAAGAGTTTGATTAAAGAATTAATCTAAAAGTCGTTTGTTAAATCAACACTTGATTTTGCAAACCGGTCATATCACATACGACCCGACCAATAGAAAATGCCCGATTAATATACGGTATCACATATCCGTATTTAATCTGGTCCCCGCGCATATCTCATATGCACAACACATCTTTTCGCCTGAGCCAGGAAACTTCATTGTGGGACTCTAAGACTCGTCAATACGCCTGCAGTAGGTAATGATCATATCAAATACCTACAAGCCGCAAGCGGTCAGCTAAACATAACGGCCACCCGGGTATTGACGATCAGAAGAAAACAAGCGAACCTGTCACAACTCCCGTCGAGCCAACCAGCAACACTACCGTACAGTCCGGTCTCTTCATCAGATATGCTGCATATCGAGTCTAGGGATGGTAACGTCGACCCCAATAACTTAATAAGTCGTGCCGATAAATGGTCTATAACAGATCGAGAAACTACTGATAACACTTATCAGTAAATCTCAACAGCCCTGGCCAGGGACTTACTGATATAGCCAATCGAGCACAGCACAGCATCAACTCCCAATACCGGGAGAGACGAAACCCCTCCTATCGCTCATCGCCTTCGTGTGTCTCGGGACTGTACCCAATGGCCACCTGTTTGCACGACTCAGTAGAGCCGTGGTAGGGTAGCAATCAAAGTACAGTGGGAGAACACACAAGACTCTATGACGATCTCGGGTCTACAGACTAACCTGCACCAGTATCACCTGAGAACTGCTATCCGACGATAGATATAATTCCATATAGGAGTTCTCGGTGAGCTCGTCCAGTGTACCCAGTCACCACTGAGCACCCGCATACGATCTCGATGTCAAACATCGATGAATGTGGGAACATCCATCGCCCATCATATGGGTCTAGTATCATATACGCTAGTCTACTCTGGTTTATCGATGCCCCATCTCGATATACCTACGACTAGGGACATTCCAGGATATGCTTATAAACTACAGATGTCCCACTAGTATGATCTCTATCATAATCACAGTAGTCAAGCCTATATCCTCAGGGATTTATCAACATGTGTGAATGAATAAAAGCATGATCAAATCAACATGTCAGACAAAGAAGAACCAGATAGCATACTATTATGTCGAGCAAGAATGTACACTGAATATATATATATATGTATGTATGTATGTATGTATAAATATATATATATATATGTATGTATGTATAAATACATCCACTATCATATAATAGCCTCTAGGGCATACATATATCCAACAATCTCCCACTTGCACTAAGGCCAGTTATTGGCGTATCTCATACCCAACATCTCAAAAAGTCGCTCATGCTGCGGCTGAGGGAGGACCTTGGTGAATGGATCCGCGGTGTTATTCTTTGTGTCCACTCTCCTAATCTCGATCTCGCGGCGATCTACAATCTCCCGTATCAAATGAAAACGCCTCAGGATGTGTCTGGACCGTTGATGGGACATGGGCTCCTTGGCTAACGCCATAGCCCCATTATTATCACAATACAATGGTATTGGATCAATAATGGTTGGAACTACTCCTAGCTCCGAGACAAACTTCTTCATCCAGATGGCTTCCTTGGCGGTAACATTCGCAGCAATGTACTCAGGCTCCATCGTAGAGTCTGCAATGGTATCCTGTTTGGAACTCTTCCAACTTACCGCCCCTCCATTGAGGGTAAATACAAACCCAGAAATAGATTTGCTGTCGTCCTTATCGCTCTGGAAGCTCGAATCGGTAAAGGCCTCCATTTGGAGATCTCCATTACCATACACCAAGAACAATTCTTTAGTCCTTCGTAAGTACTTAAGAATGTTCTTCACAGCTATCCAGTGATTCTCCCCTGGGTTGGATTGATACCTGCTTACAACACTAAGTGCATAAGCTACATCTGGGCGTGTACATAACATCGCATACATTACAGATCCTACTGCCGAAGCATAGGGTATAATGCTCATGCGAGCTCTCTCTTCATCGGTCTTTGGGCAAGAGTCCTTGGAGAGAGTGACCCCATGGCAAGCGGGTAAGGCACCCCGCTTGGAGTCTTCCATACTAAACCTTTTTAGGATGGTGTTGATGTACCTGGTTTGGGACAATCCCAATAACCTCTTGGATCTATCCCTATGGATCCTAATGCCCAGAATGTATGTGGCATCACCCAGGTCCTTCATGGAAAACCTTAGTGATAAGAAAGATTTGACCAACTGCAGCATAGGAATATCATTTCCTATCAGAAGAATATCATCCACGTACAATACGAGGAATATGACAGCTCTCCCTACAGCCTGCTTATAAACACAAGGTTCATCTGGATTTTTGATGAAAACAAACTCTTTGATAACATCATCGAAATAGATGTTCCAACTCCATGATGCCTGCTTTAACCCATATATGAATTTAAGCAATTTACATGCTTTCCCGCTACTCCCACTGTCAATGAAGCCCTCTGGCTGATTCATATAAACGCATTCTTCCAAATTTCCATTTAGAAATGCCGTTTTAACGTCCATCTGCCAGATTTCATAGTCGTAGTGAGCAGCAATAGCAAGTAGGATCCGAATGGATTTAAGCATGGCTACGGGAGAAAAAGTCTCGTCATAGTCCAAACCTGGTCTTTGACGAAAACCCTTCGCCACAAGTCTTGCCTTATAGGTCTCCACCTGCCCATCTACACCAATCTTTCTTTTAAAGATCCATTTGCACCCCACAGGTTTTACCCCAAGGGGTACAACGTCCAAAGTCCATACTTTATTGGTGTACATAGACTCCATTTCGGATCTCATGGCATCCAGCCACTTCATAGAGTCTCCACTCGTGATAGCTTGCTGAAAGCTGGTAGGATCATCATCCTCCATGATGCAGTCTTCTCCGTCACCATCAATGAGGAAACCGTAGTACCTCTCTGGTGGGCGAGAAGTCCTACCAGACCTATGGAGTGGCCGAGGCTCCTCAGTTTCTATTGCAACAGCCGGTTCAACCAAGTCGTCATTTGTTGTTTGTGTCTCTAGAACCTCTTCTAGATCTACCACATTGTCATCAGCTTTATCTGTGAAAAACTCTTTTTCCAAGAATGTGGCATACTGAGAAACAAACACCTTTTGTTCCTCCTTGTGGTAGAATAGATATCCATAAGAATTCTTTGGATACCCCACAAAATTACACATGACCGACCGTGTCTCGAGTTTATCCGGATTCTGCTTTTTAACATAGGTCGGGCAACCCCAGATCTTAATTCTCTTAAGAGATGGTCTCTTCCCATGCCATATCTCATATGGTGTGGTAGACACGGTTTTGGTTGGGACCCTGTTCAGTAGAAACGCTGCAGTCTCCAATGCATGCCCCCAAAATGAGACGGGTAACTCAGCATCACTCATCATGGAGCGGACCATATCTAATAGGGTCCGATTCCGTCGTTTTGACACACCGTTGTGCTGTGGTGTGTAAGGAGGAGTGAGCTGAGAGAGAATCCCATTCTCTTTTAGGAAGTTTGCAAATTCTGTACTGAGATACTTTCCGCCTCGATCTGATCGAAGCATCTTGATACTCAAGCCGGTTTATTTTTCTACTTCTTGTTTATATTCAGTGAATTTCTCGAAAGCTTCGGATTTGTGCTTTAATAAAAATACATGACCGAATCTTGAGAAATCATCAGTGAAAGTAATGAAGTATGAAAAACCGCCTCTAGCCTGTGTAGACATTGGCCCACATACATCACTATGTATGAGGCCTAGGAGCTAAGTAGCTCTTTCTCCGTGTCCGCTAAACGGAGTTTTGGTCATTTTACTCTTGATACAAGACTGGCAAGTCGCATAAGATTTATATTCAAAAGAGTTTAAACATCCATCTTTGTGTAACTTGTTTAGTCTTGTTTTGTTAATATGACCAAGTCTACAGTGCCAAAGAAAAGCTTCATTTATTTCTGAAAATTTTCTTTTATTAGTGTGTTGTATGGTGAAAACTGTATGTTGATTTAGGACGTATATCCCATTATTAAGCGTACCATACCCAGCCAACATTTGATTCAGGTGAATGTTCATAACATTGTTCTGCAATACAAAATTATATCCTTCATTGTCTAACAAAGAAACGTATATTATATTACAAAGCACACTAGGTACAAAATAATATGGGTTCAAAACCAATATACACCCAGATGGCAACCCCAAATGATACTCTCCCACTGCGACTGTATGTACATTGGAACCATTTCCAACGCGGAGAGTATGGTCACCTGTCTTCAAAACCTTGCTATTTCTCAGCCCCTGCATAGAATTGCAAATGTGAGAACCTGAACCGGTATCTAATACCCAGGAAGCAGAGTTTATTGAAAAACAGTTTTCTGTTACAAACACACCTGAAGCGGAAGCATCCCCATGCTTCTTCTTGAGATTTAAGTACTCCGTGCAGTTGCGCTTCCAATGTCCTGTTTTGTGGCAGTGAAAACATTCCCCTTTTCCCGATTCTCCAGCTTTGGATTTGTCCTTCCCCTTAACCTTTTTAACTCCATCCCTAGGATTGGTGGGCTTCTTCTTTTTCTTTCTCTTGGCCTTAGCCTTTGGGCTAGAAGAGGAAGATTGCCCAACATTCAAAATGGGAGTTTTCACTGATTTCAGTGTGCTCCCTGCACTCCTTAACATATTAAGGAGTTCAGGTAGTTCCTTCTCCATGTTGTGCATGTTGAAGTTAACTATGAATTGAGCAAAGGTGGAGGGGAGGGACTGCAGAATAATATCCGTATATTGTTCGTTGTCCATCGTCCATCCAAGGTCCTCAAGCTCTTCTATGAGAGCTATCATCTTCAGAACATGGTCTCCTACTGGTGTGCCAGGGGCCATTCGCATCTGAAACAATTTCTTTGATACTTCGTATCGTAATACGCGGATTGCTCTCCATACAACTCCTTTGTATGGAGGAATATGTCATGAATGTCCATATTCTCGTGCTGTTTTTTATGTGTGTTATCCATCGATACAAGCGCGAGGCATTTGGCCGTGGCACAGTCAGCGTCCCATGTCTTGCGGACTTCTTTATCCGCAACTGAGGATTTTGGACCTGGGACGGGCGGGGCTGGAGCCGTGAGGACATATGATACTTTATCATAAGTCAAGGCAATTTTCAGATTCCTCAGCCAGTCTTTATAATTGGTCCCATTCAGTTTATTTTTTATCTAGTAGAAGCTTGAGTCCAGTCATTGGTATCTGCCATTAAGAGAGAGAAAAGAATACACTCAGCGAAATCTCTTGCAAAGATCAGATTGGTTATTATCTTATCTAATCGATGTCTCCCACTGCTTTAATCAAGTTTTTATTTCAAACCTTAAAAAGAAAATTAGCCAGGATTAATTACAGTCTACAACTTCGCCAACCGTTTAGCCAGGCCAGTGTCGGTACTTGAGGGAGGTTCCTCGTGCTTTCGCACGGACCTAATTAATGTAAACATCGTTTTCCCAGAGAAGTAGCCCCGTTAACACCTTTCTAGACACCTAATGGGTTAGCTAATTGTAAACTGCAAAACTCTCATGGGAGCAACTATTGCCCACAGTGGGATCGGGATCCAACCATCATATGGAAGGTATGCAATCTCATTGCAAATTTCAACTATTGAAATTCCCGATTCGGTTTTTACCCCTAGTACCTATGACCTTAACTATGGTCAACAAATCATAAGTACTTGTAACGTTTCAAAATAATAAAATATTATTTTTGGGAATTTTTATATTTTAATATTATTTTATTGAATATTTTAATATTTCGGCATAATTAAATACAAATAAATGGGGGAAATTTTTGGAAAATTATGGAAAATTCTAAAATAGGGTATTTTATGGAATTATACCATTTTTAAGTTTTTATGATTAGTTATATGCTAATTTAGCGCTAATCGCGATTAAAAATCGCAAATCGGATTTTGGGGGTGTTTTGTGCAAAACATGCACATACCATTTTTCTACACTTATGTTTTATTTTCTACCATGTTGTTTGGGTTTACTATTTGAGTGAGAAAGGATTTAGAGGGAAAAGAAAAGAAAAGAAAAAGAAAAGGGAATATGGTAGTAGGTATGGGTGAGAGAGAAAAGAGAAGGGTTAGTGTTGATTTAGCCATTCCTTCACCATTTCCTCTCTCCCTCTTCATTTTTCTCCTTCAGCTGCTGCCTCTCTCTTTTCTCCCTCCCCTCTTCAAGCCCCAAATCACCTCTAAAAATACATCAAAACCCTATCTACATTTCACAAAAAGTGTGCACAAGCTCAAGATCTACACATTGGACCAAGAAAGCAAGGAATTTGGCCACTAGGGGCAACTCAAGAAAATTCTTGAGTTGCCAAATGAGGTAATTACTGAACCCTTAGATTAGTTTTTGCATTACTTATACCCCTATGTTAAAATTAAATCAATATCGGGTGATGTTGTGGACTTAAGAAAAACCTAGTTAGGGTTATGGGAAATTGAGAGTTGTGATGTGAAATTGAGCTCAGTAGAGGCCACCCCAACACCCTAGTGCTTGAATTATGACCCAAAACAGAGACTTGAAACCCGGAATACGGATTTAGAAACCCCGACATCGGATAAATGTGTGATTTGTGAGGGTATTTTGGAATCTGGAACAATCCAGGGCCACTGGAATTGATTTTAGGATTATTGGGAGTCGTGCAGGCACCTAGGAAGCTACCACAGAGACCCGAGCCCCTAACTCCAACCCCAGGCCGCAGATATATTCATTCTGGCCGCAATTTGCGTCCAAATCAGGGAAATTGGGTTCCAGTTTTGGTTTGTGGCTCCTTTTGCACTAAAATAGACACCTCCTATATGCAGTTTTGGCTAATTGTCACCTGGGGAAAGTCTGGGAGCATTTTGGTGTGTTTTTGGCGATGCTTTCCATATTTTAAAATGCACTTTCTTGATATTTTGATTTGTATTTGGTTGTCGGGTGTTCGTACATCGACAACAGGGATTGTTTGATTGATTTGCACGTTTAGGCCATAGGTTCCAACCTATGAGCACACTGTGCGCTGTATCAGTTTTTTGCCTCGATTTTAATACGTATTGCGACTGTTTATTATTGTAGGTACCCTCGCAAGGATTCCGAGGCAAAGAAGCGCGGCGTCATCGATTTTGGCGAGCGAAGACCAGGTGAGTAGATTATATCTACGGGGGAAATCGGGTGGATGGCGTATAGCACCCCCGTATTTCGATGTCTAGTATACTATATATGATAGCTTATTGAGTGGCATGGAGATCATAGATGTGTTAGGTGTACTATGGATATTTAGGGTTAGAAGTGAACTAGTGTATTTTCCTAGTTGCGAACCCTAGCATAGGTTTACACCCGCACACACACACCTGCTTATTGCTACACTTATATCATGATGATGAGGATAGTGTATGATACTGAAGATGTGTCGATGAGTTTTGGGCATGGTGCCGTGAGATCGGCGATATGATGTGATCGTATTTGGGATACGATACGAGATTTTAGCGGGCATTTGGACGTGTGTTTTATACACGCGCTTATATTTGTTTAGATGGTATCGATTGTACTAGACTTAGATCAGTACCCCAGATCACGTGATATGATGATAAGGATACCAGATATTGATGAGATGAATGTGATATTGACCCGTACCCAGCTATTGGGATGCCGTACGACGATTTACCGTACGAGCTTTATATGGATGATAGATCCGCACTCATGACTCAAGGATATTATACGATGTAGATTGTATCGTATGTGATACTATTGGGGCGGGATCACCGACTATTATATTTATATACATATATCGACTCAGATGTAGGTGGTTTCCATACCCCTCCCGATTGACTTGATAGTTGGATGTAGATTACTTAGTAAACATTCGATTAGACCCGAGTCATACCTATTTCAAAACTAACGAATCGGGGATATTTTAAAGATAGGCAAAAAAAGGGATTCTATGGATATTTTCAAACGAAGCATCTTTTCTTAAAAACACGTAGCCCTTATTCTACCAAAGACCCCGATTCGTCTTATTTCAAATGGCAAAGTTGCATGATATATTTATTGAGGTAGATTCTTCACTGTTGCATTGATTATTTGATTCCGCATATTCATGCTATTTGCATTGCATTGCTTGTGTTTATTGATATATTACAATCATGCTGCTAGGACACCAGCACTATTACCGATGATGCGTATGTACCACGTACACTTACTTGCCGGCTCACACACATCTTTATCGGTAATTGCTATGTCACTACATAGTAGTATTATTGCATCAGGATATGACCCTTGTATGTGCATACTATTAGTCCATGCTGCATGATATAAAGTTATACTTGCACTTCATTTATATGTCATATACATCATGCTTTCTGATTATGCGCATTGAGATATGTTGTTTCCATGATATTTCTGGATTTGGGAACCGCGGGTATTTCAAAAGAGAATATGTAATCGTTTTAAAATCCCGGTTACCCTTGATATGATATTTCAGTGCGTCCACCATGTGTTTTCTCGGTGCTGAGAGCGACATGTGAAACCCGATTCGAGGAGACGGATGAGGCCGATTGCGAGTACATGGTGGACCCGGTATGGTACCTCGGGGCGAGAACGGATTCGCTGTGTAGTAGACGGTGATCCTGGCAGAGGGACTACTACCTACCGGTGATTGGTTGGACCTGGCGGTTATCCGGAGGATACTGACCAGAGTCGATAGATGGATATGGGCGTACTGCTGGGGCCGAGGGCCAATTCCGCAGACGGAGCCCGTGGGCTGATCCGGACTGATAGAGTCCGATATATGAGGATTTACATGCCGATGCTGGGCACAGCTTTCATGATGTTTTTGAGTGTCGTTGCTGGACACTCCGGTTCCATGATTTCGACATGTCACGAGAGACACAGATGGTTTATATCCTTATATTTCCATACATATGCTTTATGATATTTACATGCATGATGGTTATTGTCATTGGGTGACGAGTGGATGGGATCCACATATATACAGATTTGATTACATTGATCATACCTCATATTTTTGATATGTTATTACCTGAGGCACTGGCACGAGCACTGGGCACTACACTCATGTATAGAGGTTATACTGCCACTTTAGCGTGCTTCAGACTTATTCATATTGAGGTTTATTTATATATCTGATCGTATTGACCTAGGATGGGTCATACATTCGATCTCTGCTTGTAGATATTTTCTATTCACGAGTTAGCAACTCACCCCCGTTGTGCCACAGTTCTTGCAGGTTTTTCCGTACAGGTTTCATTGCGGCTTTTCTGGCATATTGCTTCTATATGGGTGACTTGCTTAGGTAGATGGGTTCTTTTGTATCAGAACCGCCATTGTACATTTATTATTCATTGTATCTAGAAATTCCATCAACCAAAACTTGTATATTGTTTCAGACTTAGTAAAACAGTGATGTATTATTTCGACCATAGAGTCGCGCGTAGCAGTATTATGGTTTTCATGTTGATTTGAGTTTCTTTCTGAGTTTTGATCCTCGCCTTTCGGCGTTGTATATTATATTGCTTGCGTGGTTGTGACCGTCAATTGACGAAGAGCTAGCTCCCGCTTGGGGATGCCTTTTATCATTGCTTATATATTATCCTTGATGTACCCCGTTCGGGGCCAGTTTTTACAAAGGAAACTCTGCCGAAATTTTCAGAAAAGACGATACATTTTAAAAATGCATATTCGGCTTAGTTATTTAAAAGCTTGATTTCAAAACATGTTTCTTTACTTATTAAAAACCAGTTTTCTTTATTTACTCCTTAAAATGGTTTTAGATTTCTGGGCTTTTGGCTTACTTGGATCAAATGGGGCCCTATAGGCTTCATATGGTTTAAGGGCCAGTCACGTGCTCTTTCGTGTTCTTTCGGGTCGTGACAAAGTTGGTATCAGAGTGCTAGGTTAACCTTGGTTCGAGTCTTAGTTTGACTATGTGGAGCCTAGGGCGTTTATATATATACGGAACTTAGGCTTGACCTTACGAAACTTAGACTTAGTCGAGGGGGTATTATACCCGAACTTTCGTAGCGTAGGATGACCCTTGGTTGATGGAGTAGGTAGCTTGAGTAGAGAGACATACCGTACGTATGTTCCGCGGCATACTTACGACACGCCACTCTGCTTAAGAAACCTTAGGATGTACATTTCCTTGCACGGTATTATATCCATTCCTATGATCTATCCTCATCGATTCTGGTTATGATTTTGCTACCACGATTGCACGGGCAGAGTGAGCTACGGCTTGAGTTGTGTCAGCATGAGCTCGTCGCGGACGAGGACTGACCAGGGCGTGATTCCAGAGACATACGATTGCATATAGAGGCTTCATTTTATTGTGTTTTCGCGCCTTAAGCGTTTGACAGATCGCCTTTACGAGATTTCTCGGACGTGCCGATCGGTACCAGAGGGTTGAGCCACTGATAGAGGCCAGCCAGGATGTGATGACCATTGATATGCCTCTTATTCATGATTATTGAGGCGCTGTTCAGCGTACGGACGAATGAGCCAGTTGTTGCTGCAAATGACGAGATATCACCCAGATTACTGGAGCTACTGCAGCATGAGCATATACTTAGAGATATGTTGGTGAGTCGCTAGTCACCGAGGATGAATGACTAGGACATGTAGTTCGTTCGCTTACTCCGATACGAGGTCATCAGGTAGATTGATGCCAGCTAGAGACGACTTCACGCAGATTCGTTGAGAGTCGATTGAGACTATCGAATATCAGGAACCCATTTTCCAAGTTTAAAGTATTCGGAAAGACATGCAAGCAATTCTATGGACCCTCTAGAAGAATGAAACCCTAACTCGACATAATGACCGTATGAAAGCCTTTGAACCTTAGGGTTTGCGGCAGTTCCGCGGCGCCATTAGTGAGGCTTGGGTTTGCCCTTCTACGGCTGGACCACCGATACTGTGGTATGTACTCGATACTATTAAACTGTACCCAAGATGTTGAGCTCTTGGGGGATTATGAGGTTCTGACGAGTCCATCGGATGGTTCGACATCTTTAGGATATTGTGATGGGACACTGCTTGGGAGACTCCAGATACGAGCATAGCCGTTGGAGCGTAGTCCATGCAGCCACGAGTAGACGAGTTCGAATCAGTCGACATTGGAACAAGTGGAGTAAGGAGTTCGCATGAGATTTCGACGAGATGACGTTCCACTCCACTGACATCAGAGATGCGATACGCACGTTGAGGACGTGATCGGCTAAATATCTTCTACTGAGTGATGAAGATACCGAGTTCGTGATTTCGAGCCCGTGTGAGGGACTTCGGATGGACCGTAGCCGAGGACATTGCAGTGCACAGATAGAGACGCGACGTCGAAATGGACGATGATACAGACAAGCGGGACAAGAAGTTCGTGCGAGATGCAGACGAGCTGTTACTATTCCCCGTTAAGATTAAAGGTCGGATATGCATACAGAGGCGCTGGGATGCTACCAGACTCCGTACAGTTTGGCTTAGGCGAGATCAGAAGAGACCTTGAGCAGGATTCCTTCCAGTACACTGCTGCAATAAGAATTGCACCAGGAGCCGATGTGTGATGTGTATTCAGAAGACCAGAGGTCGGCGCCAGAGATGTGCTGCTTTACGAGCGGTCGTGAGGATTGACCGAGAGATGACCAGAGCAGTGCCAGAACGGAATCGTTTCCGTTAGCACACCTGACAGGACCGATGAGCCGATGGATTACGAGATTGGTAATCCACAAGAAAGATAAGGAACCAGAGGCAGAGGACGCCAGCCACGACCATGAGGCAAGTAGATATCTTGCGCCGCTAGCATTGGATGTACCGGCACCTTCTCAACTTTGAAGGAGGATATACCGACGGCGGTATTTATGATTTGTGATTTTGTGATTCGATTATCACGTATCCGTCACCTTGGATTTCGGTATTTTGGGCGTTCTGTTTGCATGATTTAGTCTTGATGACTGAGTTCCGTGATATTTGATTTTGTGCACCATGGTTGCACCTACTGGGTATTTATACCTGGCGCATAGTTATTACTCTTGAGGTATTGATTGTGATTCCATGCCTATTTTATGCCGGTGATTTGATTTACGCTTCCAGTATAGTTTTCATGCACTTTTAGTGTTTTGATTTGATTTGTGCACGCTGATGCACACGGTTGTAAGATTTTCCATCGCGGTACACCTGATTTTGATTGAGCCGCATTGTATATCGTCGATTTTAACCCTGATATTGATGATTGATTCTTGCACTCCGTGCATTTGATTTGGACTTATGCATGTTAAGCGTTTGCTATTAGATTTCGTGATTCCGTGCATGTTGAGCGCACAGGATTTAGCTTTTATTCGTGCATGATGGATGCACCGATTCGGAGTTTCGCGCATGTTGGGCGTATGTTTTGAGATACGATTTTGGTGCACACCAAATGCACTAAATCGAGATTCTTTGTGCATGTCAGATGCACCTGATTTTGCTGTCAGGCACACACGTTATCTATGACAGATGCTTCGTGCACACCCGTTGTACCTAGATGTTGTTTTTGTGCATATGTATGGCACATACATGGATTTTGATTCCGTGCGCACCAGACGCATAGGGTATTCTTATATACATTTTGGGATTGATTTTTATGGAGCAGTACGTTTTATGATATTTGCTATGTATTTTCGTACTGAGCAGGACTAGTCAGAGGACAGTACCTGGATATATTTGACATGCATTTACTTCAGCTATTTACATGTATAAATTCGATATTTACATGTATAGTTCTGATTTAGATCGTATTTGGTTTTGTATTGGATTTGACACATGTGTCTTTACCATGACTACGATGATTGCGGGATGCTTGACGGAGTTTCGTTTTTGAGCTATCTGCTCATTACTTATGCTCATGCATTGCGCTATGATGCATTTTATGTATTGATGATTTTGGAGCCCCGACGACTTGGACTTGTATCGAAATGCTTTAGTATTTTGGGGTTTAAATTTAAATTCGGGGACCGAATTTCTTTAAGGGGGTAGATTGTAACGTTTCAAAATAATAAAATATTATTTTTGGGAATTTTTATAATTTAATATTATTTTATTGAATATTTTAATATTTCGGCATAATTAAATACAAATAAATGGGGAAATTTTTGGAAAATTATGGAAAATTATAAAATAAGGTATTTTATGGAATTATGCCATTTTTAAGTTTTTATGATTAGTTATATGCTAATTTAGCGCTAATCGCGATTAAAAATCGCAAATCGGATTTTGGGGGTGTTTTGTGCAAAACATGCACATACCATTTTTCTACACTTGTGTTTTATTTTCTACCATGTTGTTTGGGTTTACTATTTGAGTGAGAAATGATTTAGAGGGAAAAGAAAAGAAAAGAAAAAGAAAAGGGAATATGGTAGTAGGTATGGGTGAGAGAGAAAAGAGAAGGGTTAGTGTTGACTTAGCCATTCTTTCACCATTTCCTCTCTCCCTCTTCATTTTTCTCCTTCAGCTGCTGCCTCTCCCTCTTCTCCCTCCCCTCTTCAAGCCCCAAATCACCTCTAAAAATACATCAAAACCCTATCTACATTTCACATTTAGTGTGCACAAGCTCAAGATCTACACATTGGACCAAGAAAGCAAGGAATTTGGCCACTAGGGGCAACTCAAGAAAATTCTTGAGTTGCCAAATGAGGTAATTACTGAACCCTTAGATTAGTTTTTGCATTACTTATACCCCTATGTTAAAATTAAATCGATATCGGGTGATATTGTGGACTTAAGGAAAACCTAGTTAGGGTTATGGGAAATTGAGAGTTGTGATGTGAAATTGAGCTCAATACAGGCCACCCCAACACCCTAGTGCTTGAATTATGACCCAAAACAGAGACTTGAAACCCGGAATACGGATTTAGAAACCCCGACATCGGATAAATGTGTGATTTGTGAGGGTATTTTGGAATCTGGAGCAACCCGGGGCCACTAGAATTGATTTTAGGATTACTAGGAGTCGTGCAGGCACCTAGGAAGCTACCACAGAGACCCGAGCCCCTAACTCCAACCCCAGGCCGCAGATATATTCATTCTGGCTGCAATTTGCGGCCAGATCAGGGAAATTGGGTCCCAGTTTTGGTTTGTGGCCCCTTTTGTAAGTGCACGGCGGTGCCCCGGCCGTCAATCCGAGGCCAAACTTTACTTTAACTTTTAAACCAGCACCACCGCGCATAAAAATGCCGGATCGGGCCATTAATCTAATCCTAGCTAACTAAAGAACGGGTAGAGAGATATACCGAGCGATCCGTGTCCTTCGGTCTTCTCGTCGTCGTCCCGATCTCCCCGCGGAATCTCCGGTCATCGCCTCCTCGCCGGAAGGGCACCACGTCGCCGACTTCTTTTACGGGCTCCCACCTCTGGACCGAGGCAACTCAGTCACGAAGTTGGCGAGCCGACATGCCCAAGAGTTGCTGTAGAATAGTGTAGAACTCTATGTGTCTCTAGGGGTTGAAGTTGCCATGTATATGGTGAAGCAAATGAACTGTATGGAGATGATGATTTTGTAGCAAGCAAAATAAAAATGTGATGAACATTTTTCCCATAACAAAAATGAAGAACCCCACCCCCACCCCCAGAATGTGGCCGGCCTCACTAGGAGAATGGAGAGAGAGAGAGAGAGAGCAAAGGTCAAGGGGTGGGAAAGCAACTCAAACAAGCAAAAGGAAAATGATTATCATATGAAATGATGATCACAATCCAATCCAAAACCACTCCCATCATCAACAACCATGATGAACCAAAAGTCAAGCCATTATCAAAAGAAGAAATCAAATGGTGGTGGAATTATCATGATACAACAATATGCAAATTGTAGGGTTCCTAGGCACCCTAGTGAGGTCTCACAAGTCATCATCCATGCAAATTTCAAAAAATACGGTGCCGAGAAACCCTAGACTACGGATCGTTAGCTAGATGTCTAGGCGAAAAAGAAATCTCGTTAACACTTAACTAAAAGAATACGGAAATACAACCTTTGTAGATCCGGTTCTCCACCTCCATAGCTCCGCAACGAAGTCCCCTCGCTGTCCAAATGAATTCTCGGGCTCTAGCGTCGGCTTCGTCGGAGAAATGGCGAGCTAGGTCGTCAATGTCCATGCCGAAGATGATCTACGTCGAAGCATCGCAAGATCAAGCTCTCACTTCACCAAGTCATGAAACTTGTGAAGAAAACACACTCTACTACTTGGCAAGAGGTAGAGGATGAAAAAATAGGAAGTGGGTAGACTTTAGATTTTGATTTCTCACTCTTTTTCATCACTTGCCATTGGAGTAGCAAGCTTTCTCTTTTGTTGAAGAAGATGAAGAAGAAGAAGAAGATATGATAAGTTAATTAAAAAAGAAAATAAAAAGAATACTTATCATAACTTCAACCATGGTTTAGTTTAGAGATTTTACCAAGGTTTAGAAGAGTGGTTAGAGTTAAAGAAGAGACAAGAATGGTAGACTTTTTCAAAGCTTCAAGAAGCTTCAAAGAAAATACAAACTAAGCCACCATTTCTTTTTCTCTTTATCTTTTCCAAAACAATAATAAATGGATAAATAAATAAGAGAAAAGAAACCATAACCATTCACTAAACATGGTTTAATCTTTACACAAACCCAAAAGAGCAAGTATCATCAAATATGATACAATCTTGTGCACAAAAGTATATCACATATACAATGTGTACAAACCAAGTGAGTAAATCCATTTAAAGTGAACCAATACTAGTTAATGCAAAGTAATATATCAAATATATAATTATACATTAAATCATTAAATCAACACTTGATTCAATGATCCGGTTATATCGCATACAACCGGCTAGTATCCAATGTATCGGCTTATCGAATCAACCCTTGATTCGATAACTAGGTTATATCGCATACAACCTTTCGATACATTCATCGCGAGAATGGAATACGGTATCACATACATGCATTAATCTCGGTCCCGCACATATCTCATATGCGCTCCTATTTCGTTTCGCTTGAGCCAGGAAACCTCTGTGTAGGACTCTAAAGACTCGTCAATACGCCGGCAGCAGGTGATGATCATATCAAGCACCCACAAGCCGCAAGCGGTCTGCTAAACGTAACGGCCACCCGGGTATTGAGCGATCAGAAGATCGACGAGCAAGCCCGCTCATACTCCTGTGAATCTAACCAGTAACACTACCGTACAGTCCGGTCTGATCGCCTGATATGTCGCATATCTCGCCTAAGGGTGGTAAACGTCAGACCCCAATAGCTCGATAAGTCGTGTCGATATGAGGTCTATAACAATTCGAGAAACTACTGGTAACACTTACCAGTAAATCTCAGCAACCCTGGCCAGGGATTTCCTGTTATAGCCAATCGAACACAGCGCAACATCAACTCCCTATACCGGGAGAGACGAATCCCCTCCTATCGCTCATTGCCTCCATGTGACTCGGGACTGTACCCAAAAACCACCGTTTTGCATGCCCTCTTGGACGTGGTAAGATGGAAATCAAAGCACAGTGGGAACCACACAAGACTCTATGACGATCTCGGGTCAACAGACTACTCTGTACCAGTGTCACCAGAGAACTGCCATCTGACGTGAGGTATAATACCATCTGGGAGTTCTCGGCGAGTCCGTCCAGTGTACCCAGTCTCTACTGAGTACCCGCATATCTCCTCTGATGTCAAACACCAATGGATATGGGATCATCCATCGCCCATCTGTATGGGTCGAGAAGGTACACGCTAGTCTACTCTGGTATATCGATGCCCCGTCTCGATACACCCACGACTAGGGACTTTGAAGGATGTACTTATGGACTACCATGTCCCCACTAGTATGATCCGCATCACAGTCCAGGTAGTCAAGTACACATCCTAAGGGCTTTACCAACATGTAACAGAGAGACAATCAGTGTACACGTTAAGGTAAAGGTCAACCAGATAGCATACTATCATGTCGAGCAAGAAAGTCCTCCCTATATATGTCCCAGCATCCACTACAATGTACATCCAATGTACAGCAATGGCCTCTAGGGCATACATATAACTAACAATCTCCCACTTGCACTAGGGCCATCTGTAGCAGTGGTTGTAGTATCTCATACTCAACCATCCCATAACAGTCTCTCTCTGGGAACAGGCCTTCGTGAGTGGATCCGCCGTGTTATCCTCTGAGTCTGCTCTCCTTACCTCGATCACCCTGGAGATCAACCATCTCCATGATCAAGTGATACTGCCTTAGAATATGTCTGGATCACTGATGGGACATGCGTTCCTTGGCATAAGCCACAACTCCATTGTCACACAATGGGAGGAACATAGTTCATCTCATGAACCAGTATACACCCAAACAGTCTCTTTGGCAGCATCTGAAGTAGCGATGTATCGTGCCTTTATCATCTAGTATGTCACGGTATCTAGCTTGGAACTCTTCCAACATACCGTCCCTTTACTGAGGGTAAAGACAATGCCTGTGACTGACATTCAGTCGTCTTTATCACCCTGGAACACTTCCAGTGATTCTCCCCAGGATCGATTGATACCTTCTCACTACAACTAGTGAGAATCCTAACATCCAATTAAATCTATCTCATAGATCTAAAACTCAGGATTTAGGAGGTATCACTTTGATCCTATATGGAGAATCATTGTGATAAGCGGAGATTGATCGAGCGTAGCATAAGAAACACCTTCCCTATCTTGAGTATGTCATCCACGTACTCTACGAGGATCGTCACCATACTCCCTACTACCTTTTTGTTTATACAAGGTTCATTTACCATTTTGATGATATCAAACAGTTTGACTAACTCATCAAAACAGATGTTCCAACTCCGCGATGCCTGCTTTATCACATAAAACATCTTGTTCACGTTTCCGCTGCTCCCACTGTTTACGAAGCCCTCTGGCTGTGTACTTACAGACGTTCTCTTCTAAATCAATATTTAGAAAAGCAGTCATGGCACCCAACCGCCAGATATCGTAGTCATGGTATGTAGCCGTAGCAAGTAGGATCTGGATGGACTTAAGCATAGCTACTTGAAAAGGTTTCATCATTGTCCACGCCTGGTCGATGACGAAAACCTTTAACAAGTCTAGCTTTGAAAGTCGCAACTTTTCCATGTACACCAAGTAATCTTCTCAAGATATACTTGCTCCTGATGGGAATTTAACCCTTCAGATATAGCAACCAAAGTCCATACTTTGTTGGTGTATAAGGATTCCATCTCAGATCGCTAAGCATCCAGCCATTCTTACAGAGTCTTACTCCTGATGGCCAGCTCGAAGCTAGTTGGGTCATCATCTCATGATGCAATCCTTGCTCCCACTGTCATAGAGAAACCGAAGTAACTCTCAGGTGGGTGAGGAACCCTACTAGATCGGCGGAGAGGCTGAGGTTCGTTGGTATTTACTGAATCCTTTGGTTCTATCAAATCATCAGTTGCAGTTTGTATAGCTGGAACATTTCCAGTTCTACATAACTGACCTTGCCTCGAGCTTGTCCGGATTTTGCCTTTTAGACATAGGCCGGACAACCCCAAATCTTAACTAGCTTAAGACATGGGCTCTTCCCTTTCCATATCACATATGAAATGGTAGGCAACTTATTTGATTGGAACCCTATTCAATAGGTATGCAGCTTCATAAGTGCATAACTCCCTAAAAGAAATAGGCAACTCAGTAGTACTCATCATAGAGCACACCTTATCATATAGGGTGTGATTGCTCCGCCCCGATATACCATCGTGCTATGGTGTATTCGGAGGAGTAATGCTGAGAGAGAATCTCATTCTCCTTTAGAATAGTCCAGTATTTCCGTGCTCAAGTATTCTCCTCCTTGATCACATCAAAGGACATAATACTTATACCCGTATTTTGGTTCTCTACTTCTAACTTATATTCTGTGAATATCTCAAAAGGTTCGGACTTGTGTTTCAACAGGAACATAGGTCTGAAGCTCGAAAGATCATCAGAGAACGTAATGAAGTATAAAGAACCAGTCCTGGCATGTGTAGACAGGAGACCTTACATACATCATCATGTATCAGTCCCAAGAGTTCACTAACTCTTTCTCTGTTTCCAGTAAACGGAGCCATGGTCATCTTATCTCTGTGACATGACAGGCAAGTTTCACAAGATGTAAATTCAAACTAATTTAAATATACATCTAAATGTAACTTCAGCTAGTCGGGTCACATTGATCTGACCTAGTCTACAATACCTCAAGAAGAATCCGTTCATTTCTGAACTCTTCCTCTTGTGTGTGTTCCATATACTAAGAACTGTAGTTTAATTTAGAACATCAATACTTTTAGATAACGTGCCTGAACCGATCAACTTTTGATATAGGAAATGTTCAAAACATTATCCATCAATACAAAATTATATCCTTTCTTTTCTAACAAAGATAGTGATATGATTTGGTATCAGGTTCGGTATCTAATAACATTCGTTCAGAATCAATGTATTGGTAATACAGGGTGACAGTGACCGATAGACTTGGCTGCAACTCTTGCCCCGTTTTCTGTCTCATGAAACTTTTTCACCCGTTCTCAGTTTTTCTACCCTTTTGTAGCCCTATGTAACATATTACATGTCTGGGATCCTGATCCGGTATCATATACTCAGGATACGGAGGATACTGAGAAACAGTTCTGTATAATGAACACACCCGAAGATGATGCATCAGCATGCACTCTCTTCGTTTGGGCGGCACGGGAAATCTGGTATTCCCCAATTTCCTGCTCTGTCTTATAATAATAATAAGTTGGAGCGGGACCAACGTTCCCCAGCTCAGTATAACAAGCGGGTTCGGTCAATAATCCGTATTTATATCTTGATTAAGGCGTGATATGGTCGCTGCCTGGAGAGAGAGAGAAGAAAACACTCAGCGTGCGCTCTTGCAAGAATAGATTGGTTATTATTTTATCTAATCAGGATGGCTCCCACTGCTTTTTATCAAATCTTCCTTCAAACCCTAAAAGGAAAGACTAGCCGGGATTAATTACACACTACAAGTTCGCCAATCTTTCAGCCAGGCCAGTGTCGGTACTTTGAGGGAGGTCCCCCGTGCTTTCGCACGAACCTAATTAATGTAAACCTCGTTTTTCCATAGGCGTAACCCCGTTGACACCTTTCTAGACACCTACTTGATCGGCTAATTGTAATGTATAAAACTCTCCCAGGAGTAACTCTTACTCGCAGCGGGTATCGGGATCCAACTATCTCATAGAAGGTATGCAATCTCATTGCAAATTTCAACACTTGAAATTCCCAATAATATTTTGCCCCTAGCGTCCTATGACCTTGACGCAGGCCAACAATCCATAGTCCGCTAGTCAAGTTCAACCCGTCATTTCCTGATTGAATTAAACCCACCCGCACGACCCTTGACGCAGGCCAACAAAGTCGCACGACTACCCTAATCCAATCTGCATCATATGCATAAGCAGATAAATACCAGTTAGCTACCGCACACTACGCCTTGACGCAGGCCAACAAACGTAGCACGAATACTAACTACCATTTATCTGAAATGACGGAGGGCTACGACAGGTTTTTCTGAAAACCTATTGCGTAATGAACTTGATATCGTCGTAGGATCGAATGAATTTTGAAATGGAGTGTTTTTTAGGCATTTTTAGTTTTGCTAAAGGAGTCACTCCCGGTGAAGGGATCGTCGGTCCTTTCCTCGTCGAATGAGGTGCGGGATATATCATATATATCACTGTGCAAAGCAAAAACACTTAAAAGCAATCAAAAGACAAACCGAGTGTGTAGCATCTGCCAGTTATTGCTAAAGGAGTCACTCCCGGTGAAGGGATCTCGGTCCTTTCCTTATCGAATAAGGTGCAGGATATATCATATATACCGCTGTGCAAAGCAAGAACTGTAGCTACCTGTTTTATTTTGAAATTCGATTCTACAACATCTTAGGTTTCTTTTATTTCATTAATCATATTAATGAAGTCCCATCATTTAAATTACCTAAACATCACAGATAAATATAACGTACGCTTATGCCATCCGCATTCGCCTCGATGTCCCGTCTGCACCGTTAGGTTAGGTAACTAACGCCAGAGCGAGGCAGGGCTAGCGCGGGTGTAAAACATAAGCAACGATATCATATATACTATATATAATACCTGTCACAGAACATCACATGATCACAGATAAATCACAGCAGAAGAAACATATGAAATATTGGATATACTAGGACGTCCGTGTTTTCAATACGAGCCAGTATAAAACACGGATTCCACGGTCGTGATGAATAGCCAATCCCACACCCCTAGACCCCTACGAGAGCGGCAAGCAACCCTACCAATTCTAGGGTTAGGAGACCCGGACTCGACTCCTCGAGTTGGTCTCCCACTGGACTCCAGAACCCGGTTACTTGTGCTCTCCTCCTTAGGTCTATCCTAGTGCGGAAAAGTAAATAATATACAAAAGGTGACAACTTCCGCAACCTGGAAGTGCCCCAATAAAAGAATATTACATACAAGTTTTTACATGAATGAAAATGAAAAACACTCATCTCACATAAAAAAAAACCCGGCTATTCAAACACGACGATCCAATATAACATATCCAGCAACACATAACATCACATGTCATCAATTTAAGTAAATATGCGCATCCCAATTGTCGTTGACATATAGCAACGAAACCGGCGATATCACATATTACACTTACGGTCATAGAAAAGAAAATGTAAAACTACAACAGTTGGAATCCGCAACCTCCTCAGACATCGCATGCCTGACCAAATGAATTACTTAGACATCGCATGCCTAACAATTATAAACCCCGTATTTTAGTCTCATTATCGAAAACTCTTTTCAATATCAAGTCGGGCAATTCAACAGGATTCCCGACATTCTGATCGAATGCTCGTCGCAAACTTTAGTAGGCGGCCGCACCCCTAACGCCGTCGACGAAGTGCACCAAGGCGGAACACCGCTACTGGGAGCACCTGAACGGATGCTTTCGGCGATGGGGTTCTTCTACAGTCACTTGGTCGGGGCTATGGAGTGAGGCTGTCTATTAAGTTTACCCGGCGAGTATCCGCATACGCTACGTGATTGCGACGGACTTTTGATCACATCAAAATTCCGTGGCAACCGATCAAGTATGACTAAACTGCTATGTTTATAACATTCATTCCGTTATCTCATAACTATTTGTGAATTCCAATTATTGTATCACATTCCGGATAAATAGAAAATGCTAAACTTTTCGATCGAACAATCGAACACCCAAGTTTTCCCGATACAGCTCAACACATGAAATAAGTCTAACAACATTCAGTTCGTGCCTCAGTACCAACGGTCCAGCCGTAGAAGGGTCAAGCCAACGCCTCACATGTGGCACGCCGTACTGCCCCAAACCCGAAGGTTCAAAGGGCAGTTCAAGACGGTCACATAATCGAGTTAAGGTTTGTTGTCTTCTAGAGGGTCCATCGCGTTACTTGCAATACTTAGAACGTCGTTAAACTACGGAAAAATCCAACAATTGGAAATTTCCCGGCAGGGGAAAAAGTGGGTATTTATATCCGGTCGAACATTTTAACATATTCTAAAAATACCCGGAAGAGCACACCGACAAAAATTAGACAGTCCGATCGAATACACCGAGTCCCCAATACAACTCAGAAAATACAACTCTGGAATAAAATATTAAAAATCCCCAGGAAAACCAGCACAGACAGCTAAGAACTACTGTGCAAAATTGGATTCACAAAACGACAAAAGGGCCGCGGATCCGCCGCATGAGCCTACTGTAAGGCCGCGGATCCACGCCGCCTTTATGGAATCAAGCCCTCGAATTTTACAGTAACCCTTATATCTTCCTGCTGATTTTTCTGAATATTTTTAATTCACAAAAAACCACGAATTTCAAAAAAGTCCAGAGAGCATTTTTAGGTTTGGGTTTTGGGTCGATCGGACTTCTAATTCCGTCGGGACTTCGCCTAAGGCTCTAGCTAGGCTCTGATACCACTGTAGGGTTCCTAGGCACCCTAGTGAGGTCTCACAAGTCATCATCCATGCAAATTTCAAAAAATACGGTGCCGAGAAACCCTAGACTACGGATCGTTAGCTAGATGTCTAGGCAAAAAAGAAATCTCGTTAACACTTAACTAAAAGAATACGGAAATACAACTTTTGTAGATCCGGTGCTCCACCTCCATAGCTCCGCAACGAAGTCCCCTCGCTGTCCAAATGAATTCCCGGGCTCTAGCGTCGGCTTCGTCGGAGAAATGGCGAGCTAGGTCGTCGATGTCCATGCCGAAGATGATCTACGTCGAAGCATCGCAAGATCAAGCTCTCACTTCACCAAGTCATGAAACTTGTGAAGAAAACACACTCTACTACTTGGCAAGAGCTAGAGGATGAAAAAATAGGAAGTGGGTAGACTTTAGATTTTGATTTCTCACTCTTTTTCATCACTTGCCATTGGAGTAGCAAGCTTTCTCTTTTGTTGAAGAAGATGAAGAAGAAGAAGAAGATATGATAAGTTAATTAAAAAAGAAAATAAAAAGAATACTTATCATAACTTTAACCATGGTTTAGTGTAGAGATTTTACCAAGGTTTAGAAGAGTGGTTAGGGTTAAAAAAGAGACAAGAATGGTAGACTTTTTCAAAGCTTCAAGAAGCTTCAAAGAAAAGACAAACTAAGCCACCATTTCTTTTTCTCTTTATCTTTTCCAAAACAATAATAAATGGATAAATAAATAAGAGAAAAGAAACCCTAACCATTCACTAAACATGGTTTAATCTTTACACAAACCCAAAAGAGCAAGTATCATCAAATATGATACAATCTTGTGCACAAAAGTATATCACATATACAATGTGTACAAACCAAGTGAGTAAATCCATTTAAAGTGAACCAATACTAGTTAATGCAAAGTAATATATCAAATATATAATTATACATTAAATCATTAAATCAACACTTGATTCAATGATCCGGTTATATCGCATACAACCGGCTAGTATCCAATGTATCGGCTTATCGAATCAACCCTTGATTCGATAACTAGGTTATATCGCATACAACCTTTCGATACATTCATCGCGAGAATGGAATACGGTATCACATACACGCATTATTCTCGGTCCCGCACATATCTCATATGCGCTCCTATTTCGTTTCGCTTGAGCCAGGAAACCTCTGTGTAGGACTCTAAAGACTCGTCAATACGCCGGCAGCAGGTGATGATCATATCAAGCACCCACAAGCCGCAAGCGGTCTGCTAAACGTAACGGCCACCCGGGTATTGAGCGATCAAAAGATCGACGAGCAAGCCCGCTCATACTCCTGTGAATCCAACCAGTAACACTACCGTACAGTCCGGTCTGATCGTCTGATATGTCGCATATCTCGCCTAGGGGTGGTAAACGTCAGACCCCAATAGCTCGATAAGTCGTGTCGATATGAGGTCTATAACAATTCGAGAAACTACTGGTAACACTTACCAGTAAATCTCAGCAACCCTGGCCAGGGATTTCCTGTTATAGCCAATCGAACACAGCGCAACATCAACTCCCTATACCGGGAGAGACGAATCCCCTCCTATCGCTCATTGCCTCCATGTGACTCGGGACTGTACCCAAAAACCACCATTTTGCACGCCCTCTTGGACGTGGTAAGATGGAAATCAAAGCACAGTGGGAACCACACAAGACTCTATGACGATCTTGGGTCAACAGACTACTCTATACCAGTGTCACCAGAGAACTGCCATCTGACGTGAGGTATAATACTATCTGGGAGTTCTCGGCGTGTCCGTCCAGTGTACCCAGTCTCTACTGAGCACCCGCATATCTCCTCTGATGTCAAACACCAATGGATATGGGATCATCCATCGCCCATCTGTATGGGTCGAGAAGGTACACGCTAGTCTACTCTGGTATATCGATGCCCCGTCTCGATACACCCACGACTAGGGACTTTGAAGGATGTACTTATGGACTACCATGTCCCCACTAGTATGATCCGCATCACAGTCCAGGTAGTCAAGTACACATCCTAAGGGCTTTACCAACATGTAACAGAGAGACAATCAGTGTACAAGTTAAGGTAAAGGTCAACCAGATAGCATACTATCATGTCGAGCAAGAAAGTCCTCCCTATATATGTCCCAGCATCCACTACAATGTACATCCAATGTACAGCAATGGCCTCTAGGGCATACATATAACTAACACAAATAACACCCTCCACTAACCAAATTTGCATGCTTGCAAATAAGCCCTCCTCCACCAATTTCCGGCCAAGGAAAGATACAAATGAAATTGGCTGAAATGGAAAGCAAACTGGCAACTTCAGAAAACTGATCCCGTAATAAATTACAGGAAAACCCCGCTACTGTATATTCATACCCGCATTTGTATTCCGACCGAAACACAAATGCAATGAGACAAAATCTACACTGTACAATACTAGTATCCGGCTTAAACCAAAGCCCGCTAGTATTAACCGTCCGATCATGATCCGTGCAATACCGCACGTATCTGATCGAACCCTGCCATATCTCCATACGGCCTCTACAGCGTTTCGCCCGAAACTTGAGCAACTGTTTGTGGGGGACTCTAAAGACTCGTCAATACTTTGGTTGTGGATTTAACCACTAGCACGTCAGAGGTATTAGCCATACGTAACGGGCAACCAGGTATTGACCAAAAGGGACGTCGATGAGCGAACTCATCCTGACACCCTACTAAGCCTGTCAGTGACAATGTCACGACCCGAAAGAGCACGTAACTGGCCCTTGAACCATATGAAGTCTATAGGACTCCATCTGATCCAAGTAAGCCAAAAGCCCAGAAATCTAAAACCATTTTTGAGAATAAGTAAAGAAAACTGGTTTAAAGAAGTGTAGAAAAACATGTTTGAAATCAAGGTTTTTAAATAACTAAGCCGAATGTGCATTTGAAAACCGTACAGTCTTTTCTAAAATTTTCGGCAGAGTTTCTCTTGTAAAACTGGCCCCGAATGGGGTACAACATGAATAACAATATATAAAATGATAAAGGCATCCCCAAGCGGGAGCTAGCTCTTCGTCAATCGACGGTCACAACCACACGATGATATGATAATATACAACGCCAAGTGGCGAGGATCAAAATCAAGGAAAGCTCAAAAAGCAGCAAGAAAACCGCAATACTACTAAGCGCGACTCTAAGGTCGAATAATACTACACTGTCTCTAAGTCTGAAAGAATATACAAGTTTTTGGTTGATGGACAATTTCTAGATACAATGAAATACATGAATAAAATGGTGATTCTTGATGCGAAAGAATCCACCTACCAAAGCAAATCACCCGCAAGAAGGTAGTGTGCCAGAAATGCCGCAATGAAACCTGTACGGCAGAACCTGCAAGGACTGTGGCACAACGGGGGTGAGTTGCCAACTCGTGAATAGAAATATCTACAAGCAGAAACCGAATGCAAGACATAAACCTAAGTCAACGATCAGTAATACAATCCACAAGAGTGCATCTGAGTGTAATAAGGTGGCAAGGTAACATCTAATCATGTATGTAGTGCCAGGTACTCAGGTAATAACATGTCATCAGTGTAAGGTATGCCTGCATGAGGTAAGTATGATGAAATATCAATGATATCAATACACATATATTAGCGTCCCATACCACTAATATTGGTGTAAGGGTATATATAACAGCGCCCTCATACCCTGTTATATATACAAATGAAGTATGACAAGTGTAAATCCAGTCTGTATATGATCCATGTCTGTATATATGTGGAACCCGTCCACCTGTCACCCACTGACAGTAAGCATCATGTATGCAAGTATGAGGATATAAACAATATCATGGAAAACATCATGAAACCCGTGCCAAGCATCGACACGTAAATCCTCATCCATATGGGGCTCCGTCTGCGGTATCGGCCCTCGGCCCCGGCAGCACGAGTCAACCCATGTCCATCTCTGGGCTCCGTCTGCGGTAGCGGCCCGTCGGCCCCCGGCAGTACGCCCATCTCTCGGCTCCAGGCGGTATCCCCCGGATATCCGCCGAGCTCAAATACAATCACCGGTAGGTACTCGCCCGCCTCCAGGCTCAATCGGCATAACCCATCGATCATCTCGCCGAGGGGAACCATACCGGGCCCACCACGAACCCGCAAACGGATCATCACTCCTCGAATCGGGTTTCAAGCACACGTCTCAGCACCGAGAAAACGCGTGGTGGACGCACCCAAATATCATATCACGAGGTACCGGGTTTTCATAAAAGAACATCTTTTCTTAAATAATCCCACGGTCCTCAAAATCAGAAATCACATGAAAATCCACATCAAGAAGTAAATCCAATGCAATGTGCTATGCAATCAATCCATGATGTATGCGACATGTAAAGAGAGATAATCATATCGGAAATCATGCAACATGGAATAGTAATGTACATATGTCGGGAGGAACCGCTCCTTTAGAATGAATCAGTTTAAAGAAAAGCTTGCGGTCCTCAATCTCAATCAAGTCAGAATCATCTATGTTTGTGTACAGGTACATGTGTACAATATGCCAAGCAGTAATCATATCATGAATGCAACAGTACTACAGTGTAGTGGCATGGCAATTATCGATGATGAAGTGTGTGAGCCGGCAAATAGTGTACGTGAAACATACGCATCATCGATAATGGTGCTGGTGTCCTAACAGCATGATAATAATATAACAATGAACATATGCCAGCAATGCGAATAGCAGGAAAATGCAGATATCTAGTAGTCAACACCACAGTGAAGTATCTACTATGCAAACTACATCTAAGTATCCGGTCAATCAGGAGGGGTAGGTGTGGAAACCACCTAAATCTGAGTCGATACATGTATAAAAGTATATAGTCGGTGATCTCGCCTCAATGTCATATCATAAGATATCCTCGAGTTATGAGTGCGGATCTATCATCAATATCGGCTCGTACGGTAAATCATCGTACGGCATCCCCATAGCTGGGTAGGAGTCAGTATCTCACTGTCTCATCACATAACAGATATCACCATCGTCAGATCATATAGTCTGGAGTACTACTCTATGTCTAGTACAAAACGGTAACCTCAGTAAGTATGCATGCGGGGGTAAACACATATCCCAAGCCCGCAAGAATCACAAGTCATATCCCACATATGAATCGTATAAAATCACCGATCCCAGGGCACCCAGCCCACATCATCGACTCATCTCCAAAGTCATCACATATCATCAATCACAGTGCAAGTACAAGTGATAAGCAAGGGTGTGTGTAGGTGTAATTCTACCCTAGGGTTCGCGACTATGAACTACACTAGTCACTTCTAACCCTACATTATCCACAATACACCTAATATCACAATAAACTACATAGTAATCTATCTACGGACTGCGGGGGTGCTATACGCCATCCACCCGACTTCCCCCTGTAGATATAATCTACTCACCTTGCATCACCAATTGCGGACGTCACCACGTATTTGCTTGTCGTCCCGAAGTCTTCATGGGTACCTACACATCAAAATATCGTATATGCGCATTAAAACCAAATCCAATCTAAAACGGCGCATGAAATCCAAAACGATACGATAAGGGGCCTATAGGTGAGAACCTATGGCACGCCTTCAAAACCATCAATAAATCCTCTACATCGTCGTATAAACGACAATTAGTCGAGGCAAAACACATTCCACCATTTCAGAATCAAAAATACGGAATACGGAAACACGAATCCAAAATAGCAACTTAGGATATATGTCCCAGATTTCACCCTAGATAGAATCTGTCAAAACTAGAAGTACCCTGGGTCAACACTAGAGGAACAGGGGCTGTGCACAGAAAACGAGGAGAATGGCTAAGTATGCTAAGTCAAAGTCCACCTCTCTCTCTCACCTACCCTCATCATTATATTTTCCTTTCTTTTCCTTTTCTTTTAAAATCCAAACCTTCTCACATCAATAGTAATCCCAAAAGAAAACCATGGCTAGAAAAATGCACAAGTGTAGAAAAAGTGATACGTGTAAGTTTTGCACAAGATTGCCAAAAAACCCGATTAGCGATTTTAATCGCGATTAGCACTAAATTATTGTCAAACTAATCACAAAAACTTAAAAATGCCATAATCCACTAATTTACCCTATTTTAGAATTTTCCATAATTTTTCATAATTTTTTCTAACATTTTTCCTATTTATTTGCATTTAATATTAAAATAATCAATAAAATAATATTAAATTATAAAAATTCCCAAAATTAATATTTTATATTTTTGAAAATGTTACAATCTACCCCCCTTAAAGAAATTCGGTCCCCGAATTTTAAATTTAAACCCCCAGATACAAAAACATCTCAGTAATAAACCAAAGTCGTCGGGGCTCCGAAATCATCAACACATAGAACGTCACAGCGCAATGCATGCGCAAGGGTACTGAGCAGATAACTCGAAAACAAAACTCCGTCAAGCATCCCGCAATCATCGGAGTCAATGTAAAAAAAACACAATGTCAAATCCAATACAAAACCGATATGATATGGATCGGAACTACACATGTAGACATCCAATCTAAACATAACACCATCCTGTGCATCTGGTGCGCACTGAAATCAAAAAAAAATCCATATATGTGCTAAACAGGTGCACAAAACAACATCCAAGTGCAACGGGTGTGCACGAAGCATCTGTCATGGGCATCGTATGTGCCTGACAGCAAAATAAATCAGGTGCATGTGACAATGCACGAAGAATCCCGATTTAGCGCATCTGGCGTGCACCAAAATCGTATCTAAAAACATGCGCCCAACATGCGCGAAAATCCAAACCGGTGCATCCATCGTGCACGAATGAAAATCTAAACCCTGCGCACTCAACATGCACGGAAATCACGAAATCCAATAGCAAACACCGAACAGGCGTAAAGCACATCGCCAGCACGGAGTGCAAAAATCAACCATCAAAATCCGGGTCAAAATCAACGATATAATGCGGCTCAAACCAAAATCAGGGTACCGCAAGGAAAATCTCACAACCGTGTGCATCAGCGTGCACGAATCAAAGCCTAACACTAAAATGCATGAAAACTCTGCGCAAAATATATAAATATCCAGTGGGTGCATGAAACCAATATCATGAAACTCAGTCACCAAAACTAGATCGTGCAAATAGAACGCCCAAAATACCGAAATCCAAAATGACGGATACGTGATAATCGAATCACAAAATCACAAATCATAAATACCGTCTTCGGTAGTTTCTCCTTCAAGGTCGAGAAGGAGTCAGTGTAATCCACTGCTAGCAGCGCAGGATATCTACCTGCCTCTTGCTCACGGTCTGGCGTCTTCTGACTCTCTAGGTCCTTATCTTCTCTGCGGATTACCTATCACGCGGTCAATCGGCTCATCGGCCCTGTCAGGTGTGCTAACGGGGACGATTCCGTTCTGGCACTTTTCTGGTCACCTCTCGGTCAAACCTCACGACCACTCGTAAGGCAGCATATCACTGACGTCGGTCTCTGGCTATCTGAATGCACGTCACACATCTGATCCTGGGTGCAAACATCATTGCAGCAATGTCCTGAAAGGAATCCTGCTCAAGGTCTCTTCCAATCATGCCTATGCCGATCTGTACAGAGGCTGGCTCTCTTGTACTATCTCTTCTCGCTGGAAAGACATCTGTGTCCTCAGCACAACATTTCTCGGAAATTGGTCACATCCCAACGTTTCTGTAAGCATATCAGGTCTCTAGTTTCGACAGGAAGCAATGACAGCTCGTCAGTGTCTCACACGAACCTCTGGTTCCACTTGTCTCCATCGTCGTCCACTATGACGTCACGCCAAGCTACTATACACTGCACTGCTCTCGGCCACGGTCAATCTGAAGTCTCTCACACGGACTCGAAATCGCGTACTCTGTAGCTTCATCATTCTGTAGCAGATGTCAGGCCGAACTGGTCCTCGGAAACACGTCCCAACCATCGGAGGAATACTCATCACTCGTCCGTCCTTGATCCATTCGCAACGCATCTGGGTAAGTTCCTTTATCCGAACTTGGTCAACTACCTCGTCGACAATGCCGAACTCTGGCCTGCTGGGTGTGCGCAACACGACCACTCCTGGTCTAGGTCTTCTCGTATCGTACTCCAGAAAGGTCCTGCCGAGGTTCCTTTCTCAAATCTCAATCCTGCCGAAATGCCCGGAAGTCATCATCCAATGCTGAAGCTAAAGCTTATTCCGGAACGGCTGCATACCTATCGCGCTTCTTTCTGGAAGGTATATCCATATACCACGCCTCTGGGTGCGTATAACATCTCTGATGTCGGCGGAGTGGGACGTCATCTCGTCGAAATATCTTGCGAAATCTTTTCTTCACTCTGCATCAGTGTCGACTGATTCGGACTCGTCTCATCATGGCTGCACGAACTGCGCTCCGACGGCTATGCTCGCACCTGGAGTCTCCCAAGCAGTGTCCCATCACGATATCCGAAAGATGTCGAACCATCCGATCGACTCGTTAGATCCTCATAATCCCCCAAGAGCTCACATCTCGGGTATAGTTTAATAGTATCGAGTACATGCCACAGCGTCGGTGGTCCAGCCGTAGAAGGGCAAACCCAAGCCTCACTAATGGCGCCGCGGAACCGCCGTAAACCCTAAGGTTCCAAGGCTGTCACACGGTCATTAAGTCGAGTTAGGGTTTCATTCTTCTAGAGGGTCCATAGAATCACCTGCATGTCTTTCCGTATACTTTAAACTTGGAAAATAGGCTCCTGACATTCGATCGTCTCAATCGACTCTCAACGAATCTGCGTGAAGTCGTCTCTAGCTGGAATCAATCCACCTGATGACCTCGCATCGGGGTAAGCGAACTCACCACGCGTCCTAGTCATCCATCCTCGGTGACTAGCAACTCGCTATCATCTCTCTAAGAACATGCTCATGCTGCAGTAGCTCCAATCATCTGGGCGATATCTCATCATTTGCAGCAACAACTGGCTCATATGCCTGTACGCCGAACAACGCCTCAATCCTCCAGAAAAGGCAATACATAAGCGGTCATCTCTGAATCAGCCTGCTCTAGATCTGAGTAAGACTCTCCACACTGGAAATCTTCAACTCAACTGGGCCCGCTCTGGCGCAAAATCGGACGAATCACCTTCGTCTCTCAAATCGGGTAGACTAGCTATCATCTGTCGCATAACTGCCTGAAAGCTCCGGCAATCTCAGCTCGTAAGCTCCGAAAGCAACACCCTGTCAATCTCAGCGACAGCTGGTCCATCTGTCTGCACGGTAGGCGACATCACCATCTCTGAGGTATGCTGTACATCAACAGTCCTCTCTCAACTGGCAGCTCTAACAAAGGCCCGATCATCCGGTGCAAGACCAAGCACTCGCCTCCACTAGAGGTCACAATCACCAACACTAACTCGAGACGTTCCCATGTCACCAGAAAACACAAAGGTCGGCCCTCGTACCAAACGAGCTCACACCGGCCGTAACCCTAGCAGCAGCCCAAACGGCGCTCAAACACGGTGACAGGAATCTCAATCGAGTATCAAAGAGAGCACATCAGTGGCAAGAAGGGAAACAACAGATCCAAAGTGGATACATGATCATAGGAAGGAACAGTATCAATGAAGGTATGATCATGAAACTAATAGAATCGGGGATCTCAAATGGATGAATAATCCTGGATATAAAGAGAATCACTGATCTCGAAAGTATGTACAATCTAAGGTTCCTTAAGCGGAGTGGCGTGTCGTAAGTATGCCGCGGAACATACCAACGGTACGTCACTCTACTTTAGTCACCAAATCCATCAACCAAGGGTCATCCTAAAACGACGAAAGTTCGGGTTTACACCCCCTCGACCAAGTCTAAGTTCCGTAAGGTCAAGCCTAAGTTCCGTATATAAACAACTCCCTAGGCTCCACATAGTCAAACTTAGACTCGAACCAAGGTCAACCTAGCGCTCTGATACCAACTTTGTCACGACCCGAAAGAGCACGTGACTGGCCCTTGAACCATATGAAGTCTATAGGACTCCATCTGATCCAAGTAAGCCAAAAGCCCAGAAATCTAAAACCATTTTTGAGAATAAGTAAAGAAAACTGGTTTAAAGAAGTGTAGAAAAACATGTTTGAAATCAAGGTTTTTAAATAACTAAGCCGAATGTGCATTTGAAAACCGTACAGTCTTTTCTAAAATTTTCGGCAGAGTTTCTCTTGTAAAACTGGCCCCGAATGGGGTACAACATGAATAACAATATATAAAATGATAAAGGCATCCCCAAGCGGGAGCTAGCTCTTCGTCAATCGACGGTCACAACCACACGATGATATGATAATATACAACGCCAAGTGGCGAGGATCAAAATCAAGGAAAGCTCAAAAAGCAGCAAGAAAACCGCAATACTACTAAGCGCGACTCTAAGGTCGAATAATACTACACTGTCTCTAAGTCTGAAAGAATATACAAGTTTTTGGTTGATGGACAATTTCTAGATACAATGAAATACATGAATAAAATGGTGATTCTTGATGCGAAAGAATCCACCTACCAAAGCAAATCACCCGCAAGAAGGTAGTGTGCCAGAAATGCCGCAATGAAACCTGTACGGCAGAACCTGCAAGGACTGTGGCACAACGGGGGTGAGTTGCCAACTCGTGAATAGAAATATCTACAAGCAGAAACCGAATGCAAGACATAAACCTAAGTCAACGATCAGTAATACAATCCACAAGAGTGCATCTGAGTGTAATAAGGTGGCAAGGTAACATCTAATCATGTATGTAGTGCCAGGTACTCAGGTAATAACATGTCATCAGTGTAAGGTATGCCTGCATGAGGTAAGTATGATGAAATATCAATGATATCAATACACATATATTAGCGTCCCATACCACTAATATTGGTGTAAGGGTATATATAACAGCGCCCTCATACCCTGTTATATATACAAATGAAGTATGACAAGTGTAAATCCAGTCTGTATATGATCCATGTCTGTATATATGTGGAACCCGTCCACCTGTCACCCACTGACAGTAAGCATCATGTATGCAAGTATGAGGATATAAACAATATCATGGAAAACATCATGAAACCCGTGCCAAGCATCGACACGTAAATCCTCATCCATATGGGGCTCCGTCTGCGGTATCGGCCCTCGGCCCCGGCAGCACGAGTCAACCCATGTCCATCTCTGGGCTCCGTCTGCGGTAGCGGCCCGTCGGCCCCCGGCAGTACGCCCATCTCTCGGCTCCAGGCGGTATCCCCCGGATATCCGCCGAGCTCAAATACAATCACCGGTAGGTACTCGCCCGCCTCCAGGCTCAATCGGCATAACCCATCGATCATCTCGCCGAGGGGAACCATACCGGGCCCACCACGAACCCGCAAACGGATCATCACTCCTCGAATCGGGTTTCAAGCACACGTCTCAGCACCGAGAAAACGCGTGGTGGACGCACCCAAATATCATATCACGAGGTACCGGGTTTTCATAAAAGAACATCTTTTCTTAAATAATCCCACGGTCCTCAAAATCAGAAATCACATGAAAATCCACATCAAGAAGTAAATCCAATGCAATGTGCTATGCAATCAATCCATGATGTATGCGACATGTAAAGAGAGATAATCATATCGGAAATCATGCAACATGGAATAGTAATGTACATATGTCGGGAGGAACCGCTCCTTTAGAATGAATCAGTTTAAAGAATATCTTGCGGTCCTCAATCTCAATCAAGTCAGAATCATCTATGTTTGTGTACAGGTACATGTGTACAATATGCCAAGCAGTAATCATATCATGAATGCAACAGTACTACAGTGTAGTGGCATGGCAATTATCGATGATGAAGTGTGTGAGCCGGAAAATAGTGTACGTGAAACATACGCATCATCGATAATGGTGCTGGTGTCCTAACAGCATGATAATAATATAACAATGAACATATGCCAGCAATGCGAATAGCAGGAAAATGCAGATATCTAGTAGTCAACACCACAGTGAAGTATCTACTATGCAAACTACATCTAAGTATCCGGTCAATCAGGAGGGGTAGGTGTGGAAACCACCTAAATCTGAGTCGATACATGTATAAAAGTATATAGTCGGTGATCTCGCCTCAATGTCATATCATAAGATATCCTCGAGTTATGAGTGCGGATCTATCATCAATATCGGCTCGTACGGTAAATCATCGTACGGCATCCCCATAGCTGGGTAGGAGTCAGTATCTCACTGTCTCATCACATAACAGATATCACCATCGTCAGATCATATAGTCTGGAGTACTACTCTATGTCTAGTACAAAACGGTAACCTCAGTAAGTATGCATGCGGGGGTAAACACATATCCCAAGCCCGCAAGAATCACAAGTCATATCCCACATATGAATCGTATAAAATCACCGATCCCAGGGCACCCAGCCCACATCATCGACTCATCTCCAAAGTCATCACATATCATCAATCACAGTGCAAGTACAAGTGATAAGCAAGGGTGTGTGTAGGTGTAATTCTACCCTAGGGTTCGCGACTATGAACTACACTAGTCACTTCTAACCCTACATTATCCACAATACACCTAATATCACAATAAACTACATAGTAATCTATCTACGGACTGCGGGGGTGCTATACGCCATCCACCCGACTTCCCCCTGTAGATATAATCTACTCACCTTGCATCACCAATTGCGGACGTCACCACGTATTTGCTTGTCGTCCCGAAGTCTTCATGGGTACCTACACATCAAAATATCGTATATGCGCATTAAAACCAAATCCAATCTAAAACGGCGCATGAAATCCAAAACGATACGATAAGGGGCCTATAGGTGAGAACCTATGGCACGCCTTCAAAACCATCAATAAATCCTCTACATCGTCGTATAAACGACAATTAGTCGAGGCAAAACACATTCCACCATTTCAGAATCAAAAATACGGAATACGGAAACACGAATCCAAAATAGCAACTTAGGATATATGTCCCAGATTTCACCCTAGATAGAATCTGTCAAAACTAGAAGTACCCTGGGTCAACACTAGAGGAACAGGGGCTGTGCACAGAAAACGAGGAGAATGGCTAAGTATGCTAAGTCAAAGTCCACCTCTCTCTCTCACCTACCCTCATCATTATATTTTCCTTTCTTTTCCTTTTCTTTTAAAATCCAAACCTTCTCACATCAATAGTAATCCCAAAAGAAAACCATGGCTAGAAAAATGCACAAGTGTAGAAAAAGTGATACGTGTAAGTTTTGCACAAGATTGCCAAAAAACCCGATTAGCGATTTTAATCGCGATTAGCACTAAATTATTGTCAAACTAATCACAAAAACTTAAAAATGCCATAATCCACTAATTTACCCTATTTTAGAATTTTCCATAATTTTTCATAATTTTTTCTAACATTTTTCCTATTTATTTGCATTTAATATTAAAATAATCAATAAAATAATATTAAATTATAAAAATTCCCAAAATTAATATTTTATATTTTTGAAAATGTTACAATCTACCCCCCTTAAAGAAATTCGGTCCCCGAATTTTAAATTTAAACCCCCAGATACAAAAACATCTCAGTAATAAACCAAAGTCGTCGGGGCTCCGAAATCATCAACACATAGAACGTCACAGCGCAATGCATGCGCAAGGGTACTGAGCAGATAACTCGAAAACAAAACTCCGTCAAGCATCCCGCAATCATCGGAGTCAATGTAAAAAAAACACAATGTCAAATCCAATACAAAACCGATATGATATGGATCGGAACTACACATGTAGACATCCAATCTAAACATAACACCATCCTGTGCATCTGGTGCGCACTGAAATCAAAAAAAAATCCATATATGTGCTAAACAGGTGCACAAAACAACATCCAAGTGCAACGGGTGTGCACGAAGCATCTGTCATGGGCATCGTATGTGCCTGACAGCAAAATAAATCAGGTGCATGTGACAATGCACGAAGAATCCCGATTTAGCGCATCTGGCGTGCACCAAAATCGTATCTAAAAACATGCGCCCAACATGCGCGAAAATCCAAACCGGTGCATCCATCGTGCACGAATGAAAATCTAAACCCTGCGCACTCAACATGCACGGAAATCACGAAATCCAATAGCAAACACCGAACAGGCGTAAAGCACATCGCCAGCACGGAGTGCAAAAATCAACCATCAAAATCCGGGTCAAAATCAACGATATAATGCGGCTCAAACCAAAATCAGGGTACCGCAAGGAAAATCTCACAACCGTGTGCATCAGCGTGCACGAATCAAAGCCTAACACTAAAATGCATGAAAACTCTGCGCAAAATATATAAATATCCAGTGGGTGCATGAAACCAATATCATGAAACTCAGTCACCAAAACTAGATCGTGCAAATAGAACGCCCAAAATACCGAAATCCAAAATGACGGATACGTGATAATCGAATCACAAAATCACAAATCATAAATACCGTCTTCGGTAGTTTCTCCTTCAAGGTCGAGAAGGAGTCAGTGTAATCCACTGCTAGCAGCGCAGGATATCTACCTGCCTCTTGCTCACGGTCTGGCGTCTTCTGACTCTCTAGGTCCTTATCTTCTCTGCGGATTACCTATCACGCGGTCAATCGGCTCATCGGCCCTGTCAGGTGTGCTAACGGGGACGATTCCGTTCTGGCACTTTTCTGGTCACCTCTCGGTCAAACCTCACGACCACTCGTAAGGCAGCATATCACTGACGTCGGTCTCTGGCTATCTGAATGCACGTCACACATCTGATCCTGGGTGCAAACATCATTGCAGCAATGTCCTGAAAGGAATCCTGCTCAAGGTCTCTTCCAATCATGCCTATGCCGATCTGTACAGAGGCTGGCTCTCTTGTACTATCTCTTCTCGCTGGAAAGACATCTGTGTCCTCAGCACAACATTTCTCGGAAATTGGTCACATCCCAACGTTTCTGTAAGCATATCAGGTCTCTAGTTTCGACAGGAAGCAATGACAGCTCGTCAGTGTCTCACACGAACCTCTGGTTCCACTTGTCTCCATCGTCGTCCACTATGACGTCACGCCAAGCTACTATACACTGCACTGCTCTCGGCCACGGTCAATCTGAAGTCTCTCACACGGACTCGAAATCGCGTACTCTGTAGCTTCATCATTCTGTAGCAGATGTCAGGCCGAACTGGTCCTCGGAAACACGTCCCAACCATCGGAGGAATACTCATCACTCGTCCGTCCTTGATCCATTCGCAACGCATCTGGGTAAGTTCCTTTATCCGAACTTGGTCAACTACCTCGTCGACAATGCCGAACTCTGGCCTGCTGGGTGTGCGCAACACGACCACTCCTGGTCTAGGTCTTCTCGTATCGTACTCCAGAAAGGTCCTGCCGAGGTTCCTTTCTCAAATCTCAATCCTGCCGAAATGCCCGGAAGTCATCATCCAATGCTGAAGCTAAAGCTTATTCCGGAACGGCTGCATACCTATCGCGCTTCTTTCTGGAAGGTATATCCATATACCACGCCTCTGGGTGCGTATAACATCTCTGATGTCGGCGGAGTGGGACGTCATCTCGTCGAAATATCTTGCGAAATCTTTTCTTCACTCTGCATCAGTGTCGACTGATTCGGACTCGTCTCATCATGGCTGCACGAACTGCGCTCCGACGGCTATGCTCGCACCTGGAGTCTCCCAAGCAGTGTCCCATCACGATATCCGAAAGATGTCGAACCATCCGATCGACTCGTTAGATCCTCATAATCCCCCAAGAGCTCACATCTCGGGTATAGTTTAATAGTATCGAGTACATGCCACAGCGTCGGTGGTCCAGCCGTAGAAGGGCAAACCCAAGCCTCACTAATGGCGCCGCGGAACCGCCGTAAACCCTAAGGTTCCAAGGCTGTCACACGGTCATTAAGTCGAGTTAGGGTTTCATTCTTCTAGAGGGTCCATAGAATCACCTGCATGTCTTTCCGTATACTTTAAACTTGGAAAATAGGCTCCTGACATTCGATCGTCTCAATCGACTCTCAACGAATCTGCGTGAAGTCGTCTCTAGCTGGAATCAATCCACCTGATGACCTCGCATCGGGGTAAGCGAACTCACCACGCGTCCTAGTCATCCATCCTCGGTGACTAGCAACTCGCTATCATCTCTCTAAGAACATGCTCATGCTGCAGTAGCTCCAATCATCTGGGCGATATCTCATCATTTGCAGCAACAACTGGCTCATATGCCTGTACGCCGAACAACGCCTCAATCCTCCAGAAAAGGCAATACATAAGCGGTCATCTCTGAATCAGCCTGCTCTAGATCTGAGTAAGACTCTCCACACTGGAAATCTTCAACTCAACTGGGCCCGCTCTGGCGCAAAATCGGACGAATCACCTTCGTCTCTCAAATCGGGTAGACTAGCTATCATCTGTCGCATAACTGCCTGAAAGCTCCGGCAATCTCAGCTCGTAAGCTCCGAAAGCAACACCCTGTCAATCTCAGCGACAGCTGGTCCATCTGTCTGCACGGTAGGCGACATCACCATCTCTGAGGTATGCTGTACATCAACAGTCCTCTCTCAACTGGCAGCTCTAACAAAGGCCCGATCATCCGGTGCAAGACCAAGCACTCGCCTCCACTAGAGGTCACAATCACCAACACTAACTCGAGACGTTCCCATGTCACCAGAAAACACAAAGGTCGGCCCTCGTACCAAACGAGCTCACACCGGCCGTAACCCTAGCAGCAGCCCAAACGGCGCTCAAACACGGTGACAGGAATCTCAATCGAGTATCAAAGAGAGCACATCAGTGGCAAGAAGGGAAACAACAGATCCAAAGTGGATACATGATCATAGGAAGGAACAGTATCAATGAAGGTATGATCATGAAACTAATAGAATCGGGGATCTCAAATGGATGAATAATCCTGGATATAAAGAGAATCACTGATCTCGAAAGTATGTACAATCTAAGGTTCCTTAAGCGGAGTGGCGTGTCGTAAGTATGCCGCGGAACATACCAACGGTACGTCACTCTACTTTAGTCACCAAATCCATCAACCAAGGGTCATCCTAAAACGACGAAAGTTCGGGTTTACACCCCCTCGACCAAGTCTAAGTTCCGTAAGGTCAAGCCTAAGTTCCGTATATAAACAACTCCCTAGGCTCCACATAGTCAAACTTAGACTCGAACCAAGGTCAACCTAGCGCTCTGATACCAACTTTGTCACGACCCGAAAGAGCACGTGACTGGCCCTTGAACCATATGAAGTCTATAGGACTCCATCTGATCCAAGTAAGCCAAAAGCCCAGAAATCTAAAACCATTTTTGAGAATAAGTAAAGAAAACTGGTTTAAAGAAGTGTAGAAAAACATGTTTGAAATCAAGGTTTTTAAATAACTAAGCCGAATGTGCATTTGAAAACCGTACAGTCTTTTCTAAAATTTTCGGCAGAGTTTCTCTTGTAAAACTGGCCCCGAATGGGGTACAACATGAATAACAATATATAAAATGATAAAGGCATCCCCAAGCGGGAGCTAGCTCTTCGTCAATCGACGGTCACAACCACACGATGATATGATAATATACAACGCCAAGTGGCGAGGATCAAAATCAAGGAAAGCTCAAAAAGCAGCAAGAAAACCGCAATACTACTAAGCGCGACTCTAAGGTCGAATAATACTACACTGTCTCTAAGTCTGAAAGAATATACAAGTTTTTGGTTGATGGACAATTTCTAGATACAATGAAATACATGAATAAAATGGTGATTCTTGATGCGAAAGAATCCACCTACCAAAGCAAATCACCCGCAAGAAGGTAGTGTGCCAGAAATGCCGCAATGAAACCTGTACGGCAGAACCTGCAAGGACTGTGGCACAACGGGGGTGAGTTGCCAACTCGTGAATAGAAATATCTACAAGCAGAAACCGAATGCAAGACATAAACCTAAGTCAACGATCAGTAATACAATCCACAAGAGTGCATCTGAGTGTAATAAGGTGGCAAGGTAACATCTAATCATGTATGTAGTGCCAGGTACTCAGGTAATAACATGTCATCAGTGTAAGGTATGCCTGCATGAGGTAAGTATGATGAAATATCAATGATATCAATACACATATATTAGCGTCCCATACCACTAATATTGGTGTAAGGGTATATATAACAGCGCCCTCATACCCTGTTATATATACAAATGAAGTATGACAAGTGTAAATCCAGTCTGTATATGATCCATGTCTGTATATATGTGGAACCCGTCCACCTGTCACCCACTGACAGTAAGCATCATGTATGCAAGTATGAGGATATAAACAATATCATGGAAAACATCATGAAACCCGTGCCAAGCATCGACACGTAAATCCTCATCCATATGGGGCTCCGTCTGCGGTATCGGCCCTCGGCCCCGGCAGCACGAGTCAACCCATGTCCATCTCTGGGCTCCGTCTGCGGTAGCGGCCCGTCGGCCCCCGGCAGTACGCCCATCTCTCGGCTCCAGGCGGTATCCCCCGGATATCCGCCGAGCTCAAATACAATCACCGGTAGGTACTCGCCCGCCTCCAGGCTCAATCGGCATAACCCATCGATCATCTCGCCGAGGGGAACCATACCGGGCCCACCACGAACCCGCAAACGGATCATCACTCCTCGAATCGGGTTTCAAGCACACGTCTCAGCACCGAGAAAACGCGTGGTGGACGCACCCAAATATCATATCACGAGGTACCGGGTTTTCATAAAAGAACATCTTTTCTTAAATAATCCCACGGTCCTCAAAATCAGAAATCACATGAAAATCCACATCAAGAAGTAAATCCAATGCAATGTGCTATGCAATCAATCCATGATGTATGCGACATGTAAAGAGAGATAATCATATCGGAAATCATGCAACATGGAATAGTAATGTACATATGTCGGGAGGAACCGCTCCTTTAGAATGAATCAGTTTAAAGAATATCTTGCGGTCCTCAATCTCAATCAAGTCAGAATCATCTATGTTTGTGTACAGGTACATGTGTACAATATGCCAAGCAGTAATCATATCATGAATGCAACAGTACTACAGTGTAGTGGCATGGCAATTATCGATGATGAAGTGTGTGAGCCGGAAAATAGTGTACGTGAAACATACGCATCATCGATAATGGTGCTGGTGTCCTAACAGCATGATAATAATATAACAATGAACATATGCCAGCAATGCGAATAGCAGGAAAATGCAGATATCTAGTAGTCAACACCACAGTGAAGTATCTACTATGCAAACTACATCTAAGTATCCGGTCAATCAGGAGGGGTAGGTGTGGAAACCACCTAAATCTGAGTCGATACATGTATAAAAGTATATAGTCGGTGATCTCGCCTCAATGTCATATCATAAGATATCCTCGAGTTATGAGTGCGGATCTATCATCAATATCGGCTCGTACGGTAAATCATCGTACGGCATCCCCATAGCTGGGTAGGAGTCAGTATCTCACTGTCTCATCACATAACAGATATCACCATCGTCAGATCATATAGTCTGGAGTACTACTCTATGTCTAGTACAAAACGGTAACCTCAGTAAGTATGCATGCGGGGGTAAACACATATCCCAAGCCCGCAAGAATCACAAGTCATATCCCACATATGAATCGTATAAAATCACCGATCCCAGGGCACCCAGCCCACATCATCGACTCATCTCCAAAGTCATCACATATCATCAATCACAGTGCAAGTACAAGTGATAAGCAAGGGTGTGTGTAGGTGTAATTCTACCCTAGGGTTCGCGACTATGAACTACACTAGTCACTTCTAACCCTACATTATCCACAATACACCTAATATCACAATAAACTACATAGTAATCTATCTACGGACTGCGGGGGTGCTATACGCCATCCACCCGACTTCCCCCTGTAGATATAATCTACTCACCTTGCATCACCAATTGCGGACGTCACCACGTATTTGCTTGTCGTCCCGAAGTCTTCATGGGTACCTACACATCAAAATATCGTATATGCGCATTAAAACCAAATCCAATCTAAAACGGCGCATGAAATCCAAAACGATACGATAAGGGGCCTATAGGTGAGAACCTATGGCACGCCTTCAAAACCATCAATAAATCCTCTACATCGTCGTATAAACGACAATTAGTCGAGGCAAAACACATTCCACCATTTCAGAATCAAAAATACGGAATACGGAAACACGAATCCAAAATAGCAACTTAGGATATATGTCCCAGATTTCACCCTAGATAGAATCTGTCAAAACTAGAAGTACCCTGGGTCAACACTAGAGGAACAGGGGCTGTGCACAGAAAACGAGGAGAATGGCTAAGTATGCTAAGTCAAAGTCCACCTCTCTCTCTCACCTACCCTCATCATTATATTTTCCTTTCTTTTCCTTTTCTTTTAAAATCCAAACCTTCTCACATCAATAGTAATCCCAAAAGAAAACCATGGCTAGAAAAATGCACAAGTGTAGAAAAAGTGATACGTGTAAGTTTTGCACAAGATTGCCAAAAAACCCGATTAGCGATTTTAATCGCGATTAGCACTAAATTATTGTCAAACTAATCACAAAAACTTAAAAATGCCATAATCCACTAATTTACCCTATTTTAGAATTTTCCATAATTTTTCATAATTTTTTTCTAACATTTTCCTATTTATTTGCATTTAATATTAAAATAATCAATAAAATAATATTAAATTATAAAAATTCCCAAAATTAATATTTTATATTTTTGAAAATGTTACAGACAATATCCGTACAGTCCGGTCCGTTTGTCTATGAGCATCGCATGGCGGGCCTAGGGGGTTGGTAAAAGTCAAACCCCCAAAAGCGGTACAAGTCGTGTCGGAGATCAGCCCAGAACACCCTGAGATACTACTGGAATACCTACCAGTAAATCTCCTGCCTTGGCCAAGGACTTTTCATGTACTGGCTCTCCTAGACATAGCGCGACCTCACCCCCAATACCGGGAGAGACGAACCCCTGCAGATCCGCTCATTGCCTCCATGTGGCTCGGGACTGTACCCAACTAAAACCTGTTTGCACGTCTCCTTTGAGCGTGGTAGGGTAGTAATCAAAGTACAGTGGGAACTCACACGAGACAAATGACGATCTCAGGTCGATGAACTAACCTGTATACATGTCACCTGGAAACTGCTATCTGACGTCAGGTATAATACCAACTAGCAGGTTCCCGGCGAGTCCTGTCCGGTGTACTCATAACCCAATGAGCACCTGTATACATCTTAGGTGAACCAACTGACACCAGTGGCTTGTGAAACCGGCCACCGCCCCTCGTCAGGATCTCGACTGTATACACTAGTCTACTCTGGAGTATCGATGTCCTGTCTCGAAACTCCCACGACTAGGGACCTTTTAAGGATGTGCTTATAGACCCCAGCTCCCACGTATATGATCGCCCTCATACTGCTGGTAGTCAAGCAAGAATCCTAGGGGCTCTATCAACGTGTAATAGCGACCTGTAAGGTCACCTAAAGCAGTACACGATGATAAAGATAAACCAGATAGCATACTATCATCTTGAGTAATACTGTCCTACCGGTATAGGTCCTCCCTCAATCATTGCAATCACGTGCCTGTGATCCAATAATTGACTCTGATGGCACTATCTCCAACAATCTCCCACTTTCACTCAAGGCTAATTATTGCGATGTCGCATACTCACAGCCCGTGTGATACCGAACACCCAACTCCTCTACTAGTCTGTCTCACAAAGCCCGTTCGCGAAACTATTGCGTTCGAGGAATAGCCTCGGTGAGTGGATCCGCTCTAATGTTTCTTTCTATGTCTCTCTATATCTCAAGTTCGCAGAGAAAGCCATCTCCCGAAATGAGCAATACCTGTCTTAGAATGTGTCTGGATGTCTGATGGGACCTAGCTCATAAATGAACCCCAAATCCAAACTTTTTAGACTGTATCGTCAACTGAACTTAATCGGTATCCTGCGCCATGCCTCCCTCAGTATCCCCTTGGACCACCTGTCCAAAATACTGCCCCTCGTCAGAAGGAAAACTATAACTCTGACAACCACTCTGTCATCCAGGTCACCTTGGAAGCCTGGAACGATAACCGTCACCTAAATGAGGCTGACGCTATCATATCCCTAGAACATTCACTTATGTTCTAAAACTGCTTCCGAATGTTTCTCCAGGATTGGATCAATATCGGCTTATTGCATCTATTGCAAAAACAACATCTGGTGTGGTACTTGACATCTCATGATTGACTCAATTGCCTAAGCAAGTGATCTTCCAATCATGCACATCCTTCTCCCCTTTAGTCTGTAAGACACCTTAAGAGAGGGTGACTCCATCACCTGTAGGTATACTACCGTGTCAGGAGTCGTCCATTCTAAATACTCTTAGAATGCTGTCTAAGTATCCAGATTGGAATACTACCCAAATCTAGATCTAAAACCATAGATCCAGTAACCAGAATGTCTGATATAATATCCAAGTCCCTTTGTGGAGAAACCACTGTGTGACAACCAAAGTATAACCGATCGTAGTATAAGAACTTCACTTCCTACTCTGTATATATCATCCAAATACCAGGACATCACACCCTACTACCTTCTTAACAGATCCATCCCCTATTCTGATGAAGTCAAACCTATGACTGTCATATCAGAAATAGATGATCTATCTCCGCTATATCTGCTTTAGTCTATAAATAGACATAAGCCACTTGTCCACCATGCTTCCGCTGCTCCCACTGACTACGACAACCCTCTGGCAGAGTCATATAGACGTACACTTCTAAAGCTAATTCAGAACGACGCTATACTCATCCTCCTGCCGGGTCTCACAGTCTGGAACAACGGCAATGGAAAGTCTGGGTAAACAAGAACCTCCCTGTCACCGTCCTTGAGCATACTGAAGTACCTCTCGAGTGCCTGAGGTTACCCATCATATCTGCGGAGTGGCTAATAGAATGTCAAACTAGATTGAATCTTTAGGTTGTTATCAAATCTTCAATAATCGTTTGCGGTTCTGGAATCACTTCCAGTTCTACCATACTCCCACTACTGTTTTCTGAAGAAAAAAATCCATTTTTATTAAAACTGTGGCGAGTCAAGAACAATATCACTATTGATCTTCCAGATGGTAGAAAATCAACCCTCGTCATAGCCCGGGTCAACCCACAAACAGCCATTACAGAAACGTGCCTTGAGTCATCCAGTGTCTGGTTTTAAGCATAAGCCGGACAACTCCCCATACCTTAACATCGTTAAGATATGAACTGTTCTATATCCAATATAGAAACAGAGGCACTGATTTAATTGAACTAGATTCAAATCATGCAGCTGTCTCCAGTGCATGTCAACTAAATGGAAGGAGGCCGATCAGCGTTACTCAACTTAGGAATACTTCCAATTATGGGTAACCTGAAAGAGAAGCAAGTTCTTTTAATCATTACTATTAACTGAATACCACACACAAGTATCTACATCTTCGATCACCTTGAAGAATCCTGATACTTGCAATACTTGGTTCTCTACTTTATTCATATACCTATAACTTCTCAAAACTTGGACCTTGGGTTTCTACGAAACACCTGTCTAAAAACTAGATAAGTCATAAATAAACCGAATATAGTACGAGAACCAACCCCTCTGTCCTAATGGACACTGGACAACATACAATACTCTATATAAGTCCCTTGAGTCTAATAACTCACTCCCTGTGTGTCGTAGGTTGAAAACTGTACTATGGTTATGAAGAATTACACCGCTGTTTAATGCTCCTTACCTAACCATCCACTGATATAGGTAAATGTCATAGACATAATTTCAAAAAGGTATATCTCACTCTATGAAAATAGACGTACAGATATATCAATTTGAAATTGGTGCATAATAGCGGATATTCAAAATCAAATATTTGCCGTCCGGCAAACAACCCAGGTGACTTTCTCAAACATCACCGATTACAACGAATCCCGATATAATGAGGATGATCACCCAATTCCCAATAACTTACTCCCACTCATCATCTGTAAAACCATAAAGATGTGAGAATCATACCTGGTAATACATACCCTGGAGCAAGTGTCTAATTGGGAAATCAGTTTTCTTTTAACAGTACACGGTGAAATTGAAACATTGAAATGTTTCGTAGGGGTATCCTGGTATTCCTAGTAAAGCCTCTTCCATTATCCAGATTCACAACTGTAACCGTATAATTCTATACCATCTCTCCAAATGTAGGGTTACTAGGCACACTCAAGAGGTTCCACAAGGCATCTACCATGCCAAATTCAAATTTTTATGTGCCTAACAACTCTATGCAAGATCGTTAACTAGAGATTAGGCGAAACTACAAGCATGCAAACTGCTTTGCTACTAAGTGAAAGGGATTACAACCTTTGTAGATCCGGTCCTCCACTTCTAAAGCTCCGTGTTGACGTCCCTCCGCTGCGATCATCGGAATCCCGGACTCTAGCGTTGGTTTCGTCAGAGAAATAAGCGGGCTAGGTCGTTGACTTCGAGGCCGAAGATGATCTACATCGGGGAGACTCAAACTCAAGCTATTCCTTCACTTGGTCAAAAACTTTGTGAAGAGAACACCCTATACAACGTGGCAAGTGGTAGAGGATGAAGAAATAGGAAGTGGGTTCACTTTAGAATTGGATTTCTCACTCTTTTTCTCATGGCACCATTGGAGCTAGCAAGCTTTTGTGGAGCTTGATGAAGAAGAAGAAGAAGAAAAGAATTCAAAGAATAATATGAAACTTATCCTTTTAATTATGGAACCATGGTTGAGTTAAGCCCTCATGCTTAACTCATGTAGAGAATTAACCAAAGCATTAGGTTAAGGGTTGGGTTAACTAATATCTTGAACAAATGACAAAAGAGTTGACTTTGTCAATGTTTATCAAGCTTCATGAAGCTTGATAACTTTGACCAAAGTCTTACTCTTTTGTTATTTGTTAGGAAAATAGTAAACCCTAATTTAACCTTGATTTGGTTCAAATCTCATACACACAACTTGTTTGTATCATCAAGCATGATACAAACATGTACACTTGCATATATCACATATAAACAATGTACACAAACTAGTGAGAAAATCAAACTTAAGTGAACCAATACTAGTTAAAGTAATATAATATATCAAATATATAATTATACATTAAATCATTAAATCAACACTTGATTTAACGATCCGGTCATATTGCATATAACCGACTAATATCAATAGTAACAACCGAATCAACACTTAATCCGATAACCCGGCTATATCGCATATAACCGAGCAATGTCACAAATCGCGAGAATAGAATACAATATCACATACTGGTATTATTCTCGGTCCCGCACATATCTCATATGCGCTCCTATTTCGTTTCGCTTGAGCTAGGAAACCCCTGTGTAGGACTCTAAAGACTCGTCAATACGCCAGCAGTAGGTGATGATCATATCAAACACCCACAAGCCACAAGCGGTCTGCTAAACGTAACGGCCACCTGGGTATTGAGCGATCAGAAGATCAACGAGCAAGCCTCCTCACACTCCTGTGAATCCAATCAGTAACACTTCCGTACAGTCCGGTCTCTTCGTCTGATATGTCGCATATCTTGTCTAGGGGTGGTAAATGTCAGACCCCAATAACTCGATAAGTCGTGTCGATATGAGACTCATAACGGGTCGAGAAACTACCGGTAACACTTACCAGTAAATCCCTAAAGCAGCCTTGGCCAAGGACTTCCTGTTATAGCCAATCGAGCACAGCGCAACATCAACTCCCTATACCAGGAGAGACGAAACCCCTCCTATCGCTCATTGCCTCCATGTGATTCGGGACTATACCCAAAAACCACCGTTTTGCACGCCCTATTGGACGTGATAAGGTAGAAATCAAAGCACAGTGGGAATCACACAAGACTCTATGACGATCTCGGGTATACAGACTAACCTGTACCAGTGTCACCAGAGAGCTGCCATCTGACGTAAGGTATAATACCATCTGGGAGTTCTCGGCGAGTTCGTCCAGTGTACCCAGTCTCCACTGAGCACCTGTATATCATCTCTGATGTCAAACACCAATGGATATGGGATCATCCATCGCCCATCTATATGGGTCGAGAAGGTATACGCTAGTCTACTCTGGTATATCGATGCCCCGTCTCGATACACCCACGACTAGGGACTTTGAAGGATGTACTTATAGACTATCATGTCCCCACTAGTATGATCCGCATCATAGTCAAGGTAGTCAAGTACACATCCTAAGGGCTTTACCAACATGTAACAGAGAGACAATCAGTGTACACGTTAAGGTAAAGAGTAACTAGATAGCATACTATCATATCGAGCAAGAAAGTCATCCCTATATATGTCCAAACATCCACTACAATATACATCATCTGTATAGTAATGGCCTCTAGGGCATACATATAACTAACACCAAATCCCTTTATATATCTTTAGTCATTACCTTCTGTACACCCTCTTAGGCTAAATGGTTTTCTTCCTTCCCTACCGTTCGGCACCAGCCTATGGTTTGGAAGAAGACTATCCAATAAGCATAATGGGTGTACTGTCCTAATCCTAGGAGCACTCGCAATGCGAGAGAAGGTGAAGATAAAAGACAACCGAATAAACCTTATTCCTATTTCTCCTGAATCAGAATCCATCCCCGAACTGGAACAAGTTCCGTTCGAGTTCGTCTATAACCATACGATGGAGTATCCAATAAACTGTGAATCTTCGTAGTGATACGGAGTATTTTGGAGAAATACAAAGGTGATTTTAGGATTGGCGAAGAAATACTTGGTTTGGTCGTGAATATCAGTCGCAATTTACTTTGCCCTCTTACTAATCCCTTGATATGTCTTTACTTAATACCTTCTGTATACCATCGTTATGCTAATTGGTTTTTTTCATTCCCTACCGTTCGGCACCAGCCTAAGGTTTGGAAGAAGACTATCCAATTTGCGTAATAGGTGTACTATCTCCTAAACCAAGGAGTACTCGCAACCTGAGAGAAGGTAAAAGGAAAAGACAACTGAATAGTCCTATCCGTTTCCTCCAGAACCGGAAACCATCCTCGAATAAATTCCTTCGAGTTCGTATATAACCATACGATGGTTTTGTCTAATGGAAGTGAATGTTCGTAGTAATACGGGGTGTCCTGGAGAAAAGGGTAAAAGTAAGAGTGGCAATGAGGTATGCAACTCTGACAATCCAAAAGACAGTGTTTAAGAAGGTTCGGTTAATTTTGGTCACTGAGTCATAGTCTAGGGTCGGGTCATGGTCGCTGCCAAGAAAGAGAGAAAAGAAACACTCAGCGTGCACTCTAACCTAGATCAGAATGGTTACCAATTTATCTAATCTGGAAACCTCCCACTGTACCGTCAAATTCTCCTCCAAACCTGAAAGAAGAATTAGTCGGGATCACCCGAGGAGTAAACCAACTCATCAGTGGGAATCGGGATCCAACTATCATCGCATGATAACGTGATGGACTTCGCTCACGTTATCACACTCCAGAAGGTATGCGCATATCTGGCAAGTTTCAGTTTCTTTAGAAACTCCCGATGTGATTTTTGCCCCATGCTCTTATGACCTTGACGAAGGCCAACAAATCATAAGTCACATGTCAAGTTCTACTCGTCATTCTCCAGGTTAATTTGAACCCACCCGTACAAGCCCTTGACTTTGGCCAACAAGGCTATACGACTGTCCCAAACCAACGCATCTATCTATGATGCAGAAAGGTAACCAACAGCTACCATACACTATGCCTTGACTAAGGCCAACAAACATAACATGAATACTACGTGCTACCCGTCTGAAACGGCGGAGGGCTACGAATGGTTTCTGACGAAAAACCTTTAACGTAATGAACTTGATATCGTTGAAGGAACTGGATAGCTTTTATAAAAATATAGTGGCGAGAACCTTTGCTAAAGAGGTCACTCCCGGTGAAGGGATCTCGGCTCTTTCCCGGTAGAATGAGGTGCAGGATATTCCAACTGTATACCACGATGCAAAGCAAAAGTAAACGACTATAGTGAAGTTATTTCCCTGACGCAAACTTCTGTCCAAGGGGTCACTCCCGGTGAAGGGATCTCGGCCCTTGCCTCGTCGACTGAAGTGCTGGATATTCATAACCGAATACCACTGTGCAAAACAAAAGAGAACGCCCTTAAAATAACAGCTTTTTTTTTTTGAAAAAGTGTTCCAACAACATCAGAATAGGTTTGTTTTAGCTTGCATTGATCCGAATCAACGCAGTCCCATCAATTGATCACACCAATAAAGAACGAAAATAATGACGTACGTATATGCCATCCGCATTCGCCACTGGGTCCCGTCATTACCCGTTAGGTTAGTTAACTAACGACAGAGCAGGGACTGGACTAGCGCGGATGCAAAACATATACAACATCTACTAGTATATATATCAATATATAATATTTCGCTCAAGGCGCGATAAAAAGCAACATCACAGAAATGTAATAAGCATCACAGAACAATACAGATATCTGGAATCCCCAGGTTTCACAGAGCCGCTACTAAAACCCGACGTTCCCCTGGTCGTGTGGATAGCCTGTGTAATGAAATCCTAGACCCCTACGGGCGCGGCAAGTTACCCGCCAAAATCTGAAGCGAGGCAGCCCCCTTCAGCAACGTGAATGGACCACCCAGCACTTCACGGAATCCGGTAACTTGGGCACCCCTCCTGGGTCAACCTGTACCCCCTACGAGTGCGGCGAATAGCCCGCCAATTCTAGAGTAAAGCCCCCTCTGTCTCAATGCCATGAGATGCGGGCCCGTTGCCCTCTAGAACCCGGCTATCCGTGCACCCCTCCGTGGGGTAATCCTAGTACAGAAAGTAAAATATACATACAACGGGTACATCGACCTCAACCTGGTCGTGCCCCAAAAGAATAATATACAAATAGGCAGTGACGGCAATCCACATGTCGGACGCTCGCCCCGTAATATCAAATGTACATATAAAATCAAACTGTACTAATATTGCATCCAGGCTACCCCCCACGACAAATCCGCAACATCACAGCACAACACATAACATCAACGTGAATGTCACGTTCGCAAATCCGTCTAACCGGGCTATAGCAGTTAGACAGGATTTACCGATCAAGTGACATTCACGGTCGCAGATATAATGTAAATACTGTGAACTAATGTGTTTAAAATTTTCGATCGATCAAATTTTCCTAAGTGGGCCCCCAAGCACTACTGTAGCACTTAAAGAAATTCTGGACCCAAACAGAACATTCCAAAACCCCAATTTCCCTGTACAAAGATCACTGTGCAAAAATGGTGCAGTGAAGGCACTGTACTGCGGCGGAACCGCGGCCAGAAGGGGGGTTTGGCCACGGTTCCGCGGTGGACCTAAGTATCACCTTACCAATTTTTCACAAAAGTCTTAACTTTCCCTGCACATGCTTCTGCAACACACTGAAAAAATTTTCGAGCCCAAAAAATTTTGACAGAAACCTGATGCTTATGAAAATGCGGTTTTGGAATTTTGTTCGATCGGAAATATAAACACACTAGACAAAGCTAGACTAGATTAATGGCGTGGCTCTGATACCAGTGTAAGTGCACGGTGCTGCCCCGGCCGTCAATCCGAGGCCAAAATGCGGAAGCGATACTTTACTTTAACTTTTAAACCGGCACCACCACGCACAAAAATCCCGGATCGGGCCATTAATCTAATCCTAGCTAACTAAAGAACGGGTAGAGAGATATACTGAGCGATCCGTGTCCTTCGGTCTTCTCGTCGTCGTCCCGATCTCCCCACGGAATCTCCGGTCTTCTCCTCCTCGCCGGAAGGGCACCACGTCGCCGGATTCTTTTACGGGCTCCCACCTCTGGACTGGGGCAACTCGAGCACGAAGTTGGCGAGCCGACGTGCCCAAGAGTTGCTGTAGAATAGTATAGAACTCTATGTGTCTCTAGAGGTTGAAGTTGCCATGTATATGGTGGAGCAAATGAACTGTATGGAGATGAATGATTTTGTAGCAAGCAAAAGAAAAATGTGATGAACATTTTTCCCATAACAAAAATGAAGAACCCCACCCTCACCCCCAGAATGTGGCCGGCCTCACTAGGAGAATGGAGAGAGAGAGCAAAGGTCAAGGGGTGGGAAAGCAACTCATACAAGCAAAAGGAAAATGATTATCATATGAAATGATGATCACAATCCAATCCAAAACCACTCCCATCATGAACAACCATGATGAACCAAAAGTCAAGCCATGATCAAAAGAAGAAGTCAAATGGTGGTGGAATTATCATGATACAACAATATGCAAATAACACCCTCCACTAACCAAATTTGCATGCTTGCAAATAAGCCCTCCTCCACCAATTTCCGGCCAAGGAAAGATACAAATGAAAATGGCCGAAACGGAAAGCAAACTGGCAACTTCAGAAAACTGATCCCGTAATAAATTACAGGAAAACCCCGCTACTGTATATACATACCCGTATTTGTATTCCGACCGAAACACAAATGCAATGAGACAAAATCTACACTGTACAATACTAGGATCCGGCTTAAACCAAAGCCCGCTAGTATTAACCGTCCGATCATGATCCGTGCAATACCGCACGTATCTGATCGAACCCTGCCATATCTCCATACGGCCTCTACAGCGTTTCGCCCGAAACTTGAGCAACTGTTTGTGGGGGACTCTAAAGACTCGTCAATACTTTGGTTGTGGATTTAACTACTAGCACGTCAGAGATATTAGCCATACGTAACGGGCAACCAGGTATTGACCGAAGGGGACGTCGATGGGCGAACTCATCCTGACACCCTACTGAGCCTGTCAGTGACAATATCCGTACAGTCCGGTCCGTTCGTCTATGAGCATCGCATGGCGGGCCTAGGGGGTTGGTAAAAGTCAGACCCCCAAAAACGGTACAAGTCATGTCGGAGATCAGCCCAGAACACCCTGAGATACTACTAGAATACCTACTAGTAAATCTCCTGCCTTAGTCAAGGACTTTTCATGTACTGGCTCTCCTAGACACAGCGCGACCTCACCCCCAATACCGGAAGAGACGAACCCCTGCAGATCCGCTCACTGCCTCCATGTGGCTCGGGACTCTACCCAACTAAAACCTGTTTGCACGTCTCCTTTGAGCGTGGTAGGGTAATAATCAACGTACAGTAGGAACTCACACGAGACAAATGACGATCTCAGGTCGATGAACTAACCTGTACACATGTCACCTGGGAACTGCTATCTGACGTCAGGTATAATACCAACTAGCAGGTTCCCGGCGAGTCCTGTCCGGTATACTCATAACCCAATGAGCACCTATATACATCTTAGGTGAACCAACTGACACCAGTGGCTTGTGAGACCGGCCACCGCCCCTCGTCGGGGTCTCGACTGTATACACTAGTCTACTCTGGAGTATCGATACCCTGTCTCGAAACTCCCACGACTAGGGACCTTTTAAGGATGTGCTTATAGACCCCAGCTCCCACGTATATGATCGCCCTCATACTGCTGGTAGTCAAGCAAGAATCCTAGGGGCTCTATCAACGTGTAATAGCGACCTGTAAGGTCACCTAAAGCAGTACACGATGATAAAGATAAACCAGATAGCATACTATCATCTTGAGTAAGACTGTCCTACCGGTATAGGTCCTCCCTCAATCAATGCAATCACGTGCCTGTGATCCAATAATTGACTCTGAGAGCATTATCTCCAACACCATTTGCACTAAAATAGACCCTTCCTATATGCAGTTTTGGCTAATTGTCACCTGGGGAAAGTCTGGGAGCATTTTGGTGTGTTTTAGGCGATGTTTTCCGTATTTTAAAATGCACTTTCTTGATATTTGGATTTGTATTTGGTTGTCGGGTGTTCGTACATCGACAACAGGGATTGTTTGATTGATTTGCACGTTTAGGCCATAGGTTCCAACCTATGAGCACACTGTGCGCTGTATCGGTTTTCTGCCTCGATTTTAATACGTATTGCGACTGTTTATTATTGTAGGTACCCTCGCAAGGATTCCGAGGCGAAGAAGCGCGACGTCATCGATTTTGGCGAGCGAAGACCAGGTGAGTATATTATATCTACGGGGGAAATCGGGTGGATGGCGTATAGCACCCCCGCATTTCGATGTCTAGTATACTATATATACTATATATATGATAGCTTATTGAGTGACATGGAGATCATAGATGTGTTAGGTGTACTATGGATATTTAGGGTTAGAAGTGAACTAGTGTATTTTCCTAGTTGCGAACCCTAGCATAGGTTTACACTCACACGCACACACCTGCTTATTGCTATACTTATATCATGATGATGAGGATAGTGTATGATACTGAAGATGAGTCGATGAGTTTTGGGCATGGTGCCGTGAGATCGGCGATATGATGTGATTCGTATTTGGGATACGATATGAGATTTTAGCGGGCTTTTGGACGTGTGTTTTATACACGCGCTTATATTTGTTTAGATGGTATCGATTGTACTAGACTTAGATCAGTACCCCAGATCACGTGATATGATGATAAGGATACCAGATATTGATGAGATGAATGTGATATTGACCCATACCCAGCTATTGGGATGCCGTACGACGATTTACCGTACGAGCTTTATATGGATGATAGATCTGCACTCATGACTCGAGGATATTATACGATGTAGATTGTATCATATGTGATACTATTGAGGCGGGATCACCGACTATTATATTTATATACATATATCGACTCAGATGTAGGTGGTTTCCAAACCCCTCCCGATTGACTTGATAGTTGGATGTAGATTACTTAGTAGACATTAGATTAAACCCGAGTCATATCTATTTCAAAACTAACGAATCGGGGATATTTTAAAGATAGGCAAAAAAAAGGGATTCTATGGATATTTTCAAACGAAGCATCTTTTCTTAAAAACACGTAGCCCTTATTCTACCAAAGACCCCGATTCGTCTTATTTCAAATAAAAAAGTTGCATGATATATTTATTGAGGTAGATTCTTCACTGTTGCGTTGATTATTTGATTCCGCATATTCATGCTATTTGCATTGCATTGCTTGTGTTTATTGATATATTGCAATCATGCTGCTAGGACACCAGCACTATTACCGATGATGCGTATGTACCACGTACACTTACTTGCCGGCTCACACACATCTTCATCGGTAATTGCTATGTCACTACATAGTAGTATTATTGCATCAGGATATGACCCTTGTATGTTCATACTATTATTCCATGCTGCATGATATACCGTTATACTTGCACTTCATTTATATGTCACATACATCATGCTTTCTGATTATGCGCATTGAGATATGTTGTTTCCATGATATTTCTGGATTTGGGAACCTCAGGTATTTCAAAAGAGAATATGTAATCGTTTTAAAAACCCGGTTACCCTTGATATGATATTTCAGTGCGTCCACCATGTATTTTCTCGGTGCTGAGAGCGACATGTGAAACCCGATTCGAGGAGGCGGATGAGGCTGATTGCGGGTACATGGTGGACCTGGTATGGTACCCCAGGGCGAGAACAGATTCAATGTGTAGTAGACGGTGAGCCTGGCAGAGGGACTACTACCTACCGGTGATTGGTTGGACCTGGCGGTTATCCGGAGGATACTGACCAGAGTCGATAGATGGATATGGGCGTACTGCTGGGGCCGAGGGCCGATTCCGCAGACGGAGCCCGTGGGCTGATCCGGACTGATAGAGCCCGATATATGAGGATTTACGTGCCGATGCTGGGCACAGGTTTCATGATGTTTTTGAGTGTCGTTGCTGGACACTCCGGTTCCATGATTTCGACGTGTCACGAGGGACACAGATGGTTTATATCCTCATATTTCCATGCATATGCTTTATGATAATAACCAATCTGATCTTGCAAAGAGCGCACGCTAGCGCGTTTCCTTCTCTCTCTCTCTCCAGGCAGCAACCAATGTTATGCTTTAATCAAGATAATAATATGGATGTATTGACCGAACCCGTTGTTAGTTGTATGTATGCCCTAGAGGCCAGTATTGTACAGATGATGTATATTATTGGGTGCTTGGACATATATAGAGAGGACTTTCTTGCTCGATATGATAGTATGCTATCTGGTTGCTCTTTATCTTAACATGTATACTTGTCTCTTGATGTTGTCTTATAGTTACATGTTGGTAAAGCCCTTAGGATGAGTACTTGACAACCAGGACTATGATGCAGATCATACTAGTGGAGCCATGGTAGTCCATAAGTACATCCTTCAATGTCATTAGTCGTTGGTATATCGAGACGGGGCATCGATATACCAGAGTAGACTAGCGTATACGCTTCTCGACCCATAAGATGGGCGATGGATGATCCCATATCCATTGGTGTTTGACTTCAGAGATGGTATTCGGGTGATCAGTGGAGACTGGGTACACTGGACGGACTCGTCGAGAACTCCTAGATGGTATTATACCTCACGTCAGATGGCAGTTCTCTGGTGACACTTGTATAGGTTAGTCTGTAGACCCGAGATCGTCATAGAGTCTTGTGTGATTCCCACTGTGCTTTGATTTCCACCTTACCACGTCCAAGAGGGCATGCAAAATGGTGGTTTTTAGGTACAGTCCCGAGTCACATGGAGGCGGTGAGCGATAGGAGGGGTTTCGTCTCTCCCGGTATTGGGAGTTGATGTTGCGCTGTGCTCGATTGGCCATAACAGGAAAGTCCCTGGCCAGGGCTGTATTAGAGATTTACTGGTAAGTGTTACCAGTAGTTTCTCGACCCGTTATGAGCCTCACATCGGCATGACTTATCGGTTATTGGGGTCTAACGTTTACCACCCCTAGACTTGATATGCGACATATCAGACGAGGAGACCGGACTGTACGGCAAGTGTTACCGTCAGGCTTTTATAGGAGTTGGAGCGGGCTTGCTTGCTGATCTTCTGATCGCTCAATACCCGGGTAGCCGTTACGTCCAGCTAGTACCGCTGACGGCTTGTGGGTGCTTGATGTGATCATCACCTACTGCCGACGTATTGACGAGTCTTTAGAGTCCTACATAGAGGTTTTACTGGCTCAGGCAAAACGAAATAGGGGCACATATGTGATATGTGTGGAACCGAGAATAATGCGTGTATGTGATACCGTATTCCATTCTCACGACTTTTTGTATCAGTCGGTTATATGTGATATAGCCGGGTTATCGAATCAAGTGTTGATTCGATAAGTCGATACATTGGATGTTAGTCGGTTATATGAGATATAACCGGATTATTAAGTCAAGTTTTGATTTAATAATTTAGTGTATAATTGTATATTTGATATACAAATTTACATTAACTAACATTTATTCACTTAAGGATTTTTCTTACATGTGCATAACTTTAATATATATGTGATATATATTAAAATGTGTTCTCATTTTGAATTAAAGGTGTTGATTCATCATTCATGGGTGTGTAAGACATACACCATTCTATTTATTATGGTGGGTTATAATTATTTAAGGTAATTACAAAATTAGTGGAGATTTGGAAAGAGCATGAAGCTTGTAGAAGCTTGCTTTGCTTTGACAAACTCTACTAACTTTGTCTTTACTTTAGATTTTTGTTAACCTAACCATTTGGATTAGCCATGGTTATGTCTCTATATGAGTTAGTATATGATACTCACTTACCCATGGTTAGCTCACTCACTTGATCATTATCCTCATCCCATTTTGTTCATCTTCTTCCTTGAGGTCAAAAGCTTTCTAGGGTTTGATCCAAAGTGAGAAACATTGTGAGAAAAGGAATTCCAAAGTGAACCCACTTCCTATTTCTCCATCCTCTACTAGACTAGCACTTTAGTTTAGGGTGTTTGCTTCACTAATTCTTTAGTTAGTGAAGTAGAATCTTGAGTTGGCATCCCCTCGACGTAGATCATCTTCGGCCTCGAAGACTTCAAGCAAGGACGCTCCTTTAGCCTCATGAAGCCATGCAAGAGTCCGGGAGAACCACGATCGCAGCGAAGGGACTTCAACAAGGAGCTAATGAAGTGAAGGACCGATCTACAAAGGTTGTATTTCCTCTTCACTTAGATAGTAAATGGTTTGCTATATGTTTTCCGTATAATATTCTAGTTATCGATTCTTGTGTAAGGTTCCCTTTCACGGCAAAAATTTTTAAATGGCATGGACGATGCCTCCCGAAACCTTGCTGCCGTCGAAAGGATACCTACACCCGCTTGTTATACTGAGCAGGGGAACGTTGGTTTTTCTCCAACTTATAAGTGTTATAAGTTTGAGCAGGAAATAGGGGAATATCCGGATTCACATGCCACCCTAACAAAGAATAAGCATGTTGATGCATCTTCTTCGGGTGTGTTAGTTACCGAGAATTGTTTCTCAGTACACTCTACGTCCTGGGTATTAGATACCGGATTGGGATCCCACATATGTAATATATTGCATGGGCTAAGGAAAGGTAGAGAACTGGGAAAAGGTGATCATTCCCTAAAAGTAGGGGATGGTGCAAATGTTGCAGCCAAATCAGTTGGTGAATATCACTTAGTATTACCTAAGGGAATACTTGATCTTGAACGAATGTTATTACGTACTCTCTATGATATGCAATTTAACATCAATTTCTTTATTATATAAAGAAGGATATAACTTTGTAGTAGAGAATAATGTTATGAACATTTATCTAAATCAAGTGTTGATTGGGTTTGGTGCATTATATAACGGTTTATACGTTCTAAATCAAAATACAGTTCTTAACGTACAGAACACAAACAAGAGGAAAAGTTCATAAATGAACGAAGCCTTCTTATGGCACTGTAGATTATGTCATATCAATGTGACAAGACTGGCTAAACTTCATAAAGATGGATATTTGAATCCGTTCGGATTTTCATCTTATGAAACTTGCCAGTCATGTCTCAAAGGCAAAATGACCAAAACTCCGTTTACTGGACATGGAGAAAGAGCTACTGAACTCTTGAGGCTGATACATAGTGATGTATGCGGTCCTATGTCTACACATATCAGGAATGGTTTTTCATACTTTATTACAATCACCGATGATCTCTCAAGATTCAGACATGTGTTCTTGTTGAAACACAAATCTGAAGCTTTTGAGAAATTCAAGAAATATAAGTGCGAAGTCGAAATCCAGACGGGCAAAATCTTACGATCTGATCGGGGAGGTGAATACTTGAGCGGGGAATTCCAAGACTATTTAAAAGAGAATAGAATTCTCTCTCAGCTTACTCCTCCGTATACACCACAGCACAACGGTGTATCGGAGCGAAGAAATCGCACCCTATTAGATATGGTGCGCTCTATGATGAGTAATGCTGAGTTACCTATTTCTTTTTGGGGTTATGCGCTTGAGACAGCTGCATACCTATTGAATAGAGTTTCGACCAAATCTGTGCCTACCACTCCATATGAGATATGGAATGGGAAGAGACCATGTATTAATTTCATTAAGATGTGGGGTTGTCCGGCCTATGTCAAAAAGCAAAATCCAGACAAGCTCGAGGCAAGGTCAGTTCTGTGCAAGTTTGTAGGATATCCCAAACATTCGCGAGGGCATATCTTCTACCACTGTCACGCCCCACTTCCCAGTAGATGGAAACGGTGACGTGGCAAGCCCGCGACGTATTTATTCCGAGAAGGTCATTTCTCGAAATAAATACGCTAAGCGTATATAAGCAACATAAACTAACAAGAATAAACAAAAGAATGAAATCCAATTGTGATTTATTACATTCATGATTCATAGTAGACAAAATATCTTAATACAAGATATTTAACATGATAAGCCTTAACAATGAGGCATACATAAATAAGCTGAAATGAAATGAAAAACTGAATGAAACTATAAGTCTGTTTGTGATGTGAACTGGTTGTACTCCTTTTCGACCACTTCTATCTTCTCTGTCTCAATGTCACCTGATGAACATTCCAAGAATAGAAAGAAGTGGGTGGAATGCCCGTCAGCGAACTTGCGCTCGGTAAGTTCCAAAGAAAAGGAAGAAGTAGAATAGACAAAGAGTAAGAGAGAGTGTGTAGCATTTAAAGTTGTATTTAGTGTTAACGCTGTTATTTGTAGATTGGTACAGAAGGATACCAGTGTATACGAGAGGAGTCTCTGTATGCCAGAGACTAGAGGCAAATGGAAGTACAAGGTTTTTCATACACATATTTAATAAGAATTAAATATATGATGTTGCTTAAAAAGAAAGTAGGGTTCCTCATCCACCAGAGAGATACTACAGTTTTCTCGTAGACGGTGGAAGTGAGGATTGCATCATGGAAGATGATGACCCGACTAGTTTCGAGCAGGCCATCACGAGTGGAGACTCTGTGAAATGGATGGATGCTATGCAATCTGAGATGGAATCCATGTACACCAACAAAGTATGGACTTTGGAAATTGCTCCTGAAGGGGTAAAACCTATTGGGAGCAAGTGGATCTTCAAAAAGAAGATAGGTGTAGATGGAAAAGTTGAGACTTTCAAAGCTAGACTTGTAGCAAAAGGTTTTCGTCAACGACCAGGCGTCGACTATGATGAAACCTTTTCTCCTGTCGCTATGCTTAAATTCATCAGGATCCTACTTGCCATTGCTGCATACCATGACTACGAAATCTGGCAGATGAACGTCAAGACCGCTTTTATAAATGGTGATTTAAAAGATAGCGTGTACATGACACAGCCGGAGGGCTTCGTAGACAGTGGGAGTAGCGGAAAGGTGTGCAAGCTGCTTAAATCCATCTACAGATTAAGGCAGACATCGCAGAGCTGGAACATCTGTTTTGATGAAGCTATCAAAGAGTTTGACTTCATCAAAAATATAGATAAATCGTGTATATACAAGAAGGAAGTAGAGAGTAAGGTTGTCTTCCTCGTATTATACGTAGATGACATACTCTTGATAGAAAATGATGTTCCTATCCTACACTCGGTCAAGCTCTTCTTATCACTCAAGTTCTCCATGAAGGATCTTGGTGATGCCTCCTACATCCTGGGGATTAAGATCTATAGAGATAGATCTAAACGGATGTTAGGATTGTCCCAATCCAGGTACATAGACATCATACTAAAGAGGTTTAGTATGGAAGATTCCAAGCGAGATAATATACCCGCTTGCTCAGGAATCACTCTCTCCAAAGAGATGTCTCCCAAGACTGATTTGGAGAGGGCTCGCATGCAAGGGATACCCTATGTTTCGGCAGTAGGATCTATCATGTATGTGATATTATATACCAGACCGGATGTAGCTTACTCATTAGGTGTAGTGAGCAGGTATCAATATGATCCTAGGGAACAGCACTGGACAGCTGTGAAGAACATTCTTAAGTACTTGAGAAGGACTAAAAAATGTTCTTGGTGTATGGTAACGGTGAATTCCAGGTGGAGTCCTTTATCGATTCGAGCTTCCAGAGTGATAAGGACGACAGTAAGTCGGTCTCGGGTTTTGTTTTTACCCTCAACGGAGGGGCGGTGTGTTGGAAGAGTTCCAAGCAAGACGCCGTAGCAGACTCGACAATGGAGGCTAAATACATCGCTGCCAACGATGCTGCCAAAGAGGCTGTCTGGATAAAGAAGTTCATAGCTGAACTTGGTGTGGTTCCATCCATTGAGCATCCAATACCTGTGTATTGTGATAACAATGGAGCTGTGACTTTAGCCAAGAAACCCCGGTCCCATCAGTGATCCAGACATATTCTTAGGTGGTATCACCTGATCCGGGAGATAGTAGATCACCGGGAGATCGAGGTCAGGAAAGTTGACACGAAGGACAACGTAGCGAATCCACTCACGAAGGCCCTCCCCCAGACGTAATTTGAGAGACTCTTTGGGATGTTCGGTATGAGATACTACAATACATGGCATTAGTGCAAATGGGAGATTGTTAGTAATATGTATGCCTTAGAGGCCATTGTTGTACATTGATGTATATTATAATGGATTCTTGGACATATATATAGAGAGGACTTTCTTGCTCGACATGATAGAATGCTATCTGGTTACTCTTTATCTTAATATGTAGACTTGTATTGTGATATTGTCTTGCTCTCACGTGTTGATAAAGCCCTGTTCACATCATAATATTGCAATTCATACGCCCCACTTTCGTGCATTTTATAAGTAAACAGATGCTTTTGACGATCGTTTGCTGCATGTTGCAGGATACAGGTTTCTGGAGCAGATACAGTGAAAAAGACACAAAACAACAGAAAAAGATACGAACAAGTTTCACTGAAGATCTGGAGAAGACCTAGCAGCCCAACAGAGAAAATACACATAGAAACAGAAAGACAAGAAGCCCAGAGGAAAGCCCACAAAACCACAGAGCCCACTTCCCTAGTTTGGCCGCGGAACCGCGGCCAAACCCTGCCTTGAGCCGCGATTCCGCGGCCATGTGGAGCCCGTGTCGGTGGATTTCTTCTGTGCAGTTGTGTCGGTGCAGATGTTAGGATTCTCAGGGGTCAAATCTGTAATTTAACATGCGCGAGACTCTGAAACCCTAATTCTTCTATTTACTTATAAATTGTAATCTAGATCTAAAAAATGTATGCCTCTTTATATTCAATAAAAGTGAGATTTGTTGGAGAATTCAGAGCATCATCTTTATTGTAAGTTTTTAAATTCCTGCCCTAGTATAATTGTTCTACTTGCCTTAGTAATCTTTTGTTTGCTGAAGTTTACTCGTTAGCTATTTTAATCTGTCGTAAGGTAATTCTTTAAAACATAAACATAAAAATGTGTCGTTGTAATAATTCCCTAATGAGCGAGTAAAATCCTCGCTCGTTGGGGTTAGGAACAAGGGAGTAAGTGAGAGATGGATGTCTCTCACTTCCTTCAATGCCAACTTATTTTTTAAAACGAAATCTTCATGCACGCATATACGATCCGCCCCCTACGGCACCCTACCTATAAGGTAACGGTGAACCGTAGTATAAAAGGCCGGACTTATATGACGTCCATGAAGATCACATCAATTAATAGGAAAGGACGGACAAGGATCTAGAGGAAGAAACTTTGTTTCTTCCCGATCATCCTAATCCCCTTTGCTAATAATTGTTGTGATTTTTCTAAAAAGCTTAAACCACGGTATTGAAAGAGGTGAAAACATAGATCTCAACACCCCTACCTTCGACCTAACCCTAACGAGTCTTTTCTTATCACACAACTTCGTCTTAAATTCAATCGATAAAAAAACCAAACAACCCACGTAATCAACTCGTTATAACACAAAAACAGAAACTCACACATCCCTGCGGATCGACCCGTATTCACCGGCTAGCTGCAAAGCGACGCCGTTTCTGATTACGGTAAACTACAAATTTTTGGATTAATCAAATGGCGCCGTTGCCAGGGATGGCGTAATTTTCTCTTTTTGTATGATTTCGGGTTGATATAAACTTTGAAAAATTATAAAAAATCAGAAAATACAAAATACAAAAATATTCTTTTCATTATCTTTATCTGTTTGAAGGGTTTCCCGTTTGAATCTTGTAGGAACGACAAGGAATTTTGGATCTGGAGTTTTACAGAAGGTGAAAACAGAAAAGAGAACATAAAAACAGAGAGGAGTTAATAGCCCAGAGCAGTACAAATTTTTACAGAGCCCGGTCCCTTCACCAGACCGCGGAACCGCGGCCAAGGAGCACCCCAGACCGCGGAAACGCGGCCGTCTGTTGGACTCACTGTTTAAAATTTTCAGGGTTAGTTTTCTCCTTCTCCCCTCTGCAACCTCCATATCTCCACTGCGAAAATTCTCTGCAGGTTTCTTTGCGCTAAAAAATCTTCTCCCCCATTCTCAATAACAGATTTGCTGCAGGTTTCTTTGTGCCGCGCTAAAATTGATTGCAAGTGAATTTTTGTTTTGCATAATTTAATCGGACTTAAGGGGCTATTTGACCAAACTCAGATTGGGTGGGGATTTCATCACCCTTCCCAGGACCCCAGAAAACACCTAAAGCATTTTGCATCTACCACCTTTAATTAAAAAAGATTAGACTCAGACCTAAAGACAGCGAGCTCAATAGGAAAATGACTAGGGTAGGCATCGGCCGTTTATCCTAACCGACATTGCGGTGTCTAGGCTAGTGGTTATTAATTAGGCCCACTGTAGTGGTGGTTCCTTCCCACTTACCTGGCCGTATTTGTCCGTGAAGAGGCGGTTTGAGGTCTATTTCTAGCCCTAGTTAGGAGCTGTCTAGTAGACCTAGGCGACCCTAGATCTAGGCCTGATTGTGCATGTGTGGTTGATACAGTTGTGTCACGAGTCCGTTTTCAAAAACTTCTTTGCAAAACTCACACACAAATAAAAAAATATTAAAAAAAACAAATAAAACTTTTCAAAACTTGCAACTTGTCGCAAAAAGAAAACCTGAAAAATTCACCACACCACTTTCCCTCACTGACGTTATCTTACCCCCACATTCTGTTTTTCTTTTTTCTGACTGCACTATCCCTTTTAGTGTATGTCACTTTGGACTAGGGATACAGACGCCCGATTAGTCCGCGTTTCGTTGGTACCGACCAGCGAACCCTTCGACACCGAAGTCGAAAATCCGTCCACTTTCTTACCCTCACCTTCAACTTCTTTAACCGAAGGTATGTCGGGATTCGACCCCAATAATACCTTGCCGTCGGGAATGATTCCACCTCCACCTGGTGCGAATAACCCGAACCAGCCGCCTGTTGAAGCGCCCGCACGAGTTGCGCTCCAGGACCTCTTTTATCCCATCCGCACGTCTTTACCCACCTGTCTTTCACCCCCACCGGCAAATGGGGACAATTTTGAGATTAAACCACATTTCATCAATATGCTGCCGAAATTTCACGGTTTGAAAACTGAAGACGCATATATCTTTATTAATAAATTCCAAAATGTGTGCGCTATGATGAAAACGACCCAATTGAGTGATGACGCTATAAGGCTAAGGGTCATTCCTTTCACCTTATGTGACCTAGCCGAGAAGTGGCTATATAGCACCACATCACATTCTATTAGGAATTGGGATGAGTTTGTGAAAGCTTTTCTAAAAAAGTTTTATCCTCACCATAAGACTGCAAGAATCCGCAATGAAATAATTCAATTCTCACAACTTCCGTCCGAACCATTTTAGAAGTGCTTCGAGAGATTCAAGGACCTATTAGTTCAATGCCCTCATCATGGGATAGAGAGTTGGCAACTTTGCCAAACATTATACGAGGGATTGAACTCGGCAACGAAGCAGTTGCTAGAAACCATCTGTCAAGTTCATTTTCTCTCTAAGTCTAGTGATGAAGCGTGGCAGTTTCTCGAGGATCTTAGTGAGCAGACAATACAGTGGGAGAGTACCAAGACCACATCATCTTCTAGTGGTCAATCTAGGGCAGGCATACATCAAGTAGAGATGTCGATTGCCATGAAGGCCGAGATGGCCGCTCTTACGAAAAAGCTAGAAGCGATCGAGACCAAAATCTCGTCGTCTTCTCCTGCCCCTGCTATGCCCCCACAAACTGTCTGTGCTTGTTGTGCGGATCCATCGCACCTGACCGAAGAGTGTCCTTATAATGCATCTACACAAGGACAGGATCAAGTCAATGCTGCATTTCAGCAACGACAAAGAAACGATCCGTACTCTTCGACATATAATCCGGGGTGGAGGAGTCACCCAAATTTCGCTTGGAACCAAAATCAACAATTCCAAGGAAATAATAATAATTTCCAAAGACCTCCTCCTCCACAACATCAACAACAAGCACCCTCGCAAACTCAATATCAACCGCAACAATTTCAACAACAACCTTACCCTAATCAGGTGAACAATTTTGTGCCGAACAATGCTTACCAGCCAAACAATTATGTTCAACCCAATAATGATAAGGTTAGCTCGCTCGAAAGAAGTCTAGAAGCGTTCCTTAAGCAATCTACACAGTCTACAGCAGACTTGAGACATCTATTCAATCTTTAGTGCAAAATAGTACCTCCCACGATCAGAGTATCAAATCTATTGAGGCACAAATTGCACAACTCAATGCAGCTTTGAGCGAGCGCGAAAAAGGAAAACTCCCGTCTCAACCGTTGCCCAACCCCGGTCACGCACATGCTGCACACAATCAGCAAAATCATAATGTGAATGCTGTGACCACGTTGAGATCGGAAAAAGTGTTGCGGAACAATATGGGCATTAACAATGACACCCCTGCCGGTGGGTCTTCTTCTTCTTCTTCTTCTTCTTCTTCTTCTTCACCATCTTCTTCTTCTTTAGAGCCTATTCTCCACCCTTCACATGGCTCTACCTCTTCTAGCTTGAACGGACCTAATTCTCACGACACGAACACATCTACACGAGGTACCGTTCCAACTCGACAATCTGATCCACAAAAGTTGGACTCAACCACTTTTCAAAATGTTCCTTTTCCTAATAAGTTGAGATCCAATAAGCCAACTCCTCAAATGGAGAAGATTGTCGAACTGTTTAAACAGGTTAGCATAAACATCCCTCTTTTGGATGCAATTCAGCAAGTTCCTTCATATGCCAAAATTTTAAAGGACTTGTGCACCAAAAAGAGGAAGTCGCAAGTGCCAAAGAAAGTTTTTGTGGCTAGTGCTATTAGCGATGCTCTTGTAAATTCCTTACCCCCAAAGCAAAAGGACCCCGGGTGTCCTACCATTTCGATAACAATTGGGGACAAGAACATCAATAGAGCACTATTAGATCTTGGTGCGAGCGTCAATTTGCTACCATATTCTGTGTACGAGCAATTGGGCGTTAGAGAGCTTAAGCCCACTCACTGTACTCTCCAAATGGCTGACCGGTCAATAACCCATCCTAGGGGAGAGCTGGAGGATGTGTTAATAAGAGTAGGGGATTTCATTTTCCCCGTTGACTTTATTATGATGGACACACAACCTGTCGCTAACCCCCAGAACCAAATTCCGGTAATACTAGGTCGACCATTTTTGGCAACTTCCAACGCAGTGATCAATTGTCGTAACGGTTCAATAAACCTATCTTTTGGCAATATGACAATTGAGCTCAATATTTTCAAGTTAGGAAGTCTGCCTGCTGAGCCCAATGCTAGCGTACTTGATATTTGCTCGATCAATGAGATCGCGGAGGAGGACTGTGAGTTCGAGAATTTTTTGTTCGACCACAGCAATGTTAACGCCACTAGTGCGTTCCTCCTAGAATCCGACACAGCTTTCGCGGCGGATAACGATTTTGAATGTTTTACATTCGTCGACGACTTTGAAGACTCATCACCTGAATTGGAGTCTTTTGCTTTTGCGGATGAGTTAGTTGAACCATCCGACACTGTTGCGTACACTCGGTTCAAACCTTTGATGTGTTAATAAGAGTAGGAGAATCATTCGAGGTGAAAACATAGATCTCAACACCCCTACCTTCGACCTAACCCTAACGAGTCTTTTCTTATCACACAACTTCGTCTTAAATTCAATCGATAAAAAAACCAAACAACCCACGTAATCAACTCGTTATAACACAAAAACAGAAACTCACACATCCCTGCGGATCGACCCGTATTCACCGGCTAGCTGCAAAGCGACGCCGTTTCTGATTACGGTAAACTACAAATTTTTGGATTAATCAAGCCCTTAGGATGTGTACTTAACTAGCAGGACTATGATGAAGATCATACTAGTGGGGCCATGGTAGTCTACAAGTACATCCTTTAATTGTACCTAGTCAAGGGTGTATCGAGACAGGGCATCGATATTCCAGAGTAGACTAGCGTATACGCTTCTTGACCCATATGATGGACGATGGATGTGTTAATGTATATACCCTAGAGGCCATTACTGTATCATACTAGTATGTATATTACTTAATGGAAGCTTGGGATATTCACCTTGTATTGACAATCTTGCTCAAAATGGTAGTATGCTACTTGGTTTGTTTCTACTTTAATATGTGCATGTGTTTCTTTTAGCATATTGCTTATACATATTAGTAGAGCCCTTAGGATCTTTTCTTGATTACCAGCGTTGTGATGACAGTCACACTAGTGGGGGCTGGATAATCTATAAGCACATCCTTATGCAGGTCCCTAGTCGCAGGACTATCGAGACAGGGCATCGATACTCCGGAGTAGACTAGCGTATGCGCTTCTCATCCCAGTGTGGAAGACGATCTGTCCCACAGCCGTCAATACGTCGTACTTGAGATAGTATGTGGGTGCTCGTTGGGTTACGAGTACACTGGACAGGACTCGTCGGGAACTGTTGGTTGGTATTATACCTATCGTCAGTTATCAGTTCCCAGGTGACATGAGTACAGCTTAGTCTGCTGACTTGACACTGTCACTTCGCCTCGAGTGTGTTCCCACTGTACTTTGATTACTACCCTACCACGGCTCAAAGGAGTCGTGCAAATAGGTAGTAGTTGGGTGCAGTCCCGAAGCACTTGGAGGCAGTGACGGTTAGACAGGATTCGTCTCTCCCGGTATTGGGGGTTGACATCGCGCTGTGTCTAGGAGAGCCATTACACGAGTAGTCCCTGGCCAGGGCAAGCGAGATATACTGGTAGGTTTCCAGTGTTATCTCAGGGTGTTCTGGGCTTCACTCCGACACGACTTGTACCGCTATTAGGGGACTGACGTTTACCGCCCCCTAGGCCCGCCATGCGATGTCTCAGACGAACAGACCGGACTGTACGGCAACTGTCACATTCAGGCTCAGTAGGAGTTCAGATGGGTTTCACCTCGTCAGTCTTCTTGTCGGCATCTACCTAGGGACCGTTACGCACAGCTAGTGCCGCTTGCGGTCTGTGGTTAAACCTACTGCCAGCGTAGTGTCGAGTCTTTAGAGTCCCACACAGAAAGCTATTCGCCTTTAGGCAAAAGAGTAGAGGTCGCATGGTTTTGCGACAGGTCGCATGGTTTTGCGACAGGGTTCGGTCACATCCGTGCACTTGTGCACGTACAGTGTCCGGACAGTTAACACTAGCGGGCTTTGGTTTAAGCCAGATCCTAGTGTACGTTTTGGGATTGGTTTTATCCAGTATGTATTCGTGTTCCTCGGAACGCGGATGCGGGTGTGTATGCACAGTTGACAGAGAGACAGAGGCAGAGGATTCTCATTAGGGTCGTTGACTGTTGACTGTTGACTATTGACTTTTTGCTAAACCCTAATAAGAATATGAAACATAATTAGCAATAATATTAATTAAGTATTATAGTGACATGGTTGTTGAGGGGTTGACTTTGTTGACTTGTTGACTTTGTTGACCGGTTGACTAGGTTGGACTAGTTGACCATCATCATCACAATGGTTGTCATTTCATGCAAAGACTTTTGCTTGCTTGTTGTGGTTTGCAAAATGAGTGCATGGAAATGATATTGCCTTTGACATGATATGAACCATCACATAATACTTGATTAACATTATGGCTTATGATGCTTTTGGATTATGAGAGGGTGTATGACAAAAGAGAGGCTCATTCTTTCTTTGCCTTTCTCTCTCTTGGTTTTGAGTTCTCTCATTCTCTTGCTCTCACCCTCTTCCTCTTGCTCTCTCTCTTGTCTATGGTTCACTTGTCTCATGTGTTGAGAAGCAAGAACCATAGAGAAAATCCCATCACACTCTTCTCTACTCACTCTAGTTCACAAGGTTTAGCAAACCAAGTGAACTAGTTTCTTCAAAGTTCGAAGAAGAAGCCAAAGGTAGAAGCTTTCGGGTGGATCGATCTTCGGCGCAAGGAGACGACAGGGTGAAGCCGATCCGTACACCATCAAGAGATGAAGACGAAGGAGTTCAAGAAAGAAAGGTATAACCCCCTAACCGAGTAGTTAACAACTCATAGTTAGGTTGTTAGGTAGATAGTTTAACAAAGATCCGTTTTGAGTCCATGTTACCGCCTCTAGAAAATTGTTTTTCATCAAATTCCGCAAGCCCGTAAGTACCGGGAGAGGTAGCATGGACTTACAGGATGATCCCACATCCATTGGTGTTTGACATCAAAGATGGTATACGGGTGCTCAGTGGAGACTGGGTACACTGAACAGGACTCGCCGATGACTCCTATGTGGTAGTATACCTATCGTCAGATAGCAGTCCTCTAGTGACACTGGTACAGGTTAGTCTGTAGACCCAAGATCATCATAGAGACTTGTGGGATTCCTGCTGTGCTTTGATTCCTCCCGACCACGGCTCAAAGGAGTCGTGCAAACAGGTGGATTTTGGGTACAGTCCCGAGTCACATGGAGGTAGCGAGCGATAGGAGGGGTTTCGTCTCTCCCGGTATAGGGGGTTGATGTCGCGCTGTGCTTGATTAGCCATAACAGCAAATCCCTGATCAGGGTTGTCGAGATTTACTGATAAGAGTTATCAGTAGTTTCTCGAACCGTTATGAGTCATACATCAGCATGACTTATAAAGTTACTGGAGTCTGACGTTTACCGCCCCTAGACTTCATATGCGACATATTAGACGAAGAGACCGGACTGTACGGTAATGTTACTGATAGGCTTCATGGAGGGTATGGACGAGCTTGCGTGTTGATCTTCATATCGCTCAATACCCGGGTAGCCGTTACGTCCAACTAGTACCGCTGACGGCTTGTAGGTGACTGATGTGATCATCACCTACTGCCGGCGTATTGACGAGTCTTTAGAGTCACACACATCTTTAGAGTCACACACAGAAGTTTCCTGGTTCGAGCGAAATGAAGTGGGGCACATATGTGATATGTGCGTGAGCCTGATTAAATATGAGTATGTGATACCGTATTGTAATCTGGCAGTTATCTGGTATCGGTTAGATTATATGTGATATGACCAGATTATCAAATCAAGTGTTGATTTAATAATGTGATACTCAGATTAATGATAATAGTCGGTTATATGTGATATAACCGGATTATTAGATCAAGTGTTGATTTAATAATGTGATATATATTATATGTGATATAATTATATCTTAACTAATATCATTAGCTCACTAATTACTTTATATATATATGAAGCATGGTATATTTTTCTATTTTTAGAAAATGGAAAAATGAGGTGTAAATTGTGGAGATATTTTGGGTATGGATGAGGCATGGGCTTATATGGTTTTTTATTAGTCTTGACTCACTATTCAAGTATGGTTGGAATTTAGAATTGCAATTTATTCCATGCTTGAATGAGTGAGGAGAGAGATGATTCATATTATTGTTTCAACACTTGCTTCATGCTTAAGGCCTTAGCGATTTTCCTGGAGCTTCTTCTTCCTCTTGATCTCTACAATTTCTTCATCTCACCTCCAAGCTCAAACCCTCACATGAGATGTGAATCATTGAGCTTGTGAGTAACCTAGTGAGCTTATCATATTCCCTACTTCATCATCCGACACCAAACTAGCAATTAAGTATGGTGTGTTTCATACACTAAAAGAAGTTTAGTGTAGAATTAGCTTGATCTAGAGGAACTTCGGGTGGATCGTCTTTAGCTCGAAGATCACTAAGGAGGGTCGTTCAACTCGAAGAAGAGCCTAGTAGAGTCACGTGGATTTCAACCCGGAGCTTTAGAAGAGAAGGACTCGAACTACAAAGGTTGTATGCTTCTTTCCTTCTTGTTGTTTGTTGGCTATAATGCCCTCAAGTCAATTATTGGATCACAGGCATGTGATTGCAATGATTGAAGGAGGACCTATACTGGTAGAATAGTCTTACTCGAGATGATAGTATGCTATCCGGTTTGTCTTTATCATCGTGTACATGCTTCGGGTGATATTACAGATCACTATTACATTTTGATAAAGCCCATAGGATTCTTGCTTGACTACCAGCAGTATGATGGTAATCATATACGTGAGAGTTGGGTAGTCTATAAGCACATCCTTAAAGTGTCCCTAGTCGTGGGAGTTTCAAGACTGGGCATCGATACTCCATGAGTAGACTAGTGTATACGGATCGAGACCCCGTCGAGCGGCGATGGCCGATCTCAGAAGCCATTGGTGTCAGTTGGTTCACCTAAGATAGTATACAGGTGCTCATTGGGTTATGAGTACACCGGACGGACTCGCAGGGGCACTGCTGATTAGTACTATACCTATCGTCAGGAGCAGTTCCCAGGTGACATGAGTACAGCTTAGTCCATTGACTTGACACTGCTACATTGCCTCAAGTGTGTTCCCACTGTTCTTTGATTGCTACCCTACCACGGCTCAAAGGAGTCATGCAAACAGGTAGTAGTTGGGTGCAGTCCCGAAGCACTTGGAGGCAGTGGCAGTTAGACAGGATTCGTCTCTCCCGGTATTAGGGGTTGATATCGCACTGTGTCTGTGTTAGTGTATATGCCCTAGAGGCCATTACTGTATCATACTGGTTTGTATATTACTTAATGGAAGCTTGGGATATTCACCTTGTATATACAATCTTGCTCAAAATAGTAGTATGCTACTTGGTTTGTTTCTACTTCAATGTGTACATGTGTTTATTTTTGTATATCGCCTATACACATTAGTAGAGCCCTTAGGATCTTTGCTTGATTACCAGCGATGTGATGGCCGTCACACTAGTGGGGCTAGGTAATCTATAAGCACATCCTTATGCAGGTCCCTGGTCGCAGGACTATCGAGACAGGGCATCGATACTCCGGAGTAGACCAGCGCATGCGCTTCTCATCCCAGTGTGGGAGACGGTCTGTCCCACAGCCGTCAGTACGTCGTACTTGAGATAGTATGCAGGTGCTCGTTAGGTTACGGGTACACTGGACAGGACTCGTAGGGAACTGACTAGTTGGTATTATACCTATCGTCAGTTATCAGTTCCCAGGTGACATGAGTACAGCTTAGTCCGCTGACTTGACACTGTCACTTCGCCTCAAGTGTGTTCCCACTGCACTTTGATCACTACCCTACCACGGCTCAAAGGAGTCGTGCAAACAGGTAGTGGTTGGGTGCAGTCTCGAAGCACTTGGAGGCAGTGACGGTTAGACAGGATTCGTCTCTCCCGGTATTGGGGGTTGACATCGCGCTGTGTCTAGGAGAGCCATTACACGAGTAGTCCCTGGCCAGGGCAAACGAGATATACTGGTAGGTTTCCAGTGTTATCTCAGGGTGTTTTGGGCTTCGCTCCGGCACGACTTGTACCGCTATTGGGGGACTGACGTTTACCGCCTCCTAGGCCCGCCATGCGATGTATCAGACGAACAGACCGGACTGTACGGAGAATGTCACACTCAGGCTCAGTAGGAGTTCAGATGGGTTTCGCCTCGTCCGTCTTCTTGTCGGCATTACCTGGGGACCGTTACGCACAGCTAGTGCCGCTTGCGGTCTGTGGTTAAACCCACTGCCAGCGTAGTGTCGAGTCTTTAGAGTCCCACACAGAAAGCTTTTCGCCTTTAGGCAAAAGAGTAGAGGTCGCATGGTATTGCGACAGGTCGCATGGTTTTGCGACAGGGTCCGGTCACATCCGTGCACTTGTGCACGTACAGTGTCCGGACAGTTTCCACTAGCGGGCTTTGGTTTAAGCCAGATCCTAGTGTACCTTATGGGATTGGATTTATCCAGTTTGCATTCGTGTTCCTCGGAACGCGGATGCGGGTGTGTATGCACAGTTGACAGGGAGGCAGAGGCAGCGGATTCTCATTAGGGTTGTTGACAGTTGACCGTTGACTATTTGACTTTTTGCTCAACCCTAATGAGAATATGATATGTGATTACCTATTATATTAATTAAGTATTATGGTGATATGGTTGTTGACTTGTTGACTTTTGTTGACTTGTTGACTTTGTTGACTTGTTGACTTTGTTGACTTGTTGACCGGTTGACTAGGCTTGACTAGTTGACCATCATGATAACCATAGCCATCATTTCATGGCAAAGACTTTTGTTTACTTGCTCATTTGTGTAAAATGAGTGCATGAAATGATATGGTTATGGTTGCTTCAAACCATCACATAAGACTTTTTTTTTTGATATGATGAGTTATGATCACTTTGGATTATGAAAGGGTGAAAGACAAAAGAGAGCCTCATTCTTTCTTGCTCATTCTCTCTCTTGTTCTTGAGCTCTCCTTTTGCTCTCACCCTCAACCTCTTGCTCCCTCTCTTGATCTATGGTTCTCTTGTCTCATGAGTTGAGAATCAAGAACCATAGATAAAATCCCATTCTATTTCTTCTCTACTCATTCTAGTTCACTAGGTTTAGCAAACCAAGTGAACTAGTTTCTTCAAAGAACGAAGAAGGAGCTAAAGGTTGGGGCTTTCAGGTGGATCTTTCTTCGGCGTACGGAGACGACGAGAAGAAGCCATCGGACCACCATCGGAGCTTTGAAGACGAAGGAGTTCAAGACAAGCAAGGTATAACCCCCTAACCGAGTAGCTAAAACTCATAGTTAGGATGTTAGATAGATGTTTAACCAAGATCCGGGTTATAGGTCCATGTTACCATCTTTAAGAAAATCGTTTTTTACCAAATTCCGCATTCCCGAAAGTACCGGGAGAGGTAGCATGGACTTACAGTGGTATCAGAGACTAGTTAAACTCTATCTAACATGTTAGCAAGTAACTAGAAGATCGATCAAAGAAAAAGTCCCGAAAACAAAACCCCAAATTTTCAACTTTCTGTCGATTTCAAAAGTACTGGAAAAACTTTTTGGAACACACCTAAAATCGACTCAGGCTTTTTTAAAGAATCTGCAAAATTTTGGGCCCCTGACTCGATCAAAGCGCCGCGTTTCCGCGGCGGGAGCACGCTCCCGCCGCGGAAACGCGGCCGAGTTGACTCGGTCAGGAGTTTTAATTTTTGCAGTTTACTCTTGGGGGTATTTTGGGATTTTTGGTATATATATTTTCTGCCACGATTTTCCAGAACGAAAATTTTATTTTGGGGTCCCGAAAATCCGTATTTTTGATCGAACTTCTAAAAGACTTAAGCTAACGGGTTTTCTGTAATGTGATATTTGTATTGAACGTCTACTAATCGCTATATGTCGATTAGTGGGGGTTATACAAATCTGTGATCTGTAATGTTGCTGGAATGTGGATATGAATATGTTGGATTGTCGCGGGTGAATAGCCGGGGGTTGTGAGACGAGAGTTTTCTTTTCTTTCAATTCATGTAAATTTGTAAATTGATGTAATAATTATTTGTATGGCCGCACAACCGGGTCGGGGTTGTAGCCGTCATTGTATAATTTCTTTTTACTGTTTTTGCTCCTAGGATAGACCCATGGAGGGGGTGCACAAACTACCGGGTATGCCGAAGTGTCGAGTGGCCTACTCATGGAGATGAGGGAGGTTACTACGCTTCGGGTACTTGGCGGGTAGTTTGCCGCACCCGTAGGGGTCTTGGGTGGGGTATTTGGCTATTCACCGCGACCGTGTAATTTGTCTTTCGTTACAGGCTCGTACGAATTACAGATTCCTAGTATATCCAATGTATTCATCTGTGATCTGAAATGTTTATCATTGCAGTATATCTATATATGATATTATTTAGGCGTTGCTTATGTTTTACAGACGCGCTAGCCCAGCCCCCGCTCTGTCGTTAGTTAAGTAACCTAACGGGTAATGACGGGGCCCCGTGGCGAATGCGAATGGCATAAGCGTACGTCATATTTTGGTTGTTTTCTGCAATGGTAGGATTAAATGATGGGACGCATTAAAAGAACTAATGCAAGAATATCACGCATTAAAAGAACTAATGCAAGATAATAAACTAAGTTAAAGTCGTTGGAACACTTTCAAAAAAAAACCACTCGGTTCTTTTCAAAACAAACTTTTAAAATACGGAGTTTGAGCCACTCCATTTAAAAGCTATCTCGTTCCATCGACCAAATCAAGTTCACTACGTTCACGGTTTTGCCAAAACCATCCGTAGCCCTCCATCATTTCAGTTAAATATTCGGTAGTATTCAAGCTATGTATTTTGACCTCACGCCAAGGCATAGTGAATGGTAGCTGCCGGATATTTATCTGTTGCATAGATAGAATGCGTTGGTTTGAGACAGTCGTACTGCCATTTTGGCCTACGTCAAGGGTATGTACGGGTGGGTTCAAATTAACCTGGATAATGATGGGACGAACTTGACATGTGACTTATGACATTTTGACCTCACGCCAAGGTCATAAGAGCATGGGGCAAAAATCCACATCGGGAGTTTCATAAGTACTGAAACTTGCTAGATTTGCATACCATTTGGAGTGTGATGATTCTGGTAGGATTCCTTCAGTTTCGTCACGCAATGATATTTGGATCCCGATCCTACTGTGAGTATATGCTACTCCTCGGGAAATTTCTCACTTAACGATCAATGCTATAAACCTAGTAGGTGCCTAGAAAGGTGTTAGCGGGGCTACGCCCCCAGGGAAAAGAGGTTCTTTAATTAAGGAACTTCGCGAAAGCGTAGGAAAACCTTCCTCGAAGTACCGACACCGGCCTGGCTGAACGGTTAAGCAAGTATTGTACGGTGGGATTGATCCTGACTAATTCTTCCTTTATGGTTTGAGGAGGGATTCGAGAAACAGTGGGAGCCATCCTGTTTAGACAAACTAAAAACCACTCTAAACTTGCAAGAGCATCATGCTGAGTGTTTCTTCTTCTCTCTCCTAATTGCAGCGACCAAATCGACATGACTGGACTTAAGTTACTCCTAGATAAAAACAAACTGACAGGGCCAAACTACAAAGATTGGCTCAAGAATGTCAAGATAGCAATCACTTACGACAAGCTGGGGTATCTTCTTACCACCAAAGCTCCCCCTGTCCCTGGTCCAACTTCCAGCGTCGCGGATAAGGAAATCCGTAAGACTTGGGAGATTGATAGCGCGAAGGCCAAATGCCTCCTGCTTGCCTCGATGGACAACGAACATCAGAGGAGGCATGAGAATATGGACATGGAATCCATATTGCTTCATACAAAAGAACTGTATGGAGAGCAATCTCGTATCGCAAGATACGAAGCGTCGAAGAAGTTATTTTCGACAAGAATGGCCGTCGGATCATCAGTAGCCGAGCACGTGCTAAAGATGATCGGCTACATTGAGGAGCTCGCTGACCTAGGGATCACATTGGAGAGTGAGCTATATACGGATATAGTTCTCCAGTCCCTTCCTTCCACTTACGCCCAGTTTATACTGAACTTCAACTTACAAGAAAAAGAGGTTGAACTTTCAGAGCTCCTCAACATGCTGAGGAGCGCAGAGGGCACCCTACAGAAAGGTAGGGAAACATCCACTTTGTTGGTAGGAGGATCATCTTCTTCTAGGTCCAAGGCAAAAGCCAAGGGAAAGAAGAAGAAGGCCCCCGCCAAACCAAGGGGCGGTGTTAGTAAAGTGGATACGAAGGGAAAAGGTAAAGCAACAAAGATAGCGGGGAAGCTTGTGGATAAGGAAGAATGCTTCTATTGTCATAAGAAAGGACACTGGAAGAATGATTGCAGGGCCTGGAAGGCCAGAACACAGGAATTGAAGCAGGTTGCAGCTTCAGCTTCAGGTGTGTATGTTATTGAAAACTGTCTTTCAATAAACTCTACTTCCTGGGTATTGGATACCGGATCAGGATCTCATATCTGTAATTCTTTGCAGGCGTTGAGAAACCGTAGGGTTTTGAAGGCAGGTGACATGACCCTCAGAGTTGCGAACGGAGCTAGCATGGATGCTAAAGCCGTGGGGGACTATCACCTGGGAATGTCAGATGGACATGTTTTGGTTTTGCGTAATTGCTTTTTTGTACCTAACGCAACTTGTAATATCATTTCTGTATCTTTAGTTTCTAAAGAAGGTTATGAATTTGCGTTTGTAAGTAATGTTGTAAACATTCACCTTAATCAAGTTTTGATTGGGTCAGGTACATTGAGTAATGGTATATACATGTTAAACCAACCACAGATTTTTAATGTCCAGAATACACACAAAAGAAAGTCTCCAGAAATAAATCAGACTTTCTTATGGCATTGTAGATTGGGTCACATCAATGAGAGAAGGTTGACGAAGTTACATACAGAAGGGTTTTTGAATGCGTTCGAATATCAATCGTATGCCACTTGTCAATCTTGTCTCAAAGGAAAGATGACAAAGACTCCGTTTACTGGACATGGAGTAAGAGCGAGCGAGCTCTTGGGACTCGTACACAGTGACGTGTGCGGTCTAATGTCTACACATGCCCGAAGCGGACATTCTTACTTCATTACTTTTACGGATGACTTCTCAAGGTACGGCCATGTCTTCTTAATGAAACATAAGTCCGAGGCCTTTGGAAAATTCCAGGAGTATAAGAATGAAGTAGAGAAACAGACCGGCAAAAGTATTAAGATTCTAAGATCGGATCGAGGTGGAGAATACTTAAGTGCCGAGTTCCTGGACTATTTAAAAGAGAACGGAATTCTCTCTCAGCTTACTCCTCCATACACCCCGCAACATAACGGTGTATCGGAGAGACGGAACCGCACCCTATTGGATATGGTGCGGTCCATGATGAGTAACGCGGAGTTGCCGCGATCATTCTGGGGATAAGCGCTAGAATCAGCCGCATATCTTTTGAACCGAGTTCCAACTAAGACTGTGCCTACCACGCCATATGAAATGTGGAGTGGGAAGAAACCCTATCTTCAATATCTGAAAATCTGGGGATGTCCGGCTTTTGTCAAAAAGCAGCATGCGGACAAACTCGAGGCACGCTCAGTACTGTGCAAGTTTATGGGATACCCAAAGAACACCAGGGGGTATCTTTTCTACTACGCAGAGGAACAAAAAGTCCTTGTTTCTCGTAATGCCCACTTTCTAGAACACCAGTTCTTGGAAAAGGAAATTAGTGGGAGCGCAGTAGAACTGGAAGAAATTCCAGAACCACAGACTATTACTGAAAGGTTAGTGGAACCAGAGGGTTCAACAGAACAGGACATTCCTACGCCGCTCCGCAGGAGTAGTAGGCAGTCTCATCCGCCCGAGAGATACTGCGGTTTTCTCATAGACGGGGATAGAGAGGATTGCATCATAGAATATGATGAGCCTACTAGCTTCCAGCAGGCCGTTCAGAGCGTTGACTCAGTGAAATGGCTGGATGCAATGCGGACCGAAATGGAGTCCATGTACACCAACAAGGTATGGACGTTGGACATTGCTCCAGACGGGGTAAAACCCGTAGGATGCAAGTGGATCTTCAAAAGGAAGATTGGTGTAGATGGACAGGTTGAGACCTATAAAGCTAGGCTGGTAGCAAAGGGTTTCCGTCAAAGACCTGGCTTGGACTATGACGAAACCTTTTCTCCAGTAGCCATGCTGAAATCCATTCGGATCCTTCTTGCCATTGCTGCCTTCCATGATTATGAGATCTGGCAAATGGACGTAAAGACAGCTTTTCTAAATGGAAATTTAGAGGAGTGTGTCTATATGGACCAACCAGAGGGTTTCATTCAGAGTGGGAGCAGCGGAAAGGTGTGCAAGTTGCTTAAGTCCATCTATGGACTAAAGCAGGCATCGCGGAGTTGGAACATCTGCTTTGATGAGACGGTCAAAGAATTTGGCTTTATCAAAAATCCAGATGAACCATGCATCTATAGTAGATTTGTAGCGAGAACTGTAGTATTCCTCGTTTTATACGTGGATGACATTCTCTTAATAGGAAATGACATTCCTATGCTACAATCTGTCAAGGGGTTCTTGTCACACAGGTTCTCCATGAAAGACCTGGGTGATGCCTCATACATTCTGGGTATCCGGATCTACCGTGACAGATCCAAGAGGATATTAGGACTATCACAGTCCAGGTACATCGACACCATACTGAAGAGATTCAGTATGGAAGATTCCAAGCGCGGTAACCTACCGGCTTGTCACGGGATCACCCTCTCTAAAGAGATGTCTCCCAAGACTGATTTGGAGAGGGATCGCATGTCTATTATACCCTACGCTTCTGCGGTAGGCTCTATAATGTATGCGATGTTGTGTACCAGACCGGATGTAGATTATGCACTGAGTGTGGTAAGCCGGTATCAGTCAAACCCTGGGGAGAAACACTGGATAGCGGTAAAGAACATTCTCAAGTACCTAAGAAGGACTAAGGAGATGTTCTTGGTGTATGGCGGAAAAGACCTCCAGATCGAGGCCTTTGCTGACTCTAGCTTCCAGAGTGACAAGGATGATTCCAAGTCCATGTCGGGTTTTGTCTTTACCCTCAATGGAGGGGCGGTGTGTTGGAAGAGTTCCAAACAGGAAACCGTTGCGGACTCGACGATGGAAGCGGAATACATCGCTGCATCTGATGCCGGAAAAGAAGCTGTCTGGATGAGGAAGTTCTTGAAAGAACTTCAGGTGGTTCCGTCCATTGTTGATCCAATACCTCTGTATTGCGACAACAACGGGGCTATAGCTTTAGCGAAGGAACCCAGGTCCCATCAGAAATCCAGGTACATCTTAAGGCGGTATCACCTGATCAGGGAGATCGTAGATCGCCAGGAGATCGAGGTTCGGAGAGTCGCTTCAGAAGATAACACTGCAGATCCATTCACCAAGGCCCTGCCCCAGACTCAGTTCGAGCGGCTGATCGAGATGATAGGTCTTCGATACGCCAGTACATGGCCTTAGTGCAAGTGGGAGATTGTTAGTGTATATGCCCTAGAGGCCATTACTGTATCATACTGGTTTGTATATTACTTAATGGAAGCTTGGGATATTCACCTTGTATATACAATCTTGCTCAAAATAGTAGTATGCTACTTGGTTTGTTTCTACTTCAATGTGTACATGTATTTATTTTTGTATATCGCCTATACACATTAGTAGAGCCCTTAGGATCTTTGCTTGATTACCAGCGATGTGATGGCCGTCACACTAGTGGGGCTGGGTAATCTATAAGCACATCCTTATGCAGGTCCCTGGTCGCAGGACTATCGAGACAGGGCATCGATACTCCGGAGTAGACCAGCGCATGCGCTTCTCATCCCAGTGTGGGAGACGGTCTGTCCCACAGCCGTCAGTACGTCGTACTTGAGATAGTATGTGGGTGCTCGTTAGGTTACGGGTACACTGGACAGGACTCGTAGGGAACTGACTAGTTGGTATTATACCTATCGTCAGTTATCAGTTCCCAGGTGACATGAGTACAGCTTAGTCCGCTGACTTGACACTGTCACTTCGCCTCAAGTGTGTTCCCACTGCACTTTGATCACTACCCTACCACGGCTCAAAGGAGTCGTGCAAACAGGTAGTGGTTGGGTGCAGTCCCGAAGCACTTGGAGGCAGTGACGGTTAGACAGGATTCGTCTCTCCCGGTATTGGGGGTTGACATCGCGCTGTGTCTAGGAGAGCCATTACACGAGTAGTCCCTGGCCAGGGCAAACGAGATATACTGGTAGGTTTCCAGTGTTATCTCAGGGTGTTTTGGGCTTCGCTCCGGCACGACTTGTACCACTATTGGGGGACTGACGTTTACCGCCCCCTAGGCCCGCCATGCGATGTATCAGACGAACAGACCGGACTGTACGGAGAATGTCACACTCAGGCTCAGTAGGAGTTCAGATGGGTTTCGCCTCGTCCGTCTTCTTGTTGGCATTACCTGGGGACCGTTACGCACAGCTAGTGCCGCTTGCGGTCTGTGGTTAAACCCACTGCCAGCGTAGTGTCGAGTCTTTAGAGTCCCACACAGAAAGCTTTTCGCCTTTAGGCAAAAGAGTAGAGGTCGCATGGTATTGCGACAGGTCGCATGGTTTTGCGACAGGGTCCGGTCACATCCGTGCACTTGTGCACGTACAGTGTCCGGACAGTTTCCACTAGCGGGCTTTGGTTTAAGCCAGATCCTAGTGTACCTTATGGGATTGGATTTATCCAGTTTGCATTCGTGTTCCTCGGAACGCGGATGCGGGTGTGTATGCACAGTTGACAGGGAGGCAGAGGCAGCGGATTCTCATTAGGGTTGTTGACAGTTGACCGTTGACTATTTGACTTTTTGCTCAACCCTAATGAGAATATGATGTGTGATTAACTATTATATTAATTAAGTATTATGGTGATATTGTTGTTGACTTGTTGACTTTTGTTGACTTGTTGACTTTGTTGACTTGTTGACTTTGTTGACTTGTTGACCGGTTGACTAGGCTTGACTAGTTGACCATCATGATAACCATAGCCATCATTTCATGGCAAAGACTTTTGTTTACTTGCTCATTTGTGTAAAATGAGTGCATGAAATGATATGGTTATGGTTGCTTCAAACCATCACATAAGACTTTTTTTTTGATATGATGAGTTATGATCACTTTGGATTATGAGAGGGTGAAAGACAAAAGAGAGCCTCATTCTTTCTTGCTCATTCTCTCTCTTGTTCTTGAGCTCTCCTTTTGCTCTCACCCTCAACCTCTTGCTCCCTCTCTTGATCTATGGTTCTCTTGTCTCATGAGTTGAGAATCAAGAACCATAGATAAAATCCCATTCTATTTCTTCTCTACTCATTCTAGTTCACTAGGTTTAGCAAACCAAGTGAACTAGTTTCTTCAAAGAACGAAGAAGGAGCTAAAGGTTGGGGCTTTCAGGTGGATCTTTCTTCGGCGTACGGAGACGACGAGAAGAAGCCATCGGACCACCATCGGAGCTTTGAAGACGAAGGAGTTCAAGACAAGCAAGGTATAACCCCCTAACCGAGTAGCTAAAACTCATAGTTAGGATGTTAGATAGATGTTTAACCAAGATCCGGGTTATAGGTCCATGTTACCATCTTCAAGAAAATCGTTTTTTACCAAATTCCGCATTCCCGAAAGTACCGGGAGAGGTAGCATGGACTTACAGTCTGGAGAGCCATTACACAAAGTCCTTGGCCAAGACAAGTGAGATTTACTGGTAGATATTCCAGTAGTTTCTCAATGTGTTCTGGGCTACACTCCGACACGACTTATACCGCTATTGGGGGTCTGACGTTTACCATCCCCCTAGGCCCGATATGCGATACTCTTAGATGAACAGACCGGACTGTACATAGATTGTCACATATAGACTCAGTAGGGTTTCAGGATGAGTTCGCTCGTCAGCTTCCATTTCACTCAATACATGGGCAGCCGTTACATACAGCTAGTGTCACTGATGTGCTTGTGGTTAAACCCACTGCCAGCGTATTGACGAGTGTTTAGAGTCCCCCACAGAAAGTTTCCCAAGTTCGGGCGAAACGTTGTAGAGGTCGTATGGTTTTATGGTAGGGTTCGATCATATACGTGCACTCGTGCACGGATCATGATCGGACGGATCATACTACTGGGCTTTGGTTTAAGTCGGATCCTAATATTAGATTGTTGGATTATTTTTGTCTCATTGTATTCGTATTCAGTCGGAATGCGGATACAGGTATGTATATACAGATGAGGGGTATTCTTGTGATCTGTCATGAGTTTACTTTAGAAGATGCCATTCTATTTATTATTTTAAATATTTGGATTAATGTTTATTAAGTGGAAATTGTGAGTGCAAATCATGATCAAGAGCATTAAATGTGGAATGTGCTTTTTTAGTGAATCATGATGTATTTTCTTGTGCCATGTCTATTCTCTTGATTGATTATTGTGTGGGATTTATATGTGGAGAAAGAGAGAGCGCAGCCACTAGAGGTGGGGCTTGGTTCTTTCTTTGTTAGGAGAGCTCTCACATTTTTATCTCACACAATAATTGTAAGTCCATGCTACCTCTCCCGGTACTTTCGGGAATGCGGAATTTGGTAAAAAAAACGATTTTCTTAAAGATGGTAACATGGACCTAAAACCCGGATCTTGGTTAAACTTCTATCTAACATCCTAACTAAGAGTTTCTAGCTACTCGGTTAGGGGGTTATACCTAGCTTGTCTTGAACTCCTTCGTCTTCAAGCTCCGGTGGTGGTCCGATGGCTCCTTCTCGTCGTCTCCGTAAGCCGAAGATAGATCCACTTGAAAGCTCCAACCTTTAGCTCCTTCTTCGTTCTTTGAAGAAACTAGTTCACTTGGTTTGCTAAACCTAGTGAACTAGAATGAGTAGAGAAGAAATAGAATGGGATTTTATCTATGGTTCTTGATTCTCAACTCATGAGACAAGAGAACCATAGATCAAGAGAGGGAGGAAGAGGTTGAGGGTGAGAGCAAGAACAAGAGAGCTCAAGAACAAGAGAGAGAATGAGCAAGAAAGAATGAGCAACTCTTTTGTCTTTCACCCTCTCATAATCCAAAGTGATCATAACTCATCATATCAAAAAAAGTCTTATGTGATGGTTTGAAGCAACCATAACCTTATCATGTCATGCACTCATTTTACTCAAATGAGCAAGCAAGTAAAAGTCTTTGGCATGAAATGATAACCATGGTTATCATGATGGTCAACTAGTCAAGCCTAGTCAACCGGTCAACAAGTCAACAAAGTCAACAAGTCAACAAAAGTCAACAAGTCAACAACCATATCACCATAATACTTAATTAATATAGTAGTTAATCACATATCATATTCTCATTAGGGTTGAGCATAAAGTCAAATAGTCAACGGTCAACAGTCAATAACCCTAATGAGAATCCGACGCCTCTGCCTCCCTGTCAACTGTGCATACACACCCGCATCCGCGTTCCGAGGAACACGAATGCAAACTGGATAAATCCAATCCCATAGGGTACACTAGGATCTGGCTTAAACCAAAGCCCGCTAGTGTAAACTGTCCGGACACTGTACGTGCACAAGTGCACGGATGTGACCGAACCCTGTCGCAAAACCATGCGACCTGTCGCAATACCATGCGACCTCTACTCTTTTGCCTAAAGGCGAAAAGTTTTCTGTGTGGGACTCTAAAGACTCGACACTACGCTGGCAGTGGGTTTAACCACAGACCGCAAGCGGCACTAGCTGTGCGTAACGGTCCCCAGGTAATGCCGACAAGAAGACGGACGAGGCGAAACCCATCTGAACTCCTACTGAGCCTGAGTGTGACATTCTCCGTACAGTTCGGTCTGTTCGTCTGATACATCGCATGGCGGGCCTAGGGGGCGGTAAACGTCAGTCCCCCAATAGCGGTACAAGTCGTGCCGGAGCGAAGCCCAAAACACCCTGAGATAACACTGGAAACCTACCAGTATATCTCGTTTGCCCTGGCCAGGGACTACTCGTGTAATGGCTCTCCTAGACACAGCGCGATGTCAACCCCCAATACCGGGAGAGACGAATCCTGTCTAACCGTCACTGCCTCCAAGTGCTTCGGGACTGCACCCAACCACTACCTGTTTGCACGACTCCTTTGAGCCGTGGTAGGGTAGTGATCAAAGTACAGTGGGAACACACTCGAGGCGGAGTGACAGTGTCAAGTCAGCGGACTAAGCTGTACTCATGTCACCTGGGAACTGATAACTGACGATAGGTATAATACCAACTAGTCAGTTCCCGACGAGTCCTGTCCAGTGTACCCGTAACCTAACGAGCACCCGCATACTATCCCAAGTACGACGTACTGACGGCTGTGGGACAGACCGTCTCCCACACTGGGATGAGAAGCGCATGCGCTGGTCTACTCCGGAGTATCGATGCCCTGTCTCGATAGTCCTGCGACCAGGGACCTGCATAAGGATGTGCTTATAGATTACCCAGCCCCACTAGTGTGACGGCCATCACATCGCTGGTAATCAAGCAAAGATCCTAAGGGCTCTACTAATGTGTATAGGCGATATACAAAAAATAAGCACATGTACACATTGAAGTAGAAACAAACCAAGTAGCATACTACTATTTTGAGCAAGATTGTATATACAAGGTGAATATCCCAAGCATCCATTAAGTAATATACAAACTAGTATGATACAGTAATGGCCTCTAGGGCATATACACTAACAATCTCCCACTTGCACTAAGGCCATGTACTGGCGTATCGAAGACCTATCATCTCGATCAGCCGCTCGAACTGAGTCTGGGGCAAGGCCTTGGTGAATGGATCTGCAGTGTTGTCTTCTGAAGCGACTCTCCGAACCTCGATCTCCTGGCGATCCACGATCTCCCTGATCAGGTGATACCGCCTCAAGATGTGCCTGGATTTCTGATGGGACCTGGGTTCCTTCGCTAAAGCTATAGTCCCGTTGTTGTCGCAATACAGAGGTATTGGATCAACAATGGACGGAACCACCTGAAGTTCTTTCAAGAACTTCCTCATCCAGACAGCTTCTTTTGCGGCATCAGATGCAGCGATGTATTCCGCTTCCATCGTCGAGTCTGCAACGGTTTCCTGTTTGGAACTCTTCCAACACACCGCCCCTCCATTGAGGGTAAAGACAAAACCCGACATGGACTTGGAATCATCCTTGTCACTCTGGAAGCTGGAGTCAGCAAAGGCCTCGATCTGGAGGTCTTTTCCGCCATACACCAAGAACATCTCCTTAGTCCTTCTCAGGTACTTGAGAATGTTCTTTACCGCTATCCAGTGTTTCTCCCCAGGGTTAGACTGATACCGGCTTACCACACTCAGTGCATAAGCTACATCCGGTCTGGTACACAACATCGCATACATTATAGAGCCTACCGCAGAAGCGTAGGGTATAATAGACATGCGATCCCTCTCCAAATCAGTCTTGGGAGACATCTCTTTAGAGAGGGTGATCCCGTGATAAGCCGGTAGGTTACCGCGCTTGGAATCTTCCATACTGAATCTCTTCAGTATGGTGTCGATGTACCTGGACTGTGAAAGTCCTAATATCCTCTTGGATCTGTCACGGTAGATCCGGATACCCAGAATGTACGAGGCATCACCCAGGTCTTTCATGGAGAACTTGTGTGACAAGAACCCCTTGACAGATTGTAGCATAGGAATGTCATTTCCTATTAAGAGAATGTCATCCACGTATAAAACGAGGAATACTACAGTTCTCGCTACAAATCTACTATAGATGCATGGTTCATCTGGATTTTTGATAAAGCCAAATTCTTTGACCGTCTCATCAAAGCAGATGTTCCAACTCCGCGATGCCTGCTTTAGTCCATAGATGGACTTAAGCAACTTGCACACCTTTCCGCTGCTCCCACTCTGAATGAAACCCTCTGGCTGGTCCATATAGACACACTCCTCTAAATTTCCATTTAGAAAAGCTGTCTTTACGTCCATTTGCCAGATCTCATAATCGTGGAAGGCAGCAATGGCAAGAAGGATCCGAATGGATTTCAGCATGGCTACTGGAGAAAAGGTTTCGTCGTAGTCCAAGCCAGGTCTTTGACGAAAACCCTTTGCTACCAGCCTAGCTTTATAGGTCTCAACCTGTCCATCTACACCAATCTTCCTTTTGAAGATCCACTTGCATCCTACGGGTTTTACCCCGTCTGGAGCAATGTCCAACGTCCATACCTTGTTGGTGTACATGGACTCCATTTCGGTCCGCATTGCATCCAGCCATTTCACTGAGTCAATGCTCTGAACGGCCTGCTGGAAGCTAGTAGGCTCATCATAATCTATGATGCAATCCTCTCTATCCCTGTCTATGAGAAAACCGTAGTATCTCTCGGGCGGATGAGACTGCCTACTACTCCTGCGGAGTGGCGCAGGAATGTCCTGTTCTGTTGAACCCTCTGGTTCCACTAAGCTTTCAGTAACAGTCTGTGGTTCTGGAACTTCTTCCAGTTCTATTGTGTTCCCACTTATCTGGGTTTCTAAAAACTCAGTTTCCAAGAAGCGGGCATGCTGAGAAACAAAGACCTTTTGCTCCTCAGTGGAATAGAAAAGATACCCCCTGGAATTCCTTGGGTATCCCACAAACTTACACTGTACTGAACGTGCCTCAAGCTTGTCCGCATGCTGCTTCTTTACAAAAGCTGGACATCCCCATACCTTAAGATACTTAAGACAGGGTTTCTTTCCAGTCCACATCTCATATGGGGTGGTAGGCACAGTCTTGGTGGGAGCCTTGTTCAAGAGATACGCAGCTGCTTCTAGTGCATATCCCCAGAATGATCGCGGTAACTCAGCGTTACTCATCATGGACCGAACCATATCCAATAGGGTTCGGTTCCGTCTCTCCGATACACCATTATGTTGCGGAGTGTATGGAGGAGTAAGCTGAGAGAGAATACCATTCTCTTTTAAGTAATTCAGGAATTCGGCACTTAAGTATTCTCCACCTCGATCCGATCTTAGAATCTTAATACTTTTGCCGGTCTGTTTCTCTACTTCATTCTTATACTCCTGGAATTTTCCAAAGGCCTCGGACTTATGTTTCATCAAGAAGACATAACCGTACCTTGAGAAGTCATCCGTAAAAGTAATGAAGTAAGAATGTCCGCTTCGGGCATGTGTAGACATTGGACCGCACACGTCACTGTGTACGAGTCCTAAGAGCTCGCTCGCTCTTACTCCTTGTCCAGTAAACGGAGTCTTTGTCATCTTTCCTTTGAGACAAGATTGACAAGTGGCATACGATTGATATTCGAACGCATTCAAATATCCTTCTGTATGTAACTTAGTCAACCTTCTCTCATTGATGTGACCCAATCTACAATGCCACAAGAAAGTCTGATTCATTTCCGGAGACTTTCTTTTGTGTGTATTCTGGACGTTGAAAATCTGTGGTTGGTTTAACACGTATATACCATTACTCAATGTACCTGACCCAATCAAAACTTGATTAAGGTGAATGTTTACAACATTACTTACAAACGCAAATTCATAACCTTCTTTAGAAACTAAAGATACAGAAATGATATTACAAGTTGCGTTGGGTACAAAAAAGCAATTACGCAAAACCAAAACATGTCCATCTGACATTCCCAGGTGATAGTCCCCCACGGCTTTAGCATCCATGCTAGCTCCGTTCGCAACTCTGAGGGTCATGTCACCTGCTTTCAAAACACTACGGTTTCTCAACGCCTGCAAAGAATTACAGATATGAGATCCTGATCCGGTATCCAATACCCAGGAAGTAGAGTTTATTGAAAGACAGTTTTCAATAACATACACACCTGAAGCTGAAGCTGCAACCTGCTTCAATTCCTGTGTTCTGGCCTTCCAGGCCCTGCAATCATTCTTCCAGTGTCCTTTCTTATGACAATAGAAGCATTCTTCCTTATCCACAAGCTTCCCCGCTATCTTTGTTGCTTTTGCTTTTCCCTTCGTATCCACTTTACTAACACCGCCCCTTGGTTTGGCGGGGGCCTTCTTCTTCTTTCCCTTGGCTTTCGCCTTGGACCTAGAAGAAGATGATCCTCCTACAAACAAAGTGGATGTATCCCTACCTTTCTGTAGGGTGCCCTCTGCGCTCCTCAGCATGTTGAGGAGCTCTGAAAGTTCAACCTCTTTTTCTTGTAAGTTGAAGTTCAGTATAAACTGGACGTAAGTGGAAGGAAGGGACTGGAGAACTATATCCGTATATAGCTCACTCTCCAATGTGATCCCTAGGTCAGCGAGCTCCTCAATGAAGCCGATCATCTTTAGCACGTGCTCGGCTACTGATGATCCGACGGCCATTCTTGTCGAAAATAACTTTTTCGACGCTTCGTATCTTGCGATACGTGATTGCTCTCCATACAGTTCTTTTGTATGGAGCAATATGGACTCCATGTCCATATTCTCATGCCTCCTCTGATGTTCGTTGTCCATCGAGGCAAGCAGGAGGCACTTGGCCTTCGCGCTATCAATCTCCCAAGTCTTGCGGATTTCCTTATCCGCGACACTGGAAGTTGGACCAGGGACAGGGGGAGCTTTGGTGGTAAGAAGATACCCCAGCTTGTCATAAGTGATTGCTATCTTTACATTCCTGAGCCAATCTTTGTAGTTTGGCCCTGTCAGTTTGTTTTTATCTAGGAGTAACTTAAGTCCAGTCATGTTGATTGGTCGCTGCAATTAGGAGAGAGAAGAAGAAACACTCAGCATGATGCTCTTGCAAGTTTAGAGTGGTTTTTAATTTGTCTAAACAGGATGGCTCCCACTGTTTCTCGAATCCCTCCTCAAACCATAAAGGAAGAATTAGTCAGGATCAATCCCACCGTACAATACTTGCTTAACCGTTCAGCCAGGCCGGTGTCGGTACTTCGAGGGAGGTTTTCCAACTCTTTCGCGAAGTTCCTTAATTAAAGAACCTCTTTTCCCTGGGGGCGTAGCCCCGCTAACACCTTTCTAGGCACCTACTAGGTTTATAGCATTGATCGTTAAGTAAGAAATTTCCCGAGGAGTAGCATATACTCACAGTAGGATCGGGATCCAAATATCATCGCGTGACGAAACTGAAGGAATCCTACCAGAATCATCACACTCCAAATGGTATGCAAATCTAGCAAGTTTCAGTACTTATGAAACTCCCGATGTGGATTTTTGCCCTATGCTCTTATGACCTTGACGAAGGTCAACAAATCATAAGTCGCATGTCAAGTTCTGCCCGTCATTATCCAGGTTAATTTGAATCCACCCGTATATACCCTTGACGAAGGTCAACAAGGTAATGCGAATGTCCCAAACCAACGCATCTATCTATGCTACATATGAATACCCAATAGCTACCAATCACTATGCCTTGACGAAGGTCAACAAACACAGCTTGAATACTGTTGAATATTCATACGAAACGACGGAGGGCTACGAATGGTTTTGGCAAAACCGTGAACGTAGTGAACTTGATTTGGTCGATGGAACGAGATAGCTTTTAAAAGGAGTGGCTCAAGCTCCGCATTTAAAAGTTGGTTTTTAAAAGAACCGAGTGGTTTTTCGAAAGTGTTCCAACGACTATTACTTGGTTTATTATCTTGCATTAGTTCTTTTAATGCGTGATATTCTTGCATTAGTTCTTTTAATGCGTCCCATCAATTAATCCTACCATTGCAGAAAACAACCAAAATATGACGTACACTTATGTAAGTGCACGGCGGCGCCCCGGCCGTCAATCCGACGCCGGAATGCGGAAGCGGTGAAATAACTTAAATTTTGCGGACTTAGCAAACCGGCACCACCGCGCACTATCACCCGGATCGTTAACCATTAACAAGTCTAAGCTACAAAGAGGATGGGTTAGAGATATATACCATACGATCCAAGTCCTCCGGTCTTCATCTCCAATCCGATCTCCTCGCGGGATCTCCGTCCGTCTCATCCTCGTCGCCGGAAGTGCACCACATCGCCTTCTGCGTTTACGGGCTCCCACCTCAATGCCGAGGCAACTCGGGCACGAAGCCGGCTACTCGACGTGCCCAAGGTTCGTTGTAGAATATGTAGTGAGCAAGTCTCATTTTTGGGGTTTGTGGAATTGCCATTGGTGAAGGAAAAGAGAGCTTGGAGAGAGGTGAGAAAAATGGAGCATACTCAAGAAGGAATGTATCATATTTTTCTCCACACATCAAAATGAAAATCAATCCCCTTGCCCCCAAGGAATGGCCGCCCCCCCCCTTTCATGTGTGATTGGAGAGAGAGAGAGAGAGCAAGGTCAAGGGGTGGGTGGAAGCAATGATGCAAGAGGGCATCATGAAAGAATATGATCACAAGCAAAAACCACACACAACCACAACCATCATCAACAACCATGATGCTAACAAAGTCAAGCCATCATGAAGTATGAAGTCAAGCAAGTCAAAGGAGGGTGCTATCATGATACAACAAAATGCAAAGACCCCCTTCCACAAATGCCTATTTGCAACAATGCAAATAAGCCCTCCTCCACCAATCTTCGGCCAATGAACGGAACAATGGAAATCGGCCGAAACGGAAAGCAAACTGGCAACTCCAGAAAACTGGTCCCGTAATAAATTACAGGAAAACCCCGATACTGTGCATACACACCCGCATTTGTATTCCGACCGAAATACAAATGCAATGAGACAAAATCTACACTGTACTATACTAGAATCCGGCTTATACCAAAACCGGATAGTAATATCTGTTCGATCCTGATCCGTGCAATACCGCACGTATCTGATCGAACCCTGCCATATAACCATACGGCCTATAGTACAAACTGTCCGATCCTGATCCGTGCAATACCGTACGTATCTGATCGGACCTTGCCATATCTCCATACGGCCTCTACAGCCTTTCGCCCGAAAGCTTGAGTAACTGAAATGTGGGGGACTCTAAAGACTCGTCAACACCTCGGTTGTGGATTTAACCACTAGCACGTCAGAAGTATAAGCCAATACATGACGGGCTACCAGGTACTGACCAAATGGGACGTCGATGAGGAAGCTCACCCCGACACCCAACTGAGCCTGTCAGTGACAATATCCGTGCAGTCCGGTCCGTTCGTCTATGAGCATCGCATGGCGGGCCTAGGGGGTTGGTAAAAGTCAGACCCCCAAAAGCGGTACAAGTCGTGTCGGAGTGTAGCCCAGAACACCCTGAGATACTACTGGAATACCTACCAGTAAATCTCCTTGCCTTGGCCAAGGACTTTGTGTAATGGCTCTCCTAGACACAGCACGACCTCACCCCCAATACCGGGAGAGACGAACCCCTGAAGATACGCTCACTGCCTCCATGTGGCTCGGGACTGTACCCAACTAAAACCTGTTTGCACGACTCCTTTGAGCCGTGGTAGGGTAGTAATCAAAGTACAGTGGGAACTCACACGAGACAAATGACGATCCCCAGGTCGATAAACTAACCTGCACACATGTCACCAGGGAACTGCCATCTGACGTCTGGTATATGACCAACTAGCATGTTCCCGGCGAGTCCTGTCTGGTGTACTCATAACCCAATGAGCACCTGTATACATCTTAGGTGATCCAACTGACACCAGTGGCTTGTGAGACCGGCCACCGCCCCTCGTCGGGGTCTCGACTGTATACACTAGTCTACTAATGGAGTATCGATGCCCGGTCTCGAAACTCCCACGGCTAGGGACCTTTTAAGGATATTCTTGTAGACCCCCAGCTCTCACTTATATGATCGCCCTCATACTGCTGGTGATTAAGCAAGAATCCTAGGGGCTCTATCAACGTGTAATAGCGACGTGTCATGTCACCTAAAGCAGTACACGATGATAAAGGTAAACCAGATAGCATACTATCATCTCGAGTAAGACTGTCCTACCGGGATAGGTCCTCCCTCAATCATTGCAATCACGTACCTGTGATCCAATAATTGACTCTGAGGGCACTATCTCCAACAATCTCCCACTTGCACTCAAGGCTAATTATTGCGATGTCGCATACTCACAGCCCGTGTGATACCGAACACCCAACTCCTCTACTAGTCAGTTTCACAAAGCTCGTTTGCGAAACTATTGCGTTCGAGGAATAGCCTCAGTGAGTGGATCCGCCTTGTTGTCTCTTTCCATGTCTCTCTAAATCTCAAGTTCGCGGAGAAACCCATCTCCCGAAATGAGCAATATCAGTCTTAGAATATGTCTGGATGTCTGATGGGACGTAGCTCATCAATGAACTCCAAATCCAAACTTCTTAGACTGTAGTGACAACTGAACTTAATCAGTGTCCTGCGCGCCATGCCTCCCTCAGTATTGCCTTGGACCACCTGTCCAAAATACTGCCCCTCATCAGAAGGAAAACTATAACTCTGACAACCTCCTTGTCGTCCATGTCACCTTAGAAGCCTGGAATGATAACTGTCTCCCGAATGAGGCTGTCGTTATCATATCCCTAGAACATCCTCTTATGTTCTAAAACTGCTTCCGACTGTATCTCCAGGATTGGATTAATGTCAACTTATTGCATCTAGTGCAAGAACAATATCTGGTGTGGTACTTGACATCTCATGATTGACTCAATTGCCTAAGCAAGTGATCTGCCAATCATGCACATCCCTCTCCCCTTTAGTCTGTAAGACACCTTTAGAGAGGGTGACTCCGTTACCTACAGGTACACTACCGTGCCAGGAGTCGTCCATCCTAAATACTCTTAGAATGCTGTCAAGTACCCTGATTGGGAAACCACCCAAATCTAGATCTAAGACCATAGATCTAGTAACCAGTATGTCAGATATAATGTCCAAGTCCATGTGGAGAAACCACTGTGTGACGACCAAAGTATAACCGATCGTAGTATAGGAGTTTCCTTTCCTACTTTGTGTATGTCATCCAAATACCAGGATATCACACCCTACTACCTTCTCAACAGATCCATCCCCTATTCTGATGAAGTCAAACCCATGACTGTCACGTCAGAAATAGATGATCTATCTCCGCTACTGGTGCTTCAGTCTGTAAATAGACATAAGCTACATGTCCACCAATGCTTCCGCTGCTCCTACTGACTACGACAACCCTCTGGCAGAGTCATATAGACGTACACTTCTAAAACTGGTTTAGAACGACGCTATACTCATCCTCCCGCCGGGTCTCGTAACCTGGAACAACAGCAATGGCAATTGTGGGTAAACTAGAACTTCCCTGTCACCGTCCTTGAGGCTACCGTAGTGCCTCTCGGGTGCCTGAAGTTACCCACCTTATCTGCGGAGTGGCCAATGGAATGTCAATTCAGATTGAATCTTTAGGTTCCTTATCAAATCTTCAGTAATCGTTTGTGGTTCTGGAATCACTTCCAGTTCTACCATACTCCCACTACTGTTTTCTGAAAAAATCCATTTTTAATAAAATTGTGGCGAGTCTAGAACAATATCGCTATTGGTCATCCAGATGGTAGAAAGTCAACCCTCGTCATAGCCTGGGTCAACCCACAAACAGCCATTACAGAAACGTGCCTTGAGTTGTCCAGTGTCTGGTTTTAATCATAAACCGGACAACTCCCCGTACCTTGACATCGTTAAGATATGAACTGTTCTATATCCAATATAGAAACAGAGGCACTGATTTAATTGAACCAGATCCAAATTATGCAACTGTCTCCAGTGCATGTCAACTAAATGGAAGGAGGCCGATCAGCGTTACTCAACTTAGGAATACTTCCAATTATGAGTAACCTGAAAGAGAAGCAAGATCTCTTTATCATTACTATCAACTGAATACCATATACAAGTACCTACATCTTCGATCTCTTTGAAGAATCCCGATACTTGCTATACCTGGTTTTCTACTCTATTCAAATACCTGTAACTTCTCCAAATTCGGACCCTGCGTTTCCACGAAACACCTGTCTAAAAACTAGAGAAGTCATAAGTAAACTGAATGTAGTACGAGGACCAACCCCTCTGTCCTGATGGACTCTGGACAACATACAATACTCTGTAAAAGTCCCTTGAGTCTGATTACTCATTCACTGTGTGTCGTAGGTTGAAAACTGTACTTATGGTTAAGAAGAATTACACCGCTGTTTAATGCTCCTTACCTAACCATCCACTGATATAGGTAAATGTCGTAGACATAATTTCAGAAAGGTATATCTCACTCTATGAAAATAGACGTACAGATATATCAATTTGAAATTGGTGCATAACAGCGGATATTCAAAACCAAATATTTGCCGACCGGCAAACAACCCAGGTGATTTCCTCAAATATCACCGATTACAACGAATCCCGATATAATGAGGATAATCACCCAATTCCCAATAACTTACTCCCACTCATCATCTGTAAAACCATACAGATGTGAGAATCGTATCTGGTAAATACATACCCTGGAGTAAGTATCTAATCGGGAAATCAGTTTTCTATTAACAGTACACAGTGAAACTGAAACATTGAAATGTTTCGATGGGGTATCCTGGTATTCCTAGTAATGCCTCTTCCATCATCACGTCTGTAACCTTGTAATTCTTTGCCACCTCTCCAAATCCCTTCATATGTCTTTAGTCTTTACCTTCTGCACACCCCTTTAGGCCAAATGGTTTTCTTCCTTCCCTACCGTTCGGCACCAGCCTATGGTTTGGAAGAAGACTATCCAATAAGCATAATGGGTGTACTGTCCGTATCCTAGGAACACTCGCAACACGAGAGAAGGTGAAGATAAAAGACACCTGAATGTACTTTATTCCTATTTCTCCTGGACCAGGATCCATCCCCGAACTGGAACAAGTTCCTTTCGAGTTCGTATATAACCATACGATGGATTATCCAATAAAATGGGATCTTCGTAGTGATACGGAGTGTCCTGGAGAAATACAAAGGTGATTTAGGATTGGCGAAGAAATACTTGGTTCGGTCGTGAATAGCAGTCGCAATTTACTTTGCCCTCTTACTAATCCCTTGTTTTGTCTGAACTTAATACCTTCTGTACACCGTTTAGGCTAACTGGTTTTCTTCATTCCCTACCGGTCGGCACCAGCCTATGGTTTGGAAGAAGACTATCCAATTTGCGTAATAGGTGTACTACTCCTAAACCAAGGAGTACTCGCAACCTGAGAGAAGGTGAAAAAGAAAAGACAACTGAATAATCCTATCCGTTTTCTCCAGAACCAGAAACCATCCTCGAATCCCTTCGAGTTCGTATCTAACTATACGATGGTTTTGTCCAATGGAAGTGGACGTTCGCAGTAATACGGGGTGTCCTGGAGAAAAGGGTAAAAGTAGGAGTGGCAATGAGGTCTGCAACTCTGACAATCCAAAAGCCTGTGTTAAAGAAGGTTCGGTCAACTTGGTCACTGAGTCAAAGTCCTAGGGTCGGGTCAAATGGTCGCTGCCAAAGAGAGAGAGAAAAGAAACACTCAGCGTGCACTCTAACCTAGATCAGAATGGTTACCAATTTATCTAATCTGGAATCCTCCCACTGTACCTCAAATTCTCCTCCAAACCGGAAAGAAGAATTAGTCGGGGTTACCCGAGGAGTATACCAACTCATCAGTGGGAATCGGGATCCAACTATCATTGCATGATAACGTGACGGAATCCGCTCACGCTATCACACTCCAGAAGGTATGCGCATATCTGGCAAGTTTCAGTTCTTTTGAAACTCCCGATGTGATTTCTGCCCCATGCTCTTATGACCTTGGCGAAGGTCAACAAATCATAAGTCACATGTCAAGTTCTACCCGTCATTATCCAGGTTAATTTGAATCCACCCGTACAGGCCCTTGACGAAGGTCAACAAGGCTATACGACTGTCCCAAACCAACGCATCTATCTATGCAGCAGAAAGGTAACAAGCAGCTACCATACACTATGCCTTGACGAAGGTCAACAAACATAGCATGAATACTACGTGCTACCCGTCTGAAACGACGGAGGGTTACGAATGGTTTCTGGCGAAAACCTTTAACGTAATGAACTTGATATCGTTGAAGGAACGGATAGCTTTTTAGAAAATATAGTGACGAAAACCTTTACTAAAGAGGTCACTCCCGGTGAAGGGATCTCGGCTCTTTCCCCGTAGAATGGGGTGCTGGATATTCATAACCGAATATCACTGTGCAAAGCAAAAGTAATCGGCTATAGTGAAGTTAATGCCCTGACGCAAACTTCTGTCCAAGGGGTCACTCCCGGTGAAGGGATCTCGGCCCTTGCCTCGTCGACTGAGGAGCAGGATATTCCAAATGAATACCACGATGCAAAACAGAAATGAACGTCCTTGCAATAACAGCTTTTAGAAAAGTGTTCCAACAACATCAGATTAGGTTTGTTTTTAACTTGCATTGATCCGAATCAATGCAGTCCCATCAATTGATCACACCAAAAAGAACGAAAATATACTGATGTACGTATATGCCATCCGCATTCGCCACTGGGTCCCGTCATTACCCGTTAGGTTAGCTTACTAACGACAGAGCGGGGACTGGACTAGCGCGGATGCAAAACATATACAACATCAGATTAGTATATATACCAATATATAGTATTCGCTCAAGGCGTGAATAAAATGCAACATCACAGAAATGTACAGCATCACAGAAACAATACAGATATCTGGGATCCCCGGGTTTCACAGAGCCGCTGAAACCCGACGTTCCCCTGGTCGTGTGGATAGCCTGTGCAATGAAATCCTAGACCCCTACGGGCGCGGCAAGTCACCCGCCAAAACCTGAAGCGAGGCAGCCCCCTTCAGCGCCGTGAATGGACCACCCAGCACTTCACGGAATCCGGCAACTTGGGCACCCCTCCTGGGTCAACCTGTACCCCCTACGAGTGCGGCGAATAGCCCGCCAATCCTAGAGCGAAGCCCCCTCCGTCTCAATGCCATGAGATGCGGGCTTGTTGCCCTCCAGAACCCGGCTATCCGTGCACCCCTCCGCGGGGCAATCCTAGTACAGAAAATAAAATATACATACACCGGGTACATCGACCGCAACCAGGTCGTGCCCCAAAAGAATAATACAAACAGGCAGTGACGGCAGTCCACATGTCGGACGCTCGCCCCGCAATATCAAATGTACATAATACAACAGAACTGTACTAGCATTGCATCCAGGCTATCCCCCACGACCGATCCGCAACAACACAGCAAATACATAGAACATCAACGTGAAAGTCACGTTCGCAAATCCGTCTAACCGGGCTATAGCAGTTAGACAGGATTTACCGATCGAGTGACATTCACGGTCGCAGATATAATGTAAATACTGTGAAAAATGTGTTTAAGATTTTCCGATTGACCAAAAATTAACAAGTGGGCCCCAAACTAATACTGTAGCACTCACAGAAATAATTGGCCCAATTTTAATATTCCAAAACCCCTAATTACTACCCTGAAGCCCACTGGAAAAAGATGGCCCACTGACCTCTCCACACTGCGGCGGATCCGCGGCCCAATATAGAGGTGAGGCCGCGGTTCCGCGCTCATGAGGAGAGATCACAGTGTCGAATTTTTCCAGTATGCTTAGAATTTCCTGCACATCATTCTGAGACCACCTGAAAAATTTTTGGACACCAAAAAATCTTAACAGAAAACTGATGTGCACAAAAACATAGATTTTGGAATTTTGGTCGATCGGAAAAGCAAAACACATCAAACGAAAGCTAGACGAAGTTAATGGCGAGGCTCTGATACCACTGTAAGTGCACGGCGGCGCCCCGGCCGTCAATCCGACGCCGGAATGCGGAAGCGGTGAAATAACTTAAATTTTGCGGACTTAGCAAACCGGCACCACCGCGCACTATCACCCGGATCGTTAACCATTAACAAGTCTAAGCTACAAAGAGGATGGGTTAGAGATATATACCATACGATCCAAGTCCTCCGGTCTTCATCTCCAATCCGATCTCCTCGCGGGATCTCCGTCCGTCTCATCCTCGTCGCCGGAAGTGCACCACATCGCCTTCTGCGTTTATGGGCTCCCACCTCAATGCCGAGACAACTCGGGCACGAAGCCGGCTACTCGACGTGCCCAAGGTTCGTTGTAGAATATGTAGTGAGCAAGTCTCATTTTTGGGGTTTGTGGAATTGCCATTGGTGAAGGAAAAGAGAGCTTGGAGAGAGGTGAGAAAAATGGAGCATACTCAAGAAGGAATGTATCATATTTTTCTCCACACATCAAAATGAAAATCAATCCCCTTGCCCCCAAGGAATGGCCGGCCCCCCCCCTTTCATGTGTGATTGGAGAGAGAGAGAGAGAGCAAGGTCAAGGGGTGGGTGGAAGCAATGATGCAAGAGGGCATCATGAAAGAATATGATCACAAGCAAAGACCACACACAACCACAACCATCATCAACAACCATGATGCTAACAAAGTCAAGCCATCATGAAGTATGAAGTCAAGCAAGTCAAAGGAGGGTGCTATCATGATACAACAAAATGCAAAGACCCCCTTCCACAAATGCCTATTTGCAACAATGCAAATAAGCCCTCCTCCACCAATCTTCGGCCAATGAACGGAACAATGGAAATCGGCCGAAACGGAAAGCAAACTGGCAACTCCAGAAAACTGGTCCCGTAATAAATTACAGGAAAACCCCGATACTGTGCATACACACCCGCATTTGTATTCCGACCGAAATACAAATGCAATGAGACAAAATCTACACTGTACTATACTAGAATCCGGCTTATACCAAAACCGGATAGTAATATCTGTTCGATCCTGATCCGTGCAATACCGCACGTATCTGATCGAACCCTGCCATATAACCATACGGCCTATAGTACAAACTGTCCGATCCTGATCCGTGCAATACCGCACGTATCTGATCGGACCTTGCCATATCTCCATACGGCCTCTACAGCCTTTCGCCCGAAAGCTTGAGTAACTGAAATGTGGGGGACTCTAAAGACTCGTCAACACCTCGGTTGTGGATTTAACCATTAGCACGTCAGAGGTATAAGCCAATACGTGACGGGCTACCAGGTACTGACCAAATGGGACGTCGATGAGGAAGCTCACCCCGACACCCAACTGAGCCTGTCAGTGACAATATCCGTGCAGTCCGGTCCGTTCGTCTATGAGCATCGCATGGCGGGCCTAGGGGGTTGGTAAAAGTCAGACCCCCAAAAGCGGTACAAGTCGTGTCGGAGTGTAGCCCAGAACACCCTGAGATACTACTGGAATACCTACCAGTAAATCTCCTTGCCTTGGCCAAGGACTTTGTGTAATGGCTCTCCTAGACACAGCACGACCTCACCCCCAATACCGGGAGAGACGAACCCCTGAAGATACGCTCACTGCCTCCATGTGGCTCGGGACTGTACCCAACTAAAACCTGTTTGCACGACTCCTTTGAGCCGTGGTAGGGTAGTAATCAAAGTACAGTGGGAACTCACACGAGACAAATGACGATCCCCAGGTCGATGAACTAACCTGCACACATGTCACCAGGGAACTGCCATCTGACGTCTGGTATATGACCAACTAGCATGTTCCCGGCGAGTCCTGTCCGGTGTACTCATAACCCAATGAGCACCTGTATACATCTTAGGTAATCCAACTGACACCAGTGGCTTGTGAGACCGGCCACCGCCCCTCGTCGGGGTCTCGACTGTATACACTAGTCTACTAATGGAGTATCGATGCCCGGTCTCGAAACTCCCACGACTAGGGACCTTTTAAGGATATGCTTGTAGACCCCCAGCTCTCACTTATATGATCGCCCTCATACTGCTGGTGGTTAAGCAAGAATCCTAGGGGCTCTATCAACGTGTAATAGCGACGTGTCATGTCACCTAAAGCAGTACACGATGATAAAGGTAAACCAGATAGCATACTATCATCTCGAGTAAGACTGTCCTACCGGGATAGGTCCTCCCTCAATCATTGCAATCACGTACCTGTGATCCAATAATTGACTCTGAGGGCACTATCTCCAACAACTTATGCCATTCGCATTCGCCACGGGGCCCCGTCATTACCCGTTAGGTTACTTAACTAACGACAGAGCGGGGGCTGGGCTAGCGCGTCTGTAAAACATAAGCAACGCCTAAATATTATCATATATAGATATACTGCAATGATAAACATTTCAGATCACAGATAAATGCATTGGATATACTAGGAATCTGTAATTTGTACGAGCCTGTAACAAAAACAGATTACACGGTCGCGGTGAATAGCCAAAACCCCACCCAAGACCCCTACGGGTGGGGCAAACTACCCGCCAAGTACCCGAAGCGTAGCAACCTCCCTTATCTCCATGAGTAGGCCACTCGACACTTCGGCATACCCGGTAGTTTGTGCACCCCTCCATGGGTCTATCCTAGGAGCAAAAACAGTAAAAAGAAATTATACAATGACGGCTACAACCCCGACCCGGTTGTGCGGCCATACAAATAATTATTACATCAATTTACAAATTTACATGAATTGCAAGAAAAGAAAACTCTCGTCTCACAACCCCCGGCTATTCACCCGCGACAATCCAACATATTTATATACACATTCCAGCACATTACAGATCATGTATAACCCCGACCAATCGACTTATAGCGATTAGCCGACGTTCAATACATGCATCACATTACAGAAAACCCGTTAGCTCAAGTCTTATAGAAGTTCGATCAAAAATACGGATTTTCGGGACCCAAAAAAGAAATTTTCGTTCTGGAAAATCTGGGTTGAAAATATATATGCTAAAAATCCCAAAATACCCCCAAGAAAACACTGCACCAAAACGTTTCCTCTGCCGAGTCGACTCGGCCGCGGTTGCGCGGCGGGAGCGTGCTCCCGCCGCGGAACCGCGGCATTTGACTCGAACGTTGGAAAAGTTTTGGTGGGTGCCTACAGAAAAGCCTGAGCCAATTTTAGGTGTCAAAATAATCAACTTTTGAACAGTAAAAAATTCGACAGAAACTGCAAATTTTCGGGGTTCGTTTTCGGGACTTTTTCGCTGATCGATCTTCTAGTTACTTGCTAACATGTTAGATAGAGTTTAACTAGGCTCTGATACCACTGTAAGTCCATGCTACCTCTCCCGGTACTTTCGGGAATACGGAATTTGGTAAAAAAACGATTTTCTTAAAGATGGTAACATGGACCTAAAACCCGGATCTTGGTTAAACTTCTATCTAACATCCTAACTAAGAGTTTCTAGCTACTCGGTTAGGGGGTTATACCTAGCTTGTCTTGAACTCCTTCGTCTTCAAGCTCCGGTGGTGGTCCGATGGCTCCTTCTCGTCGTCTCCGTACGCCGAAGATAGATCCACTTGAAAGCTCCAACCTTTAGCTCCTTCTTCGTTCTTTGAAGAAACTAGTTCACTTGGTTTGCTAAACCTAGTGAACTAGAATGAGTAGAGAAGAAATAGAATGGGATTTTATCTATGGTTCTTGATTCTCAACTCATGAGACAAGAGAACCATAGATCAAGAGAGGGAGGAAGAGGTTGAGGGTGAGAGCAAGAACAAGAGAGCTCAAGAACAAGAGAGAGAATGAGCAACTCTTTTGTCTTTCACCCTCTCATAATCCAAAGTGATCATAACTCATCATATCAAAAAAAGTCTTATGTGATGGTTTGAAGCAACCATAACCTTATCATGTCATGCACTCATTTTACTCAAATGAGCAAGCAAGTAAAAGTCTTTGGCATGAAATGATAACCATGGTTATCATGATGGTCAACTAGTCAAGCCTAGTCAACCGGTCAACAAGTCAACAAAAGTCAACAAGTCAACAAAGTCAACAAAAGTCAACAAGTCAACAACCATATCACCATAATACTTAATTAATATAGTAGTTAATCACATATCATATTCTCATTAGGGTTGAGCATAAAGTCAAATAGTCAACGGTCAACAGTCAACAACCCTAATGAGAATCCGACGCCTCTGCCTCCCTGTCAACTGTGCATACACACCCGCATCCGCGTTCCGAGGAACACGAATGCAAACTGGATAAATCCAATCCCATAGGGTACACTAGGATCTGGCTTAAACCAAAGCCCGCTAGTGTAAACTGTCCGGACACTGTACGTGCACAAGTGCACGGATGTGACCGAACCCTGTCGCAAAACCATGCGACCTGTCGCAATACCATGCGACCTCTACTCTTTTGCCTAAAGGCGAAAAGCTTTCTGTGTGGGACTCTAAAGACTCGACACTACGCTGGCAGTGGGTTTAACCACAGACCGCAAGCGGCACTAGCTGTGCGTAACGGTCCCCAGGTAATGCCGACAAGAAGACGGACGAGGCGAAACCCATCTGAACTCCTACTGAGCCTGAGTGTGACATTCTCCGTACAGTCCGGTCTGTTCGTCTGATACATCGCATGGCAGGCCTAGGGGGCGGTAAACGTCAGTCCCCCAATAGCGGTACAAGTCGTGCCGGAGCGAAGCCCAAAACACCCTGAGATAACACTGGAAACCTACCAGTATATCTCGTTTGCCCTGGCCAGGGACTACTCGTGTAATGGCTCTCCTAGACACAGCGCGATGTCAACCCCCAATACCGGGAGAGACGAATCATGTCTAACCGTCACTGCCTCCAAGTGCTTCGGGACTGCACCCAACCACTACCTGTTTGCACGACTCCTTTGAGCCGTGGTAGGGTAGTGATCAAAGTACAGTGGGAACACACTCGAGGCGGAGTGACAGTTTCAAGTCAGCGGACTAAGCTGTACTCATGTCACCTGGGAACTGATAACTGACGATAGGTATAATACCAACTAGTCAGTTCCCGACGAGTCCTGTCCAGTGTACCCGTAACCTAACGAGCACCCGCATACTATCCCAAGTACGACGTACTGACGGCTGTGGGACAGACCGTCTCCCACACTGGGATGAGAAGCGCATGCGCTGGTCTACTCCGGAGTATCGATGCCCTGTCTCGATAGTCCTGCGACCAGGGACCTGCATAAGGATGTGCTTATAGATTACCCAGCCCCACTAGTGTGACGGCCATCACATCGCTGGTAATCAAGCAAAGATCCTAAGGGCTCTACTAATGTGTATAGGCGATATACAAAAATAAACACATGTACACATTGAAGTAGAAACAAACCAAGTAGCATACTACTATTTTGAGCAAGATTGTATATTCAAGGTGAATATCCCAAGCATCCATTAAGTAATATACAAACTAGTATGATACAGTAATGGCCTCTAGGGCATATACACTAACAATAATAAGCAAGCTCTTCTTTTTCACTAGCTTTTTTTCTTGAGCTCACAACTTCCATCAATGGCTTCTTCTTCAACCTCCACTCTATCTTTCTCATGTGTTGAGAATCCTAGAGTGTTATGAGACAAACTAATCACACACTATCTCTACTTCACCTTGGACATGTCGGCTAGCAAACTTCATGTCCGAGTTGCTTCGGTTTGAAGCGGGAGCCCGTATAAAGATTTCTCGACGTGGTGCCACTTCGACGAGCGAGATCGGAGATCGAACTTCGTTGGGGAAGCCGCGACAAGCATGAGACGGAGATTGAAGACAGAAGGATACGGATCGATCGGTATAATCTCTGAACTCTTTCAGTAGTTGCTAGTTAACAGTTAATGGTTCGATCCGGGTAATCGGGTTATGGTAGCGCCAAGTTTAGAAAAGTTTTTTGTTCCACATTTGGCCTCGGATAGACGGTCGGGGCGCTGCCGTAGCCCAACATTGTTAACCCTAATATTCTAGTTACGATCTTGTTAGACTAATTTAGCACCTAATAAAATTAAAATTTGGCATGCTTGATACCTCTTAAACTTCATGGCGGTGCTAAGGTAGACTTTCAACTAGACTGCTTTGATTTTCTAACTTTGATTTGATTTGATTTGATCTGTTGAACTCTAATTGCCGTCTTGAAATGATTTGTTATTTTAAAAATCTGCATAATATCTCAAATCAAATTATTAGTAGCATTTATTAGAGAAAATATTCCTACCCATTTTTGCTCATAATTAAATTACTTAATGTTTAAGAAAAATATAAATAATTATTTAAAAAGATATAGTTATAATTATTTTACTTAAGAATCAAATGAATATTTGTCTGAATAAGATATACAATATAATACTCCTTATTATATTACTGATAAGTTAAGAAATATATGACAAAATCTTTTTACACATAAACTCATATATGTTCTTAAATTACAAATAATATCATTTAGTAATTAATAAAAATAGGAAAAATGACCGTAAAAATATGCAATAAATATGACTGATCATGTGTGTGCGTGCGCGCGCGTGCATAAATGATGTGTCTTCATTCTCTTTCTATTTCTTCTTGATTCAAGTGGAAGGGTGTGGACTTACGACCCATACAAGTGAGTCACAATTCCACCCACTTCACACTTAAACGAGATGAGAGAAAAAAAAGGATGAATTATTATTATTTTGGAGAGCCATGCTTGCTTCATCTTTATCTTGAGCTTCTTCTTCCTCTTCTCATGAGTTTTTAGAATTGAGAAAGGAAAAAGAAAAAGAAAGAAATCTTAAAGATTTACCACTACTATATCTCTGGTGATCAATTGTTAGCAAGTTTTATTCACTAGTTGCTTCACTTATATTTTTAGTGTGAAACTAGAGTCTTTGGTAGGATTCCTTCGGATGGATCATCTTTGACAAGGAAAACCGACTCCCAAACTCGTTATTGGTGGACGTAGGAGCTAAAGAAGTGGAAAGAAGAAGAAGGACATGGTTACAAAGGTAGCTAACACCTAACCGAGTAGTAAACTCCTTCCAATTTACTAGTTTAGTGTTTTGAATCGATTTTAGGTCATAGTAGTTCGTGCTCTTATCTTGAAATTTTTTGTTTTGCATTCCGTTTTGGTCGTAAGTTAGCGGCATGAGTATGAGCATCTACTTACAATCTCTTCCATGACGTCTTTTTAACGCCTTCATCCGTGCCCTCTCCTCCGCCACTCGTAGACCCCATCCTTGACTTCCACAAGTTCTCCAGCCTCCGTCTCGTCATCGACAACTCACATCCCCAATATTGTATTTTTATTGATTTTAAACACTTTAAGTATAAATTAAACTATTTTAAAATAAAAGTAAACAAAAACAGTTAACAGAGTTAGCACAATATTCGGAGAATATTATCTTTTTGGATGGCTGAGCACTTTTTTGTGAAACTTAAAATAATAGGATTTTTTTGTAATTTGCTAAAAGTGGGGTTTCTTTTAAATAGCTAACTTTAGGAGTGGGGGCGAGGGGTGGACTTTCTGGAAAAAAAAAACTATTTAAAAAGATACCATATCATTTAAATATTTGGATTTGAAAATAAAGTAAGATAACAAGAAGACATGTATATTGATGGTTGGATGCGTGTCCGTGCACGGAGAGAGCGACTTGCATTTAATATTAAAATATTTAAATAGGTTGTTGACGTGGATTACTTGATATGAGAAATAGTTTGGAAGAATTTTTTCATATTTAAAAAAATTCTTTTATAGAAAAGAAAAGACGATTAATTGATAATCTTATCTATATTCTAGGGAGTTTGCATTATAACAGTAGAGATAAAAATCCCTCCTAGTTATCTTATTGTTGCAATTTCCTCCCTTTTCCCCTCTTTTTTAGGGTTATATTACCAAAATGGTATCTGGTTTACCCGACTTATACAAAAACACCTTGGGGTTAAAACCAATATACAGGACCACCTTGACGTTAATTGTTGCAGTAAATGATCCAATTTATACACTTTCTTTCGTTGTAAAAACCTCTGATGCTCAGTGTATATTTTTTTCTATCAAACATTAGCAGGTAAAGCTTCATCAATTTAATGGGTGGTTGGACCACGGTCGAGATGTTTGAGGCACGACTCCAATTTGGAGCAGAAGGTTTTAAGGATTTGTAGAAATAAATCCCAAATTGGTGAAGCGCAAAAAGGTTAGCAGCTCATATAGAGAGAGGACAACTATTTTGGGGGTAAAATGTCTAAAGATGGTCATATGTGATATCTTAAGTTGTTGAAATTTTTTAGAATTAACGGTTACGGGGTGGTTGTGTAACGGAACAAAATGCCACGGGTTTTGGTGATGATTTCTAATCACATGGTAGCTTTGGACAAGTCGGTAAATCACAAAATGATTTTTGTAAACAAACATTTTTTATGTGTTTAAATACCTTATAGTTATTTCATTGCTCTTTGGATACTTTCAATTAACTTCACTTCAAATTTGATAAAATACTAGTTCATTTCCCTCATTCTTTGTCATGCTACTTTGATCCTTCATCATTCTCAAAAATATTCTTGTTTTCTTTAAGGTATAATCGTCAAATTGTACGAATCCCGCCGTTTTTGCTTGAATAGCGGGCAACCTTTCTTATTTTGAGAAACATGGACTTAGCAGGAGTCGGTATCATGCGGTGGTCAAATTTCCTTTTTTTCTTTTTGCCGGTTTAATGCCAATAAATTAATCTATCTTGGAAGCATGGATTTTCCTGCTTTTTCTCTTTAAAAAATAAAAATTAATTTACTAACTATTATTGGGCTCGTATCAAAACCTAGCTCCCGTTCTTAATTAAGGGGCTTGTCCAATTTAAGCCCAAAACCCGAACCCAAATTAAACCCTAACCTAAGTATTTTCTTATATATTAGGAAACCAACTTTGGTTATAAACTTATATATAAGTAACAGCTAACAACCCTAGCCAGCTAATATCAATTTGTCGCCCTGCTCGTTCTTGTCTTAAACTTCATCATTGTTGAGTGATTCAATGGAAGACGAAGGCTGCACTGTCGTGGCAGAGCGCCGCCGCCCTAAGAGCAGAGGGAGACAGAAGATCCCGATGTGCATGGTCAAGAACAAGGAAGCGCTGCAGGTGACCTTCTGCAAGCGCCGCAAAGGCCTGTTCAAGAACGCGGCAGAGCTGTCCGTCCTCACCGGGGCCCACATGGCTCTCCTCACCTTCTCCCCTGTCACCGGCAAACCCTACTCCTTCTCCAGCCCATCCTCCTCCATCGATGCCGTCGTGAGCCGGTTGATGAACTGCATTACCCGTGACAGCGGAGCCGACGTAAACAAAGAAGAAGAAAAGCAGGAGGAGGGGTTTTGGTGGGAGGAGGCGAGCATAGAGGGGATGTGCTTTGAGGATCTCGAGGATTTCGTGAAGTGGGTGGCCGAGCTGCGAAGGAGGGTGGCGGCGAGATTGGATAGATTGATGCTGGAGAGCTTCTTGATTGAATCTTGATGATGGCGATGATCATGTATATGGATCAAGAAATTAATTTTGGCTTAATTAGTATTCGTTAATTACTTAATTGCATTATATGTATGTTTTCTTTTATTAATTAGTTTCTATAATTGCTAGCTCGTTCCTAATTTTGTATGTTTGTAGGGGGAAAGAGAGAGATTTATTACAAACTTGTTACTAAATATTGAATAAATTGTTAGAGTGTTGCATATGCGAAATGCTGTACTTGTCATGGCTTAATTTGATTTTGTTTCTAAAATGCATCTAAGTTTTGCTTTTGCAGTTAACTCCCTGGGATCTGTGCATGGTGCTTGCTATTTTGTTTCTCAAAATTACTGACGTTAAAGATGAAATAAGTACAAATACACATGCAGTTAAAGGTGTTATATATGCGTCAATAACAGCAAAAAAAAAATTTATGATGTTTGCTGGTTATAATTAGGCTAACTAATAACATAGGAAGCCGACATTCCTCGTCATTTGTCACTACTGATATAACCCGATGATAATAGACTCCTCTCTCTCTCTCTCTCACACACACACACACACAAACACAGACGCTCTATCAAATTTAAACAAAACCATGATTGCTCTTATAATTGATTTTTTACTTGTAGGGTTTGCATTACATAGGACTTCAGTGCACATCAAGTTCAACTCGAACCATGGACAGAGATGAAGGTGGAGGAGCAATTGGTCACCGTTCCAGTAGGCAGATTGTGACTTCCAGATGTGCCTACTAATCCAGAGCACTGTGCCTAGTTGGACAGGTTGCCGCGGTGTCAGATCCTTGGGAAGGATTTTGTGATTATTTTGTTTTGTAGCACTCGCTTATATGAGACGGGGATTGATATTGCATTTTACTTTCTTGCTTTCTTTATCTTTGAAACCCAATGTAGTTTCATTAATCTTTCTTTAATGGAAAGCGGAGCCTTTTTGGCTTTCCTTCTAAATCAGAAAAAAAGTTCAACTAGAACAATAACATGAACATAATACCTACACTGTTTCTTTTAAACTCCTAAATCCAAATAGTAACACAACCGAACCAAAACAGATATAAGCGGTCGAGTGAATCTTGCATCCACAACAAAGAATTAACATGAAAGGATGCAATGGCGCCTCAAATAAAATCTTGATGACAGATTTCAAATCATTTTACAGTTGGGATTTTTTTTCCCTTGCTTTCTTTCTCGTTTAAGTATGTTTCTGTACAAATCAAGAGAACTCTCATAAGCTTGCTTCAGAATTCAGGTACACCAAAATTACAATAATAAAAAGAATGTCATTTTGATGCTGCTGCTGAAGTTAAAAGCCACCGCAACATCTAGCTGCAGGCTTGGGTGTGCACCGACGACCAGATAAATTTCATGTCTGCAAAGATTCCTCCGAACAAAAGAAATAAGAGATCAAGATTAGTGTGAGAAAACCAATTGGCAACAGCTCATGTGATAAGAATTTCATCTCCAAGGTGAGAGGCCGGCGGTTCAACTTCCGAGGGGGTCGCATCCAAAAGAAAAGGATAGAAAAAGATTACTGTGATATTGGCTGTGTAACTGTGAAATTGACTCTTATGACATAAACACCTGAGCCTGGTGGCCTCTAGATGAAATTGAAATTGGGCATTTGATTTCTTTTGGTTAACCAATTGCTTATTATAAATTTGTTACAACCCTGCAAATGATAATTCTCTTTTAACACTAGAATTTCAGGCTCAATCTGAAGGACTTCAAACCTAGGTTATAATTAAAAATTGTTGAATTTATTCAAAAAAAATTAACAGAAAAAAATGCTTTGGAGCTTTATAAATGGAATCAAGGATAATCCACTTCTGGTACAAACTAGAAAAGACTTTTGAAGTCCACAAAAAATAAATGCAGTTGATGTGCAATTTTCAGACCCACCTCTAAAAGGAAGTTCATGATGGTGCAATAATCTGGTAAGATACTTATATGAAGAATGAAACTGCCCTTCAAAAACACAACGAACCAATAGGCCAAGGTGTCATGCGAAAAAAAGGAAAAAATAAATTAAGATGTGATATAAAAAGATAGCTTAGTAGGCGTTACTTGCTTGCTAAGTTAATGAACTGGCATAATTCCATAATCTTATTCTAATATTATTCACCATATAGTCCTTTTTTCCTCGGCCAAAATGCACCTTAGAGTTTTACTTATGAAAGAAAGAAACATGTAATGAAATAATATGAACAGAGAGATGCTCTTACATCAGCTTGGAAGTGGGGACAACTGCAGTTGATCTTCGAATGTTCCATCTGATATTTCATGATTATCTAAAGGTTCTCTCTTAGAGCGCTCCAAGGACGTTGCTTCATAGATGCCTAGTAAATTATGCACATTCACAATCGGATTAACTAAGATGGAAGAGTATATGCATACGATAAGAAGTGCTTGTGCATTACTTAATTAGAGAGAGGGCTAGAGGTGCCAAGAATCCAAGTTTCCATAAGTAGGCAACACCGGAATCTTTTTGTAACTTGATTCGGGACGCCTATGCTCTCTTGTATGTTCATGCAAATATGTGTATAGAAGGTGTAAAATTAATCATCCACTTGGAACAATTGTCACATATTTCAAAAAATAAATTTTAAATTGACCTAATTTGATATGGATTTGATGTCTTTCATTCAAGCATTTACAATAGTGTGTCGTTTGAATTTTACGACATGATGTGTGACATGATGCGTTGTTGGTGAATCCATGAAGTATTTTCCATGAACCAAGTAACAACACATCATAACCTAATGTTTAAGGCATGTAATCCTGTGAGAGAGAAGAAAGGGAATAAAATAAACCTGGATTAAGTTGCAATATATTCAAAAAAGAAGCTTTACGTAAATTGATAAAAACAAACAAAAGGAATTTAGAAAATTTTAGAAGAATTTTTTATTACATGTTATCCAAAACTGTAAGTTGAAGACAAATTTTTTATCTTCCAAACTTCTTTGTTCCAGGACTGATATATAACTTTCTAGATTTTTATCCCAATTACTGAGTCGGGAGTCTATGATGTTTGGCTTTTGAATAATTCCAACTCTCCCCAATATCAAAAGAAAATTGTTGTATTTGACAATTTACATGCATACATCTCGAATCATTAATCATGACCGAAGAGCTTTTACCTGATGATGAAGAACCTTAATAATCACACAGAAGAAGCTACAAATTATAAAATATACTGCTTCACTCATTCACTTCACTGGAATTGTCATGTGTCAAAGGTAATTTACAGGGTGTTGATGCAACTTCATAAAACATGATAGGCAACTAAGAAATGGAAATGAGATAACACCAAACATACCAAATCCCAGTATCAAGGAACATATTAGAAAACCAACTAAAGAGAAATCCATTTTGTATGACAGCTCCATTAGAATGATGCAACCTCCTGCAGCCATTAGATGCCTAGAAGAGGAGAAAACAAGATGCAATCTGCAGAGAATTGTTGAAAAAAATAAGCTAAGATCAACTAAACGTTGTTGGACAAATATGTGAGGCCGGGGTAGTTGTACAGAGAGGCACATGGAATGAACTTTATATAAAATGTAACCTAGGCCAGGTTTAAATCGGTAAAAAATGGGGCAATAGAAGTCAAGATTTGTGCTTTTATGCTTGTATCCCAAATTGAAAACTAGTCTACTAGCACGCTATGTTGTACGGATTAGTCATTGACGAGGCATATCCATATCTCGCATTCACATCTGTATTGGATTCTTTAGGATCCATTGAGGATACTTATAGAACACTTTGCACATCCAAGAAGTATACTGTGCTGTAGATGTATCAATTGCTTTAGATTCTCTATGGATAAATATTAGCAAACTATTAGTATTCTTACTTTAGATTCGCTTAACTGATAATTTTTTGTAAGCGTGTATATATATTTAAACAAAAGAAATAGTGTATCCCAAAAAAGTAGTAAACCAGATTTTTGAAACTGCTAATCCGAAAAGCTGGATCATGCCATGTCTCATATCCATATTTGAATCCATGCTAATTAGGCAGCACATGCTAAAAAAGTATAGAGAATTTGAGTTTATTGCTAAGGTACCATGATGGCCCTTACTAGAGACAAATGGAGAAGGGTGACTAATATATACAGTGCCGCTCATCAAATATAAAAGTGAATTGTCTTTATTGAGCATCACAAGAGAAAGTTTCTTCCTATGACACCTGACATTCACCTCTTGGGAGGAAAATTCTCTTATGACGATAAAAAAATAACCTTTCACCACTTTTTTCAATGATCGGATTCATTCATCTTGATCATCACGGTCTGCACAGATTTACAAAGATTCATATGATTTCCATTTTCTTGGATCAAGCAGGTAAAATTATTGGTGTTGCGATGATAGACATTTTTTACCACTAATTCAATGGGTAAAGAATATAGAGATCACTTGAAAATTGATTTATCTATGTTTTAAACTGTGAATATTAAGATGGTTGCAGCCAATCATCCAAAAACATAGTGGAGAATTGACTTGTTCACCAGCATCAATGAGTAAAGAATACAGAAATCATATAAGATTAGGTATATCTATTTTTTGGACCGTGAAGATTAAGATGGATGGTGATGGATGGTGCCAATCTCTCTCTCTCTCTCTCTCTCTCTCTCTCACACACACATACACACACACACAATGTTGTAAAGAACGGATTTAGAGTTTGTTCGGTTGGCCAGCGAATAAAGAATATCCAGCTTATTGGTTGAATATTCGGTTTATTCGGATTATGCGGCCATCAATATTTTTATACACATGGTCTAATGGTAAGGTGTCCGAACTAATAATAATATAGAAATGTGGAGTATTTGTAAAATAGTAAGTGTGGGTCCCATTTTTTAAAAATTAAGTTGTGAATCCCACGCTTGTTTTTTAGTTGTATTTTTTTGGCCTAATAGGCCAATTCAGTCGAATATTCGCGTTATTCGGCCGAATATCAGGTTTGCTCAGTCGAATATTCGGTTTGTGTGGCAAATATTCGGTTTGACCGCATATTTGACCGAATATTGCAGTTTCTGTTCGTTTTGTCACTAAATCCGAATATTCCATTTTTTTCAACACTGCGCGTGCACACACACACATGCACACATGTGCATGCACACGTGTGTATGAGGCATCACAGGAGGGAATTTTTCTCCTATGCTGGTCAGAAAACAAGCCTCCACTATTTCCAATACATTTCGCTCATCTTGATCTTCATGCTCCAAAACATAGATAAACAAAGTATCGTGTGATCTCCATAATCTCGGCATCCGCATCACGTGCGTGCAAAATTAATGATGTTATCATGATACAACAGTTCATCACTGCCTCAATGGGTAGAAAACATAGATATCACATGAAATTTGATTTATCCATGTTTTAGAACGTGAATATTAAAATGGCCAGTCCCAGTCATCTCAAAATACAATGGACGCTTGACTTTTGACAATTATAGGAGAAAGTTTCCTTCTATGACACCTTATACCCACTCGTCTCCATATAATTAGAAGGATTCAAATCCCAATGCCTAGTTGGCAAAGGTTAGCTTCCAACATCTAGTTATCCAAAGGCTATTTCTTTTCTTTTTTTCCTAGATTAAATTGGGCTCTTTTATTTTTTTCATAAATCCCAAACTCAAATGACGTTTCTTTAACTGTCAGAAAAATTGTTCTAACCCAGGTTTCAAAAACTGAGGTTTATATGCATAAGACTCTGGTTTGGTTTCAAGTTAAATTACTTTGGTTTCCGATATTGTGTAGCCAAAGTAGGCATAAGGAGCCAATCTTTGAAACTCATCTTCATACATTAACCCGTAAGTCCACTACCATTATGAACAAATCCATTTCCTAAAACAACTGCACCAACACCACTAGAAATCCTTTCTCATATCTTCTTATCCCTAACCTTATTTCAACGCATTTTGGGCATTTACCTTTACCAGCTCATCCATACAACTTCATGAACAAGTCCTATTACAGAATCACTCTAAATTAGTGAGATTTATCGTTTTCTCCCCTTTGCTGGGTGAGTAAAGTAGTAAACTTCTTTCAGTTTCTCAAATATCCTAGTTTTATCGCTTTGTTCTCCGGCTGACCTACTGTAGCACTTTTGATATTTCCAATTAAGATCAGGATCTTAGACTTTCAGAAATATTTTTGTTCGACAATGTGCTAAAAAATATTATAAGCAAATATGTTTAATGAAAAACTTAGACAGGATAATTGCAAAAATAAATTTTGCAGAACACGGATAGTGGAGAATTCACAAAGGTAAATTTGTTAACAGAAGCACAATGTTATTAAGGTTAGGAAATAATAAGTAAATATACTATGGAAACTTACCTTTCCTCGGCTACATTGTCAATATAAAATATGAAGACAACTCCAAACAAAACCGTGCTTAAATATGCCCAACTTGGAAGCTGAAACTTAACAATGTTATCAGAAGGAGAACCCTGCGGTTAATAAAAAAAATGATGGATAACTAACTAAAATTAAAGAAGTAATAATAATTTTGAAACAATGTACTTTGCACACCATACAATATAAATTCCAGAAAAATATTAAACAAGGGAAACCATGTTAAGTTGCACTTACTAATATTGTGTCCCACATGGCCAAAGGGAAAAGAAAACATGTAGCTGAAGCAACAGTTACAGCATGAAGTCTCCTTTTAAGCTGATTCTAAAAGTATCAAAAGTTTTAATTAATTACTGACCCAAGTCTGCTTGCTTCCAAGATAATAGGTAAAAGAATATGTTACATAAAATATAAAAATGATAAAAAAGAGAAGAAAAAGAAAAAGTACCTTGAGAGAGACACGCCGAGCAATAATCCTTCTCAAAGCCGATAAGATTCCAGCTGATATCGGCACTACCATTTCTTGAAATCCTAGGGTTGGCTTTGTGGGAATCACTTGCTCTGAATCACTGGTATCTTTTGCATTTCAAGTCAAAGTTCTCTTAAGAATTTCTAATGCGCAAACTATAGTACATCTTTGTCGGCGCAAACTTCAACTTTCTTTTAGATATTACTGTTCAAATTATATGTTAATTATTCTTTTGCAAATTATGGCATAAAATTTTAGATATGTTTATGTATGGATACGGAATGGAGAATTTGTTCTTGTGGCCCATCCTCTAGATAAGAAATAAAACGCCGCCAGCATCGCCACAAGTCCACCAGCCTACATAATTTCATAAGTATCATAAAATATTCATGATGCGTAATAGATGAAAAATTCAACATTAAATGCATTTTTTAATGTATTGAAATGCAGATGTGAACTATACGAAAGCCAAAAAATAATGGGGGTTTATCAAAAATACAAGGAGAACTAAAAGCGACGCTTGTCCTTTTCATTTTATTTTATTTTATGTCTTAACCATGGTTTAAAATCTCGGTATCATGGACTATATTACCAGTAGTCAACAGTCATTTTTGGGACTGGGATCGGTCATTTTGAATGTATCGGTCGTCTCAGATCAGAGTATCGGATTTTTAACATTAGACCAAAAGAATTTTAAAACAATAGTAAAAAATAATCAGTAACAATAACCAAAAGAGTATAACAATATTATTCGGTATTAAAAATACATTGTAAAAGTAACTATAAAATTTTCAACTTTTTTCAGTAATTATGGATGTCAAATAAACCAATAACCAATTAATAAGCACACTAACCGATTAATACACTCAAAGCTAACCCCACTAATTCAATTGGTAAACCAAGTATCAAGGTTTAAAATCTCGGTATCATATACTCGGTCAATCATTTTTGGGATTGGAATCGGTTATCTCGGATTGGAAATGGTCTGGATTGCAAACATGGTTTTAACAACTAAAACTGGTCATTACAACATGTGAAATGAGGTCAATAATTCTGCTCGACATGAGGCTGATTAATTTTAAGAATTAATGGGACTCACTGAGCATCTGGTATAGGCGTAGAAACTAATATATGTAGTTCTATCTAATGGTGAAAACTTACCTTCTTCCATACGTTAACCCTCCTCCCATATAATAATGCTGACAAAACTCCAAGAACTGCACCTGCATACTCCGCCAACAGAGTGCTGAACTCTCAATAAGATGAGAATTAAACCACAGTTCAGTACAAAGAGCATATTTATAAAAAATTAATAAGGCAACATATATATGAGGACAATTCCTTTAGTACATGTAAATTATGAGAGACATCAGGTTTAACATAGTGAAATGTGGAAGGCTATTTGGAAAAATTCATTTATAAAACATCATTAGCAAAATAAGGATCCGTCTATTAATCTGTCGCTTTGACTCAAAAATGTCTTCCAAGAAAGATAGTTAAGATTCCATAAGAGATGGAAATAGTAGAGACCTTGCAACCTTAGTCCTAGTCAAAACAGCGCACTTTCTGTGTCTGCTGAAAATGCAAGGAAAATTTAAAATTTGACTTTCATTTCACCAAGTCTTATAAAGTTACATCAAGATTAATATTCAGATATCATTAAATGCAGTATGTTAATGATAGGCAGACCTTAGATGATACAAGTGAAGAAAAAAAAACACTTTGGAAGAAGATTCAAATATAGTCAACACATCTCGCTAGATAGTAAAATAAAAACAATTTGGATGACGATTCAACCATAATCAACATACTCAGTTGGTCACATCTTAATAAATTTGAAGAAATATAAACTTTAAATCAAGGTCTAAAAAGGTGCAAGGTTTAAGGTCTAAAATAGCAGTTAGTATGCAACCACATACATTAATTTGACATGATAACAAGGGTGTAGTGCAGGTTTATATGGCATTAGCAGCACAAGCCCTTACTGATGTTCTTGAAAAACATTACTATGGCAAGAATTCTGAAGGCTGAAAAATATGAGGCTACTTAAATTGAAATTAAAAACAGTAGTTCTAAGCAAACTTACTTCAGAGTGTATTCAAGTAGGCTTGAAATGATATTTCCTTGGGTTATTAATCAATTAAGTGTTAAACAAATTCAATTAGTATAGTGAAACTTTGAAAATCAATAAACTATAACAAATCACATATCAACTTTAGTTCTCAGGATTCCACACGACTTTTATTTTTATTTATAAATGCTTAAAATATCTATGGAATCTTCGACAAAAACATGATCTGTACAAAATATGGAGGTGTTTGAGACAGCAAATGAACCGTCCATAATAACTTCGCCAGAAGCAGATACATATGAAGATAACATGACCTAAGTCCGAATGGACTAGAATTTTGACATGATATCATATTCTAGGTGATTAGCATGGTCCGTCATATAATAATCCAACTCTCATAATGAATATTCTGATTGAAAGATTCTCCCATATTTTCTTACTGAATACCTAATATTTTTTCTTAACGATACTCTAAGACGATAATGTCATCTCCCAATAAAAAGAAGAAAAAATATGAAGTTTTCCAATTTTCTGCAGTATGCAAATGAAGACAGATAGATTTCCTCCATGATTTCATCTCTGGCATCTTGCTCCATAATAACTCTTAGCAAGCATGTATGCGCCCCCTCCCCCGGGCCGCCCAACCAAAAAAAAGCCTCACTTGTTATTTTCATTTCCTTGCTCTGAGTACATGATTTACATCATGACTAATAATATCTTAAACTAGCCCAGTATCTTAAGTATCTCATATCTGGTTGATATTGTACTAGTATAAACCTACTGTGTTTCTCTTAATTTTTTACCGATTCAAATGTAAGCTTTCCATTTTTGTTGCAAGCACATAGCACACTCCTCCCTTTTGAAGCTTCATGAAGAACTGTGAGAATATCGGCGCCACTTAAATGCAAAGGAATTTTAAGGTTATACAAGAGAAATGTGTGTATATCCTGCCACAGGTTACACCATGGGGATTCAAATAGCAAAAATACAAATGATATTGAAAAGGAAAGAAAGAATTAGGAAGAGTGGTTCTCTGGGACATTGTTAGTATTAAATATATAAGTACGAAGGCACGACATATAGAGTGCCACTCTATGAAATTTTTTAGAGCAGCGGTCAAGAAATCAACCATCCACCAACTTTTCCATAGGATGAAAAAGGGGCTTCTGACACCTTTACATTAACTACCCTGCTAACCATTGGCACCACTAAACCTTTTTGAATAGAAAAATTTATTACCAGTGACTTCATACACTTAAGTCTCCCAAAGCAGAGTTACCAAGATGGACTTAACAGCAGATAAAAGTGATAGAAATTGATTGCATAATCACCACAAAAGAAAATGACAAATGTAAAGATCGATCGTGGGAACATTAAATACACACACGTCCGAAAAGGGCATCAATTGAACCCAAAAAAAAGCATTTTTGAAACGAGAGTGTGCAAGAGGATATGTCAATATGCATATAATAAATTTATGATATTTCATGCAGTCTGTTTAAAAACGTCCAGTAAATAAGAGTGGGAAATCACACAATAAGCCATTTATAATGCAATAATTTTATGTAAAGCAGGTGAAGCTAAAAAATATTGAATGGACATTTTCAGAGGACAGACTACAGTGTAATCGCAAACAGCAAACTATTCAGAGGTAGTCTTCATGCATGTGAAGTTAAAGTACACTTACATAAGTGGCCCACATGATAAAAGGCCTTTTCCCCATAATATGAAGTATAACGCCATTATTCCTCCATTAACAATAGATGGAACAACCTGAAATGCAACCCTTTCAGAAGTTGTAAGAACTGACAGGCAATTCTCTTTTAAATAAACAATTTGATCAAGCAAATTAAGTTTTGTGTTTGCACAAAAAGAAAATCAAAGGTGGGATAAACCTGTGAATTCGCCAGCGGTCTCCCCTTCCAAGGCTTCTGTAACAACAGGAAGATGACAGATGCTGGAACCAAGCAACTGAAAAGGAAAACCACTACCCGATCTCCTTGCTGGGATAGATAGTGATACATGGAATAAACAGACCATATTCTCATAAAGTTGCCAATAACATGTATTACTTGCAAGGGGGTTTGCCTGGAAGGAAAGAAAACATTAAGCAAGCAGGTGCATTATCATGAAGCTAAGTAAAGATAATAATGGAAGAAATAGAGTCGATAATGATATTGACTTGCAAATGGTATTGGCACAAAACAAAACTATGCTTGTTTAACACTGAAGGTGAAAAGATGTAGAGCTTACAATGAAAGAAATAGCAATCATCACATTATAAGAAATAAAAGAATGCAAACCTAGAATACAGAAAAAAGAAAAAGAAACATATATTGCTAATGAGAGAGAGTATAAGAACTAATGTCATTGCCATCCTCATAAAACCTAAAGGGTTGCTTACTTCGGCTAAGACTTGCATTGAGATCACATTGACTAGCAACTAGAATGAGTGAACCACCTCAAGAAAGACCAAAAACCAATCAATATACTCAAGAAAGTCAATATAAAGGCACCTACTGTTCTTAGGCCTCTTCTTTGAATCAGTTGACAAAAAATACGATGTCTGTCTCAATTCTTCTATACTTTCTACAAATGTCAAACTATAACTTTTTTTAAAAAAATTACTCCAGTCCAGCGGATTAATTTTGATCTGATTAACAAACTTGGATAAGGAAAGAAATTGTCCCTTATATAATTTGTGTAGCATTTTAACTTCCTTAAAGGTAGGAAATGTGCGCTTTTAGGAAACTAACAATTTATAATGGCATAACTAAGCAATATAAGCATATCTTTAGATATGCACTCTCTTCTATTAATATTAAGTATACTGATCATTGGAAGAATTCAAATTATGACAGAATGTAAAGAAGTTACGAGTATTATATCAGTTTCCATCAGTCATGATTTCCATGTTTATAGTAATCATTTAAATCTTAACATTTTTCTTCATGTTTCCTATTAATCAAAAAAACAATTTCTAAAAATAAAATATTCGCATGCATGCTTGTGTGAGGAAATAATATATAAGCTGCCATAGAAAGAATTTTCCTCTTGTTATAGTCAAAACGATATAAGAATACATCAAAAAAATCTACTAAGGCTATTAATTGGATGAATCACACCCCTCGAGTTGATCAGGGGCTAATAGTTAAAAACAACAAAGGTCATATAACTTCCGTGCTGTTTAACATTCCATGCAATGTTACTAAATAAATGGGTCTTTCTATAAAAACATCTTCCACCCATAATGCAACGACAAAATCAGGTATCTATATCCATAACCGAAGGCACTCGCTATCTTTAAGAGGAAGAATGCAACGACAAAATCTTTGGTGTATCAATGTTTTGAACAATAAAGCTCTATTGGGGATAATTGTAGAGAATAGAAAGGAAATAATAATAAAATAAAGTAATATATAGTAGATAGTTGGGCAAGCACGCACGCGGCACTCGCTATCTTTAAGATAGTGATTTTCCCATCGTGGTGCATATGGTCTCAATGAAAATTCTATCCCAAAGATGCAATGCCTAATTCAGTATTTTCGAAATATATAAGATCTATACTCTCTTATGACTACGGAAATCAGGTATCTATATCCATAACCGAAGGCTGCTGGCTTCGCTATCCAGATGTTATTTGTCTTTAATAAACATAAAGTATTGGATTCTAAATCTATACTGGTTGACGAGTTGCATAAAAATCCCTTTCACTGTTAAAAAGTTTCACCAAGACCCTTAGAACAAAACTATTTTAAAAACTTGTATTCAAACCCTTTGGACTTGGTAACCGTTGTATTTTACCTACTGTTAGTTCCCACCAATGTGAAGAGCTTTAACATCCATTAAACCATTAGTCCAAATTAATGTTGTAAAAAGCTGTCTAAGCATGCCGCCTAGACAGGCGGTTAAGCAGAAGAGGCACAAGTCCGCTTTTCTTTTCACTAAACGGTCAAATTAAACAAGATTTGCGCTTAAGCGGGTTGGGTCACCTACGCGTTCGCTTAAGAAAGGTTTAGGCAAGCGCTCAGACGGCCGAACTCACTTAATCTTTTGACCTTTTTAATTCAAAAGGTCGGAATTGATATATTTTTGTCCTTGACAAAAAAGTATACCAAACCCAATTACATCCTCAAATCTATTATTATCCTCATAAACAAGGTTGTAAATCGTGTATGGCGGTCCATAGCGGTCGGGGGTTTTATGGAGGATATCGGATAGCGGCCTTTACGGCGGTCTTTATATATAAATGGCTTTACAAGTGTTATGGAATGAAGTTCATTATAGAATTAGATTAAATAGCATTTCACATAAGTTCCTATACACGTCAATGTTCAAAATAAAAGGAACAATCATCATCATTATTCAAAAGCAAAAGTGCTAGCAAACAACCATAAGTTTCATGTATCATAATTCAAAAAACCAAAATGAAATAAGTTTTCAACAAACAATCAAGTATCAGAAAAACAAACTCAATTATCTCCATCAATATCGGAGTCGGGGTTAGAATCATTATTTGCGAACGCCATGGCGCCCGCTATACTACAAATATTACGGGTAGAGAACGCCATGGCATCTGCTATGTCCTAACCCGCTATAAAACCACACCGGTGCATTCCGTATATCGTCTGAGAGTTTAAAACGCTATTGCAGACGCTATGACGGCGCTATTGCTTAAAACATTGCTTACAAGAAAACCTATCAATTCATCTCTAAACATATTTGACTAAAATACTAAAACTGTCTAAGTAGCGTCTAAGCGCTTCCCTACGTGCTAAGGACTAGGCGTACCCCAACTGTCTAGTATCGTCTAGCGTTTTTTACAACCTTGATCCAAATCTCATGGTCAAACCCATATGAATAGAGGTCGCGGGGGCTGCAGTGCCCCCTCACATGGGGAGCATTTTTGCAGAAAATCCCCCTGGATTGTCTAGGGTTTTCTGTAAAATGCCCCCCATGTGAGGGGGCACTGGAGCGTAGGGGCTGCAGAGACATCACATCCCCTTTCAACCATATGAATATGGTCAATTTGGCTTCTAAACCAAAATATATACATATGTTCGTCCAAAATTATAGAATGATATAAGAACTATAATAACTATAATTAAACATCTTATTTAAAATATATGAAATAACAAAATAAGTTATTTATATTATTATTAGGAAATCTCCCAAAAAGCTCGACATAGATGATGTTAATCATCCAATAAATGAGTGAAATTAGATATTTTGACAGCCATGACGAAATCTCACCAATGGCGGCTAATTTGTTTTGTTTTTTCATGTCTGTAAACTGTAGGTGAATGCTTTATTGTTATAAATTAAAGTTTGTTTCCACTTTGCCAAATTGCATGGCATGCCATCAGAATGGATGGTTCACAATGCTCATCTAAATTGATATATCATAGAACATATGTCAATAAATTACTGATTCGAAAGCTTTTAAGGTTTGCACTAAATAGTCTCTTTCTTCATATAGTAACCAGTCCTTTATTTTTCAACAATTAGACAATGAGTTACATAAGTGGCAAATCATTACAAAAACATAACTTTTTGTCCATACATGTTTCATGTGCGTGTGTGTGTGTGAGAGAGAGAGAGAGAGTGTGTGTGTTAAACTGAATGGTGTGGATCACCCATTTGTGTAGCCACCATGTAGTTGACAAGGAGGGACAACTCGAAGTTTTGCTAATAGGGAACAAGAAAAAGCTACCTAGAAAATCCCTTGAATAGTGAGGACGATCGGAGAGTTTGGAATAAAATGAAGTCCATCAAGAGGACCTTGCGGATGAAAGGATCTATGATAAGCCTTGCAATCATGCTAGGCTAGGCCGCTATATCAAAGCCCTTCATTGCTGCCGAAGGTGAAGACATGCAGAGAATGATGGATGAGGGGCATGGCCCCTTCATTACCGCCTCACAATTCTCCACGAGAGGTCACCTTAGATAGGCTTAGAGAGAGGTGTTGTCCTCTATGCCTATTTGGATCAAGTTCTCTCTATACATTTGAACTTCGGACAAATGGAGTTATCACCATGCTTGAAAATTCGACGAGGAAGACTTAGTATATTTGCTAGCAAGCCCATGTAAATATACAAAGCCACTACATCAAGGGAGATGCTATCATGCAATAGATTCTTTATAGAAGTTATTGCCTCATAGTCTTGACCAACTGGCTTATTGAGGTCGTTGTCGAGCTAGAAAAGGAAAATATAGCCCGATCCAAGCAGGACTCAGACACATAAATGGCTTTATAGGATTGTGATCAATAGTAAAGGCTAAAGGAAGATTCCATTTGTTGTGCATGGATCGCATATGGAAATATGCCAGTAAGCATGCACAAAATTTGAAAACTAAAGTATCAATGTAAAGAGGGCTCAACATAATCTTGTTTGGGGTCCAAAGATTCCGAAGTACAAAGTTTCAAAGCAACTGAACATCTTCCAGGTTGCTTCAGTCTTGTTAGAGAGGATTAAATAAGTAGAGTGTCTCTCCACATTGGTTCGGAATTCTATTACTGAATTCTATTACGGATAAGAGGGACTTTCCATAGGTACAAAAGACCAGGTGGAAGCAAATGGCGGGTTGAACCCCACGCAACAAAAAGATAAGATGGGAAAACTGAAGAAGTTGTTTCAACAAGCAGATTGAGTATACTTTAAGCTATCAAGTATCCACCATTCAAGAATTTCTACATGAGTCAAGTTAAGAGCAAATATTAGGATGATGTAATCTTTGGAATCAAGGTAAGAGAATTACAGAACAACTCCCAAAGATTCATTTCCTAAAATGTCGGAAACTGCTTTATGTAAGAAATCGTTACATGTAATGTCACATCTAACTAACTATTAGGGCAAGCATATGGTTGTCACAAGATTCAAAATCTAAGCCCTCCATGAAATCCGCACGTCTATGAAGGAAAACTCTAAATTGAGAAGACTTTGCAAAGAGATTTCAACTAAGCAAATCAATCGTTGGTGTCAATGTCTATGTAGCTTATGCTCAAGCAGCTCCAATTAAGAAGCAACTGTCCAAAACTCCCCTAGACTTGGAAAAGCTAGAAGGCAGAGTATTGATCACTAGAATCGCTATACCTAGAATCCTAATAAGGCAACTACCCACGTATTATCCAACTGCACATAACCAACGTCCCCTGATCATACCTTATCAAAACCTAAGACCCACTTCAAATTTCTAACCACAACCCTCTACCTCGAAACCCTTCACATTTTTCTGCAAGAGACTAATTTATCTATCAACATTGACACTTCTCATTAAAATATAAACCAAAATCAAACGAAACGCCAACCAAATTACAACAGCTGACCACCAAATGTAAGATTGCAGAAAATGAAGTAATCAAAGTAGATTATCAAATCAAGTTACCTGGATGAATTTGAACGAGAGCCTCGAGGGTCAGAGATCGGTTGCTTAGGGGACATCATTTTTAGGGTTCTTTCTCCCTTTCTTTCCCTTTTCTTTTTTTTCCCACTTCTCTTTTTCTTTTTTCCTTTTTCTTTTGATTCTCAGTTACCTCGTTTTGAGAAATCGAAGAGTTTTGGAGTTTTGAGAGAGATCTCAATAGCACAGTGCTGAAACATGAGAAAGGAGAAATAAAACTCGGTCTTTTGATTCTTTCTTCAGGCTTGAAATCGTCCGATGTAAAATTTGGGCCCATTTTCCAGTCCAATTTCTTCATATGAAAATTTTAAGAGTTTCAGAGTTTAATTGGGCCCATTTTCTTCATATGAAAATTTTACTTCTCAGTAATAATAAAAAGAGCATAGGCTGTCGAAAAAATATACCTTTTCTTATTTTTTTTCCGACGATCGGAATCCACCATTTTCGTCGTTATCATCTAAGATGTGGGTACACCAAATTTCATGTGATTCTACAACTTTTTCACCGTTGATTTAGTGGGTTCAAAATTAACGGTTTACCAACAATAGAACTTTTTACATTGCTAAATCAACGGTGAAATGGTTGTAGAATCACATGAAATTTGGTGTACCCACACCTTAGATGATAACGATGAAGATGGTGGATACCGATCGGCGGAAAAAACGAAGGAAGGTGTATTTTTTCGACGCCATAGGGGGAAATTCTCTTCTATGGCATCTTTTCTCCATTTATCTCTAATAAAAATACCGTTAAATTATCAAAAAGTCCCAAACCTGTTTCAAACTTGTGTAAAAACCTCTGTGCCTTCTGCTATCGTTAAAAATCTCATGGGGCCCCTTATACTAGTTGACTGTAATATCTATAACGTTGCATGTAATATCTAAACAGTTCCATATAATATTTAAGCAGTTGGAGAGAATAAAGACCCAAATGAAATGCAGCCGATGGGTTTTTTCGTAAAGATTTTGAATAGTATGCCATTTCCAAGAATTTTGAAAACATCAAGAGTTCATATAATATTCAGCACATTTTTTTTCCTCAGACTTTTCATTTTACGTGTGTTGCACGCGTAAACTTTTGGGCTTCCAAAAATTTTAAAAGAAAAATCAGTAAAAATATATGTGGGGATTCGAACACAAGGCTACATCACAGCAGTGCAAGGTTTTACCAGTGAGCTACAAGTGGCTTCTTATTATTCTTAAACAAATTAAATTTATAACTTATACTCAAGCTTACAACTATATTCTGTACATTAACTTAAATTTTATTGTACAATGAAATTGGAGTCTGTTTCCCCAATAAAAGAGCAAAGCTCTGTTCAAAATTTGAAAGGCAGCGCCAAGAGTTAAAAAAACACTGAGGCGGCGTCTCACGTGCCTTGCACAAGGACGCCAGCGCCAAGAGTTAAAAAAAACTCTGAGGCAGCGTCTCACGTTCCTTGCATGAAGGCGCCAGCGCCAAAGAGTTAAAAACTCTGATTTGTTTCCCCAATAAAAGAGCAAAGCTCTATTCAAAGTTTGCAAGGCAGTGCCCAGAGTTAAAATCTCCGAGGCAGCGCCTCACGTGCCTCGCACGAGGGTGCCAGTGCCAGAACTAAAATCTCTCTGTTAAACAGTATAGGGTTGCTAGGCACTCTAATAAGGTTCTACAAGGTATCAACCATGCCCGATTAAAATTTTAGCCGTGCCGAACAACCCTAAACCAAGATCTTAGACTAGAGATTAGGCGAAACTAATAGCAAGCAAACAACTTTACTTCTAAGAGTTAGGGATTACAACCTTTGTGTTAGTTGTATGTATGCCCTAGAGGCCAGTATTGTACAGATGATGTATATTATATTGGATGCTTGGACATATATAGAGATGACTTTCTTGCTCGATATGATAGTATGCTATCTGGTTACTCTTTATCTTAACATGTACACTTGTCTCTTTAAACTGTCTTATAGTTACATGTTGATAAAGCCCTTAGGATGTGTACTTGACTACCTGGACTATGATGCAGATCATACTAGTGGGGACATGGTAGTCCATAAGTACATCCTTCATGGTCCCTAGTCGTGGGTGTATCGAGACGGGGCATCGATATACCAGTGTAGACTAGCGTATACGCTTCTCGACCCATGAGATGGGCGATGGATGATCCCATATCCATTGGTGTTTGACATCAGAGATGGTATACGGGTGCTCAGTGGAGACTGGGTACACTGGACGGACTCGCCGAGAACTCCCAGATGGTATTATACCTCACGTCAGATGGCAGTTCTCAGGTGACACTTGTACAGGTTAGTCTGTAGACCCGAGATTGTCATAGAGTCTTGTGTGATTCCCACTGTGCTTTGATCTCCACCTTACCACGTCCCTGAGGGCGTGCAAAACGGTGGTCTTTGGGTGCAGTCCCGAGTCACATGGAGGCAATGAGCGATAGAAGGGGTTTCGTCTCTCCCGGTATTGGGAGTTGATGTTGCGCTGTGCTCGATTGGCCGTAACAGGTAAGTCCTTGGCCAGGGCTGATCAGAGATTTACTGGTAAGTGTTACCAGTAGTTTCTCGACCCGTTATGAGCCTCATATCGGCACGACTTATCGGTTATTGGGGTCTGACGTTTACCACCCCTAGACTTGATATGCGACGTACCAGACGAACAGACCGGACTGTACGGTAAGTGTTACTGGTTGGATCCACAGGAGTGTGAGCGGGCTAGCTCGTCGATCTTCTGATCGCTCAATACCCGGATGGCCGTTACATTTGGCAGACCGCTTGCGGCTTGTGGGTGCTTGATATGATCATCATCTGCTACCGGCGTATTGACGAGTCTTTAGAGTCCTACACAGAGGTTTCCTGGCTCAAGCGAAACGAAATAGGAGCGCATATGAGATATGTGCAGGACCGAGAATAATGCGTGTATGTGATACCGCATTTCATTCTCGCGATATATGTTTCGATTGGTTATATACGATATGACCTAGTTATCGAATCATTGATTCGATAAGCCGACACATTGAATACTAGTCGGTCATGTGCGACATGACCGGATCATTGAATCAAGTGTTGATTTAATGATTTAATGTATAATTATATATTTGATATATTACTTTACATTAACTAGTATTGGTTCACTTTAAACGGATTTTTCTCACTTGATGCACATTGTATATGTGATATGCTTTTGTGCACATTTTTGTATCATGTTTGATGATACTTGTTCATTTGGTTAAGTGTAAAGAATTAAACCATGGTTAAGTAGATAATTAGGGTTTTGATTTATTCTCTCATTTATTTATCCATTCTTTATTTATAATAATGGATAAATGAAAACATAATGGTTTCTTTTTTATCATGAAGCTTGTTGAAGCTTCATGAAGCTTTGACTAAAGAAACCATTTTGTCTTCTAGCTTAACCCTAACCCTTCTCATTTACTATGGTCTTTTCTCTACACTTAACCTTGGTTAAGATATGATAAGTATTGATTTATTTTTCTATTATGAAAAAAACTTATCATATTCTAGTTTCATCTTCTCCTTCTTCTTCAAGATAGAAACCTTGATGCCATCAATGGCAACTTGAGTTCTAGTGAGAGAAATCCAATTCTAAAGTGAACCCAACTCCTATTTCTTCACCCTCTACCTCTTACCAAGTTGTTTTGGGTGTTTTCTTCACAAGTTTCACAACTTTGTGAAGTCGGAGCTTGAACTTGTGATGCCTCGACGTAGATCGTCTTTGACACGAAGCCGACGACCTAGCTCGCCCGTTTCTCCGATGAAGCCGACGATTGTGTTCGGGATTCATGATGGACAGCGAGAGGACACCCACGTGGAGCTAAGGAAGTGGAGAACCGGATCTACAAAGGTTGTAGCATCTAACTATTAGTTAAGAAGTTAACTAGTTTACCGTTTCGCCTAGAAATCTAGCCGACGATCCGTATTAGGGTTTCTCGGCACCCATAAAATTTTAAATTGGCATGATCGATGCCTTGTGAGACCTCTATAGTGTGCCTAGGAACCCTACAGTGGTATCAGAGCCTAGCTAGAGCCTTAGGCGAAGTCTAGACGGAGTTTGAAGTCCGAACGAACCGAAACCCTAACTCACAAAATGCTCTCTGTACATTTTCTAAAATCTGGGATTTTTCCAAATTAAAAATATGCAGAAAAATCAGCAGGTGATTCTAAGAGTTACTGTGAAATTCGACAGCCCAAATCCACCAAATAGCCGCGGTTCCGCGGCATGAGCATGGCTCATGCGGCGGTTCCGCGGCCGTACGGCCTCATTAAACAAAGAATTCTGCACAGTAATTCTTATTTTCCAGTGCTGGTTTTCCTGGGAATTTTTAAAATTTATTCAAGAGTTGCATTTTCTGGGGTTGTTTTGGAGCTTCAATAGTTCGACCGGATTATCAAATTTCGTCTATGTGTTTTTCCGGATATTTTAAGAATATGTTAAAAAGTTCGACCGGATGAAAATACCCAATTTTTACCCTGTCGGGAAATTTCCAAGTGTTGGATTTTTCCGTAGTTTAACGACGTTCTAAGTAGTGCAAGTAACGCGATGGACCCTTTAGAAGACAACAAACCTTAACTCGATTATGTGACCGTCTTGAACTGCCCTTTGAACCTTCGGGTTTGGGGCAGTACGGCGTGCCACATGTGAGTCGTTGGCTTGACCCTTCTACGGCTGGACCGTTGGTACTGAGGCACGAACTGAATGTTGTTAGACTTATTTCATGTGTTGAGCTGTATCGGGAAAACTTGGGTATTCGACTGTTCGATCGGAAAGTTTAACATTTTCTGTTTATCTGGAATGTGATACAATAATTGGAATTCACAAACAGTTATGAGATAACTGAATGAATGTTATAAATCTAGCAATTTAGTCCCACATGATATTGAAAAGAGTTTTCGATAATGAGACTAAAATGCGGGATTTATATCTGTTAGGCATGTGATGTCTAAGTATTTCATTTGATTAGGCATGCGATGTCTAAAGAAGTTGCGGATTCCAACTGTTGTAGTTTTACACTTTCTTTTCTGTGACCGTAAGTGTAGTATGTTCATATCGCCGGTTTCGTTGCTATACGACAACGACAATTGGGGTATGCATACTTACTTACGTTGATGACATGTGATGTTATGTGTTACTGGATATGTTATATTGGATCGTCGTGTTTGAATAGCCGGGTTTTTTTTATGTGAGATGAGTGTTTTTCATTTTCATTCATGTAAAAACTTGTATGTAATATTCTTTTTATTTGGGGCACTTCCAGGTTGCGGAAGTTGTCACCTTTTGTATATTATTTACTTTTCCGCATTAGGATAGACCCAAGGAGGGGAGCACAAGTAACCGGGTTCTGGGGTCCAGTGGGAGACCAACTCGAGGAGTCGAGTCCGGGTCTCCTAACCCTAGAATTGGCAGGGTTGCTTGCCGCTCTCGTAGGGGTCTAGGGGTGTGGGATTGGCTATTCATCACGACCGTGGAATCCGTGTTTTATACTGGCTCGTATTGAAAACACGGACGTCCTAGTATATCCAATATTTCATATGTTTCTTCTGCTGCGATATCTGTGATGTGATCATGTGATGTTCTGTGATAGATACTATATATAGTATATATGATATATTATATAGACGTTACTTATGTTTTGCACCCGCACTAGCCCTGCCCTGCTCTGTCGTTAGTTACCTAACCTAACGGTGCACGAGGGGACATCGAGGCGAATGCGGATGGCATAAGTGTACGTCGTATTTATCTGTGATGTTTAGGTATTTAAATGATGGGACTTCATTAATGTGATTAATGAAAGAAAAGAAACCTAAGATGTTGTAGAATCAGATTTTAAACAAAACAGGTAGCTACAGTTCTTGCTTTGCATAGCGGTATATATGATATACCCTGCACCTTATTCGATGAGGAAAGGACCGAGATCCCTTCACCGGGAGTGACTCCTTTAGCAATAACTGGCAGATGCTACACACTCGGTTTGATTTTGATTGCTTCTATAGTTTATGCTTTGCACAGTGATATATATGATATATCCCGCACCTCATTCGACGAGGAAAGGGCCGACGATCCCTTCACCGGGAGTGACCCCTTTAGCAAAACTAGAAAAGCCTCAAAATCACTCCATTTCAAAACTTCATTTGATTCTACAATGATATCAAGTTCATTACGCAATAGGTTTTCAGAAAAACCTGTCGTAGCCCTTCGTCATTTCAGAAAAATTACATATAGTATTCGTGCTACATTTGTTGGCTTTCATCAAGGTGTAGTGTGCGGTAGCTATGTGCTGTTTATCTGCTGCATATGATGCGACTGGATTAGGGTAGTCGTACGGCTTTGTTGGCTTTCGTCAAGGGTCGTGCGGGTGGGTTTAATTCAGTCAAGAAATGTACGGGTTGAACTTGACTAGCGGGCTGTGGTTTGTTGGCTTTCGTCAAGGTCATAGCACGCTAGGGGCAAAAGCTTATCGGGAATTTCAAGTGTTGAAATTTGCAATGAGATTGCATACCTTCTATGAGATAGTTGGATCCCGATACCCACTGTGAGTAAGAGTTACTCCTGGGAGAGTTTTGCACATTGCAATTAGCCGATCAAGTAGGTGTCTAGAAAGGTGTCAACGAGGTTACGCCTCTGGGAAAACGAGGTTTACATTAATTAGGTTCGTGCGAAAGCACGGGGGACCTCCCTCAAAGTACTGACACTGGCCTGGCTGAAAGATTGGCGAACTTATAGTGTGTAATTAATCCCGGCTAATCTTTCCTTTTAGGGTTTGGAGGAAGATTTGATAAAAAGCAGTGGGAGCCATCCTGATTAGATAAGATAATAACCAATCTGATCTTGCACGAGCATACGCTAAAGTGTTTTCTTCTCTCTCTCTCCAGGTAGCGACCATTTCATGCCCTAATAAAGATAATAATATGGATGTATTGACCAAACCCGCATGTTATACTGTGCTGGGGAACGTTGGTTCCGTTCTTTCCTATAAGAGTTATAGGAATGAACAGGATATAGGAGAATGCCAGGATTCCCATGCCACCCGAATGAAGAAAGTACATGATGATGCATTTTCTTCGGGTGTGTTCGTTACAGAGAACTGTTTCTCCATTTGCTCTATGTCCTGGATATTAGATACCGGGTCAGGATCCCATATTTGTAATCAGTTACATGGGCTCAGAAAAGGTAGAGAACTTGGAGAAGGTGATAAAGACATTAGAGTTGGAAATGGTGCAATTGTTGCAGCTAAGACTGTCGGGGAATATCACCTTGTGTTATCAACTGGTAATACATTGGTTCTGAACGAATGCTATTACATGCCGAACCTGATATGCAACATTATATCAGTTTCTTTATTAAGTAAAGAGGGATATAATTTTGTATTACAGGACAATGTTATGAACATTTTCCGTAACCAAAAGTTGGTTGGATCAGGCACGTTGTGCAATGGCATTTATGTTCTAAATCAATCAACAGTTCTGAGCATAACAAACACACACAAGAGGAAGAGTTCAGAACTGAACGAATCCTTCTTGTGGCATTGTAGACAGGGTCACATCAATGCGACACGACTGGCTAAGTTGCATAAGGATGGATATTTGAAACCATTCGAATTTTCATCTTATGACACTTGCCAGTCATGTCTCAAAGGCAAGATGACCAAAACTCCGTTTACGGGACACGGAGAAAGAGTTACTGAACTCTTAGGACTAGTACATAGTGATGTATGCGGTCCAATGTCTACACATGCCAGGGATGGTTCTTCGTACTTCATTACATTCACTGACGATCTCTCAAGATACGGACATGTGTACTTGATAAGACACAAGTCTGAAACTTTTGAGAAATTTAGTGAATATAAACAAGAAGTCGAGAACCAAACCAGAAAAGGTATTAAAATCCTTCGATCTGATCGAGGAGGTGAATACTTGAGCAATGAATTCCTGGACTTCCTAAAAGAGAATGGGATTCTCTCTCAGCTGACTCCTCCATATACACCACAGCACAATGGTGTATCAGAACGGAGGAACCGCACCCTATTAGATATGGTACGCTCTATGATGAGCACAGCTGAGTTACCTATTTCCTTCTGGGGGTATGCGCTTGAGACAGCCATACATCTATTGAATATGGTCCCAACCAAATCTGTGCCTACCACTCCATATGAGATATGGAAAGGAAAGAGACCAAGTCTTAACTATGTTAAGATATGGGGTTGTCCAGCCTATGTCAAAAGACAAAATCCGGACAAACTCGAGGCACGGTCTGTTCTATGCAAATTTGTAGGATATCCCAAGAATTCTCAAGGGTATATCTTCTACCACCCTGAGGAACAAAAAGTGTTTGTTTCTCGGCATGCCACCTTTTTAGAAAAGGAATTTCTTGAAAAAGAGATTAGTGGTCATGAGGTAGAACTGGAAGAGGTTCCAGCTGCAGAAGCTACAACAGAAGATCTGGTGGAACCAGAGGATTCCGTAGTTCCCGATGAACCCCAGCCACTCCGCCGATCTAGTAGGGTTCCTCGCCAACCTGAGAGATACTACGGTTTTCTCATGGATGGTGGGAGCGAGGATTGCATCATGGATGATGATGACCCAACTAGCTTCGAGCAGGCCATCACGAGTAGGGACTCAGTGAAATGGCTGGATGCTATGCTGTCCGAGATGGAATCCATGTACACCAACAAAGTATGGACTTTGGACGTTGCTCCTGAAGGGGTAAAACCCATTGGGAGCAAGTGGATCTTCAAGAAGAAACTTGGTGTAGATGGGAAAGTGGAGACTTTCAAAACTAGACTTGTAGCAAAGGGTTTTCGTCAAAGACCAGGTGTGGACTATGACGAGACCTTTTCTCCAGTGGCTATGCTTAAATCCATCCGGATCATGCTTGCCATCGCTGCATATCATGATTACGAAATCTGGAAAATGGATGTTAAGACCGCCTTTCTAAATGGTGATTTAGAAGAGTGCGTGTACATGACTCAGCCAGAGGGCTTCGTAGATAGTGGGAGCAGCGGGAGGGTGTGCAAGCTGCTTAAATCCATTTATGAATTAAAGCAAGCATCGCGGAGTTGGAACATCTGTTTTGACGTCGTTATCAAAGAGTTTGATTTCGTCAAAAATCCAGATGAACCTTGTATCTACAAGAAGGTGGCAGAGAGTAAGGTTGCATTCCTCGTATTGTACGTGGACGACATACTCTTGATAGGAAATGATATTCCTATGCTGCAATCGGTCAAGCTCTTCTTATCACAAAGATTCTCAATGAAAGATCTTGGTGATGCCTCATGCATATTGGGAATCAGGATCTATAGAGATAGATCCAAACGGATATTGGGATTGTCCCAATCCAGGTACATTGACACCGTACTAAAGAGATTTAGTATGGAAGAATCCAAGCGTGGGAACTTGCCCACGATCTCTGGACTCACTCTCTCCAAAGAGATGTCTCCCAAGACTGATTTGGAGAGAGCTCACATGCAGGGGATACCCTATGCTTCGGCAGTAGGCTCTATCATGTATGCGATGCTATGTACCAGACCCGATGTTGCATACTCACTAAGTGTAGTGAGTCGGTATCAAGCAGATCCTGGAGAGAGTCACTGGACAGCTGTGAAGAACATTCTCAAGTACTTGCGAAGGACTAGAGATATGTTCTTGGTGTATGGTAACGGAGAACACCAAGTGGAGTCCTTTACCGATTCGAGCTTCCAGAGTGATAAGGACGACTCTAAGTCGCAGTCGGGATTTGTCTTTACCCTTTACGGAGGGCGGTTAGCTGGAAGAGTTCCAAGCAGGAAACCGTGGCAGACTCGACGATGGAGGCTGAATACATCGCTGCCAACGATGCTGCCAAAGAGGCTGTCTGGATCAAGAAGTTCATTACTGAACTTGGAGTGGTTCCATCCATTGAGCATCCAATACCTTTGTATTGCGATAACAATGGAGCGGTGGCTTTGGCCAAGGAACCCAGGTCCCATCAGCGATCCAGGCATATTCTGAGGCGGTATCACCTGATCCGGGAGATAGTTGATCGCCGGGAGATCGAGGTCAGGAGAGTTGACACGAAGGACAACACGGCGGATCCACTCACGGAGGCCATTCCCCAGATACAGTTTGAGAGACTCTTCGGGATGCTCGGTATGCGATACTACAGCAGCTGGCCCTAGTGCAAGTGGGAGATTGTTAGTTGTATGTATGCCCTAGAGGCCAGTATTGTACAGATGATGTATATTATATTGGATGCTTGGACATATATAGAGATGACTTTCTTGCTCGATATGATAGTATGCTATCTGGTTACTCTTTATCTTAACATGTACACTTGTCTCTTTAAACTGTCTTATAGTTACATGTTGATAAAGCCCTTAGGATGTGTACTTGACTACCTGGACTATGATGCAGATCATACTAGTGGGGACATGGTAGTCCATAAGTACATCCTTCATGGTCCCTAGTCGTGGGTGTATCGAGACGGGGCATCGATATACCAGTGTAGACTAGCGTATACGCTTCTCGACCCATGAGATGGGCGATGGATGATCCCATATCCATTGGTGTTTGACATCAGAGATGGTATACGGGTGCTCAGTGGAGACTGGGTACACTGGACGGACTCGCCGAGAACTCCCAGATGGTATTATACCTCACGTCAGATGGCAGTTCTCAGGTGACACTTGTACAGGTTAGTCTGTAGACCCGAGATCGTCATAGAGTCTTGTGTGATTCCCACTGTGCTTTGATCTCCACCTTACCACGTCCCTGAGGGCGTGCAAAACGGTGGTCTTTGGGTGCAGTCCCGAGTCACATGGAGGCAATGAGCGATAGAAGGGGTTTCGTCTCTCCCGGTATTGGGAGTTGATGTTGCGCTGTGCTCGATTGGCCGTAACAGGTAAGTCCCTGGCCAGGGCTAATCAGAGATTTACTGGTAAGTGTTACCAGTAGTTTCTCGACCCGTTATGAGCCTCACATCGGCACGACTTATCGGTTATTGGGGTCTGACGTTTACTGTTCATCACAGAATACTGCATTTTATACTGCCCATTCTTACGCTCGGTTGTTTATAGGTAGGTGCTTTTAATCCGTGTTTGTTATATATTTGCAGGATACAGGTTCTCGGTTCTAAAACGGTAAATTCATGGAAAACACGACAAAATCCGGGTTCCTGCCAACCACTGATAAAACACGGTCTCCGCTCTTCATCTGTATGCTGCCAGATACCAGTTTAGGAAGACAAAATGTCAAATCAATGTCATTCTCATGCACAAGGCTCAATGGTAGCACAAAATCCAAGAGATCTACGCGGAGCTCGAGGCAATCATGACAAAAGCATCCACAAAAGTCCACCTTTCCTCAACAGAAATTCTGGAAGAAATGTAAAAGTATTTTCAGAAAATATGTATACCAGACAACAGGGGACACCAAACCAGGAAACCACCAGAAAACCCACTGCCCAACTCCACTAGACTGCCGCGTTTCCGCGGCCAATAGGGGGTATTGGCCGCGAAAACGCGGCCTTACTGTGGCCTCCTTTTGTCGTATTTTGGGGGTATTTTTGGTACTTCATTTCTGGGCTGATGGTTGCCCTAGATCTTCAACTCCCTGCCTATAAATACAGCAGAACTTGCCAAAGCCAAGGGTCATTCTTTTGTTCCTCTTTCTTTTGTAGTTTTAGTTCTTTTTCTTCTTCTTTTTCATTCCTCTTCCATGAATTGTAGTGAGAGCTTTTTGTGGATGTGAATAAAGATGAGGGTTTTGTATCATTCTCTTTTGTTTCTTCTTCCCCTTGAGATTCTTGCTTTCTCTTGATCATTCAACCTCTTCATTGAGCTTGAATGGTTAAGGGTTAGTTATTAATCTCAAGGGTCGTATTTTCTCACGGGACTAGTTCTTCTCTTCACATGCGTTCTCTACCCTTCCCTTGATCTTGCAACCTCTTTATTGAGCTTGCAAGTTTAAGGGTTGGCTATTGAGCACATGCTTGGCTTGGGTTCTACTTCCCTGTTCTTTTTATTTGCTTATTTATTACTTGCATTTTTCATTCTTGCTTTTATTACTTGCAATTTTATTCCATGTACTTTAATTACTTGTATCTTTTCTTTTCTTTGTTCTTTTCTTTTTGTTCTCTCTTTTTGGTTCTTTCTTGTGAATGAATGTAATTATTATTGTTAAGAAGAAATACGGTATTATAAGTTAACATTTCTTTACCAATTCCTTTTCCCGTTATTTTTCATTTGAACTTCGCCCAAACCATACGCAAGCGCTCCGTTAGGCACCCTACCCTGACAAGGTAACGGTGATTCCTAACCGTGACCGGTTGCGTTCGGTTTGGCCGGAGGCGAAAGCAAGAGACAAGAACGGAAGGACAAGGGTAAATAAGCTGGATTCCATGAATACCGCGCTTAAATCCCCTAATCCACGTTGTTGCCAATTGCTTAGCTTCAATTGGTCAAGACTCGGCTCAAAGGTTTTGAGTACGGATTTCTTTAGCTTATAATCTCGTATCTTTTCTTAACAACTTTATACTTGCAAATAAACACATAGGTTAGATCAAATAAACATACAGATTCTTTATTGACTCGTCTAAAACAAGAAAGGACATACAACCATCTCCCTGTGGATCGACCCGTGCTCAACCGGCTAGCTGCATAGCGACACCGTCTTGATTGCGGTTAACTTTAATTCTTGCGATCAAATGGCGCCGTTGCCGGGGAGACGGTAGCGTATTTCTTTTCTTGTTATTCGGGTTAATATTCTTTTTGTATATATAAAAAAAAAATCTTTTTTTTTTTATCATTTTTGTGGGCAAGAGTGCAGATTTTTGCAGATTTGCAAACTGCGATTGTGGGGAGCAAAGTGTACATTCAAGGTTAAGGTGATTACGAAGTACAGTGGCAAAGATCCGGGTAGTTTGACCCGCGCAAGCGAACCTTTCAAGCTTACCGGATTTGATTCAACGGGGGTTTCCTAAACCAAAACTTAACGGTACGTACTTTACTAACACCTTCTTCTCAAATCCGACGCTTCCAATACACTATTCTTTGCAGGATTCTTTGCAAGTTCGCTAGCAAACGCTAAAAAAAATTGACTAACCCGTATTTGTTGCAGCGCCGCGCTTAAACTAAAAAACGATTGTTTGATTCTTTATAGAATTTTTGAATTGCGCATTGCATACATTAATACGGACTTAAGGGCAAGCGAACCCCACAACATACGGTAAAGGATTTCATCACCTTTTCCGTGGCCCACAAATCACGAACTTGAGCATAACGATTACCCGCACAAATTTTAAAAGAAACTAGACTTTAAGCCTTAAGGACTTCGCGCTCACTAGGAGAAGTTAACTGTATTTAGAACCTTGCTTAACGGTATATTGTTTACGGGGTGTCTAGGAAAGTGTTAACGGCGAAACCGCCAAAAGAGAAAGGGTTATTTAATTAAGGAACTTCGCGAAAGCGTTGGAAAACCTCCCCTTATCTCTGCACTTACCTGGCCTCGTGATCAGTGTATCTTGAGCCTGTTTCTCGACACAGTTTTACTTCGACAATCAAGTTCTGGAGCAGGTCTAGTTGACCTAGGTGAACCCTAGAACGATTAGGTGTGTGGTATTTTTGTGTCGTGATTGTTTTTGTCAATATTCTTTTTTGTGTATATTTCATTCTTTTGTTAATATTCAAAAAAAAATATATATATATCACATTCTTTTCCCCCTCCTTTTCTCTGCCTTTCTTTCTTTCTCTTCATATCATGGGTACCCCACCTCGCAAAACTCTTGCCGAACTTTGGTACCCACAACCAGACATTACTTCTTACGGTTCTTGCTTTGGCCGAACATCGAACGATCCCTCCATGCCCAAAATCTCTTTGAAAGATCGGATAGACGCGTCTAGGACAAACAATTTGACTCCGCAATCCACTTCGTATCAACCATTTCAAACATTCACCCCTTCTTACGTTGATACCCCTTCTTCGAGTCATGTTGCAACTCCAAGACCTATGTCTATTGCAGAACGTATTGAACAATCTCGTAGCCGATCTTTCACTCCTGTCACCACTTCAAATTCTTGGGATCACCAATTTCATTCACCTTCTTATCCAAATGTTGATCCTACCCATGTCCAGCCATTCAACTCCTACCAATCCTACCCTACTTTTTCACCTTCCCTAGACATTGCTTCAGAACCGCCATTTGGGAGTTTTCAGTATCCAAACAACTTTGAATCTTTTACTGAAACCCCTTCCCAACCCATGTCTAGTCTGGAACAGTCTTTGGAAGACTTTAGGGTAGCGTCGTACCAACAGATGATGGATTTGGATGCGTCCATGACCGCCCTCATACAACCTAGTGACCCGGTAGCTAGTTTTCAACTAGCTCCACATTTTCCAATGTATGAAGAGGCGGTCGGACAGGCTGTCAATTTGAGTGGAGAGAGTGAGATGTACCCCCTTCCAAATCAAACCTACCCGTCCCAAATTGAATCCCACAACTCCTGTTTTCAAAGTCTATCGAGTATCCCACATGATTTATCAATTGAAGATAGAATGATGAATGAGTTGTGCGACTTCGTAGTGTTTGATTTGCCCAATTGTGAAGGGTCCCTTCCAAGTGAAACCATACCTAATCCTTTTGACCTCTACACCTATATCTTAGAACCAGAATCGATTAATATCCATGCTTTTGATGAGGTGTCAGAGAATTTTGATTTTCACTTGATTGAGGATATTGACGCTGGGGATATTTTGGATGATGAACCCGTAGATTTGGCTGAGTTTGTCTCTTCAAATCATCATCCCGAGTCATTAAATATTTTTCCCGAACCCCATATGCGTCTGGACTTTGAAAAGAAGAGCATGGATGTGCTAAATTTTGAGGAGAATATTGAGGATAGTTTTGAGGATGAACCAGTTTTGCTTGATGAGTCGGATTTTCCAATTCATCCTGTTCCTTCCACTGACTGTGTACACCCTCCTGAACCTTTAACCGATACCCTTCCTCAACCACTTCCCTCCATCCTTTCCATCGTTCCGACCTTGCAAGAACCCGTCTCACTTTCATTTACTGTGTCTGGTTTACCAAGTTCGGCGTACCCATGGTTTCTCACGAACCTTGAGGGATTTGACCCCATTTCTCGACGGGTAAATATATTAGCACAATCGCTTTTCACACATCGGTCATCACAAATTGTGCTAATCTATTTACTCCATTAGCACCCTCAAGTTTGTATTCCACTTATTTTTCCCGTCCACCATTCTTCTTCCTCTCATATACCGAGACCATATCCCACTTCCCTCCGCATATGGTCTCGCGTATTCTCCATCTCTTTCCTCTACGCCTTCTTCCACCAACCGGTACATTATAGCGATAAAATCTTTGAATGGTTGGTGCTCACTTTTGGCCTGTGTAAGGCCTTGTATAGCTTGATACTGTTCTTTCCCCCCTAAATCCTGAATTTCAACGCTTAATAGTGGAAACACTGTTTTACTTAAGTTTGGGGGGGACACTTTTTTTGTATATATTTTTGTTTTCCTTTTTGTTTTGTATATAATTTGTTTTTAGAGAGCACCGGCAATTTTGACCCTCTTGGTATAGCCTGACAGTGAGGGCACTGTCAAGTTTAAGTTTGGGGGTGTGCTCGGTAAGGTTTCTTCCTTCGCATTCATATGTATATTTTGCATCTGCATATTAAATCCATAAAATCCATAAAAATCTGAAAATTTTCTAAAAATATAAAAACTTTTTTGTCAAGTTAGATTGTGGAAGAACTCTGATTCAACATTCGACGGTTTTTGTTTAATAAAATAGGAATAACTAAATCTTATGTTTAGATTTTGAAAACCTGAAAGATAACTCTCCTTTGAAGTTAACTATAGCTGATATACGTCTTTACATCACACTACACGTGTCGTGAATTTTGGGAATTAGATGACAAGTCTTTCATGTTTAAACTTTTAAACAGATAAATGATTTTCTGAGGATCAAATAGGTTTGTTCTGAAATAAGTAATGTCAAGAATAGTTTATGAAGTAAAGCGAATATGAAGGAATGTTATTGATGCCGTAATTGGAGCTAAGTCTGAAAAATAACCCATCTAAAACTTGATTGGAATGATTACACACCAAACCCACTAAACACGTCTTTTATCCAAAAAAAATAATTGAACTACCGGTTATATCTCCGTTCGTATTTAATCATCTGATTTTCACGTCAAACTGTCTTTTGTTTTTGGACCTAGGTAACTTGAGTAATTAAGTCCGCTGGGGTGTTTCTACACCTAATGCCTTAAAACCAACTGGTTTGGGTGCATTGGCCCAAAGCTCGCTAAGAAGCCTAGAAAGTCCAATTTAAAACAAAGTCAAGCAAGTGTTCTCTCCGAGTTAAAATTCCTAACAGTTCTTTGTGTGAGAATAATCTTGATAAAAGACAGGCTTTTATAAAAAAAAAATAAAATTTTAACGGAGATATGAAGGTTTTATTCTATGATAAAGATTATTGCACGTTCACAGAGGTGTGTATGAAATGAAAACAAGAAAAAGGTGGAGTGAAAAATACGACTTAGTTTCCTGTTAAGGAAGATAGAAATTCTGAAGTTGAAACCTTACTGGAAAACGAAACTTGAAAAATGCTTAACTCTTTATAAAACTTATGTGATCCTTTTAAAATTGTTATCTGGGCTTTTTTGTGCGACATGATGACTTTAATCGATCCTTCTGGAACTTAACGACACTATTTGCACTATACGTAAAGACATATAAAATCTGTAGTTAAATAAGAAGCGAGGTGTGAAAAATAAAGGTTCGATGGTCTAGACTTAGGATTATAGAATTGCTATTTTCTAAAACAAAACTTTAGGGTTTGAATCTTAGTTATTTTACAAAACCAACTTGACCGGATTTTGTGGGTAGTATCCGCTGAAAACCCTCAGGAGACAACACTCCTCCTACTAGGGACACCTAGAGGTTTAACGGCTTGTTGTACGTGCTCAGTGCAATCGCGTTCCCTGCGAAAGTGCGGTTATCATTTTATTTTTGTGAATAATTGGTTTTGCTCGGGACGAGCAAAAGTTAAGTTTGGGGGTATTTGTTCATCACAGAATACTGCATTTTATACCGCCCATTCTTACGCTCGGTTGTTTATAGGTAGGTGCTTTTAATCCGTGTTTGTTATATATTTGCAGGATACAGGTTCTCGGTTCTAAAAAGGTAAATTCATGGAAAACACGACAAAATCCGAGTTCCTGCCAACCACTGATAAAACACGGTCTCCGCTCTTCATCTGTATGCTGCCAGATACCAGTTTAGGAAGACAAAATGTCAAATCAATGTCATCCTCATGCACAAGGCTCAATGGTAGCACAAAATCCAAGAGATCTACGCGGAGCTCGAGGCAATCATGACAAAAACATCCACAAAAGTCCACCTTTCCTCAACAGAAATTCTGGAAGAAATGTAAAAGTATTTTCAGAAAATATGTATACCAGACAACAGGGGACACCAAACCAGGAAACCACCAGAAAACCCACTGCCCAACTCCACTAGACTGCCGCGTTTCCACGGCCAATAGGGGGTATTGGCCGCGAAAACGCGGCCTTACTGTGGCCTCCTTTTGTCGTATTTTGGGGGTATTTTTGGTACTTCATTTCTGGGCTGATGGTTGCCCTAGATCTTCAACTCCCTGCCTATAAATACAGCAGAACTTGCCAAAGCCAAGGGTCATTCTTTTGTTCCTCTTTCTTTTGTAGTTTTAGTTCTTTTTCTTCTTCTTCTTCATTCCTCTTCCATGAATTGTAGTGAGAGCTTTTTGTGGATGTGAATAAAGATGAGGGTTTTGTATCATTCTCTTTTGTTTCTTCTTCCCCTTGAGATTCTTGCTTTCTCTTGATCATTCAACCTCTTCATTGAGCTTGAATGGTTAAGGGTTAGTTATTAATCTCAAGGGTCGTATTTTCTCACGGGACTAGTTCTTCACTTCACATGCGTTCTCTACCCTTCCCTTGATCTTGCAACCTCTTCATTGAGCTTGCAAGTTTAAGGGTTGGCTATTGAGCATATACTTGGCTTGGGTTCTACTTCCGTGTTCTTTTTATTTGCTTATTTATTACTTGCATTTTTCATTCTTGCTTTTATTACTTGCAATTTTATTCCATGTACTTTAATTACTTGTATCTTTTCTTTTCTTTGTTCTTTTCTTTTTGTTCTCTCTTTTTGGTTCTTTCTTGTGAATGAATGTAATTATTATTGTTAAGAAAAAATACGGTATTATAAGTTAACATTTCTTTGCCAATTCCTTTTCCCGTTATTTTTCATTTGAACTTCGCCCAAACCATACGCAAGCGCTCCGTTAGGCACCCTACCCTGACAAGGTAACGGTGATTCCTAACCGTGACCGATTGCGTTCGGTTTGGCCGGAGGCGAAAGCAAAGACAAGAACGGAAGGACAAGGGTAAATAAGCCGGATTCCACGAATACCGCGCTTAAATCCCCTAATCCACGTTGTTGCCAATTGCTTAGCTTCAATTGGTCAAGACTCGGCTCAAAGGTTTTGAGTACGGATTTCTTTAGCTTATAATCTCGTATCTTTTCTTAACAACTTTATACTTGCAAATAAACACAAAGGTTAGATCAAACAAACATACAGATTCTTTATTGACTCGTCTAAAACAAGAAAGGACATACAACCATCTCCCTGTGGATCGACCCGTGCTCAACCGGCTAGCTGCATAGCGACACCGTCTTGATTGCGGTTAACTTTAATTCTTGCGATCATTTACCACCCCTAGACTTGATATGCGACGTACCAGACGAACAGACCGGACTGTACGGTAAGTGTTACTGGTTGGATTCACAGGAGTGTGAGCGGGCTAGCTCGTCGATCTTCTGATCGCTCAATACCCGGATGGCCGTTACGTTTGGCAGACCGCTTGCGGCTTGTGGGTGCTTGATATGATCATCATCTGCTACCGGCGTATTGACGAGTCTTTAGAGTCCTACACAGAGGTTTCCTGGCTCAAGCGAAACGAAATAGGAGCGCATATGAGATATGTGTAGGACCGAGAATAATGCGTGTATGTGATACCGCATTTCATTCTCGCGATATATGTTTCGATTGGTTATATACGATATGACCTAGTTATCGAATCATTGATTCGATAAGCCGACACATTGAATACTAGTCGGTCATGTGCGACATGACCGGATCATTGAATCAAGTGTTGATTTAATGATTTAATGTATAATTATATATTTGATATATTACTTTACATTAACTAGTATTGGTTCACTTTAAACGGATTTTTCTCACTTGATGCACATTGTATATGCGATATGCTTTTGTGCACATTTTTGTATCATGTTTGATGATACTTGTTCATTTGGTTAAGTGTAAAGAATTAAACCATGGTTAAGTAGATAATTAGGGTTTTGATTTATTCTCTCATTTATTTATCCATTCTTTATTTATAATAATGGATAAATGAAAACATAATGGTTTCTTTTTTATCATGAAGCTTGTTGAAGCTTCATGAAGCTTTGACTAAAGAAACCATTTTGTCTTCTAGCTTAACCCTAACCCTTCTCATTTACCATGGTCTTTTCTCTACACTTAACCTTGGTTAAGATATGATAAGTATTGATTTATTTTTCTATTATGAAAAAAAACTTATCATATTCTAGCTTCATCTTCTCCTTCTTCTTCAAGATAGAAACCTTGATGCCATCAATGGCAACTTGAGTTCTAGTGAGAGAAATCCAATTCTAAAGTGAACCCAACTCCTATTTCTTCACCCTCTACCTCTTGCCAAGTTGTTTTGGGTGTTTTCTTCACAAGTTTCACAACTTTGTGAAGTCGGAGCTTGAACTTGTGATGCCTCGACGTAGATCGTCTTTGACACGAAGCCGACGACCTAGCTCGCCCGTTTCTCCGATGAAGCCAACGATTGAGTTCGGGATTCATGATGGACAGTGAGAGGACACCCACATGGAGCTAAGGAAGTGGAGAACCGGATCTACAAAGGTTGTAGCATCTAACTATTAGTTAAGAAGTTAACTAGTTTACCGTTTCGCCTAGAAATCTAGCCGACGATCCGTATTAGGGTTTCTCGGCACCCATAAAATTTTAAATTGGCATGATCGATGCCTTGTGAGACCTCTATAGTGTGCCTAGGAACCCTACACTTTGTAGATCCGGTTCTTCACTTCTAAAGCTCCGTGTTGACGTCCCTTCGCTGCGATCATCGAGATACCGGACTCTTGTGACGGTTTCCTCGGAGAAATGAACGGGCTAGCTTGTTGACTTCGAGGTCGAAAATGATCTACGTCGAGGAGACTTAAACTCAAGCTCCATCTTCACTGGGTCATGAACTTTGTGAAGAGAACACCCTAAACTAAATGGTAAGTAGTAGAGGATGATGAAATAGGAAGTGGGTTCACTTTGGATTTGGATTTCTCACTCTATTTCTTCACTTGAAAAATTTCTAGCAAGCTTTTCTTCTTCTTGAAGAAGAAGAAGATGAAAGAATATGAATAATGAATTATCTAAAAAGAATAATCAAGTGAAGTCTATCATAATGCAACCATGGGTGAGTTAACCTTTGTAGAGACTAAACCATAGTTTGAGTTAATGGTTTGGTTAATAAAAATCTTATGCAAAACAAAATGAGTGGACTTTGTCAAATATGCTTAAAGCTTCATGAAGCTTCAAGTCAAGACAAAGAAAGCCACCATTTTGTTTTACCAAAATAAATAAAAACCCAAACCATTATCTTAAACATGGTGTAAGTCATACACACACCCAAGCTTGCATGTATCATCAATCATGATATAAACTAGTGCACAAACATATATCACATATACAACTTGTGCACAACAAGTGAGAAAATCAATTTTAAGTGAACAAATACTAGTTAATGTAAAGTAATATATCAAATATATAATTATACATTAAATCATTAAATCAACACTTGATTTAATGATCCGGTCATATCGTATATAACCGACTAATATCTACTGTATCAATATATCGAATCAACACTTGATTTGGTAACCCGGCTATATCTCATATAACCGACCGATGATACAAATCGCGAGAATAGAATACAGTATCACATACTGGTATTATTCTCGGACCCGTACATATCTCATATGCGCTCCTATTTCGTTTCGCTTGAGCAAGTAAATCTCTGTGTAGGACTCTAAAGACCCGTCAATACGCCGGCAGTAGGTGGTGATCATATCAATCACCCACAAGCCGCAAGCGGTCTGCTAAACGTAACGGCCGCCCGGGTATTGAGCGATCAGAAGATCAATGAGCAAGCCTGCTCACACTCCTGCGAATCCAACCAGTAACACTTGCCGCACAGTCTGGTCTGTTCGTCTGATATGTCGCATATCTCGCCTAGGGGTGGTAAACGTCAGACCCCAGTAGCTTGATAAGTCATGTCGATGTAAGGTCCATAACAAGCGTGAAACTACTGATAACTCTTACCAATAAATCACTGCAACCCTACCTAGGGATTTCCAGTTATGGCCAGTCGAGCATAGCGCAACATCAACCCCCAATACCGGGAGAGACGAATCCCCTCCTATCGCTCATTGCCTCCATGTGAATCGGGACTGTACCCAAAAACCACCTGTTTGCACGACTCAGTAGAGCCGTGGTAGGGTGGAATTCAAAACACAGTGGGAGACACACAAGACTCTATGACGATCTCGGGTCAACAAACTAAGATGTACCAGTGTCACCAGAGAACTGCCATCTGACGTGAGGTATAATACCATCTGGGAGTTCTCGGCGAGTCCGTTCAGTGTACCCAGTCTCCACTGAGCACCCGCATACCATCTCTGATGTCAAACACCAATAGATATGGGATCATCCATCGCCCATCTCATGGGTCGAGAAGATATACGCAAGTCTACTCTGGAATATCGATGCCCCGTCTCGATATTCCCTCGACTAGGAACATTGAAGGATGTACTCATGGATTACCCAGGCCCCACTAGTATGATCTCCATCATAATCCTGGAAGTCGAGTACACATCCTAAGAGCTTTATCAATATGTAACAGAGAGACAATAAGTGTACATGTTAAGATAAAGAGCAACCAGATAGCGTACTATCATGTCGAGCAAGAAAGTCCTCCCCATATATGTCCCAGCATCCGCTACAATATACATCTCATGTACAGTAATAGCCTCTAGGGCATACATATAACTAACAATCTCCCACTTGCACTAGGGCCATCTGTAGCAGTGGTTGTAGTATCTCATACTCAACCATCTCATAAAAGTCTCTCTCTGGGAAAAGGCCTTTGTGAGTGGATCCGCCGTGTTGTTCTCTGAGTTTACTCTCCTAACCTCGATCTCCCTGGAGATCAACTATCTCCATGATCAGGTGATACTGCCTTGGAATATGTCTGGGTCACTGATGGGACCGTGGTTCCTGGGTCAAAACCACACTTCCATTGTCTCACAATGGTAGGAACCTAGTTCATCTCATGAACTAATATACACCCAAACTTCCTCTTTGGTACTATCTTAGATAGCGATTTCACCAGCCTTTATCGTCTAGTTTGCCACGGTATCTTGCCTGGAACTCTTCCAACATACCGTCCCTCCACTGAGAGTAAAGATAATGCCTGTGACTGACATTCAGTCAAGCTTACCATCCTGGAAGCTGTCCAGTGATTCTCCCCAGGATCGATTGATACCATCTCACTACACCTAGTGAGAATCCTAACATCCATTTAGATCTATCTCATAGATCCAAATCCCAGGATTTAGGAGGTATCACCTTTATCCTATCTGGAGAATCCTTGTGATAAGAGGAGATTGACCGTGCATAGTATAGGAAACTCTTTTCCTATCAAGAGTATGTCATCCACACACAATACGAGGATCACCACCATACTCCCTACTACCTTTTTTGTATATACAAGGTTCATCTACCATTTTGATGAAGTCAAACTCTTTGACTACCACATGAAAACAGACGTTCCAACTTCGCGACGCCTGCTTTAACCTGTAAAGGAACCTGCACACGTTTCCGCTGCTCCCACAGTTCACGAAGCCCTCTGGCTGTGTTCTTATAGACGTTCTCTTCCAAATCAATATTTAGAAAAGCAGTCATGACACCCAACCACCAGATATCGCAGTCATGGTATGCAGCAATGGCAAGTAAGATCCGGATGGACTTAAGCATATCCACTGGAAAAGGTTTCATCATTATCCACGCCTGGTCGATGACGAAAACCTTTAACAAGTCTAGCTTTGAAAATCTCAACTTTTCCATCTACACCAAGTAATCTTCTCAAGATATACTTGCTCCTGATGGGGATTTAACCCTTCAGATATAGCAACCAAAGTCTATACTTTGTTGGTGTACATGGATTCCATCTCAGATCGCTAAGCATCCAGCCATTCTTACAGAGTCCCTACTCTCGATGGCCTGCTCGAAACTAGTTGGGTCATCATCTCATGATGAATTCCTTGCTCCCACTATCACCGAGAAACCGAAGTATATCTCAGGAGGATGAGGAACCCTACCAGATCGGCGGAGAGGCTGAGGTTCGTCGGGGACTATTGAATCCTTTGGTTCTGTTCAAATCATCAGCTGTAGTTTGCATAGCTGGAAATCCTTCCAGTTCTACAGAACTGACCTTGCCTCGATCTTGTCCGGATTTTGCTTTTGACATAGGCCGAACAACCCCAAATCTTAACTTGCTTAAGAGATGGACTCTTCCCATACCATATCTCATATGGAGTGGTAGGCATTGATTTGATTGGAATCCAATTCAATAGGTATGCAGCTTCTCAAGTGCACAACCCCCAAAAGGAAATAGGTAACTGATTGTTTCGAATGAGTGTTTGTAGTTAACCGCAATCAATAACGGTGTCGCGCGTAGCTAGACCGAGATGAGTACGGGTCGTCCTCAGGGAAACGTTGAACCTTTTACTCTTACTTTAGATGTGTTGAAAGAGAGGAGGAAATAAGAATTTTGTGAAAAGTTTCTAGATCTACGTTAAGCAAGAATGCAAAAATATAGATCTAGATTATTTTAGAGATTTAGATAATATAATAAGAAGGCTTGTAGGGTTCGTTAGGATTTAGTAGTCATGGACGATTAATTAAAAGTTACCCTTTTTATCCTTTAATAGATTTAAAACTAGAACGACGGTGATGCGTGTAGATTAGGGTTTCTGGAAGGAAAAGGAATCCCACTCTTAACCCTTATCTCGACACGGAACTCCGTTCAACTCTAGCCTTTACCAAAACAATCATTAATCTAATCTCTAATCGCGGTCGGAACTAGCAAAGAATTGCTAGCGTGCCCGATTAGGATGTTAATGATTCTTTTGATAAAGTTCATAAACTTTATAGGACTTAAAAAGGGTTTAGGGATATTCATCATCCATTAGCCTACCCTAATCCTACGAACCCTAACAAGCGGAGAATTACTCGCGCATGTTGGGAGAAGAAGATGAAAAGACAGAGAGGGGAAACATAATGTAAAATGCAAAAGAATTTAATAAAATAACTACCTTTATTAATCACTTGAACAATCTACACTTTATTCCGTAGAAAATGATTACAAACTAGTTGCTTCTTGATCTTTCCTAAGGAGGTAGACGAACAGTTGATGATCAGCCTGGATGCGTGAGCGTCTGGGGCTTCGTGATCGCGTTGGCTTGATGAATTTTCCAAGAGGCTCTCGGTGCCTATTTATAGTCCAAAGCCAAAATCTTTTGCTTGAAAACTTGGTAAAATATAGCATAGATTCGTCGACCAAAATTTCACACTGTAATCTTTTAATATTGCCGCGGATCCGCGGCACAAGGGTGGGTAAGGCCGCGGATCCGTGGCCGTTTAATCTCCTCCCTTCATCAAAACTTTGGGGCTCTGTCCTTATGACATTTGGCGATCCCTGGAACCTTTGTATCATGGAAATCTTCTCGTGGTTGCTACCAGACTTGGTCTCTAAGTTTTGATTCTTAATTAAGCAAGTCTTCTTCAACAAATTGATCTCTTTGATTCTTGAAAAATTCTGCAAAACTTGGAAAAATTCTACACAACAATCTCAAATAATATTTAGTAGACTTAGTTCTACTAGAATTAGGTCAATGAATTTATTTGCATACATTTTCTACCAAATGCTAATTATAATATATCAACACATGGAAAATAGTGTTTTTACACATAAACCCTCATATGTATGATATATTATAATAAAGTCCTTTTTTAATATGAAAATGGTAGGAAAAATGTAATACAAATGTGCAGTTTTATCAACTGAACAAATACCCCCAAACTTATCTTTGATCGTCCCGAGCAAACTAGTTTATTCAAGAGGAGAAAAGAAAGGAGAAAACTAAGCACACTTTCGTAGGCAGACACGATTGCACTGAGCACGTGCAACAAGCCGTTAAACCTCTAGGTGTTCCTAGTAGGAGGAGTGTTGTCTACTGAGGGTTTTCAGCGGATTACACCTACAAAATCCAATAGCAAAAGAGAGATGGTGAAATTTACATATAAAGATAAGAACCATAAAAGAAAGACTTTGAAAATAAGAGTTTCCAACTACACTAGCTTTTCAGTTGTCATGAACCCTATCTTAATAGTCATGAAAAGATATTAGAAATCACATTATCCCTCAATAAAACATCGTCTTTATTCTTCATTCCTACCTTTCATCCAAACATTGATCATATAACCCTACGTGTGTGTAAATAACATCCCTACACCCGGAGAATTCAATTCAAGCTATCATACTCTTGTCCATTTATCTCAGTACTTTTTAATTTGATGAATATTTAGATTTGCTCACACATTTTCATGCGACCATTAATACTTCTTGAGGTACTAACCGACCGATTACTCGTGTGCTTGCAGAGTAAGTGATAGTATTTTCCTCGTCTTGCACCACCTAAGGCTTAGCAGTGACTCCCAGACCAGTTGGCCTTAGGGTACTAGGTGATGAAGCACCCTCGCTATATTTTTTTATTGCTGCCTTGGCGATAACAAAACCAGTGTTCATTTTTTTTCTTTTCACCATTTTTATATTTTCTTCATTTATTTTTTTTCCCTTCATACTTTGGCTTTTAGACAAGAGCATTTCAAGGTATCCTCTACTATCCCGAGTTTCAAGACGTGTGTAAGTGCATATAGTAGGGTATCAACATTCAAATGTTTGACTTCCAGAATAGAAACTATTTTTCAGACTTAATTTTATCCTCAGATTAGTGACTTCCTTCATCTTACTAACCCTTGGGACAACAGCTCATAACTACTTATTACTAGTTCGTTTAAGAAAACTTCTAATTTTCTTGGTTTTCTTAAACTATTCCTATCTTTTGGATGTAATTTTTCACTTTCTACTCTTTTGTTATAAAAGAAATTTTTTTTAAATTTTTTTTTTGAAAATGTTTTGCTTATGTAAAGTACAATGCAAATTGATGTGTAAATAAGCACAAACCTCCCCCAAACTTGTTTTCAACAGTGTCCTCACTGTTGCTATCCGCTGGATCACAAAAACCTGTAAGCTTGGGAGGACATTATTAATGGGGGCAAGAATATATGAAAGTGAAAATCCTCCCCCAAACTTATTTTTGGCTCACAATTTTATAAAAATCATTTTCTTTCAAAAGCCCAAAATATACCCCCTCCCAAACTTGAGTTAAACAATTTTAATCATTTAAAATCACACGAGGGGGTCAAGGTTATTGGTCAATGCCAAGCTTTGCAAAGACCGAAGGTCAACACCAACCATTCAAAAATTTTATCAATGAAGTACCAAGGTTGGTGGAAGAACATGTCACCTTTCGACAAGAAGAAGTGGGGAGGTGATAAGAGGTGTAATGGAAAAGGATTGCGTCTCAATTTGGAGAGACGACACAGTGATAGTAATGATGGATTACTCGCATTATCATGATTGTCCAAAAGAAGGGGTGGAGGTCCAATTTCTTCATCTTGGAGTTGATTTATCTCAACACCCGTATCTTTTAAAAATGCGAGTTCATCAACGAAAATTTCCTCAAAACTTTCGTCGATACCCCGAAGAATAATGTCATCAGAAAAAATGGGGTGATCGTCAGACTCTATAAAAAGTTCCTCATCAGCGTTAGATGTTGACCCGGACAACTCGGTGGAAGAGTACATGGTTGGGTCAAACAACAACATATGAATAGAGTCAGTATCATGAGGTTGATCAAATTCCCTGCTGTCGACATCTATTAATTCGACAGAACACACATGAGTATAGGGTTCGGAGGGTTCACTTCCCAACTTGTAAATGTTAAGCTCAATTGACTTCTTTCCAAAGGATAGGGTCATAGAGCCGTTTCTACAATTGATTACTGCGTTGGAAGTGGCCAAAAAGGGTCGACCGAGTATCACCGGGATTTAATTGCGTGGGTTTGCCACAGATTGTGTATCTATAACGATAAAATCCACAGGGAATATGAATTCTCCGATTTTGATTAACACATCCTTTAGCTCACCCCTAGGTTGGGTGATAGATCGATCGGCCATCTGAAGAGTGCAATGCGCAGGTTTTAACTCTCCGATCCCTAATTGCTCATAAACAGAATACGGAAGCAAGTTAACACTAGCACCTAGATCGAGTAGAGCACGATTGATATTTTTACCCCCAATAGAAATTGAAATTGTAGGACTTCCGGGGTCCTTTCGTTTCTTGGGTAGTTGTTGTATAAAAGCAGTGCTCACATTACTCGCAAGGAAAACTTTTTTAGGTACTTGAACTTTTCTCTTCCTAGTGCATAAGTCCTTTAAGATTTTTGCATATGACGGAACTTGTTGAATAGCATCTAGGAGGGGAATGTTTATGTTAACTTGCTTAAAAATTTCCACAATCTTCTCCATTTGTGGACTTGGTCTGTTGCCCCTTAACCTGTTTGGATAAGGTGCTTGATCAATAAGTTTTGGGTCCAACATTGGAGAGGATTGTGGGGACGGATTCGATCCCAAAACTGGAGTGGGAATCGACTTAGATAGATTTGGCGAAATGGGAGAAGGGTTCGAGCCTTGGGGAAAACGGAGAATAGGCTCGGGTGAAGGTGGGAGACTAGACGAATTAGGGGAAGAAGAAGAAGCTGGGGTATCATTGGTGTCACTATCATCACACTGCTCACCCACTCGGTCATTCAGCACTTTTCCCGATCTCAACATGGTAACAACACTCACATTATAACTTTGTGAGTGGCCAGGATTAGGTATGGGTTGAGATGGGAGTTTCCCTTTTTCTCTCGCACTCATTACGGCGTTTAACTGTGCGATTTAGTTTTCTAATGATTTAATACTCTCACTATGGGAGGCAGAGTTTTTCGTTATGGTATCAATAGAAGACCTCATCTCAGCTGAAATTTGCATGGATTGTTTCATGAATATATCCAAAGTTTGTGCAAGTTAGTTGTCAGTACTGGCCACTTGTGGTGTAGAAATGTTGGCCGGATTTTGGAAATTCTGTGACTGAAAGGGGGGCTGATTCTGTGGTTGTGGTTGCTGTGGAGGAGGTCTTTGATAATTGCTTTGTTGGTTTTGATTCTAAGCAAAGTTAGGATGATTCCTCCATCCTTGATTGTACGTGGAAGAATAAGGGTCGTTTCTAGGTTGCTGCTGAAAAGCAGCATTAGCTTGAAACGATGCATTCACAGGACATTCTTCTGTTAAGTGTGAAGGATCCGAACAGCAACCACAGACGGTCTTAGGAAGCGTGACCTGATTTAGGGAGAATGATGAGAACTTGTTTTCAATAGCGTCGCGTTTCTTCTGTATCGCTGCCATTTCGGCTTTTACTGCGATAGAAACATCGAGCTGGTGAATACCTCCCTTAGTTGAAGGTGGTCTTACGCTTTCCCATTGCAACGTGTGTTCAGCAAGGTCTTCCAGATATTTCCACGCTTCACCGTCATCTTTCGACATGAAATTGCATCGACACATTGTTTCAAGCATCTGCTTTGTCGCTGAATTAATGCCCTCATATATAATCCGACATAAATCCCATCTATTGATTCCATGATGAGGACATTGGACAAGCAGATCTTTGAAACGTTCAAAGCACTTCCAAAATGGTTCATTGGGAAGCTGGGTGAACTGGTTGATCTCGCTCCTAACACGTGCAGTCTTATGGTTTGGGTAAAACTTCTTAAGAAATGCTATGAAGAATTCATCCCAATTAGTGATAGAGTGTGGGGCAGTATTGTAAAGCCATTTTTCTGCCAAGTCGCACAGTGTGAATGGGAGAAGACGTAAGCGCATAGCATCTAAAGTCAATTGTGAAGTACCCATCATTGCGCATACGTTTTCAAATTTGGTGATGAAAACGTACGCGTCTTCCGACTCAAGCCCGTGAAATTTGGGCAGCAGATTGATGTAGTGGGTTTAATTTCGAAATTATCCCCATTAGGTGGTGGCAGAGATAGACAAGTGGGAAGAGGACCACGGATAGGATAGCATCTCTCTTGGAGAGAGATGCGCGGTGGATTCTGCGCACCTCCGGGCGGTGGCAACGTGGTGTTATACTATGATGGAGTGCCGTCCATCTCGGTTGATGTGGTGTGTGGTGGGGGAAAAGAAGATGAAGAAGTACCGACTTCGGTGTCGATAGCAGGAACGCGGACAAGACGGGCACTAGGATCCCGTGTCCAGCCGAGCATGCACTAAGCGGGTTTAGTGCAAGTGGCAGCGTGTGTGTGATTTAAAATTGGCTTGTTTTGAAAAAGTGGGACTCAAGACAAATCTCCCTAAGATGCACAAGCAACCCTAGAACTAAGGTCACCTAGGTCAGTCTCTAGACCGCTCCTAGACTTCCAAAGGACAAGCCGCAGGATAAATCCTCTACCGCCTCCGTACTACCCTTGTAGCCAGGTAAGTGCCAGGTAAGTGGGAAGGAACCACGGTAGTGGGCCTAATTAAAAACCACTAGCCTTTGACACACTTGCCTAGGCACTACAAAAGTAATGCGGATAAACGATAGATTACCCACGACCTTCCTCTGTCCTTAATGAGCGCGACAGTTCTTAGAGTCTGGTCTAGATATTTTTTAAATTATTGTAGGGTTGATGCAGATGCTCGGTTTGTGATTTGTGGGGCTTAGGAAGGGTGATGAAATCCCCACCTAATCTTGATTTGGTCTTTGCCCCTTAGAGTCCGTATTAAAAATATGCAAAACAAAACCAATCACAAAACTTTTGCAAAAATATTTTTTAGCGGCGCGATTTTGCAAAGAATCCTGCAGAAGATAGATTTTATTGGATTTGAGAGGAGAGAGAAGGAGTTAAGAAAGATACCAGAGAAGTTCGTAACCCTAGATCTCCTGTTTTCTCAAGTCCGCGACTCCAGATTCCCTCGCAAAATTCACACACAAATCGTTAAATATGCAATTTGCAGTTTTGTTTTAATAATGATATGAATCGTCTAAGAATTCAACACAAATAATAAGAATAAAAAATTACGCACTTATCCCCGGCAACGGCGCCATTTGATTGTTACGAAAAAGAGTGTGTTTGTAGTTAACCGCAATCAATAACGGTGTCGCGTGTAGCTAGACCGAGATGAGTACGGGTCGTCCTCAGGGAAACGTTGAACTTTTTACTCTTACTTTAGATGTGTTGAAAGAGAGGAGGAAATAAGAATTTTGTGAAAAGTTTCTAGATCTACGTTAAGCAAGAATGCAAAAATATAGATCTAGATTATTTTAGATATTTAGATAATATAATAAGAAGGCTTGTAGGGTTCGTTAGAATTTAGTAGTCATGGACGATTAATTAAAAGTTACCCTTTTTATCCTTTAATAGATTTAAAACTAGAACGACGGTGATGCGTGCAGATTAGGGTTTCTGGAGGGAAAATGAATCCCACTCTTAACCCTTATCTCGACACGGAACTCCGTTCAATTCTAGCCTTTACCAAAACAATCATTAATCTAATCTCTAATCGTGATCGGAACTAGCAAAGAATTGCTAGCGTGCCCGATTAGGATGTTAATGATTCTTTTGATAAAGTTCATAAACTTTATAGGACTTAAAAAGGGTTTAGGGATATTCATCATCCATTAGCCTACCCTAATCTTACGAACCCTAACAAGCGGAGAATTACTCGCGCATGTTGGGAGAAGAAGATGAAAAGACAGAGAGGGGAAACATAATGTAAAATGCAAAAGAATTAAATAAAATAACTACCTTTATTAATCACTTGAACAATCTACACTTTATTCCGTAGAAAATGATTACAAACTAGTTGCTTCTCGATCTTTCCTAAGGAGGTAGACGAGCAGTTGATGATCAGCCTGGATGCGTGAGCGTCTGGGGCTTCATGATCGCGTCGGCTTGATGAATTTTCCAAGAGGCTCTCGGTGCCTATTTATAGTCCAAAGCCAAAATCTTTTGCTTGAAAACTTGGTAAAATATAGCATAGATTCGTCGACCAAAATTTCACACTGTAATCTTTTAATATTGCTGCGGATCTGCGGCCGTTTAATCTCCTCCCTTCATCAAAACTTTGGGGCTCTGTCCTTATGACATTTGGCGATCCTTGGAACCTTTGTATCATGGAAATCTTCTCGTGGTTGCTGCCAGACTTGGTCTCTAAGTTTTGATTCTTAATTAAGCAAGTCTTCTTCAACAAATTGATCTCCTTGATTCTTGAAAAATTCTGCAAAACTTGGAAAAATTCTGCACAACAATCTCAAATAATATTTAGTAGACTTAGTTCTACTAGGATTAGGTCAATAAATTTATTTGCATACATTTTCTACCAAATGCTAATTATAATATATCAACACATGGAAAATAGTGTTTTTACACATAAACCCTCATATGTATGATATATTATAATAAAGTCCTTTTTTAATATGAAAATGGTAGGAAAAATGCAATACAAATGTGCAGTTTTATCAACTGAACAGTAACTCAGTAGTACTCATCATAGAGCGCACCATATCTCATAGGGTGCGATTGCTCCGTCCCGATACACCGTTGTGCTGTGGTGTATTCAGAGGAGTAACACTGAGAGAGAATCTCATTCTCCTTCAGAATAGTCCAAGAATTCCATGCATAAGTATTCTTCTCCCTGATCTCATCATAGGACATAATACTTATACCCGTTTTGGTTCTCCACTTCTGACTTATATTCTTTAAATTTCTCAAAAGCTTCAGACATGTATTTCAACAGGAACATGTGTCCGAATCTTGAGAGATCATCAGTGAATGTAAGGAAGTACAAAGAACCAGTCCTGGCATATGTAGACTGGGGACCTTCATACATCACTATGTATCAGTCCCAAGAGTTCACTAACTCTTTCTCTGTTTCCGGTAAACAGAGCTATGGTCATCTTATCTTTGTGACATGACTGGCAAGTTTCACAAGATGTAAATTCAAACTGATTTAAATATGCATCTAATATGTAACTTAGCTAGTCGGGTCATATTGATATGACCTAGTCTACAATGCCTCAAGAAGGATTCGTTCATTTCTGAACTCTTGCTCTTGTGTGTGTTCTGTACGTTAGGAACTGTGGTTTGATTTAGAATGTATATACTTTTAGATAACGTGCCCGAACCGATCAACACTTGATATAGGAAATGTGCAAAACATTATCCAACAACACAAAATTATATCCTTCTTTAATAAATAAAGAGACTGATATGATGTTGTATGTCAGGTTCGGTATCTAATAACATTCGTTTAGAATCAATGTATTTGGAAATACAGGGTGATAACTGCCAACACCTTGGCTGCAACAATTGCACCATTTTCAACACTTGAAACTTATCACCCGTTCTCAGTTCTCTACCTTTCTGTAGCTCATATAACAGATTATATATTTGGGATCCTGATCCGGTATCAAATACCCAGGACGTAGAGGATACTGAGAAACAGTTCTTTGTAATGAACACACCCGAAGGAGATGCATCTCATGCACTTTCTTCGTTTGGGCGGCATGGGAATCCTGGTATTCCCCTATTTCCTGCTCGGTCTTATAACAATTATAAGTTGGAGCGGGACCAACGTTTCCCAGCTCAGTATAACAAGCTGGTTCGGTCAATACATTCATATTATTATCTTGATTAAGGCGTGACATGGTCTCTACCTGGAGAGAGAGAGAAGAAAACACTCTGCGTGCGCTCTTGCAAGATTAGATTGGTTATATATTTTATCTAATCAGGATGGCTCCCACTGTTTTTATCAAATCTTCCTTCAAACCTTAAAAGGAAAGAATAGCCGGGATTAATTACACTCTACAAGTTCGCCAATCTTTCAGTCAGGCCAGTGCCGGTACTTTGAGAGAGGTTCCCCATGCTTTCGCACGGACCTAATTAAAATAAACCTCGTTTTCCCAGGGGCGTAACCCCGTTGTCACCTTTCTAGACACCTACTTGATCGGCTAATTATAAAGTGCAAAACTCTCCCAGGAGTAACAATTACTCGCAGAGGGTATCAGGATCCAACTATCATATAGAAGGCATGCAATCTCATTGCAAATTTCAACACTTGAAACTCCCGATAATGGTTTTTACCCATAGTACTTATGACCTTAACTATGGTCAACAAATCATAAGCACTAGTCAAGTTCTACCCGTCATTTCGTGATTAATTAGACCCACCCACATGACCCTTAACTAAGGTTAACAAAGTCACGCGACTGTCCTAACTAATCGCATCATATGCGGTGTAGGAAGACATCACTTAGCTACCGTACACTGTGCCTTAACTAAGATCAACAAACATAGCACGAATACTAAGTACTCTACTTCCTAAAATGACGGAGGGTTGTGGATGGTTTTTAAGAAAACCTTTAATGCTTTGAACTTGATCTCATTGCGGAATCAAATGGTTTTAAATGGAGTGTTTTTGAGGCTTCTGCTAGTTTCGCTAAAGAGGTCACTCCCGGTGAAAGGATCTCGGCTCTTTCCTCGTTGAATGAGGTGCAGGATATTCACAATACCACTATGCAAAGCAAGAACTAGAAAAGCAATCAAAAGACAAACCGAAGGTTGTAGCATCTGCAAGTTATTGCTAAAGAGGTCACTCCCGGTGAAGGGATCTCGGCTCTTTCCTCATCGAATGAGGTGCTGGATATTCTACAAGGAATACCGCTATGCAAAGCAACAACTAGAGTTACCTAATTTTTTTTTGAAATTCGATTCCACAACATCATTTAGGTTTATTTTTCTTTCATTAATCTCATTAATGAATGTCCCATCATTTAAGTCCACCTAAACATCACAGATAAATACAACGTACGCTTATGCCATCCGCATTCGCCTCGATGTCCCGTCATATACCGTTAGATTAGGTAACTAACGGCATAGCGAGGCAGGGCTAGTGCGGGTGTAAAACATAAGCAACGTCTATATAATATATCATATATACTATATACAGTATCTATCTGAACATATCACATGATCACATCACAGATAACGCAGCAGAAAACAACATATGAAATATTGGATATTTTAGGACGTCCGTATTTTATTTTGAGCCTGTATAAAACACGGATTCCACGATCATTATGAATAGCCAATCCCACACCCCTAGACCCCTACGAGAGTGGCAAGCAACCCTACCAATTCTAGAGTTAGGAGACCCGGACTCGACTCCTCGAGATGGTCTCCCACTGGACCCTAGAACCCGGTTACTTGTGCTCCCCTCCTTGGGTCTATCCTAATGCGGAAAAGTAAATAATATACAATGGTGACATCATCCTCAGCCCGGAAGTGCCCCAATAAAAGAATATTACATACAATGAATTTTACATGAATGAAAAAGAAAAACTCTCATCTCACATAAAACCCCCCGGCTATTCAAACACGACGATCCAATATAACATATCCAGCGACACATAACATCACATATCATCAACGTAAATAAATATGCGTATCCCAATTGTCGTTGATGTATAGCAATGAAACCGGCGATACACCGCATATTACACTTACGGTCGCAGAAAAGAAAGTGTAAAACTACAACAGTTGGAATCTGCAACTTCTTTAGACATCGCATGCCTAACTTAATGAATTCCTTAGACATCGCATGCCTAACAATTATAAACCCCGCATTTTAATCTCATTATCGAAAACTCTTTTCAATATCAAGTCGGGCAATTCAACAAGACTCCCGACATCCTGATCGAATGCTAGTCGCAAACTTTAGTAGACGGCCGCACCCCCGGATACCGTCGACGAAGTGCACTAAGGCGGAACACCGCTGCCACGAGCACCCGAACGGATACTTTTGGCGACGGGGTTCTCCTACAGTCACTTGGTCGGGGCTATGGGGCGTGGCTATCTATTAAGTTTACCCGGCGAGTATCCGCGTACGCTACGTGATTGCGATGGACTTTTGATCACATCAAAATTCTGTGGCAACCGATCATCTGAGACTGGACTGCTAGATTTATAACATTCAAATTAGTTATCTCATAACTACTTGTGGATTCCAAATATTGTATAACATTCCAGATAAATAGACAATGTTGAGCTTTCCGATCAAATAAACAAACACCCAAGATTTCCCAAATAGCTAAACACTTGAGCGGAGTTCAAAAAAATATCCATCGCATGCCACAGTACCAATGGTCCAGCCGTAGAAGGGTCAAGCCAACGCCTCACATGTGGCAACGCCGTACTGCCCTAAACCCTAAGGTTCAGAGGCAGTTCAGGACGGTCACATAATCGAGTTAAGGTTTGTTGTCTTCTAGAGGGTCCATCGCGTCACTTGCATGACTTAGAACGTTCTTAAACTACGGAAAAATCCAACACTTGGAAATTTCCGGCAGGGGAAAAAATGAGTTATTGATATCCGCTCGAACTTTTTAACACGTTCTAAAAATTACCTGGACAAACTAAACGAAGTTAAATTATCCGATCGAATCAACAAGTCCCCAATATACCCCAGAAAACTCAACACTTGAGCAGAATTAAACATACCCAAAAGCATCAGGAAATTGATAGGGACCTTACTGTGCAAAAGACAAAGCATGATGTGACTGTACGGCCGCGGAACCGCCGCGGGAGCCATGCTCATGCCGCGGTTCCGCGGCGCTTTGGTCGACTTACTTTGTCTTTTTTCACAGAGTTCCATATAATCCCCTGCTGATTTTTTAAAGTATTTTTAATGTGAAAAAATCAACAATTTTGAAAAATTTCCAGAGAAGGGTATATGAGGGTGTTTCGGAGTTCGATCGGACTTTAAACTTCGCCTAAACTTCGCCTTGTAGGGTTCCTTGGCACTCTAATGAGCTCTCACAACGCATCAACCATGCCAATTTCAAATTTTACAAGTGCCGAGAAACCCTAATACGGATTCGTTGACTAGAGTTTAGGCGACAAAGTGAAACTAGTTAACATTTTAACTAAAGGAAAGAGACTACAACCTTTGTAGATCCGGTTGTCCACTTCTTAAGCTCCACGTAGATGTCCTCTCACTGTCCATATCGGATCTCGGACTCTAGCATCGGCTTCATCGGAGAAATGAGCGGACTAGTCGTCGGCTACGATGCCGAAGATGATCTACGTCGAGGCAACACAAGATCAAGCTCTAACTTCACCAAGTCGTGAAACTTGTGAAGAAAACACCCTATACTACTTGGCAAGAGGTAGAGGGTGAAGAAATAGGAGGTGGGTTCACTTTAGAATTGGATTTCTCACTCTTTTACTCAAGATGCCATTGGAGCTAGTAAGCTTTCTTCTTGAAGATGAAGAAGAAGAAGAAGATAGAATATGATAAGTGTTCTTTAAAATAGAAAAGAAATGAATATTTATCATATCCTAACCTTGGTTAGGTGTAGAGAATAGACCATGGTTAGTGGGAATGGTTAGGGTTAAGCATGAGACAAATATGGTGGACTTGTTCAAAGCTTCATGAAGCTTCAACAAGCATCCAAAGAAAGCCACCATATTCTCCTTTATCTTTTTCATAATAAACAAATAAATAAATAAGTAAGAAAAAGAAAACCCTAACCATTACACAACCATGGTTTAATCTTTACACATACTCAAGTTAGCATGTATTATCAAACATGATAAGTGCATACTAAAATATATCACATATACAATGTGCACATCAAGTGAGAAAATCCTTTTAAAATGAACCAATACTAGTTAATGCAAAGTAATATATCAAATATATAATTATACATTAAATCATTAAATCAACACTTGATTCAATGATCCGGTCATGTCGCACATAACCGACTAGTATCCAATGTATCGACTTATCGAATCAATCTACGATTCGATAACTAGGTTATATCGCATAGAACCAATCAAAACATTCATCGCAAGAATGAAATACGGTATCACATACACGCATTATTCTCGGTCCCGCACATATCTCATATGCGCTCCTATTTCGTTTCGCTTGAGCCAGGAAACCTCTGTGTAGGTCTCTAAAGACTCGTCAATACGCCGGCAGCAGATGATGATCATATCAAGCACCCACAAGCCGCAAGCAGTCTGCTAAACGTAACGGCCACCCGGGTATTGAGCGATCAGAAGACCGACGAGCAAGCCTGCTCACACTCCTGTGAATCCAACCAGTAACACTTACCGTACAGTCCGGTCTGTTCGTCTGATATGTCGCATATCAAGTCTAGGGGTGGTAAACGTCAGACCCTAATAACCGATAAGTCATGCCGATGTGAGGCTCATAACGGGTCGAGAAAGTACTGGTAACACTTACCAGCAAAACTCTGATCAGCCCTGGCCAGGGACTTCCCTGTTATGGCCAATCGAGCACAGCGCAACATCAACCCCCAATACCGAGAGAGACGAAACCCCTCCTATCGCTCATTGCCTCCATGTGACTCGGGACTGTACCCAAAAACCACTGTTTTGCACGCCCTCATGGACGTGGTAAGGTGGAGATCAAAGCACAGTGGGAATCACACAAGACTCTATGACGATCTCGGGTCTACAGACTAACCTGCACAAGTGTCACCTGAGAACTGCCATCTGACGTGAGGTATAATACCATCTGGGAGTTCTCGGCGAGTCCGTCCAGTGTACCCAGTCTCCACTGAGCACCCGTATACCATCTCTGATGTCAAACACCAATGGATATGGGATTATCCATCGCCCATCTCATGGGTCGAGAAGCGTATACGCTAGTCTACACCGGTATATCGATGCCCCGTCTCGATACACCCACGACTAGGGACCTTGAAGGATGTACCTATGGACTACCATGTCCCCACTAGTATGATCTGCATCATAGTCCAGGTAGTCAAGTACACATCCTAAGGGCTTTACCAACATGTAACTGTAAGACAGTTTAAAGAGACAAGTGTACATGTCAAGATAAAGAGCAACCAGATAGCATACTATCATATCGAGCAAGAAAGTCATCTCTATATATGTCCAAGCATCCAATATAATATACATCATCTGTACAATACTGGCCTCTAAGGCATACATACAACTAACAATCTCCCACTTGCACTAGGGCCAGCTGCTGTAGTATCGCATACCGAGCATCCTGAAGAGTCTCTCAAACTGTATCTGGGGAATGGCCTTCGTGAGTGGATCCGCCGTGTTGTTCTTCGTGTCAACCCTCCTGACCTCGATCTCCCGGCGATCAACTATCTCCCGGATCAGGTGATACCGCCTCAGAATATGCCTGGATCGCTGATGGGACCTGGGATCCTTGGCCAAAGCCACCGCTCCATTGTTATCACAATACAAAGGTATTGGATGCTCAATGGATGGAACCACTGCAAGTTCAGTAATGAACTTCTTGATCCAGACAGCCTCTTTAGCAGCATCGTTGGCAGCGATGTATTCAGCCTCCATCGTCGAGTCTGCCACGGTTTCCTGCTTGGAACTCTTCCAGCTAACCGCCCCTCCGTAAAGGGTAAAGACAAATCCCGACTGCGACTTAGAGTCGTCCTTATCACTCTGGAAGCTCGAATCGGTAAAGGACTCCACTTGGAGTTCTCTGTTACCATACACCAAGAGCATCTCTTTAGTCCTTCGTAAGTACTTGAGAATGCTCTTCACAGCTGTCCAGTGAATCTCTCCAGGATCAGCTTGATACCTGCTCACTACACTTAGTGAGTATGCTACATCAAGTCTGGTACATAGCATCGCGTACATGATAGAGCCTACAGCCGAAGCATAGGGTATCCCTTGCATGCGAGCTCTCTCCAAATCAGTCTTGGGAGACATCTCTTTGGAGAGAGTGACTCCAGAGATCGTGGGCAAGTTCCCACGCTTGGATTCTTCCATACTAAACCTCTTTAGTATGGTGTCAATATACCTGGATTGGGACAATCCCAATATCCGTTTGGATCTATCTCTATAGATCCTAATTCCCAATATGCAGGAGGCATCACCAAGATCTTTCATCGAGAATCTTTGTGATAAGAAGAGCTTGACCGATTGCAGTATAGGAATATCATTTCCTATCAAGAGTATGTCGTCCACGTACAATAGGAGGAAGACAACCTTACTCTCTGCTACCTTCTTGTAGATACAAGGTTCATCTGGGTTTTTGACGAAATCAAACTCTTTGATAACGACGTCAAAGCAGATGTTCCAACTCCGCGATGCTTGCTTTAATCCATAAATGGATTTAAGCAGCTTGCACACCTTCCCGCTGCTCCCACTGTCTACGAAGCCCTCTGGCTGAGTCATGTACACGCACTCTTCTAAATCACCGTTTAGAAAGGCGGTCTTAACATCCATTTGCCAGATTTCGTAATCATGATATGCAGCGATGGCAAGCATGATCCGGATGGATTTAAGCATAGCCACTGGAGAAAAGGCTTCGTCATAATCCACACCTGGTCTTTGACGAAAACCCTTTGCAACAAGTCTGGCTTTGAAAGTCTCCACTTTCCCATCTACACCAAGTTTTTTCTTGAAGATCCACTTGCACCCAATGGGTTTTACCCCTTCAGGAGCAACTTCCAAAGTCCACACTTTGTTGGTGTACATGGATTCCATCTCGGACCGCATTGCATCCAGCCATTTCACTGAGTCCCTACTCGTGATGGCCTGCTCGAAGCTAGTTGGGTCATCATCCTCCATGATGCAATCCTCGCTCCCACCATCTATCAGAAAACCGTAGTATCTCTCAGGTTGGCGAGGAACCCTACTAGATCGGCGGAGTGGCTGGGGTTCATTGGGAACTATTGAATCCTCTGGTTCCACCAGATCTTCTGTTGTAGCTTCTGTAACTGGAACCTCTTCCAGTTCTACCTCATGACTACTAATCTCTTTTTCAAGAAATTCCTTTTCTAAAAAGGTGGCATGCCGAGAAACAAACACTCTTTGTTCCTCAGGGTGGTAGAAGATATACCCTTGTGAATTTTTGGGATATCCTATAAATTTGCATAGAACAGACCGTGCCTCGAGTTTGTCCAGATTTTGTTGTTTGACATAGGCTGGACAACCCCATATCTTAACATAGTTAAGACATGGTCTCTTCCCTTTCCATATCTCATATGGAGTGGTAGGCACTGATTTGGTGGGGACCATATTCAATAGATGTATGGCTGTCTCAAGCGCATACCCCCAGAAGGAAATAGGTAACTCAGCTGTGCTCATCATAGAGCGCACCATATCTAACAGGGTGTGGTTCCTCCGTTCTGATACACCGTTGTGCTGTGGTGTATATGGAGGAGTCAGCTGAGAGAGAATCCCATTCTCTTTTAGGATGTCTAGGAATTCATTACTTAAGTATTCACCTCCTCGATCAGATCGAAGGATTTTAATACTTTTTCCGGTTTGGTTCTCGACTTCTTATTTATATTCTCTAAATTTCTCAAAAGCTTCAGACTTGTGTCTTATCAAGTACACATGTCCGTATCTTGAGAGATCGTCAGTGAATGTAATGAAGTACGAAGAACCATCCCTGGCATGTGTAGACATGGGACCGCATACATCACTATGTATCAGTCCCAAGAGTTCGGTAACTCTTTCTCCGTGTCCCGTAAACGGAGTTTTGGTCATCTTGCCTTTGAGACATGACTGGCAAGTGTCATAAGATGAAAATTCGAATGGTTTCAAATATCCATCCTTATGCAACTTAGCTAGTCGTGTCGCATTGATGTGACCCAGTCTACAATGCCATAAGAAGGATTCATTCAGTTCTGAACTCTTCCTCTTGTGTGTGTTCGTTATGCTCAGAACTGTTGATTGATTTAGAACATAAATGCCATTGCACAACGTGCCTGATCCAACCAACTTTTGGTTATGGAAAATGTTCATAACATTATCCTTTAATACAAAATTATATCTCTCTTTACTCAATAAAGAAACTGATATAATGTTGCATATCAGGTTCGGCATGTAATAGCATTCGTTCAGAACCAATGTATTACCAGTTGGTAATGCAAGGTGATATTCCCCGACAGTCTTAGCTGCAACAATTGCACCATTTCCAACTCTAATGTCTTTATCACCTTCTCCAAGTTCTCTACCTTTCTTGAGCCCATGTAACTGATTACATATATGGGATCCTGACCCGGTATCTAATACCCAGGACGTAGAGCAAATGGAGAAACAGTTCTCTGTAACGAACACACCCGAAGAAAATGCATCAACATGTACTTTCTTCATTCGGGTGGCATGGGAATCCTGGTATTCCCCTATGTCCTGTTCATTCCTATAACTCTTATAAGAAAGAACGGAACCAACGTTCCCCAGCACAGTATAACATGTGGGTTCAGTCAATACATCCATATTATTATCTTTATTAGGGCATGACATGGTCGCTACCTGGAGAGAGAGAGAAGAAAACACTTTAGCGTATGCTCTTGCAAGATCAGATTGGTTATTATCTTATCTAATCAGGATGGCTCCTACTGGTTTTTATCAAATATTCCTTCAAACCCAAAAAGGAAAGATTAGTCGGGATTAATTACACCCTACAACTTCGCCAATCTTTTAGCCAGGCCAGTGTCGGTACTTTGAGGGAGGTTCCCCGTGCTTTCGCACGGACCTAATTAAAGTAAACCTCGTTTTCCCAGAGGCGTAACCCCGTAGACACCTTTCTAGACACCTACTTGATTGGCTAATTGTAATGTGTAAAACTCTCCCAGGAGTAACTCTTACTCGCAGTGGGTATCGGGATCCAACTATCTTATAGAAGGTATGCAATCTCATTGCAAATTTCAACACTTGAAATTCCCGATAATGCTTTTGCCGCTAGCGTGCTATGAGCTTGACGAAAGCCAACAAACCACAGCCCGCTAGTCAAGTTCAACCCGTACATTTCTTGACTGAATTAAACCCACCCGCACGACCCTTGACGAAAGCCAACAAAGCCGTACGACTACCCTAATCCAGTCACATCATATGCAGCAGATAAGCAGCACATAGCTACCGCACACTACACCTTGACGAAAGCCAACAAATGTAGCACGAATACTATATGCAACTTATCTGAAATGACGGAGGGCTACGACAGGTTTTTTCTGAAAACCTATTGCGTAATGAACTTGATATCGTTGTAGGATCGAATGATTTTGAAATGGAGTGTTTTTGAGGCTTTTTCTAGTTTTGCTAAAGGGGTCACTCCCGGTGAAGGGATCGTCGGCCCTTTCCTGGTCGAATGAGGTGCGGAATATATCATATATATCGCTGTGCAAAGTAAAACTCCAAAAGCAATCAAAAGCAAACCGAGTGTGTAGCATCTGCCAGTTATTGCTAAAGGAGTCACTCCCGATGAAGGGATCTCGGTCCTTTCCTCATCGAATAAGGTGCAGGGTATATCATATATACCGCTATGCAAAGCAAAACTGTAGCTACCCTTTTTGTTTAAAATTTGATTCTACTACATCTTAGGTTTCTTTTCATTCATTAATCACATTAATGAAGTCCCATCAATTATATACCTAAACATCACAGATAAATACGACGTACACTTATGCCATCCGCATTCGCCTCGATGTCCCCTCGTGCACCGTTAGGTTAGGTAACTAACGGCAGAGCGGGGCAGGGCTAGAGCGGGTGTAAAACATAAGTAACGTCTATATAATATATCATATACACTATATACTGTATCTATCACAGAACATCACAGATATCGCAACAGAAGAAACATATGAAACATTGGATATACTAGGACGTCCGTGTTTTCAATACGAGCCAGTATAAAACACGGATTCCACGGTCGTGATGAATAGCCAATCCCACACCCCTAGACCCCTACGAGAGCGGCAAGCAACCCTACCAATTCTAGGGTTAGGAGACCCGGACTCGACTCCTCGAGATGGTCTCCCACTGGACCCTAGAACCCGGTTACTTGTGCTCCCCTCCTTGGGTCAATCCTAATGCGGAAAAGTAAATAATATACAAAAAGGTGACAACTTCCGCAACCTGGAAGTGCCCCAAATAAAAGAATATTACATACAAGTTTTTACATGAATGAAAATGAAAAACACTCATCTCACATAAAAACCCCCGGCTATTCAAACACGACGATCCAATATAACATATCCAGCAACACATAACATCACATGTCATCAACGTAAGTAAATATGCGCATCCCAATTGTTGTTGACATATAGCAACGAAACCGGCGATATCACATATTACACTTACGGTCACAGAAAAGAAAGTGTAAAACTATAACAGTTGGAATCCGCAACCTCTTTAGACATCGCATGCCTAATCAAATGAAATACTTAGACATCATATGCCTAACAATTATAAACCCCGCATTTTAGTCCCATTATCGAAAACTCTTTTCAATATCAAGTGAGACTGAACTGCTAGATTTATAACATTCATTCAGCTATCTCATAACTGTTTGTGAATTCCAATTATTGTATCCCATTCCGGATAAATAGAAAATATTAAACTTTCCGATCGAACATTCGAACACCCAAGTTTTCCCGAAACCGTTCAACACATGAAATAAGTTCAAAGACGTTCACTTCATGCCTCAGTACCAACGGTCCAACCGTAGAAGGGTCAAGCCAACGCCTCACATGTGGCACGCCGTACTGCCCCAAACCCTAAGGTTCAAAGGGCAGTTCAAGACGGTCACATAATTGAGTTAAGGTTTGTTATCTTCTAGAGGGACCATCGCGTTACTTGCACTACTTAGAACGTTTTTAAACCTCAGAAAAATCCAACACTTGGAAATTTTCCGGCAGGGGAAAGATTGGGTATTTGCATCCGGCCGAACTTTTTAACATATTCTAAAATTATCCGGAAAAAACATAGGCAAAGTTTGAAAATTCCGATCGAATTATCGAAGCTCCAAAACACCCTAGAAAACTCAACTCTTGAGTGCAAATTAAAAATTCCCAGAAAACTCAGCACCTGAAAACATGAATTACTGTGCAAAGTTTAAAGGCAAATCCCATCAAGTGGCCGCGGAACCGCCGCAGAAGCTAGGCTTCTGCCGCGGTTCCGCCGCGCTTTAGAGGCATCATGAGATAATTTTTGCACCGTAATTCTTAGAATTCCCTGATGAATTTTTTAAGCATTTTTAATCTGGAAAAAACCCATTTTTTGAAAAAAGTCCAGAGAGCAATTTGTTTTAGGGTTTCGATGTTCATTCGGGTTTCAAACGTCGTCTAGACTTCGCCTAAGGCTCTAGCTAGGCTCTGATACCACTGTAGGGTTCCTTGGCACTCTAATGAGCTCTCACAAGGCATCAACCATGCCAATTTCAAATTTTACAAGTGCCGAGAAACCCTAATACGGATTCGTTGACTAGAGTTTAGGCGACAAACTGAAACTAGTTAACATTTTAACTAAAGGAAAGAGGCTACAACCTTTGTAGATCCGGTTTTCCACTTCCTAAGCTCCACGTAGACGTCCTCTCGCTGTCCATATCGGATCTCGGACTCTAGCATCGGCTTCATCAGAGAAATGAGCGGACTAGTCGTCGGCTACGATGCCGAAGATGATCTACGTCGAGGCAACACAAGATCAAGCTCTAACTTCACCAAGTCGTGAAACTTGTGAAGAAAACACCCTATACTACTTGGCAAGAGGTAGAGGGTGAAGAAATAGGAGGTGGGTTCACTTTAGAATTGGATTTCTCACTCTTTTACTCAAGATGCCATTAGAGCTAGTAAGCTTTCTTCTTGAAGATGAAGAAGAAGAAGAAGATAGAATATGATAAGTGTTCTTTAAAATAGAAAATAAATGAATACTTATCATATCCTAACCTTGGTTAGGTGTAGAGAATAGACCATGGTTAGTGGGAATAGTTAGGGTTAAGCATGAGGCAAATATGGTGGACTTGTTCAAAGCTTCATGAAGCTTCAACAAGCATCCAAAGAAAGCCACCATATTCTCCTTTATCTTTTTCATAATAAACAAATAAATAAATAAGTAAGAAAAAGAAAACCCTAACTATTACACAACCATGGTTTAATCTTTACACATACTCAAGTTAGCATGTATTATCAAACATGATAAGTGCACACTAAAATATATCACATATACAATATGCACATCAAGTGAGAAAATCCTTTTAAAATGAACCAATACTAGTTAATGCAAAGTAATATATCAAATATATAATTATACATTAAATCATTAAATCAACACTTGATTCAATGATCCGGTCATGTCGCACATAACCGACTAGTATCCAATGTATCGACTTATCGAATCAATCTACGATTCGATAACTAGGTTATATCGCATACAACCAATCGAAACATTCATCGCGAGAATGAAATACGGTATCACATACACGCATTATTCTCGGTCCCGCACATATCTCATATGCGCTCCTATTTCGTTTCGGTTGAGCCAGGAAACCTCTGTGTAGGACTCTAAAGACTCGTCAAAACGCCGGCAGCAGATGATGATCATATCAAGCACCCACAAGCCGCAAGCGGTCTGCTAAACGTAACGGCCACCCGGGTATTGAGCGATCAGAAGACCGACGAGCAAACCCGCTCACACTCCTGTGAATCCAACCAGTAACACTTACCGTACAGTCCGGTCTGTTCGTCTGATATGTCGCATATCAAGTCTAGGGGTGGTAAACGTCAGACCCCAATAACCGATAAGTCGTGCCGATGTGAGGCTCATAACGGGTCGAGAAAGTACTGGTAACACTTACCAGCAAAACTCTGATCAGCCCTGGCCAGGGACTTCCCTGTTACGGCCAATCGAGCACAGCGCAACATCAACCCCCAATACCGGGAGAGACGAAACCCCTCCTATCGCTCATTGCCTCCATGTGACTCGGGACTGTACCCAAAAACCACCGTTTTGCACGCCCTCATGGACGTGGTAAGGTGGAGATCAAAGCACAGTGGGAATCACACAAGACTCTATGACGATCTCGGGTCTACAGACTAACCTGCACAAGTGTCACCTGAGAACTGCCATCTGACGTGAGGTATAATACCATCTGGGAGTTCTCGGCGAGTCCGTCCAGTGTACCCAGTCTCCACTGAGCACCCGTATACCATCTCTGATGTCAAACACCAATGGATATGGGATCATCCATCGCCCATCTCATGGGTCGAGAAGCGTATATGCTAGTCTACACCGGTATATCGATGCCCCGTCTCGATACACCCACGACTAAGGACCTTGAAGGATGTACCTATGGATTACCATGTCCCCACTAGTATGATCTGCATCATAGTCCAGGTAGTCAAGTACACATCCTAAGGGCTTTACCAACATGTAACTGTAAGACAGTTTAAAGAGACAAGTGTACATGTCAAGATAAAGAACAACCAGATAGCATACTATCATATCGAGCAAGAAAGTCATCTCTATATATGTCCAAGTATCAAATATAATATACATCATCTGTACAATACTGGTCTCTAGGGCATACATACAACTAACACGCCTAAAGCTCTAGCTTGGCTTTGATACCACTGTAGGGTTGCTAGGCACTCTAATAAAGTTCTACAAGGCATCAACCATGCCCGATTAAAATTTTAGCCATGCCGAACAATCCTAAATCAAGATCTTAGACTAGAGATTAGGCGAAACTAATAGCAAGCAAACAACTTTACTTCTAATAGTTAGGGATTACAACCTTTGTAGATCCGATCCTTCACTTCTAAAGCTCCGTGTTGACGTCCCTTCATTGCGATTATCGAGATCCCGGACTCTTGTGATGGTTTCCTCGGAGAAATGAACGGGCTAGCTCGTTGACTTCGAGGCCGAAGATGATCTACGTCGAGGAGACTCAAACTCAAGCTCCATCTTCACTAGGTCATGAACTTTGTGAAGAGAACACCCTAAACTAAATGACAAGTAGTAGAGGATGATGAAATAGGAAGTGAGTTCACTTTGGATTTGGATTTCTCACTCTATTTCTTCACTTGAAAAATTTCTAGCAAGCTTTTCTTCTTCTTGAAGAAGAAGAAGATGAAAGAATATGAATAATGAATTATCTAAAAAGAATAATCAAGTGAAGTCTATCATAATGCAACCATGGGTGAGTTACCCTTTGTAGAGACTAAACCATAGTTTGAGTTAATGGTTTGGTTAATAAAAATCTTATGCAAAACAAAATGAGTGGACTTTGTCAAATATGCTTAAAGCTTCATGAAGCTTCAAGTCAAGACAAAGAAAGCCACCATTTTGTTTTACCAAAATAAATAAAAACCCAAACCATTATCTTAAACATGGTGTAAGTCATACACACACCCAAGCTTGCATGTATCATCAATCATGATATAAACTAGTGCACAAACATATATCACATATACAACTTGTGCACAACAAGTGAGAAAATCAATTTTAAGTGAACAAATACTAGTTAATGTAAAGTAATATATCAAATATATAATTATACATTAAATCATTAAATCAACACTTGATTTAATGATCCGGTCATATCGCATATAACCGACTAATATCTACTGTATCAATATATCGAATCAACACTTGATTCGGTAACCCGGCTATATCTCATATAACCGACCGATGATACAAATCGCGAGAATAGAATACAGTATCACATACTGGTATTATTCTCGGACCCGTATATATCTCATATGCGCTCCTATTTCGTTTCGCTTGAGCAAGTAAACCTCTGTGTAGGACTCTAAAGACCCGTCAATACGCCGGCAGTAGGTGCTGATCATATCAATCACCCACAAGCCGCAAGCGGTCTGCTAAACGTAACGGCCGCCCGGGTATTGAGCGATCAGAAGATCAATGAGCAAGCCTGCTCACAGTCCTGCGAATCCAATCAGTAACACTTGCCGCACAGTCCGGTCTGTTCGTCTGATAGGTCGCATATCTCGCTTAGGGGTGGTAAACGTCAGACCCCAGTAGCTTGATAAGTCATGCCGATGTAAGGTCCATAACAAGCGTGAAACTACTGATAACTCTTACCAGTAAATCACTGCAACCCTGGACAGGGATTTCCAGTTATGGCCAGTCGAGCATAGCGCAACATCAACCCCCAATACCGGGAGAGACGAATCCCCTCCTATCGCTCATTGCCTCCATGTGAATCGGGACTGTACCCAAAAACTACCTATTTGCACGACTCAGTAGAGCCGTGGTAGGGTGAAAATCAAAACACAGTGGGAGACACACAAGACTCTATGACGATCTCGGGTCAACAGACTAAGCTATACCAGTATCACCAGAGAACTGCCATCTGACGTGAGGTATAATACCATCTGGGAGTTCTCGGCGAGTCCGTTCAGTGTACCCAGTCTCCACTGAGCACCCGCATACCATCTCTGATGTCAAACACCAATGGATATGGGATCATCCATCGCCTATCTCATGGGTCGAGAAGATATACGCAAGTCTACTCTGGAATATCGATGCCCCGTCTCGATATTCTCTCGACTAGGAACATTGAAGGATGTACTCATGGATTACCCAGGCCCCACTAGTATGATCTCCATCATAATCCTGGAAGTCGAGTACACATCCTAACGGCTTTATCAACATGTAACAGAGAGATAATAAGTGTACATGTTAAGATAAAGAGCAACCAGATAGCGTACTGTCATGTCGAGCAAGAAAGTCCTCCCTATATATGTCCCAGCATCCGCTACAATATACATCTCATGTACAGTAATGGCCTCTAGGGCATACATATAACTAACAATCTCTCACTTGCACTAGGGCCATCTGTAGCAGTGGTTGTAGTATCTCATACTCAACCATCCCATAAAAGTCTCTCTCTGGGAAAAGGCCTTTGTGAGTGGATCCGCCGTGTTGTTCTCTGAGTCTACTCTCCTGACCTCGATCTCCCTGGAGATCAACTATCTCCATGATCAGGTGATACTGCCTTAGAATATGTCTGGGTCACTGATGGGACCGTGGTTCCTGGGTTAAAACCATACTTCCACCGTCTCACAATGGTAGGAACCTAGTTCATCTCATGAACTAATATACACCCAAACTTCCACTTTAGTAGTATCTTAGATAACGATTTCACCAGCCTTTATCATCTAGTTTGCCACGGTATCTAGCTTGGAACTTTTCCAACATACCATCCCTCCACTGAGGGTAAAAACAATGCCTGTGACTGACATTCAGTCTACCTTACCATCCTGGAAGCTGTCCAGTGATTCTCCCCAGGATCGATTGATACCATCTCACTACACCTAGTGAGAATCCTAGGTGTATGTATGCCCTAGAGGCCAGTATTGTACAGATGATGTATATTATATTGGATGCTTGGACATATATAGAGAGGACTTTCTTGCTCGATATGATAGTATGCTATCTGGTTGCTCTTTATCTTAACATGTATACTTGTCTCTTGATACTGTCTTATAGTTACATGTTGGTAAAGCCCTTAGGATGCGTACTTGACTACCTGGACTATGATGCAGATCATACTAGTGGGGATAGAGTAGTCCATAAGTACATCCTTTAATATTCCTAGTCGTAGGTGTATCGAGACAGGGCATCGATATACCAGAGTAGACTAGCGTATACGCTTCTCGACCCTTGAGATGGGCGATGGATGATCTCATATCCATTGGTGTTTGACATCAGAGATGGTATACGGGTGCTCGGTGGAGACTGGGTACACTGGACGGACTCGCCGAGAACTCCCAGATGGTATTATACCTCACGTCAGATGGCAGTTCTCTGGTGACACTTGTACAGGTTAGTCTGTAGACCTGAGATCGTCATAAAGTCTTGTGTGATTCCCACTGTGCGTTGATTTCCACCTTACCACGTCCAAGAGGGCATGCAAAACGGTGGTTTTTGGGTACAGTCCCGAGTCACATGGAGGCAATGAGCGATAGGAGGGGTTTCGTCTCTCCCGGTATTGGGGGTTGATTTTGCGCTGTGCTCGATTGGCCATAACAGGGAAGACCCTGGCCAGGGCTGATTTAGAGATTTACTGGTAAGTGTTACCAGTAGTTTCTCGACCTGTTATGAGCCTCACATCGGCACGACTTATCGATTATTGGGGTCTGACGTTTACCACCCCTAGACTTGATATGCGACATATCAGACGAGGAGACCGGACTGTACGGGAAGTGTTACTGTTAGGCTTTTACAGGAGTTGGAGCGGGCTTGCTTGCTGATTTTCTGATCGCTCAATACCCGGGTAGCCGTTACGTCCAGCTAGTACCGCTGACGGCTTGTGGGTGCTTGATGTGATCATCACCTACTGCCGTCATATTGATGAGTTTTTAGAGTCCTACATAGAGGTTTTACTGGCTCAGGCAAAACGAAATAGGAGCGCATATGTGATATGTGCGGGACCGAGAATAATGCATGTATGTGATACCATATTCTATTCTCGCGACTTTTTGTATCGGTCGGTTATATGTGTTATAGCCGGGTTATCGAGTCAAGTGTTGATTCGATAAGACGATGCATTGGATGTTAGTCGGTTATATGAGATATAACCGGATTATTAAGTCAAGTGTTGATTTAATAATTTAGTGTATAATTGTATATTTGATATACTAATTTACATTAACTAACATTTGTTCACTTAAGGATTTTTCTCACATGTGCACAACTTTAATATATATGTGATATATATTAAAATGTGTTTTCTTTTATGTATCATGGTTATTGATACACATGACATGGGTGTATAAGACATACACCATTCTAATTTTAGTGGAGGGGTTTTTATATTTAAAGTAAATCTAAATTATTTGATATTTGTTAAGTGCATGAAGCTTGTAGAAGCTTTTAGTGCTTTGACAAATTCAACTCAATTTGTTTTACTTAAAATATTTAGTTAACCCAACCATTAGAATTAGCCATGGTTATGTCTCTACATGAGTTAGTATATGATACTCACTCACCCATGGTTAGCTCACTCACTTGATCATTATGTTTCTCTCTTTATTTCTTCATTTTCTTCCTTGAGCTAAAAAGCTCTCTAGGGTTTGATCCAAAGTGAGAAATATTGTGAGAAAATAAATTCTAAAGTGAACCCACTTCCTATTTCTCCATCCTCTACTAGGCTATCACTTTAGTTTAGGGTGTTTGCTTCACTAATTCTCTAGTTAGTGAAGTAGAAGCTTGAGTTGGTATTCCCTCGACGTAGATCATCTTCGGCCTCGAAGACTTCAAGCAAGGACGCTTCTTTCTCCTCGTGAAGCCATGCAAGAGCCTGGAAGGACCATGGTCGCAGCGAAGGGACTACAACAAGGAGCTTTAGAAGTGAAGGACCGATCTACAAAGGTTGTATTTCGTATTCACTTAGTCGTAAATGTAGTTTACTTGCATGTGATACCCTAATAGTCTAGCATAGATCTTGTTTAGGGTTGTCCGGCAGGGCTAAAATTTTAACCGGGCATAGTTGATGCCTTGTAGTACCTAGTAACCCTACAGTGTTATCAGAGCCTAGCTAGAGTATTAGGCGACGTGTATACGAAGTTAAAACTCCGAACGAACTCCGAAACGACGAAATATACCCTTCTCTGGACATTTTTTTAAAACTGTGATTTTTCTGAATTAAAAATACTTAAAAATACCAGCAGGAAAATATAAGCATTGCAGTGAAAAATGAGCGTATAATCCGTACAAACCGTCGCGGAACCGCGGCCGTACCGTGCAGATCCGCGGCAGTAAAGAGGACTTATACACTCGCTTTAGCACAGTAATGACCGTAGGTGAATATGATATTTTCTGGGTATTTTTAGTCTGACTCAAGTGTTGAGTGTTCTGGGGATTATTTTGTATTCGTTGATTCGATCGGAATATTTAATTTCGTTATGTTTTCCGGATAATTTAGAAAGTATTAAAATGTTCGAACGGATATCATTAACTCATTTTTTCCCGGCACGAAAAACTTTCAAGTGTTGAATTTTTCTTGAGTTTAAATCTTTCGAAAAAACGTGCATGTAACGTGATGGACCCTCTAGAAGAACACAAACCTTAACTCGATTATGTGACCGTCTGAACCGCCTCTAAACCTTAGGGTTTGGGGCAGTAGGCGTGCCACATGTGAGGCGTTGGCTTGACCCTTCTACGGCTGGACCATTGCTACTGTGACGTATTCTAGAATTTTTGAACTCCGCTCAAGTGTTGAGCTATTTAGGAAATCTTGGGTATTTGATTATTTGATCGAAAAGTTTAATACTGTCTATTTATCTAGAATGTGATACAATATGTGGAATTCATAGAGTTAGGCATGAAATGCGAAGTATGTGATATTTCGAATTTACGATGTCTAAAGAGATTGTGGATTCCAAATGTTGTAGTTTTACACTTTCTTTTCTGCGACCGTAAGTGTAATATGTGATATCGCCGGTTTTTTTGCTATATGTCAACAACAATTGGGATGCGCATATTTACTCACGTTGATGACATGTGATGTTATGTGTTGCTGGATATGTTATATTGGATCGTCGCGTTTTTGAATAGCCAGGGGTTTTATGTGAGATGAGGGTTTTTTTTTATTTTCATTCATGTAAAATTCATTGTATGTAATATTCTTTTATTGGGGCACTTCCGGGATGAGGATGATGTCACCGTTGTATATTATTTACTTTTCCGCATTAGGTAGACCCAAGGAGGAGAGCACAAGTAACCGGGTTCTAGAGTCCAGTGGGAGACCAACTCGAGGAGTCGAGTCCGGGTCTCCTAACTCTAGAATTGGTAGGGTTGCTTGCCGCTCTCGTAGGGGTCTAGGGGTGTGGGTTTAGCTATTCATCGCGACCGTAGAATCCGTGTTTTATAGAGGCTCAAAATAAAACACGGACGTCCTAGTATATCCAATGTTTCATATGTTTCTTCTGCTGCGATATCTATGATGTGATCATTTGATATGTTATGATAAATACTGTATATAGTATATATGATATATTATATAGACGTTACTTATGTTTTACACTCGCGCTAGCCCTTCCCCGCTCTGCCGTTAGTTACCTAATCTAACGGTGCACGAGGGGACATCGAGGCGAATGCGGATGGCATAAGTGTACGTCGTATTTATCTGTGATGTTTAGGTGACTTAAATGATGGGACTTCATTAGTATGATTAATGAAAGAAAAGAAACCTAAAAGATGTTGTAGAATCAAATTTTTCAAAAAGGGTAGCTACAGTTTTTGCTTTGCATAGCGATATATATGATATATCCTGCACCTTATTCGATGAGGAAAGAGCCGAGATCCCTTCACCGGGAGTGACCTTTTTAGCAAAACTGGCAGATGCTACAATACTCAGTTTGTTTTTGATTGCTTTTGGAGTTTTTGCTTTGCATAGCGATATATATGATATATCATGCACCTTATTCCATAAGGAAAGAGCCGAGATCCCTTCACCGGGAGTGACCTCTTTAGCAAAACTAATGAAAGCCTCAAAATCACTCTATTTCAAAATTCACTCGATTCTACAACGATATCAAGTTCATTACGCAATAGGTTTTCAGAAAAACTTGTCGTAGCCCTCCGTCATTTCAGATAAGTTGTATATAGTATTCGTGCTGCATTTGTTGGCTTTCCTTAAGGTGTAGTGTGCGGTAGCTATATGCTGCTTATCTGCTGCATATGATGCGATTGGATTAGGGTAGTCGTGCGGCTTTGTTGGCTTTCGTCAAGGGTCGTGCGGGTGGGTTTAATTCAGTCAAGAAATGTACGGGTTGAACTTGACTAGCAGGCTATGGTTTGTTGGCTTTCGTCAAAGTCATAGCACGTTAGGGGCAAAATATTATCGGGAATTTCAAGTGTTGAAATTTGCAATGAGATTGCATACCTTCTATGAGATAGTTGGATCCCGATACCCACTGCGAGTAATTGTTACTCCTGGAAGAGTTTTACACAGGACAATTAGCCGATCAAGTAGGTGTCTAGAAAGGTGTCAACGGGGTTATGCCTATGGAAAAACGAGGTTTACTTTAATTAGGTCCGTGCGTAAGCATGGGGAACCTCCCTCAAAGTACCGACACTGGCCTTGCTGAAAGATTGGCGAAATTGTAGGGTGTAATTAATCCCGGCTAGTCTTTTCTTTTAGGGTTTGAAGGAAGATTTGATAAAAACAGTGAGAGCCATCCTGATTAGATAAAATAATAACCAATCTGATCTTGCAAGAGCATACGCTAAAGTGTTTTCTTCTCTCTCTCTCCAGGTAGCGACCATATCATGCCTTAATAAAGATAATAATATGGATGTATTGACCGAACCCGCATGTTATACTGTGCTGGGGAACGTTGGTTCCGTTCTTCCTTATAAGCGTTATAGGACTGAACATGATATAGGGGAATACCAGGATTCCCATGCCACCCGAATGAAGAAAGTACATATAGATGCATTTTCTTCGGGTGTGTTCGTTACGGAGAACTATTTCTCTATTTGCTCTATGTCCTGGGTATTAGATACCGGGTCAGGATCCTATATATGTAATCAGTTACATGTGTTAGTTGTATGTATGCCCTAGAGGCCAGTATTGTACAGATGATGTATATTATATTGGATGCTTGGACATATATAGAGATGACTTTCTTGCTCGATATGATAGTATGCTATCTGGTTACTCTTTATCTTAACATGTACACTTGTCTCTTTAAACTGTCTTATAGTTACATGTTGATAAAGCCCTTAGGATGTGTACTTGACTACCTGGACTATGATGCAGATCATACTAGTGGGGACATGGTAGTCTATAAGTACATCCTTCATGGTCCCTAGTCGTGGGTGTATCGAGACGGGGCATCGATATACCAGTGTAGACTAGCGTATACGCTTCTCGACCCATGAGATGGGCGATGGATGATCCCATATCCATTGGTGTTTGACATCAGAGATGGTATACGGGTGCTCAGTGGAGACTGGGTACACTGGACGGACTCGCCGAGAACTCCCAGATGGTATTATACCTCACGTCAGATGGCAGTTCTCAGGTGACACTTGTACAGGTTAGTCTGTAGACCCGAGATCATCATAGAGTCTTGTGTGATTTCCACTGTGCTTTGATCTCCACCTTACCACGTCCATGAGGGCGTGCAAAACGGTGCTCTTTGGGTACAGTCCCGAGTCACATGGAGGCAATGAGCGATAGGAGGGGTTTCGTCTCTCCCGGTATTGGGGGTTGATGTTGCGCTGTGCTCGATTGGCCGTAACAGGGAAGTCCCTGGCCAGGGCTGATCAGAGATTTGCTGGTAAGTGTTACCAGTAGTTTCTCAACCCGTTATGAGCCTCACATCGGCATGACTTATCGGTTATTGGGGTCTGACGTATACCACCCGTAGACTTGATATGCGACGTATCAGACGAACAGACCGGACTGTACGGTAAGTGTTACTGGTTGGATTCACAGGAGTGTGAGCGGGCTAGCTCGTCGATCTTCTGATCGCTCAATACCCGGATGGCCGTTACGTTTAGCAGACCGCTTGCGGCTTGTGGGTGCTTGATATGATCATCATCTGCTACCGGCGTATTGACGAGTCTTTAGAGTCCTACACAGAGGTTTCCTGGCTCAAGCGAAACGAAATAGGAGCGCATATGAGATATGTGCGGGACCGAGAATAATGCGTGTATGTGATACCGCATTTCATTCTCGCGATAAATGTTTCGATTGGTTATATTCGATATGACCTAGTTATCGAATCATTGATTCGATAAATCGATACATTGAATACTAGTCGGTTATGTGCGACATGACCGGATCATTGAATCAAATGTTGATTTGATGATTTAATGTATAATTATATATTTTATATATTACTTTGCATTAACTAGTATTGGTTCACTTTATACGGATTTTTCTCACTTGTTGCACATTGTATATGTGATATGCTTTTGTGCACTTTTTTGTATCATGTTTGATGATACTTGATCATGTGGTTAAGTGTAAAGGATTAAACCATGGTTATGAGATGATTAGGGTTTTGCTTTTTCATTTATTTATTTGTTTATTTATTTGGAAATGATTTAGATAAGAATGGTGGCTTCTTTTGTTTCTAGTTGAAGCTTCATGAAGCTTTGACTTATGCAACCATTCTTGTCATCATGCTTAACCCTAACCCTCTCAAGTGACCATGGTTTATTCTCTACACTTAACTCTAGTTAGATTATGATAAGTATGAATTTTTCTTTTCATTTTAAAATAACTTATCATAAACTAGCTTCATCTTCTCCTTCTTCTTCAAGAGAGAAAACTGGATGCCATCAATGGCAACTTGAGAAAAAGTGAGTGAAATCCAATTCTAAAGTGAACCCACCTCCTATTTCTTCACCCTCTACCTCTTGCCAAGTTGTTTTGGGTGTTTTCTTCACAAGTTTCACAACTTTGTGAAGTCGGAGCTTGAACTTGTGATGCCTCGACGTAGATCGTCTTTGACACGAAGCCGACGACCAAGCTCGCTCGTTTCTCCGATGAAGCCGACGATTGAGTTCGGGATTCATGATGGACAACGAGAGGACACCCACGTGGAGCTAAGGAAGTGGAGAACCGGATCTACAAAGGTTGTAGCATCTAACTTTTAGTTAAAGTGTTAACTAGTTTATAGTTTCGCCTAGAAATCTAGCCGACGATCCGTATTAGGGTTTCTCGGCACCCATAAAATTTTAAATTGGCATGTTCGATGCCTTGTGAGACCTCTATAGTGTGCCTAGGAACCCTACAACATGGGCTGAGGAAAGGTAGAGAACTTGGAGAAGGTGATAAAGACATAAGGGTTGGAAATGATGCAATTGTTGCAGCTAGAACCGTCGGGGAATATCACCTTGTATTACCAACTGGTAATACATTGATTCTGAACGAATGCTATTACATGCCGAACCTGATATGCAACATTATATCGGTTTCTTTATTGAGTAAAGAGGGATATAATTTTGTATTACAGGATAATGTTATGAACATTTTCCTGAACCAAAAGTTGGTTGGATCAGGCACGTTGTGCAATGGCATTTATGTTCTAAATCAATCAACGGTTCTGAGCATAACAAACACAAAAAAGAGGAAGAGTTCAGAAATGAACGAATCCTTCTTGTGGCATTGTAGACTTGGTCATATAAATACGACAAGGCTAGCTAAGTTGCATAAGGATGGATATTTGAAACCATTCGAATTTTCATCTTATGACACTTGCCAGTCATGTCTCAAAGGCAAGATGACCAAAACTCCGTTTACGGGACACGGAGAAAGAGTTACCGAACTCTTGGGACTGATACATAGTGATGTATGCGGTCCCATGTCTACACATGCCAGGGATGGTTCTTCGTACTTCATTACATTCACTGACGATCTCTCAAGATACGGACATGTGTACTTGATAAGACACAAGTCTGAAGCTTTTGAGAAATTTAGAGAATATAAATAAGAAGTCGAGAACCAAACCGGAAAAAGTATTAAAATCCTTCGATCTGATCAAGGAGGTGAATACTTAAGCAATGAATTCCTAGAAATCCTAAAAGAGAATGGGATTCTCTCTCAGCTGACTCCTCCATATACACCACAGCACAACGGTGTATCAGAACGGAGGAACCACACCCTGTTAGATATGGTGCGCTCTATGATGAGCACAGCTGGGTTACCTATTTCCTTCTGGGGGTATGCGCTAGAGACAGCCATACATCTATTGAATATGGCCCCACCAAATCGGTGCCTACCACTCCATATGAGATATGGAAAGGAAAGAGACCATGTTTTAATTATGTTAAGATATGGGGTTGTCCGGCCTATGTCAAACGACAAAATCCGGACAAACTCGAGGCACAGTCTGTTCTATGCAAATTTATAGGATATCTCAAGAATTCACAAGGATATATCTTCTACCACACTGAGGAACAAAGGGTGATTGTTTATCGGCATGCCAACTTTTTAGAAAAGGAATTTCTTGCAAAAGAGATTAGTGGTCATGAAGTAGAACTGGAAGAGGTTCCAGCTACAAAAGTTGCAACAGAAGATCTGGTGGAACCAGAGGATTCGGTAGTTCCTGATGAACCTCAGCCACTTTGCCAATCTAGTAGGGTTCCTCACCCAACTGAGAGATACTACGGTTTTCTCATGGATGGTTAGAGCGATGATTGCATCATGGAGGATGATGACCCAACTAGCTTCAAGCAGGCCATCATGGGTGGGGACTCAATGAAATGGCTGGATGCAATGCGGTCCGAGATGGAATCCATGTACACCAACAAAGTATGGACTTTGGAAGATGCTCCTGAAGGGGTAAAACCAATTGGGAGCAAGTGGATCTTCAAGAAAAAACTTGGTGTAAATGGGAAAGTGGAGACTTTCAAAGCTAGACTTGTTGCAAAGGGTTTTCGTCAAAGACCAGGTGTGGACTATGATGAAACCTTTTCTCCAGTGGCTATGCTTAAATCTATCCGGATCATGCTTGCCATCGCTGCATATCATGACTACAAAATCTGGCAAATGGATGTTAAGACCGCCTTTCTAAATGGTGATTTAGAAGAGAGCGTGTACATGACTCAGCCAGAGGGCTTCATAGCTAGTGGGAGCAGCGGGAAGGTGTGCAAGCTGCTTAAATCCATTTATGGATTAAATCAAGTATCGCGGAGTTGGAACATCTGCTTTGACGTCGTTATCAAAGAGTTTGATTTCGTCAAAAACGTAGATGGACCTTGTATCTACAAGAAGGTGGCAGAGAGTAAGGTTGTCTTCCTCGTATTGTACGTGGACGACATACTCTTGATAGGAAATGACATTCCTATGCTGCAATCGGTCAAGCTCTTTTTATCATAAAGATTCTCAATGAAAGATCTAGGTGATGCCTCCTGCATACTGGGAATTATGATCTATAGAGATAGATCTAAAAGGATACTGGGATTGTCCCAATCCAGGTACATTGACACCATACTAAAGCGGTTTAGTATGGAAGAGTCCAAGCGTGGGAACTTACCCACGATCTCAGGGCTCACTCTCTCCAAAGAGATGTCTCCCAAGACTGATTTGGAGAGAGGTCGCATGCAAGGGATACCCTATGCTTCGGCTGTAGGCTTTATCATGTACGTGATGCTATGTACTAGACCCGATGTAGCACACTCACTAAGTGTAATGAGTAGTATCAAGCTGATCCTGGAGAGAGTCACCGGACAGCTGTGAAGAGCATTCTCAAGTACTTGCGAAGGACTAAAGAGATGCTCTTGGTGTATGGTAACGGAGAACTCCAAGTGGAGTCCTTTACCAATTCAAGCTTCCAGAGTGATAAGGACGACTCTAAGTCGCACTTGGGATTTGTCTTGACCCTTTACGGAGGGGCGGTTAGCTGGAAAAGTTCCAAGCAGGAAACCGTGGCAGACTCGACGATGGAGGCTGAATACATCGCTGCCAACGATGCTGCCAAAGAGGCTGTCTGAATCAAGAAGTTCATTACTGAACTTGGAGTGGTTCCATCTATTGAGCATTCAATACCTTTGTATTGTGATAACAATGGAGCGGTGGCTTTGGCCAAGGAACCCAGGTCCCAACATGTCACGCCCCACTTCCCGGTTTACGGCGAAGGGGACGCGACGAGGTCCGCTACGTATATACTCAGAAGCACATACGCTAAGCGTATCTAAGCAATATAAAAGTAAATCACAAGAGACAAGAGATATAGAAATAACATCAACTTTATTAATAACATTCTTTTGTACAATGCATGAAAAGTAAATACAGCTGGAATGAAAAGCGATACCTAAACAATGGCATAACAGGAAATGAAAATACTGAATAGAACAAGGTACAATGTCAAGAGCTTGGGGTCTTCGTGAAACTGCTCCAAGTCTTCACCGGTGGGCTCGATCTCTGACGGGTCCAAAACACCTGACGACATTCAAAGAAGAAAGAAATAGAATGTCGTCAGCGAACAGGTCGCTCGGTAAGTCCCAAAGATAAGGAAGAATTAGAAAGACAGAATAAGAAGTATCTTCTAAAGTTGTATACTATTTGTTGTAATGTTGTATTAACGCTGTTGTTTTTAGCTTCGTACAGAAGAATGCCAGTGTATACGAGAGGGGTCTCTATATGCTAGAGACCAGGGCAAACGGAAAATAGAGTACAAGGCTCCGTTATACAACCCGGAACAATGGCAATTGGATTCATGTTAGGTGTCTTAATCTTACCGCCTCGTGCCACCTTTAACACCTTCCGTACCAATCTACCCCTTAAACCCCGTAGTGTTTTGTTTGTATTGTAGTATTGTATTGTATAAGTTGGATGACTGACCAAAACCATGATATCAGTAAACAGATTATAACTGCATAATCAGGTAAATGGAATAACGGAATAATGGATGTATATCCATGGTTTGATTCAGTCAAGTTGTATAGATTGTTAACTGGATTCTGGGATTCATGTGTTCATATTGAGTTAGAATATTAAAGAATATAAATTGACTTGAATCATATTCAAGTCAGAAATAATCAGACTCAAACCCGAGTCAGACTAAAAGAAATGTAAGTCGAAGTTCTTTATTGGATAGGTTCATTATTGTAATTTATAAAACTAGAGGGGGTTTTATGTAAAAATACTTTTGTATAGTTTTCAAGATACACCTCAAGTATTTATTATCGTCTTTATAATTATAATGAGTGTAAATTTTATTTTGTGTTATTTCTAGTGAAAATATCCTAATTACATAAATAAATGTATTTATTTGTAATATTGATTTATTTGAAATTCATGGTATTTTAATGTAACTTTTAATCTTGTAATTTTTAGGAAAAGGTGGAAACTTTATCTTATAATAAAATAGGTGTTTAAATGATAAATATATATATATTTATACAAGAATAATTTTTAATAAATATTTTATTTACCAAAAACCTCATTTTTCTTAAATGTCGTATTTTAAACCTTTCGAGACCGAATGCTCCTTGCGGAGGTTTGAATCTCGCACTACTAAACCCGAGGGTGCACGATAAACCGTACTATCCCTAACGAGTTCCCCAAAGGTGGGTTGTAGTGGCACTTTGCAAAGATTTAATAAATACTAATCATTTAGAAAACGGTTTTATAAAGATAAGGTATTTATTTGTAAAAGGTGTAAATTTCCGTATTTTAGATTCTAGGGTTTCCTAAGCCAACTAGCCTATTTCTAATTGGTCTAAACGACAAGTTATTAGAAGCCTCAAATCGCCTCTTCATCGCCAATTGCGGTCAGGTAAGTGCCAGGTGAGTGGGAGGCTCTCCACTACAAGTAGTGGACCTAATTAAGTAACCACTCGCCTTAGACACACTTTCCTAGACACCACAAAGTCAGGTTTAGATAAACGATCGATGTCCCAACTTATCGTATTTCCTATTAAAATATATTGTTTTGAAAGTGTATCAAATCTAAAACTTTTAGAAAAGGTTTTATTAAGAAAATGGTATTTTAATGTAAAATCTTGTTTTATCGTATTCTAAATTTTCAATATAGCGTGTTATGATTGCATATGAGTGTGTGAGGAGGTAGGTCATTACCTCGTGATCTACTTTAAGGTATAGTAAAGTTTAGGGGTTAAATGTGATAAACTAAACATGGTGGTATTTAAGTGAAAGAATACGTTATATTGCAAAAGCTATCATTTCATGTGTGAAAACTTGTTCAAATTGATTTTTAAGTGATTAGTAGTCAACATGAATATATTTAAGCATTATGGAATTAGTGATAAGTGAGTTTTGATAGAAAACCAAATCGGAAATCGGTTTGTTCCGATTTCCGTCGGGTTTGAAAAGTCGTATTTTAATGAAAGAAAAGAAAGGTAGAAAAGGGGACTTACGGGTTTGGACAACACTAGAGAGTAAGAGAGAGGTAGTGGGTTTGCCGGTGCGTCGAAACGTCGTTGAGAGGTCCTAGCACGCTCGTCGGAATTTCGCCGTCGATTTCGTCAGCGCTTCGCCTTTCGCTCGTTTTCTAACGTACCAAGTTCTCTTGGAATTTTGGGAGAGTGGACTTAGAAATGTAGGGTGAGAGGGTAGAGGGTATGGGGGTTTATATAGGGTTAGGCTAGGGTTAGGGTTTTTAATAAAAATATAAAAATTATATAAAATTCATTAAAATTCATTAAACCTAGGAGTAAAAGAGATTTATTGGCCAAATGATAACCGATCCAAGCATAATAAGTGTGCAGGAGGGTTGACCACTTCAAGACCCAACTTTTCTCTGTTGGTGACTCGGCCGTCCGGCCAAGTCCGGCCGGCGGTGCCGGACCGAGTCGGCCGATTCACCGGCCGACGGCGCCGAGTCGGGCCGAGTCAGGCTTCCAGTGGCCGGGGAAACTTTGGGGGTACAATTTAGTATATTTACTTTTTGTTGTCCAGTACATATTTTGGGAGTTATGGCCTTTTGACCGTTGACTTCAAAAAAAAATTAAAACAAAGTAAATACAAAAATAATGTGGGGCATGGGATTTGAACTCCGGTGGCTTGGTTCAGCAGTGCAAGGTATTACCAATGAGCTACAAGCTCCTTCTTATAATTATTATGGGAAAATAAGTACTTAAAGTGGTAACATCAACATTAAATACCCCAAGTATACTTTAAGTTTAAAACAATTTTATGTACACTAAAAATGGAGTTATTTAAAAACAAAATAATTACTTATATATATATTGTGCTAAGGTTAAAATACTCCTTTATGGATTTTTAAAAAAATTTAAAAAAAATTGTATAGAAATGTGTATAGGAAAATTTGGGTTGTTATATTCTACCCTCCTTAAAAAAAATTTCGTTCTCGAAATTTGTAAAAGGAAAGTGTAACAAATCCAAGAAAAGTTTGGTGCAGTATGTGAAAAATAACAAGGTGGTGCAAGGGTTTTAGAAATGTGAATAATGTGTGAAGGAATGAATGGATGCGAAGGTTTTGGTAAAATTGTAAAAGAGGTGAGGGATTTTTGGGTTAGGACAGATTCAAGGTATATGATTCAAGGAATATGAAAGAAAGGATTCAAGGAACATGATTGTAAAGAATGTTTTAGTTGCTGGTTCTTGTGTTTTATATTGCTTAGGGTTCCATACAGCTCTGACCTGTATGGGGCCACCAACAAAACCTGTCACGCCCCGCTTCCCGGTTTACGGCGAAGGGGACGCGACGAGGTCCGCTACGTATATACTCAGAAGCACATACGCTAAGCGTATCTAAGCAATATAAAAGTAAATCACAAGAGACAAGAGATATAGAAATAACCGCAACTTTATTAATAACATTCTTTTGTACAATGCATGAAAAGTAAATACAACTGGAATAAAAAGCAATGCCTAAATAATGGCATAACAGGAAATGAAAATACTGAATAGAACAAGGTACAATGTCTAGAGCTTGGGTTCTTCATGAAACTGCTCCAAGTCTTCACCGGTGGGCTCGATCTCTGACGGGTCCAAAACACCTGACGACATTCAAAGAAGAAAGAAATAGAATGTCGTCAGCGAACAGGTCGCTCGGTAAGTCCCAAAGATAAGGAAGAATTAGAAAGACAGAATAAGAAGTATCTTCTAAAGTTGTATACTATTTGTTGTAATGTTGTATTAACGCTGTTATTTGTAGCTTGGTACAGAAGAATGCCAGTGTATACGAGAGGGGTCTCTATATGCTAGAGACCAGGGTAAACGGAAAATAGAGTACAAGGCTCCGTTATACAACCCGGAACAATGGCAATTGGATTCATGTTAGGTGTCTTAATCTTACCGCCTCGTGCCACCTTTAACACCTTCCGTACCAATCTACCCCTTAAACCCCGTAGTGTTTTGTTTGTATTGTAGTATTGTATTGTATAAGTTGGATGACTGACCAAAACCATGATATCAGTAAACAGATTGTAACTGCATAATCAGGTAAATGGAATAACGGAATAATGGATGTATATCCATGGTTTGATTCAGTCAAGTTGTATAGATTGTTAACTGGATTCTGGGATTCATGTGTTCATATTGAGTTGGAATATTAAAGAATATAAATTGACTTGAATCATATTCAAGTCAGAAATAATCAGACTCAAACCCGAGTCAAACTAAAAGAAATGTAAGTCGAAGTTCTTTATTGGTTAGGGTCATTATTGTAATTTATAAAACTTGAGGGGGTTTTATGTAAACATACTTTTGTATAGTTTTCAAAACACACCTCAAGTATTTATTATCGTCTTTATAATTATAATGAGTGTAAATTTTATTTTGTGTTATTTCTAGTGAAAATATCCTAATTACATAAATAAAGGTATTTATCTGTAATATTGATTTATTTGAAATTCATGGTATTTTAATGTAACTTTTAATCTTGTAATTTTTAGGAAAAGGTGGAAACTTTATCTTATAATAAAATAGGTGTTTAAATGATAAATATATATATATATATTTATACAAGAATAATTTTTAATAAATATTTTATTTACCAAAAATCTCATTTTTCTTAAATGTCGTATTTTAAACCTTTCGAGACCGAATGCTCCTTGCGGAGGTCTGAATCTCGCACTACTAAGCCCGAGGGTGCACGATAAACCGTACTATCCCTAACGAGTTCCCCAAAGGTGGGTTGTAATGGCACTTTGCAAAGATTTAATAAATACTAATCATTTAGAAAACGGTTTTATAAAGATAAGGTATTTATTTGTAAAAGGTGTAAATTTCCGTATTTTATATTCTAGGGTTTCCTAAGCCAACTAGCCTATTTCTAATTGGTCTAAACGACAAGTTATTAGAAGCTTCAAATCGCCTCTTCACCGCCAATTGCGGCCAGGTAAGTGTCAGGTGAGTGGGAGGCTCTCCACTACAAGTAGTGGACCTAATTAAGTAACCACTCGTCTTAGACACACTTGCCTAGACACCACAAAATCAGGTTTAGATAAACGATCGATGTCCCAACTTATCGTATTTCCTATTAAAAGATATTGTTTTGAAAGTGTATCAAACCTAAAACTTTTAGAAAAGGTTTTATTAAGAAAATGGTATTTTAATGTAAAATCTTGTTTTATCGTATTCTAAATTTTCAAGGTAGCGTGTTATGATTGCATATGAGTGTGTGAGGAGGTAGGTCATTACCTCGTGATCTACTTTAAGGTATAGTAAAGTTTAGGGGTTAAATGTGATAAACTAAACATGGTGGTATTTAAAAGAATACAGTATATTGCAAAAGCTATCATTTCATGTGTGAAAACTTGTTCAAATTGATTTAAGTGACTAGTAGTCAACATGAATATGTTTAAGCATTATGGAATTAGTGATAAGTGAGTTTTGATAGAAAACCAAATCGGAAATCGGTTTGTTCCGATTTCCGTCGGGTTTGAAAAGTCGTATTTTAATGAAAGAAAAGAAAGGTAGAAAAGGGGGACTTACGGGTTTGGACAACGCTAGAGAGTAAGAGAGAGGTAGAGGGTTTGCCGGTGCGTCAAAACGTCGTTGAGAGGTCGTAGCACGCTCGTCGGAATTTCGCCGTCGATTTCGTCAGCGCTTCGCCTTTCGCTCGTTTTCTAACGTACCATGTTCTCTTGGAATTTTGGGAGAGTGGACTTAGAAATATAGGGTGAGAGGGTAGAGGGTATGGGGGTTTATATAGGGTTAGGCTAGGGTTAGGGTTTTTAATAAAAATATAAAAATTATATAAAATTCATTAAAATTCGTTAAACCTAGGAGTAAAAGAGATTTATTGGCCAAATGATAACCGATCCAAGCATAATAAGTGTACAGGAGGGTTGACCACTTCAAGACCCAGCTTTTCTCTGTTGGTGACTCGGCCGTCCGGCCAAGTCCGGCCGGCGGTGCCGGACCGAGTCGGCCGATTCACCGGCCGGCGGCACCGAGTCGGGCCGAGTCAGGCTTCCAGTGGCCGGGGAAACTTCGGGGGTACAATTTGGTATATTTACTTTTTGTTGTCCAGTACATATTTTGGGAGTTATGGCCTTTTGACCGTTGACTTAAAAAAAAAATTAAAACAAAGTAAATACAAAAATAATGTGGGGCATGGGATTTGAACTCCGGTGGCTTGGTTCAGCAGTGCAAGGTATTACCAATGAGCTACAAGCTCCTTCTTGTAATTATTGTGGGAAAATAAGTACTTAAAGTGGTAACATCAACATTAAATACCCCAAGTATACTTTAAGTTTAAAACAATTTTATGTACACTAAAAATGGAGTTATTTAAAAACAAAATAATTACTTATATATATATTGTGCTCAGGTTAAAATACTCCTTTATGGATTTTAAAAAAATTTTAAAAAATTTGTATAGAAAAGTGTATAGGAAAATTAGGGTTGTTACACATCAGCGATCCAGGCATATTCTGAGGCGGTATCACCTGATCCGGGAGATAGTTGATCGCCGGGAGATCGAGGTCAGGAGGGTTGACATGAAGAACAACACAGCGGATCTACTCACGAAGGCCATTTCCCAGATACAGTTTGAGAGACTCTTCGTGATGCTTGGTATGCGATACTACAGCAGCTGGCCCTAGTGCAAGTGGGAGATTGTTAGTTGTATGTATTCCCTAGAGGCCAGTATTGTACAGATGATGTATATTATATTGGATGCTTGGACATATGAAGAGAGGACTTTCTTGCTCGATATGATAGTATGCTATCTGGTTGCTCTTTATCTTAACATGTATACTTGTCTCTTGATACTGTCCTATAGTTACATGTTGGTAAAGCCATTAGGATGTGTACTTGACTGCCTGGACTATGATGCAGATCATACTAGTGGGGACAGAGTAGTCCATAAGTACATCCTTTAATGTTCCTAGTCATTGGTGTATCGAGACAGGGCATCAATATACCAGAGTAGACTAGCGTATACGCTTCTCGACCCATGAGATGGGCGATGGATGATCCCATATCCATTGGTGTTTGACATCAGAGATAGTATACGGGTGCTCAGTGGAGACTGGGTACACTGGACGGACTCGCCGAGAACTCCCAGATGGTATTATACCTCACGTCAGATGGCAGTTCTCTGGTGACACTTGTACAGGTTAGTCTGTAGACCCGAGATCGTCATAGAGTCTTGTGTGATTCCCACTGTACTTTGATTTCCTCCTTACCACGTCCAAGAGGGCATGCAAAACGGTGGTTTTTGGGTATAGTCCCGAGTCACATGGAGGCAATGAGCGATAGGAGGGGTTTCGTCTCTCCCGGTATTGGGGGTTGATGTTGCGCTGTGCTCGATTGGCCATAACAGGGAAATCCCTGGCCAGGGCTGATTTAGAGATTTACTGGTAAGTGTTACCAGTAGTTTCTCGACCCGTTATGAGCCTCACATCGGCACGACTTATCGGTTATTGGGGTCTGACGTTTACCACCCCTAGACTTGATATGCGACATATCAGACGAGGAGACCGGATTGTACGGGAAGTGTTACCGTTAGGCTTTTACAGGAGTTGGAGCGAGCTTGCTGATCTTCTGATCGCTCAATACCCGGGTAGCCGTTACGTCCAGCTAGTACCGCTGACGGCTTGTGGGTGCTTGATGTGATCATCACCTACTGCCGGCGTATTGACGAGTCTTTAGAGTCCTACATAGAGGTTTTACTGGCTTAGGCAAAACGAAATAGGAGCGCATATATGATATATGCGGGACCGAGAATAATGCGTGTATGTGATACCGTATTCTATTCTCGCGACTTTTTGTATCGGTCGGTTATATGTGATATAGCCGGGTTATCGAGTCAAGTGTTGATTCGATAAGATGATGCATTGGATGTTAGTCGGTTATATGAGATATAACCGGATTATTAAGTCAAGTGTTGATTTAATAATTTAGTGTATAATTGTATATTTGATATACTAATTTACATTAACTAATATTTGTTCACTTAAGAATTTTTCTCACATGTGCACAACTTTAATATATATGTGATATATATTAAAATGTGTTTTCTTTTATGTATCATGATTATTGATACACATGACATGGGTGTATAAGACATACACCATTCTAATTTTAGTGGAGGGGTTTTTATATTTAAAGTAAATCTAAATTGGTTGATATTTGTTAAGTGCATGAAGCTTGTAGAAGCTTTTAGTGCTTTGACAAATTCAACTCAATTTGTTTTACTTAAGATATTTAGTTAACCCAACCATTAGAATTAGCCATGGTTATGTCTCTACATGAGTTAGTATATGATACTCACTCACCCATGGTTAGCTCACTCACTTGATCATTATGTTTCTCTCTTTATTTCTTCATCTTCTTCCTTGAGCTAAAAAGCTCTCTAGGGTTTGATCCAAAGTGAGAAATATTGTGAGAAAATAAATTTTAAAGTGAACCCACTTTCTATTTCTCCATCCTCTACTAGACTAGCACTTTAGTTTAGGGTGTTTGCTTCACTAATTCTCTAGTTAGTGAAGTAGAAGCTTGAGTTGGTATTCCCTCGACGTAGATCATCTTCGGCCTCGAAGACTTCAAGCAAGGACGCTTCTTTCGCCTCATGAAGCCATGGAAGAGCCCAGGAGGACCATGGTCGTAGCGAATGGACTACATCAAGGAGCTTTAGAAGTGAAGGACCGATCTACAAAGATTGTATTTCGTATTCACTTAGTCGTAAATGTAGTTTACTTGCATGTGATACCCTAATAGTCTAGCATAGATCTTGTTTAGGGTTGTTCGGCACGACTAAAATTTTAACCGGGCATAGTTGATGCCTTGTAGTACCTTGTTAGAGTGCCTAGTAACCCTACAGATCGGCCGACGGGGGCGGCCGATTCGGCTCCAAATCGGAGTCGGCCTTCATGGAAGATGTGCCTCTTGAGCTCCCCATCACTCCTGTATAGTTTAAATTCTTGGATCGGTAACAGAGCTCGTGGACTAGCAGGAGAGCCGAGGTATCTTGGTTCTGCGGTAGCCCGAAGACGAGCTGAGAGGGCCGAGGAGGCCGATTGTGCTAGAGGCCCGGAGGTGAGCTGTGGGTGGTCTGGAAGGCCACCGAAGGTCAGGAGACTCCTCGGGCCGAAGGATGGCTCGGAGGCGAGCCGGGAGGGCGAGAAAGCTCAGCCCCAAGGGAGGCTCGGAGTAGAGCAAAGGGATAGTTGGCGTGGCTGCTAAAGTGCTCGAGGGCAAGAAGTGGGGTGCAACCTTGGAGACGGGGTACGAGGGAAGCCCCCACTGTAGCACACTGGTTCCCCCTCCGTAGCCCTCAGGGGTCTAACTGGCGTACGCATGTGACACGTCATCCGCCACATGTCATGATCTAAGGAATTGCCGTTATTGAGCATCACCATTAGTCCCCCACTCTCATTCCGATCTATTTGTGGATCGGGTCGAGAGTGGACTGCTTGGTCCTTTCTGTGCGGCTTAGCGCCGATAATTCCTCATGGTAGATTGTTCGGGGATGACAAGGTGTTCTTGTAGTCGCGCATCGAGTATGAGTCGAATGAAGGACGAGTGTGGGAAGGTCGGTATCCTCCCTTTGTCGGAGTTGAGGCGCTGATCGCGTGTTGAGTGTGAGTTTATTCGGCGGGTCCTGGATCTGTGCCTTTGTAGGGTAGGAAGCTACCCGCTGGGGATGCACCGAGCAGGAAGGAACTCGGCGGCCTCGCGAAGAAGGCTTCAGATCCTCAGCGTCTGATGGGCAGGAGGCTGCCCACTGGGGATGCGCCGAGCAGGAAGGAACTCGGCGGCCTCACGAAGAGGGCTTCGGATCCTCAGCGTCTGATGGGCAGGAGGCTGCCCGCTAGGGATGCGCCGAGCAGGAAAGAACTCGGCGGCCTCACGAAGAGGGCTTCAGATCCTCAGCGTCTGATGGGCAGAAGGCTGCTCGCTGGGGATGCACCGAGCAGGAAGAAACTCGGCGGCTTCGTGAAGAGGACTTCGGATCCTCAGCGTCTGATGGGCAGGAGGCCGCCCGCTGGGGATGCGCCGAGCAGGAAGAAACTATGTAACAACCCCAAAGTTTCTGTATAATTTTTTTTCAAAATTACAGAAAGGGGTATTTTTTCCTGAGCACAAGATATAAGTTTGTTTTGCTTTTTAATAGCAAGCAAGAGCTTGTAGCTCATTGGTAAGACTTTGCACTGCTGAATCAAGCCACCAGAGTTCAAATCCCACACCCCACATTATTTTTAATATTGTTTTATTTTGAATTTTTAGAATACCAAGGGTTTGCACATGCATAACTCGTAAAAACCCCACTACACATGTTAAACAAACTGACCCAGGGGCTACACCAACCAACGACGGACCCAGGGGACCCTCGAATCGGCCTAACTCGGCCGACTCGGGCCGGCGGCGGCGATGACTCGGGCCGGCGGCGCCGGCCGAGTTGGCTCCAATGTTGAATCGGTCAACATGAAAAGTCTGCCTCTTCACCTCCCCATCACTCCTTCATACTTTAATTCTTTGGATCGGTTCCAGAGCCTTTTCAAAATCCTATTTACTCCATTTTAATACCATTAAACACATTTTTTCAATCCAACCTTTCACCTATCTCAAACCCTAGCCTTACCCTATAAATACAACCCCTAAACACACCCCTCTCACTCCAAAATTCTAATCAAAACTCTCAAGAAATTCCTAGAAGCTTAATATACTTTTGAAGTAGCGAAGGGCAAAGCTCCGGTGATTTTTCCGACGACAACCCTAGGAGTTCCCGGCGACGAAACGACACACCGACGCCTCGTCCTGTTTCCTCTTCCTCATCCCTAACTTTTAAACCCGTAGTCCCTTCTCCCTCTTCACTTTGCTTTTCTAAAAATAAGTATTTCCAAAACCCGACAGAATCGGAGTTAATCCGATTTCCGATTTAGTTCTTCCTAAAACCTCACTTTTTCTTAAATACAATCATGCTAAACCATTACATGTTGACTATTAAACATTAACAAACATGTTGAACAAGTTTCATGACAATATATTTCATTTTGTAAGTTTTACCGCTCTTTTTCAGTAAAATACCATGTAGTTTAAATTCGACATTTAAACCATCACAATCTTACTATACCTTTAATTAGATCACGAGTTAATGACCTACCTCCTCACAACACTCATATGCAACATATCACAATACCTTTCGGGAACATAGAACACGGGAAAACGAAACCTTTCAAATAAATACCATTTAATATTAAAACCGTTTTCTACAAGATTACGTATTTTTACAATCTTTGCAAAGCACCGCCACAACCTATTTTGGGGAAAACGACTGGGATGGTGCGGATTATCGCACTTCCCTGGGCTTAGTAGTGCGAGATGCAGACCTCCGCAAGGAGCATTCGGTCTCGAAAGATTTAAAATACAAATATATTAAGAAAATGAGATTTCTAGAAATATAATATATATTAAAATTATTTTTATATAAATATGTATATATGTATCATTAAAATATCTATTTTGTGATATTATGAATATTCCAACTTTTTCCTAAAAACACAAGAATCACTTTACATTAAAATACCATGAATTCCATACAAGTTCAATATTACAAATAAATACCATGTATTATGAAAAATAGGTTATTCTCACTAGAAATGTCATAAATATAAATTCTACATTTATTACAACTCTAAAGACGATAAATAAATACTTGGGGTGTATTTTGAAAATTATACAAAGTATTTTTACATAAAACCCACTCAAGTTCTAGAAATTACCCTAAGGACCCTAGTAAATATAGGTTTAAGCGGGACCAATCTCTTGAGCCTTATGGAGCCAGAGAAGTGGTTGCTTGCCTATTTAAGGTAGACAACTTAACAACGGTGTTATCAACACGGTAATCGTCTTTAAAAAGGACACAAATCATGCCGCCCATGCGCAGTGGTTACCGATAATATCAAAACAATCAAGACTTCAATTTACTTTTCTAATTGTCTGACTCAGACCGAGTCTCATTAATAATCTGACTTGAATATGATTCAAGTACAATCTACAATCTATAATTCAACATAAATCCATGAATCCATATATTCAATCTATTCAATCTGTATTGACTGAACCGAACCATGGATATATTTCCATTTACATGATTCTCCAGTTACATCCATGATTCTCCAGTACATCCATTTTACTGATATCATGGTTTCGGCAAGTCATCCAAATATACAATCTATATTACAATTCAATTACGAATTGAAATACAATACAAACAATATAATCAAGATATCGCGGGGTTTAAGGGGTAGATTGGTACGGAAGGTGTTAAAAGTGGCACGAGACTGCAAGATTAAGACCATGTGAACGAAAGACCAGCTAAGCTACAAACAACAACGTTAATACTGAATACAACATTATAACAATATAAGACAACTTTAATAGCTACACTCTCTCTTTTACTCTCTGTCTATTCTACTTCTCCCTTATCTTTGGGACTTACTGAGCGATTGTTTTGTAACAACCCTATGTTTCTTATACACTTTTTACATACAAATTTTTAAATTGTTTTTTTCAAAATCCTTAAAGGGGTATTTATTGCCTGAGCACAAAACTTAAGTAATTAATTAGTAATTTAATTACAAGAGGGAGCTTGTAGCTCATTGGTAATACCTTGCACTGTTGAACCAAGCCACTAGAGTTCAAATCCCATACCCCACATTATTTTTAATATTTATTTTGTTTTAAATTTTATAGAAGCCCAACAGTCAACACGTGATAACTCCAGAATTTTCCACTTCACCCACAAAATTAAATGCACCAGAAGCTTAATCAGGCGACTCCCCACCTCCCGACATCTCGACTCGGCCGGGATCGGCCTAGTCGGCCGGATGGCCGAGTCCCCAACACAAAAGTTGGGGCTCTTGGCATTCTATAACCCCTACATACTTTAAATTCCCAGATCCGTTCCAGAGAATTCAGAAAGCCCCATTTACTCCAATTTTTAATACATTTTATATATTTTCACATTTTTTTCAATTAAACCCTTCATCTACCCTAACCCTAGCCTAACCCTATAAATACCACCCCTACCCTCTACCCTCTCACCCCAAAACTCTGAGCCAACTATCTAAAACTTCCAAGAAACTTGTGTACTTTGAAAACGAGCACGAAGCGAAACTACGACGAAATTCCCGGCGAACTTCCGACGATCGTTCTAGGAGCTCCCGGCGACGAAGCGACGCACCGGCTACTCTTCCCGTTCTATCTCTTTCTTCTAGTTGTCCAAAAACCGTAAGTCCCATTTTCTATCTCTCTTTTCTATTCTAAAAAGACGGATTTACAAAACCTGAGGGAATCGGAACAAATCCGATTTCCGATTCGGTTTCTTCATAAAACTTCACTTCTCGTTAATACAATTATGCTTAAACTCCCTCATATTGACTATTAAACACTAATCAACCAAATTGATCAAGTTTCATTTCATAAAATGATGGCTATTTCAATTTATCGTATTTTTCACTTAAATACCACATTGTTTCAATTCTACATTAAACTTGATACCTTTAAGTAGATCACGAGGTAACGACCTACCTCCTCACACACTCATATGCAACATAACACGATACCCTTGAGAACTTAGTATACGGAAAAACAAACATTTTCATTTAAATACCCTTTACTTAATAAAACCATTTCTAAAAGATTTAGTATTGATACATCTTTACAAATAAATACCACTTATTATGAAAAAAGAATAAAGTTGTGGGCATTCAGTCGTTTATCTAAACCTGACTTTGTGGTGTCTAGGCTAGACAAGTGAGAAAGGTAACTTTAAAAGGCCCGTCTCACGGTGATTCGTGAGCGGATCCCTCCTTTTTTCACTTGTACTTACCTGGCCACAATTGGCGGTGAAGAGGCAATTTGAGGTATCTCACAACTTGTTACTTTGGACCAGTTAGGAGCAGTCTAGTTGGCTTAGGATACCCTAGAACATAGAATACGGGAAAACAACACTTTTTCATTTAAATACCATAATTAATAAAGCCGTTTTCCTTAATGATTAGTATTTATACAAATCTTTGCAAAGCGCCGCTACAACTCATTTAGGGAACCCGTTCAGGATGGTGCGGATTATCGCACATCCTCGGGCTTAGTAGTGCGAGCAGACCTCCGCAAGGAGCATTCGGTCTCGAAAGATTTCAAGTACGACATCTTAAGAAAACGAGATTTCTAGAATATTATAGATATATACAAAAATTATTTTCATATAAATATATGTATATGTAACATGAACATATCTATTTTTGAAGTATTATAAATATTCCACCTTTTCTACAATATCATAAGAATCAATTTACCTTAAACTACCATGAATTCCATACAAGTTTAATATTACACTTTAATACCATATAATATGAAAGTTAGGTTATTCTCATTAGAATTATCACAAGTTTAAAATCTACAATTATTATAACTTTAAAGACGATTAATAAATATTTGGGGTGTATTTTGAAAACTATACAAAAGTATTTTACATAAAAACCCCTCAAGTTCTATAAATTACAATAAAGACCCTAGTAAACATAGGTTTAAGCAAAATCAATCTCTTGAGCCTTAAGGAGTCGTAGAAGTGGGTGCTTGCTTATCTAAGGTAGACAACTTAACCATGGTGTTATCAATACGGTAATCATCTTGGAAAAAGACACAAATCCCGCCGTCCATATGCAGTGGTTACCGATAACATCAAAACAATTAGGACTTCAATTTACTGACTCAGAGTGAGTCTCATTATAATCTGACTTGAATATGATTCAAGTACAATCTACAATCTACAATCTACAGTCTACAATCTATAAGCTACAATCTTCAATATTACAATTCAACATGAATCCATGAATCTAATTATCAATCTATACAACTTGACCGAACCGAACCATGGATATACATTACATTTACATGATTATCCAGATTACATGATTCTCCAATTACATACATGATTCTTCAGTTACACCCATTTACTGATATCATGGTTTCGGCAAATCATCCAATTATACAATTCAATTTACAAGACATTACAATGCAATACAATATTATCAATACAATAACTACACGGGGTATTGGGGTAGTTCGTTCGTGAATCCAACATAATCTCAAGAGTCCCCCTAGATCATGAATCTATGTCTACTAACACAAGTAAGCAATCATGAGGGCCCGTATTTCCATGCTCCTGGACTGTGGCCTATTGAATTTGGAATAGTTCGACGATGGTCGAAGTCCCGCTACTAACATATCATTTGGGCTCGTGGTTTCCTATCCCTGGACTGTGGCCTGTTGGGTTTGAGAACACTCTTGAGATTAGTTGACATTCACCCTTGAACTTACGATAACACCACCATTAACACTAAAACAATATAATACAACTGTAAGAGCCACTCTCTGTCTATTCTATTTCTCCTCTTATATTTGGGACTTACCGAGCGATCTGTTCGCTGACGACATTCTATTTCTTTCTTCTTTGAATGTCGTCAGGTGATTTGGACCCGTCAGAGATCGAGCCCACTACTGAAGACTTAGACCAGTTCAGTGAAGACCCCGAGCTCTAGTCATTGTACACTTTCCATTCAGTACATTCATTTCTGTTATGCCATTGTTTAGGCATTGCTTTTTATTCAGTTGTATTTTCTTTTCATGCATTGTATAAAAGAATGTGAATAAATAAAGTTGCTGTTATCTTATATCTTGTCTCTTGTGATTTTACTTTTATATTTCTTAGATACGCTTAGCTTATTTACCTCACAGTAAATACGTAGCGGACCAGTCCCGCCCTTTTCGCCGTATACCGGGAAGCGGGGCGTGACAGGTTTTGTTGGTGGCCCATGCAGGTCTGAGCTGTATGAAATCCTATCATGCAGTTCTGTTCTGAGTGAACAAGCTAAGCAATATAACACAAGAACCAGCAACTAAAACATTCTTTACAATCATGTTTCTTGAATCTTATCATTTCATATTCTTTGAATCATATACTTTGAATCCGTCCTAACCAAAAATTCCCTCTTTTACAATCTTACCAAAACCTTCGCATTCTTTCATTCCTTCACACATTCTTCACATTTTTAAAACCATTGCACCACCTTGTTATTTTTCACATACTGTCAGTACACCAGCACCAAACTTTTCTTGAATTTGTTACACTTTCCTTTTACAAATTTTGAGGACGAAATTTTTATAAGGAGGGTAGAATGTAACAACCCTATTTTTCTTATACACTTTTTCCATACAAATTTTTAAATTTTTTTTTTCAAAATCCTTAAAGGGTTATTTATTGCCTGAGCACAAGACTTAAGTAATTAATTAGCAATTTAATTACAAGAGTGAGCTTGTAGCTCATTGGTAATACCTTGCACTGCTGAAACAAGTCACCAGAGTTCAAATCCCATACCCCATATTATTTTTAATATTTATTTTGTTTTAAATTTTATAGAAGTCCAACAGTCAACACGTGATAACTCTAGAATTTCCCACTACACCCACAAAACTAAATGCACAAGAAGCTTAATTAGGTGACTCCCCAGCTCCCGACATCTCGACTCGGCCGGGATCGGCCGAGTCGGGCAGGCGCCGCAGGCCGGACTCGGCCGGACGGCCGAGTCCCCAACACAAAAGTTGGGGCTCTTTGCATTCTATACCTCCCTGCATACTTTAAATTCCCAGATCGGTTCCAGAGAATTCAGAAAGCCCGATTTACTCCAATTTTTAATACATTTTTATATATTTTTACATTTTTTTCAATTAAACCCTTCATCTACCCTAACCCTAGCCTAACCCTATAAATACCACCCTACCCTCTACCCTCTCTTCCCAAAACTCTGAGCCAACTCTCTAAAACTTCCAAGAAACTTGTGTACTTTTAAAACAAGCACGAAGCGAAGGTACGGCGAAATTACCGGCGAACTTCCGGCGATCGTTCCAGGAGTTCACGGCGACGAAGCGACGCACCGGCGACTCCTCCCGTTCTATCTCTTTCTTCTAGTTGTCCAAAACCCGTAAGTCCCATTTTCTATCTCTCTTTTCTATTCTAAAAATACGGATTTACAAAACCCGACGGAATCGGAACAAATCTGATTTCCGATTCGGTTTCTTCATAAAACTTCACTTCTCGTTAATACAATTATGCTTAAACTCCCTCATATTGACTATTAAACACTAATCAACCAAATTGATCAAGTTTCATTTCATAAAATGATGGCTATTTCAATTTATCGTATTTTTAACTTAAATACCACGTTGTTTCAATTCTACATTTAACTCCATTAAACTTACTATACCTTTAAGTAGATCACGAGGTAACGACTTACCTCCTCACACACTCATATGCAACATAACACGATACCCTCGAGAACTTAGAATACGGGAAAACAAATATTTTCATTTAAATACCCTTTACTTAATAAAACCATTTCTAAAAGATTTAATATTGATACATCTTTACAAATAAATACCACTTATTATGAAAAAAGGATAAGATTGTAGGCATTCAGTCGTTTATCTAAACCTGACTTTGTGGTGTCTAGGCTAGACAAGTGAGAATGTAACTTTAAAAGGCCCGTCTCACGGTGATTCGTGAGCGGATCCCTTCTTTCTTCACTTGTACTTATCTGGCCACAATTGGCTGTGAAGAGGCGATTTGAGGTATCTCACAATTTGTCGCTTTGGACCAGTTAGAAGCAGTCTAGTTGACTTAGGAGACCCTAAAACATAGAATACGGGAAAACGACACTTTTTCAATTAAATACCATAATTAATAAAACCGTTTTCCTTAATGATTAGTATTTATACAAATCTTTGCAAAGCGCCACTCTAACTCATTTGGGGAACCCGTTTGGGATGGTGCGGATTATCGCACATCCTCGGGCTTAGTAGTGCGAGATTTAGACTTCCGCAAGGAGCATTCGGTCTCGAAAGATTTAAAATACGACATCTTAAGAAAACGAGATTTCTAGAATATTATAGATATATACAAAAATTATTTTCATATAAATATATGTATATGTAACATAAACATATCTATTTTTGAAGTATATAAATATTCCACCTTTTCTACAATATCACAAGAATCAATTTACCTTAAAATACCATGAATTCCATACAAGTTTAATATTACACTTTAATACCATATAATATGAAAGTTAGGTTATTCTCATTAGATTTATCACAAATATAAAATCTACAATTATTATAACTTTAAAGACGATTAATAAATATTTAGGGTGTACTTTGAAAACTATACAAAAGTATTTTACATAAAACCCCCTCAAGTTCTATAAATTACAATAAGGACCCAAGTTACATAGGTTTAAGCAGAACCAATCTCTTGAGCCTCAGGGAGCCGGAGAAGTGGGTGCTTGCCTATCTAAGGTAGACAACTTAACCATGGTGTTATCAATGCGGTAATCGTCTTGGAAAAAGACATAAATCCTGCCGTCCATGTGCAGTGGTTACCGAAAACATCAAAACAATCAGGACTTCAATTTACTGACTCAGAGTGAGTCTCATTATAATCTGACTTGAATATGATTCAAGTACAATCTACAATCTACAATTTACAATCTACAGTCTACAATCTATAAGCCACAATCTTCAATATTACAATTCAACATGAATCCATGAATCCAATTATCAATCTATACAACTTGACCGAACCGAATCTTGGATATACATTACATTTACATGATCATCCAGTTTACATGATTCTCCAATTACATACATGATTCTTCAGTTACATCCGTTTACCGATATCATGGTTTCGGCAAGTTATCCAATTATACAATTCAATTTACAAGACATTACAATGCAATACAATACTATCAATACAATAACTACACGGGGTATTGGGGTAGTTCATTCGTGAATCCAACATAATCTCAAGAGTCCCCCTAGATCATGAATCCATGTCTACTAACACAAGCAAGCAATCATGAGAGCCCATGTTTCCATGCTCCTGGACTGTGGCCTGTTGAGTTTGGAATACTTCGACGATGGTCGAAGTCCCGCTACTAACATATCATTTGGGCCTGTGGTTCCCTACCCCTGGACTGTGGCCTGTTGGGTTTGAGAACACTCTTGAGATTAGTTGATATTCACTCTTGAACTTACGATAACAACAGCATTAACACTAAAACAATATAATACAACTGTAAAAGCCACACTCTCTCTCTCTCTTACTCTCTGTCTATTCTATTTCTCCTCTTATATTTGGGACTTACCGAGCGATCTGTTCGCTGACGACATTCTATTTCTTTCTTCTTTGAATGTCGTCAGGTGATTTGGACCCGTCAGAGATCGAGCCCACTACTGAAGACTTGGACCAGTTCAGTGAAGACCCCGAGCTCTAGTCATTGTACACTTTCCATTCAGTACTTTCATTTCTGTTATGCCACTGTTTAGGCATTGCTTTTTATTCAGTTGTATTTTCTTTTCATGCATTGTATAAAAGAATGTGAATAAATAAAGTTGCTGTTATCTTATATCTTGTCTCTTGTGATTTTACTTTTATATTGCTTAGATACGCTTAGCGTATTTACCTCACAGTAAATACGTAGCGGACCAGTCCCGCCTTCTTCGCCGTATACCGGGAAGCGGGGCGTGACATGTTCGCTGATGACATTCCTTCTCTTTCTTCTTTGGAATGTTGTCAGGTGATTTGGACATTCAGGAGATCGAGCCTACTAGTGAGGACTTAGACCAGCTTTCCTATGACCCAGAGCTCTAGTTTCATTGTACACACTTTTATTTCAGTACCTTTCTTTTCTGTTATGCCACTGTTTAGGCATTGCTTTCATCAGATGTATTTACTTTCCATGTATTGTACAAAAGAATGTGAATAAATAAAGTTGCCGTTTTATTATATCTTGTCTCTTGTGCCTTTATATTTATATTGCTTAGATACGCTTAGCGTATTTACTTCTGAGTAAATACGTAGCAGCCTCGTCGCGCCCTCTGCCCGTACACTGGGAATCGGGGCGTGACAGGTTTTATTGGTGGCCCATGCAGGTCAGAGCTGTATGGAACACTACCATGCAGTTCTGTTCTGCGTGAACAACCTAAGCAATATAACACAAGAACCAGCAACTAAAATATTCTTTACAATTCATATTCCTTGAATCTTATCATTCCATATATTTTGAATCTGTCCTAACCTAAATTTTTCTTTCAAAGGTTATGGATTCCCCAAACAACACCAGCACCAATGTCAACAACACACCTCCACCACTACCACTCACACATGCCGTCCCTACTCCACTCAACGAGCAAACTGTTCTGCTTGAGGCAATCCGCAGCCTCCTCGAGGGACAGCAGCAACAGACTGCTTTTCTAATGAACCGTCCCAAGGCAGAAACACCTGGGGTGAAGCAATTCAGGGCTTTGCACCCCAAACAGTTCTCAGGAAAAGAGAGCCCACATGAAGCTGAGGAATGGGCTTAGAGTATAGAAGATGATCTAGCAGCAGCACAAGTGCCAGAGATAGCTTAGGTGTAAGTATGTGGCAGCGCCCCGGCCGTCTAACAGACGCCAATATGCGGAACAAAACTTTTACGACTGGCGCTATCGCGTATTATAACCCGGATCTGCCATTAAAGCTAAACTAACATATTGTAAAGAGGGTAGAATTGTTATACCGAATGATCCGAGTCCTTCGGTCTTTAACCATCATCCTACACTTTGTTGCGGCGGCTTCGATCTTCTGAAACTCCAGTCTCGTCGTCCAGATGGCATCACGTCGACGGATCTTTAAACGGGCTCCCGCCTCTGAACTGAGGCAACTCGGTCGTCAAGTTTGCCAAAGAGACGACCAAGATGTTATAGAGAATGAGTAAAACACTTTGTCTCGTTACGTCTAAGGCTATGGACGAACGGTTAAAAGAAGTTGCCATTTGGAATCGGGTAAATGGAAATTGAACTATATGAAATTTCCATACACTAAACTATCATAATCTTTTTGCAAAAATGAATGAATGAAATCCCATAAGAGGGGCCGGCCATATAAAGGAGAGGAGGGAGGTGAGTGTAGGAGCAAGAGAGGGGTGACCATTAGCTTTGAACTTATCATCACAATTAAAGAAAGAATGACTCACTAGAAATCTTTAAATGCAAACCAATCACAATTAACCTAGTCACCTTGTCATTAAAAGCACCATTAATGAACAAATTGTTAGTTGTATGTATGCCCTCGAGGCCAGTATTGTACAGATTATGTATATTATATTGGATGCTTGGACATATATAGAGAGGACTTTCTTGCTCGATATGATAGTATGCTATCTGGTTGCTCTTTACTTTAACATGTATACTTGTCTCTTTATACTGTCTTATAGTTACATATTGGTAAAGCCCTTAGGATGTGTACTTGACTACCTGGACTATGATGCGGATCATACTAGTGGGGACATGGTAGTCCATAAGTACATCCTTCAAGGTCCCTAGTCATGGGTGTACCGAGACAGGGCATCGATATACCAGAGTAGACTAGCGTATACGCTTCTCGTCCCATGAGATGGGCGATGGATGATCCCATATCCATTGGTGTTTGACATCAGAGATGGTATACGTGTGCTCAGTGGAGACTTGGTACACTGGACGGACTCGCTGAGAACTCCCAGATGGTATTATACCTCACGTCAGATGGCAGTTCTCTGGTAACACTTGTGCAGGTTAGTCTGTAGACCCGAGATCGTCATAGAGTCTTGTGTGATTCCCACTGTGCTTTGATTTCCACCTTATCACGTCTATGAGGGCGTGCAAAATGGTGGTTTTTGGGTACAGTCCCGAGTCACATGGAGGCAATTAGCGATAGGAGGGGTTTCGTCTCTCCCGGTATTGGGGGTTGATGTTGCACTGTGCTCGATTGGCCGTAACGGGGAAGTCCCTGGCCAGGGCTGATTAGAGATTTACTGGTAAGTGTTACCAGTAGTTTCTCGACCCGTTATGAGCCTCACATCGGCACGACTTATCAGTTATTGGGGTCTGATGTTTACCACCCCTAGACTTGATATGCGACATATCAGACGAGGAGACCGGACTGTACGGGAAGTGTTGCCGGCAGGCTTTCACAGGAGTTGGAGCGAGCTTGCTTGCTGATCTTCTGATCGCTCAATACCCGGGTAGACATTACGTCCAGCTAGTACCGCTGACGGCTTGTGGGTGCGTGATGTGATCATCACCTACTGCCGGCGTATTGACGAGTCTTTAGAGTCCTACACAGAGGTTTTACTGGCTCAGGCGAAACGAAATGGGAGCGCATATGTGATATGTATCGGTCGGTCGTATATGATATGACCGGGTTATCGAATCAAGTGTTGATTCGATAAGTCGATACGATGATAGTTAGCTGGTTATATGAGATATGACCGGATTATTAAGTCAAGTGTTGATTTAATAATTAAGTGTATAATTGTATATTAGATATACTAATTTACATTTACTAACACATGTTCACTTTAGGGTTTTTCTCACTTTCACACATCTTTACTATATATATATGATATATATATTAAAATGTGTTATATATTTTTTATCATGGTTGTTGATACACTAGACATGTGTGTATGAGACATACACCATTCTATGAATTATATTGGGTTATGTTTATTTAAGATAATTACAAAATTAGTAGAGTTTTGGAATAAGCATGAAGCTTGTAGAAGCTTACTTTGCTTTGACAAAGTCTACTAGCTTTGTCTTTACCTTAGATTCCTTTTAACCCAACCATAATCAAATTAGCTATGATTATGGCTCTATAAGGGTTAGTATATGATACTCACTCACCATGGTTACCTTACTTACTTAATCATTATCCTCATTTCTTTTCTTTTGTTCATCATCTTCTTCTTCATTGAGCAAGAGAAAAGCAAGCTAGGGTTTGATCCAAAGTGAGAATCCTTGTGAGAAACACAATTCTAAAGAGAACCCACTTCCTATTTCTCCATCCTCTACTAGACTAACACTTTAGTTTAGGGTGTTTACTTCACTAATTCTCTAGTTAGTGAAGTAGGAGCTTGAGTCGGAATTCCCTCGACGTAGATCATCTTCGGCCTCGGAGACTTCAAGCAAGGTCGCATCCTTCGCGTCGTGAAGCCATGCAAGAGCCCGGGAGAACCTTGATCGCAGCGAAGGGACTTCAATAAGGAGCAAATGAAGTGGAGGACCGATCTACAAAGGTTGTATATCGTATTCCCTTTAGTGTAAAGTTGTTTACATGCCATTAGTTTCGCCTAAACTCTAGTTAACGATCTTGCTTAGGGTTGCGCGGCACATAAAAATTTAATTTTGGCATGGTCGATGCCTTGTAGAGCCTCGTTAGCGTGCCTAGTAACCCTACACAAATGACACATCAAGCCAAGTCACCCTCTCTAGAACCTTCTAGAACACCGACTCACCTCATGACTCACCGAAGAAAAGATAAATCCGTATTTAACCGAATGTTAAATACGACTGATAGAAAACTGGAAATTGGCAACTTCCAAAAGTGATCCTGAAACGAATTTCAGGATAACCCCGTATCAGTATAAACATACCCGCATTTGTATTACGACCGAATACAAATGCAACTGAGACAGATATTATATCTACACAGTATAATACTTAGATCCGGCTTAAACCAAAGCCCACTAGTATTATCTGCCCGAAAAATGACACGTGCGAAAACGCACGTGCATTTTCCGAACCCTGCCATAATACCATACGACAACTACAACGTTTCGCCCGAACTTGGGAAAGTGTCTGTGGGGGACTCTAATGACTCATCAACACACTGACACTGGGTATAACCACTAGCACGTCAGAGGTACAAGCTGTACATAACGTTTTGCCTATGTATTGATTGGAAGGGAAACTGACGAGCGAACTCATCTATAAACCCTACCGAGCCTGACAGTGACAATATCCGTACAGTCCGGAACATTCGTCTATGAGTATCGCATATTAGGCCTAGAGGGCTGGTAAACGTCAGACCCCAAATAGCTGCATAAGTCGTGTCAGAGAGTAGTCCAGAACACCCTGAGATTCTACTGGTATACCTACCAGTATATCTCGATTACCCTGGCCAGGGATTTTTTGTAATGGCTCTCTTAAACACAGCGCGATCTCTCCCCCAATACCGGGAGAGACGAATCCCCGAAGATCCGCTCACTTGCCTCCAATATGGCTCGGGACTGTACCCAAAATATACCTGTTTGCACGACTCCTTTGACCCGTGGTAGGGTATAAATCAAAGCACAGTGGGAACTCGCACGAGACAAATGACGACCTCAGGTCGATGAACAAACCTGTACACATGTCACCAGGGAACAGCTATCTGACGATATGTATAATACCAACTAGCATGTTCCCGGCAAGTCCTGTCCGGTGTACTCATAACCCAATGAGCACCTGTATACATCTTAGGTGATCCAACTGACACCAGTGGCTTGTGAGACCGGCCACCGCCCCTCGTCGGGGTCTCGACTGTATACACTAGTCTACTTTGGAGTATCGATGCCCTGTCTCAAAACTCCTACGATTAGGGACACTTTAAGGATGTGCTTATAGACCCCAGCTCCCACATATATGATCGCCATCATACTGCTAGTAGTCAAGCAAGAATCCTATGGGTTTTATCAACATAGATATGATGATAAAGACAAACCAGATAGCATACTATCATCTTGAGTAAGACTGTTCTATCTGTATAGGTCCTCCTCAATCATTGCAATCACGTATCTGCGATCCAATAATTGACTTAGAGGGCACTATATCCAACAATCTCCCACTTGCACTTAAGGCTAATTATTATGATGCCGTGTACTCACAGCTCGCGTGATACCGAACATCCAACCCCTCTACTAATCAGTTTCACAAAGCTTGTTTGTAAAACTCTTGTGTTCGAGAAATAGTCTCAGTGAGTGGATCCGCCCTGATGTTTCCTTCTATATCTCTCTAAATCTCAAATTCGTGGAAAAAAACCCATCTCCCGAATTGAGTAATACCTGTCTTAGAATATGTCTGAATATCTGACGGGACCTAGTTCATAAATGAACTCCAAATCCAAACTTCTTTAGACTGTATCGATCACTGAACCTAATCAGTATCCAGCACCATGCCTCCCACAGTATCCTTTTGGACCACCTGTCCATAATACTGTCCATCGTCAGAGGGAAAACTATAACTCTGACAATCACTCTGTCATCCATGTCACCTTTGAAGCGTGGAATGATAACCGTCTCCCGAAGGAGGCCGTCGTCATCAAATCCGTAGAACATTCACTTATGTTCTAAAACTGCTTCCTAATGTTTCTCCAGGATTGGATTAATATAAACTTATTGCATCTAGTGCAATAACAACATCTGGTGTGGTACTTGACATCTCACGATTGACTCAATTGCCTAAGCAAGTGATCTGCCAATCATGCACATCCCTCTCCCTTTTAATCTGTAAGACACCTTTAGAGATGGTGACTCCATTACCTGCAGGTACACCACCATGCCAGGAGTCATTTATTCTAAAATACTATTAGAATACTGTCAAAGTACCCACATTGGGAAACTACCCAAATCTAGATCTAAAACCATTAGATCCAGTAACCAGAATGTCATATATTATATCCATGTCCTTTGTGGAGAAACAACTGTGTGACGACCACAGTACAACCGATCGTAGTATAGGAATTTTTCTTCCTACTCTGTGTATGTCATCCAAATTCCAGGACATTACACCCTACTACCTTCTCAACAGATCCATCCCCTATTCTGACGAAGTCAAACCTATGAGCGTCACATCAAAAATAGATGATCTATCTCCGCTATTTTTGCTCAAGTCTATAAATAGACACTAGCTTTTTGCCCACTTTGCTTCCGCTGCTCCCACTGACTACGATAACCCTCTGGCAGGATAATATATACGTGTACTTCTAAAACTAGTTTAGAACGACGCTATACATATCCTCCTGCCAGGTCTCATAGTCTGGAACAATAGTAGTGTCAAGTCTGGGTAAACAAGAACTTCCCTGTCACCGTCCTTAAGGCTACCGGAGTACCTCTCGGGTGTCTGAGGTTACCCACCATATCTGTGGAGTGGCTATTGGAATGTCAAACCTGATTGAATGTACATGTCCTATTAAATTTTCTGTAATAGTTTGCGGTTCTGGAATCACTTCCAGTTCTACTATACTCCCACTACTGTTTTCAGAAAAAATCCATTTTATTAAAACTGTGGCGAGTCAAGAACAATATCACTATTGATCTTCCAGATGGTAAAAAATCAACCCTCGTCAAAGCTAGGGTCAACCCGCAAACTGCTATTATAGAAACGTGCCTTGAGTTTTCCAGTGTCTGGTTTTAAGCATAAGCTGGACAACTCTTTTTACCTTAACATCGTTAAGATATGAAGCATTCTATATCCAATATAGAAACTTTGGCACTTATTTAATGGGAACCAGATTCAAATCATGCAGCTGTCTCCAGTGCATATTAACTTAATGGAGAGAGGCTAATCAACATTACTCAACTTAGGAATCCATCCAATTATGAGTAACCTGAAAGAGAAACAAGTTTCTCAAAACCGTTACTATCAACTGAATATCAATCACAAGAATCTACATCTTCGATTTCTTTGAAGAATCCCGATTCTTGCGATACCTGGTTCTCTACTTTATTCTTATACCCACAACTTCTCAAAACTTAGACATTGTATTTCTACGAAACACTTGTCTAAAAACTAGAGAAGTCATAAGTAAACAGAATATAGTACGAGGACCAACCCCTTTGTCCTGACGGACACTGGACAACATACAATACTTTGTATAAGTCCGCTGAGTTTGAATAACTCAAAACCTTGTGCGTCGTAGGTTGAAAACTGTACCCAGGCGATTTCCTCAAATATCACCAATTACAATGAATTCTGATATAATGAGGATGATCACCTAATTCCCAATAACATACTCTCACTCATTATCTGTAAAACTATACAGATGTGAGAATGAAACCTGGTAAATACATACCCTAGAGTAAGTATCTAATCGGGAAATCAGTTTTCTATTAACAATGCACAGTGAATATGAAACATTAATATGTTTCGTAGGGGTATCCTGGTATTCCTAGTAATGCCTCTTCCATAATCCAAATCATGATTTTAACCGTACATTTCCCTGCCATCTTTCCAATTCCCTTTATTTGTCTTTAGTCGTTACCTTCTGTACACCATCATTAGGCTAAATGGTTTTCTTCCTTCCCTACCGTTCGGCACCAGCCTATGGTTTGGAAGAAGAATATCCAGTAAGCATAATAGGTGTACCCTCCTAATCGTACTCACAACTTGAGAGAAGGTGATGATAAAAGGCAAATGAATAAACCTTATTCCTATTTCTCCTGAACCGGAATCCATCCTCAAAAAAATATCCTTCGAGTTCGTATATAACCATACGATGATTTATCCAATGGAATTGGATGCTCGTAGTGATACAGGTTGTTTTGGAGAAATCAAAGGTGAAGTAGGAGTGGCGATGAAACACGTGGTTTGGTCGTGAATATGAATAGTCGCAATTTATTTTGCCCTCTTTCTAATTCCTTTATCTTGTTTTTTACATATTACCTTCTGCACACCCTACTTAGGCTAATTGGTTTTCTTCATTCCCTACTTTTCGGCACCTGCCTATGGTTTGGAATAAGACTATCCAATAAGCGTAATAGGTGTACTCTCCTAAACCAAGGAGCCCTCGCAACCTGAGAGAAGGTGATAATAAAAGACAACTGAATAAACCAATTCTATTTCTCCTGAACCTGGATCCATCCTCGAACAAGTCCCTTCGAGTTCGTATATAACCATACGATGGATCTATCCAATGGAAGTGGATGTCCGTAGTAATACGGGGTGTTCTGAGAAATACAAAGGGTAAAAGAAGGAGCTGCAATGACTTATGCAACTATAGGCAATCCAAAAGCCAGTATAATAAGAAGGTTCAGTCAACTTGGTCACTTAGTTATAGTCTAGGGTCGGTCAAAGGTCGCTGCCAAAGAGAGAGAGAAAAGAAACACTCTGCGTGCACTCAAAACTAGATCAGAATGGTTATCATTTTATCTAATTAGAAAACCTCCCACTGTAATCTCAAATTCTCCTCCAAACCTGAAAGAAGAATTAGACGGGGTCACTGATTGATGTCAAAAACTTATCTATTAACCGCAATCAAGAACGGCGTCGCATGAAGCTAGCCGGTGAGTACGGGTCGGTCCACAGGGATGTTGTGAATTTCCTAATCGCTCTTACGAGTTAATTCCAAACGGTGTTCGGATTAATTATTAAATCTAAAAACCTAAATTATTCTATACTACGATTATCTAGATCTAATATTGCTAGGGTTAGATTTAGGGATGGTTTGGAAATGCAAGTAAATCTCAACGCTTTCTATACCCAAATGAAGATCTATGAGGAGTTATGGTAATTATCAATAAAAGGGATTAGATCCATTCGGGAAGGTGTTCCTTTCTCTAGGTTCTTGTCCTTCCTTTAGAGATCCTTACCCTAACCTCCATGGAAAACGCGTGCAACCGGGCCTTTATACTACGGTATCACCGCTACCTCGAGGGATAGGGTGCGTAGGGCGCGGTGTGTGCGTGTATGCATGGAGTCCTATTGTAAATATATAATGGGTAAGAAAGAGACGAGAGATCTCATCTCTCAAAAGCCTTACCCAAAGCTAACTCTAAACAATTATCTACAACAATGAATTAAATCTACATAGGGCAAAGAATCGAAATCTAAACTAGAGCAATTAAATAAATCTACTTACAGATGGCTCTCTCCAAACATCAACGCAGGTTGTCAGATCTGAATTCATGAATTGAAAAGAGGCACTGATTTGTCTGTCAAAAACTATCTAGTAACCGCAATCAAGAACGGCGTCGCTTGGTAGCTAGCCGGTGAGTACGGGTCGGTCCACAGGGATGTTGTGAATTTCCTAATCGCGCTAATAAGTTAATTCCGAAGGGGGTTCAGATTGGTTATTAAATCTAAAAACCTAATTAATCGATATCTAAGTCTTGCTATGGTTAGGTCTAGGTTAAGTTTGGAAAGTTTATAAATCTCACCGCTTTCTTTACCCTGTTCACACCATAATATTGTATTTTATATTCCCCATTCTTATGCATTTTACAATGAAAACATGTGCTTTTGACGCATGTCTGCTACATGTTACAGGTTACAGGTTCTTGAACAGGAAACAGTGAAAACGATGTAAAGACGATGAAAATATGGACTTTTGACCAACAAATAGGAGGATCTTAGTCAAGCCTACATCGAAGGACAGTTCATAATTAACAAGGCAACTCAAGGTCCAAAATTACAAAGCGAACGGTTAAAAATCCATTGCAAATTGTTCACTGAAGATCTGGAACCAATGTAGAAGCTCAATTGATAAAAGAACCACAGAATATTAAAGCCCAGAAACCCCAAAACAATACCTGAAAGTTTCAGCATGTGATCCGACTATTGGGCCACGGAACCGCGGTCCAAGCCCACTAATGCCGTGGTTCCGCGGCCGTCTGGTGCCCGTACTCGAAGAAATTTTTACCAAATGTTTTTGCGGCGCTAAATAGTCAACCTAAGGGCTATATTTGTAAATGTAGACATGCGGATCAAAATATAACCTAGGGTTTCTATCTCCTATAAATAGAACCCAAATCATTGTAATTTCTTATGCCTCCTTTTAATAATAAATTTCAGAATTCTTTATGGAGAGCATCGGTGCCTCTCTTCAATTCAGAAATTCAGATCTGACAACCCTGCGTTGATGATTGGAGAAATGCATCTGTAAGTAGATTTGATTCCTTGCCCTAGTTTAGATTTTAATTCTTTGCCCTAGGTAGATTTATTTCCTTGCCGTAGATAAATTGTTTAGAGTTAGTTTTGGGGAAGGATTTTGAGAGATGAGATCTCTCATCCCTTTCTTACCCATAATATATTTTCAATAGGACTCCATGCATACACGCACACACCGCGCCCTACGGCACCCTATCCCTCGAGGTAGCGGTGATACCGTAGTGTAAAAGCCCGGTTGCGCGCGTTTTCCATGGAGGTTAGGGTAAGGATCTCTAAAGGAAGGACAAGAACCTAGAGGAAGGAACGTCTTCCCGAATGGATCTAATCCCCTTTATTGATAATTACCATAACTCCTCATAGATCTTCATTCGGGTATAGAAAGCGTTGAGATTTACTTGCATTTCCAAACCATCCCTAAACCTAACCCTAGCAAGAGTAGATCTAGATAATCGTAGATAGAATAATTTAGGTTTTTAGATTTAATAACCAATCCGAACACCCTTCGGAATTAACTCGTTAGCGCGACTAGGAAATTCACAACATCCCTGTGGACCGACCCGTACTCACCGCTAGCTTCATGCGACGCCGTTCTTGATTGCGGTTAATAGATAGTTTTTGAGATAAAATCAAATGGCGCCGTTGCCGGGGATGGCGTAGAACTTTCCTTTTTGTAATTTCGGGTTAATCAAAATTTAAAAAATCATAAAAATCTGAAAAATCATAAAAAATATAAAATTATTTCATATGTTTTTTTTGGAAGGGATACTTTGTTGTTTGAATTTTTGCAGGATATACAAAATCGGATCTGGAAATTTCTAGAAAGCAAAACAAAAATTAGAAGATCAGAACAGAGGTGGCTTTTATTAAAAGAACCACAGAAGAAATTCGAAGCATTGATCAGCTCCATAGACTGTGGTTTCGCCGCATTTGGCTGCTCCCACCGCGGAAGGGCGGCTCTTTGGTGACGTCAGGAGAATTTGAAGGCGTGATCTGCACGTGTGACCGTGGTTCCACCGCATGAGACCTATATTGCCGCGAAAGGGCGGCGCTCTGGTGGCATCTTCTTCTAAAAATTTTTCTGTAAGATCTTCTGTTTCTCCTCTGTAATTTTTGAAATATCTTTTCTGAAAATTCCTGCAGGATTCCGTGAGCTATAAAATATATCCCTTTCCATATAAAAAATCTTGTGCAGGATTTTTTGCGCCTCGCTTAAATTAGAAATTGATTGCAAGTAATCTTTGCTGTTGCATATCTTTACTCGAAAATCTTTGTGCAACAATTTTTTTTCCAAATATAGATAAAGAGAATAAGGAAAATTTTATAGAAACTTGCAAAATTTTTTTTAGCCGCAAATAAGTCCTTGCACCACCCAACCTTCCTTCTTGTCACCTTTTCTCTTACAACATGGGTACCTCACATAATAAATCACTTGCCGAACTTTGGTATCCCGAACCTAATTTTGCGTCGTACGTCAATTTGTTCGGTCAATTTAAAGACGATCCTTCCTTGCCTAAAATATCTTTGAAAGATCAAATAGAGGCGTTTAGAAGAAACAGTTCGACTTTTCAACCCACTTTGTGTCAACCAAGTCAACCTTTACCACATCCATATGTTGATACCTCTTTTTCAAGTCCTGCTGTAACTCCTAAACCAATGTCCATTGCTGAGCATATTGCTCAATCTCGCAGTCGATCTTTCACCCCTCTCTACACATCTAATTCTAGGGATCAACAAGACTATTCATCTTTTTATCCACATGTTGACCCTACCCCTACCCACCCACCCACTTCCTACCAGTCCTACCCGACCTTTCCACCTTCACTAGACACTGCTTCTACACAGCCTGTTGGGAGTTTTGCATATCCACACGATTTCGAATCTTTTGCCGAAACCCCCTAACCACCCAAGTCTAGTTTGGAAGAGTCGTTGGAGGCGTATATCGCAGCAACAAACAAAATGGTTAGGAATGTGGAAGCGTCCGTGGCCGCTCTTATACAACCTAGTGAACCGGTAGCTAGTTTCCCGCTAGCTTCAAATTTTTCAATGTATGAGGAGGCGGTTGGACAGAGTGAGAATTTGAGAGGATTTCCAAATCAAACATACCCTTACCCACAAGTTCAAAATAAAAACGAGTTGTGTGATTTTGTAGTGTTTGATTTGCCAAATTGTGAGGAACCCCTTTTGAGTGAAACCGCACCTAATCCTTTCGATCTTTACACCTCCCATCTAGAACCTAAATCGATAGATATCCATGCTTTTGATGAGGTAATTGATTTTCACTTGATTGAGGATATAGACGCCGGGAATATTTCGGATGATGAACCTGTCGATTTAATTGAGATTTTATGTTCAAATCATCATCCCAAGTTATTAAATGTTTCTCCCGAATCTCATATGCGTCTTGATTTTGATGATAATGGCATGGATGAGTTGAATCTTGAGGAGAATTATAAGGATAGTATTGAGGAGAGTTTTGAGGATCATATTGAGGTTGAATCATTTCTGTTTGATGTGTCTGATTTTCCAATTCACCCTCTTGAACGTTTAACTAATCACCCTCCCTCCTTTCCATCGTTCCGACCACGCTTGAAGACCGTGACCTTGAAATTTTTTCCTTTGAATCTGACACAGTCCTCACAGACGATAACACTTACGAGTGTTTCACTTTTTCGGACGATGTTGATGACTCACCGCCCGAGTTTGAGTCCTTTACATTTTCAGATGAGTTAGTTGAACCATCAGACTCGGTTGCTTACAGTAGTTTCGAACCATTAATGGAATCTTTCAAGTTCGAGACAGTTTACTACGGTGAGAATGATACTATCCCTAATTCACTTCCTTTCGTCCTTCCTATTATTCCGACCGTACAAGTGACCGTTACGCTTTCATCTCCTATACCAAGTTCGGCGTACCCATGTTTTCTTGCGAATCTTGAGGGATTTGACCTCATTTCCCAACGGGTTGATAGGTTAGCGCAATCGCTTATAACATATCGGTCATCACATATTGCGCTAATTTATTCATTCGATTTACACCCTCAAGATCGCGCGACCCATCTTTCTCCTTTCCGCCCCTTTTCTCCCCCATTGAGACCATATTCTACCATTCTTCTTTCCACACGGTCTCGCGTGTTTCTCATTTCTTTCCTCCACACCCAATTCTTGCACCAACTATACCATTACCACGATAAGATTTTTGAATGGTTGGTGCTAACCTTTGGCTTGTGTAAGGCCAAGCTTAAGTTTGGGGGGAACCTTTGTATATATTTATATATATTTTTGTTTTCTTTTTCTATAAAAAAATAATTTTTTTTTCAAAACATTAAAAAAATATAAAAAAAATTATAAATAAATAAACAAGGGAGTGTCGACATTTTGATCCTCTTGGTTTAGTATGACAGTGAGGACATTGTCAAGTTCAAGTTTGGGGGTATGCTCGGTACGTCTTCTTCCTTCGCATTCATTTGTACATATTTTTGCATTTGCATACTTATTTGAAAACCCATAAAAAATTGAAAAATTTCAAAAACTATAAAAATTAATGTATTCAATTTTGGCTAATTGATTTGAGTTTGACAGATAGGTTAACTGGCTAGAAACAACTAGATCTTAGACTTAGTGTATTAAAAACCCTAAAAATAACCTTCCTTAAAGTTTAACGGTAGAAAGTATATGCCTTGTAATTTATTTAGAAATAAGCAAATTTTGGGTTCACTTCTTGGGCTAAGTCAAAATGAGGGAAGAGTATTGATGTTCTTATTAGAGTATAGGTTTGAAAAATAGTTCCTAGCTTAAGTCTAGATTCTGAAAACGTATACCCTACAATTGCACAATCACGCACCTTGAAACTTGGAATAGTACAAGAGACCTTGAAATGCTCTTGTCTAAAGTCCTTAGTACGATGAAAATAAAAGAAAAAATGTGAATGAAGAATAAAAAAATGGACACTGGTTTTTGTGATTACTTAAGGCTGCAAAAATAGAAAAATATTTAGCGATGGTGCTTCATCACCTAGTGCCTTAGACCAACTGGTTTGGGAGTCACTGCTAAAGCCTTGGGTGTTGCAAGACTAGGAATTACGCTTTAATGTGCAAACACATCTTGTAATCGGTTGTTAGTACCTCAAGAAATATTAACGATCGCATGAAGGATGTGTAAGCGAAATTCAATTAAAAATTTACTAATTAATAAGTGCTTTGAACAATGGACGAGAGTACGATTGCTTGATTTGAATTTCTAAGTGTAGGGGTGATATTTACACACACGTGGAGATATGTGATTAGAGTATAGATGAGAGAAGGGAATGAAGGATAGAACTTGTATCTTTAATAGAGTTGATAGCAATTCCTAAGTGGAGATGGAACCCTAGAAGGAAAACTTAAGAGATGCCGAAAGCTAAGTAAGTCTACAGGATATATATAATCTTAAGTTAGATGATAAGGAAGTATGAAGAATAAGGGTGGATAATTTACAAGTGGAAGATAATAGAATTCCTTGTTGGAAAACTTAATTGGAGAATAAAGGTTAATGGGCCGAATTGATAGGATTTTGTGGGTAGCATCCGCTGAAAACCCTCAGGAGACAACACTCCTCCTACTAGGGACACCTAGAGGTTTAACGGCTTGTTGCACGAGCTCAGTGCAATCGCGTTTCTCTGCGAAAGTGCGGTTAGGATTTTAGTGAATAAAAAAATAAGTTTGCTTGAGGACGAGCAAAAGATAAGTTTGGGGGTATTTGTTCACACCATAATATTGTATTTTATATTCCCCATTCTTATGCATTTTACAATGAAAACAGGTGCTTTTGACGCATGTCTGCTACATGTTACAGGTTACAGGTTCTTGAACAGGAAACAGTGAAAACGATGTAAAGACGATAAAAATATGGACTTTTGACCAACAAATAGGAGGATCTTAGTCAAGCCTACATCGAAGGACAGTTCACAATTAACAAGGCAACTCAAGGTCTAAAATTACAAAGCGAACGGTTAAAAATCCATTGCAAATTGTTCACTGAAGATCTGGAACCAATGTAGAATCTCAATTGATAAAAGAACCACATAATATTAAAGCCCAGAAAGCCCAAAACAATACCTGAAAGTTTCAGCATGTGATCCGACTATTGGGCCGCGGAACCGCGGCCCAAGCCCACTAATGCCGCGGTTCCGTGGCCGTCTGGTGCCCGTACTCGAAGAAATTTTTACCAAATGTTTTTGCGGCGCTAAATAGTCAACCTAAGGGCTATATTTGTAAATGTAGACATGCGGATCAAAATATAACCTAGGATTTCTATCTCCTATAAATAGAACCCAAATCATTGTAATTTCTTATGCCTCCTTTTAATAATAAATTTCAGAATTCTTTATGGAGAGCATCGGTGCCTCTCTTCAATTCAGAAATTCAGATCTGACAACCCTGCGTTGATGATTGGAGAAATGCATCTGTAAGTAGATTTAATTCCTTGCTCTAGTTTAGATTTTAATTCTTTGCCCTAGGTAGATTTATTTCCTTGCCGTAGATAAATTGTTTAGAGTTAGCTTTGGGGAAGGATTTTGAGAGATGAGATCTCTCATCCCTTTCTTACCCATAATATATTTTCAATAGGACTCCAAGCATACACGCGCACACCGCGCCCTACGGCACCCTATCCCTCGAGGTAGCGGTGATACCGTAGTGTAAAAGCCCGGTTGCGCGCGTTTTCCATGGAGGTTAGGGTAAGGATCTCTAAAGGAAGGACAAGAACTTAGAGGAAGGAACACCTTCCCGAATGGATCTAATCCCCTTTATTGATAATTACCATAACTCCTCATAGATCTTCATTTGGGTATAGAAAGCATTGAGATTTACTTGCATTTCCAAACCATCCCTATACCTAACCCTAGCAAGAGTAGATCTAGATAATCGTAGATAGAATAATTTAGATTTTTAGATTTAATAACCAATCCGAACATCCTTCGGAATTAACTTGTTAGCGCGACTAGGAAATTCACAACATCCCTGTGGACCGACCCGTACTCACCGGCTAGCTTCATGCGACGCCGTTCTTGATTGCGGTTAATAGATAGTTTTTGAGATAAAATCATACCCATATGAAGATCTAATTAGGTGTTATGGTAATTATTAATAAAAGGGATTAGAATCATCGGGAAGATGTTTTCTTCCTCTAGTTTCTTGTCCTTCCTTTATCAATCCTTACCCTAACCTCCATGGAAAACATCACAACCGGGCCTTTATACTACGGTATCACCACTACCTCGAGGGATAGGGTGCCGTAGGGAGCGGTATGTGCATGTATGCATAGAGTCCTATGAAAATATATGATGGGCAAGAAAGGGGATGAGAGATCTTCGTCTCTCAAACCTTCCCCAGATCTAACCCTAACAAGCGAGGAGACTACTCACTCATTAGGGAATTTAAAAACATTTATTTAGGGCAGAGAATGAAAATTACCTAGGGCAAGAATTGAAATCTAAACTAGGGCAATTAAATAAATCTACTTACTTTACAAATGGCTCTCTCCAAACATTTACACAGGGTTGTCAGATCTGAATATATGATATGAAAAGAGGTATCGATGCTCTCCAAAAGAATTCTAAATTTTATTCATAAAAAGAGGCATAGGGAGGCATCAGAAATTACAATGATTAGTGTTCCTATTTATAGAGAATAGGAAACCCTAGGTTACATTTTGATCCGCATATCTACAATTACAAATATACCCCTAGGAAATCTTTTCAGAGCCGCCAACACAATTTGGTAAAATTTCATCAAGTACGGGCATAGGACGGCCGCGGAACCGCGGCAATAGCAGGCTTGGGCCGCGGTTCCGCGGCCCTTTAGAAAGATTAGCTGTTGAAAATTTTGGGTTATGTTCTGGATCTTTTTGGGCTTCTGGTTCTTTGGTTCTTTTGTCAATTGGGTTTCTATATTGGTTCCAGATCTTCAGTGAACAATTTGCAATTGACTTTTAACCGTTCGCTTTGTATTCTTAGACCTTGCATTGCCTTGTACTTTGTGAATTGTCTTTCGATGTAGGCTTGATCAAGAGTCTTCTGTTTGTTGGTCAAAAGTCCCTTTTTCTGTCGTCTTTTGTCTTTTTCACTGTTTTCGTTCCAAGAACCTGTAACCTGTAACATGTAGCAGACATGGGTCAAAAGCACCTATTTTCATTGTAAAATGCATAAGAATGGGGAATATAAAATGCAATATTATGGTGTGAACAGGCACCGATGCTCTCCATAAAGAATTCTGAATTTATTATTAAAAGGAGACATGAAAAGAATACAAGCTTTAGAGTTCCTATTTATAGAGAATAGGAAACCCTAGGTTACAAATTGATCCGCATGTCTAAATTTACAAATTTGCCCTTAGGTTAAGTATTCAGCGCAGCCAAATATTTTGGTAAAAAATTATCGAAGCCCGGGCTTCATGTAGCCGCGGAACCGCGGCATTGGCAGGCCTGGGCCGCGGTTTCGCGGCCCATTGGTCTGATCACCTGCTAAAAATTCCTGGTATTATTTTGGGCTTCCTGGGCTTTTATATTCTTTGGATCTTTTCTCAATTTGGCTTCTTTATTTCTTCCAGATCTCCAGTGAACAATTTGCAATGGACTTATAACCGTTCGCTTTGTCATCTTGGACCTTGCATTGCCTTGTACTTTGTAAATTTTATCTTTGATGTAGGCTTGATCAAGAGTCTTCTGTTTGTCGGTCAAAGTCCACTTTTGCATCGTCTTTTCATTGTTTTCACTGTTTTCTGTCCAAGAACCTGTAACCTGTAATATGTAGCAGACATGCGTCAAAAGCACCTGTTTATTTATAAAACAAATAAGAATGGGGAATATAATAATGCAATATTATGGTATGAACAGTCACCCGAAGAGTAAACCAACTCATTAGTAAGAATCGGGATCCAACTATCATCGTATGATAACTTGATGGAAGCCACTCAAGTTAACACACTCCAGAAGGTTTGCGCAAGTCTGGCAAGTTTCATGTATGTTTGAAACTCTCGATATAATTTTTATCCCATACTCTTATGACCTTGACGTAGGTCAAAAAATCATAAGCCATATATCAAGTTCTGCCCGTCGTTGTCCTGATTAATTTAGGTCATCGTACATGCCCTTGACGTAGGCCAACAAGGCTGTACGTCTGTCCTAAATTAATGCATCTATCTATGCAACAAATGAATACCCAGCAGCTACCAAACACTACGCCTTGACGTAGACCAACAAACATAGCTTGAATACTACTGACCATCCATAAGAAATGACGGAGGTTTACGGCTGGTTTTTGGTGAAAAACCTTTAACGTAATGAACTTGATCTCGTTGAAGGAACCTGATAGCTTTTTATAAAAATATAGTAGCGAAAACTTTTTGCTAAAGTAGTCACTCCCAGTGAAGGGATCTTGTCTCTTTCCTCGTGGAATGAGGTGCAGCATATTCTAACTGAATACCGTGATGCAAAGCAACTTGTGATCGACTATATTTAAGTTATTACCCTGACGCAAACTTCTGCCGAAGGGGTCACTCCCGGTGAAGGGATCTCGGCCCTTGCCTCGTCGAATGAGGTGCAGGATATTCTAACTGAATACCGCTATGCAAAACAAAAGGAAAACGTCTTTGTAATAACTCATTTTTAAATTTGTTCCAACAACATCAAATATAGGTTTGTTTTATCCTTGCATTGATAAGAATCAATGCAATCCCATCAATCACACCAGAAAAGAACGAAAATAAAATGTACGTATATGCCATCCGCATTCGTCACTGGGTCCCGTCATCACCCGTTAGGTTACTTAACTAACGACAGAGCGGGGGCTGGACTAGCGTGGGTGTAAAACATATACAACATCTAATAGTATATAGACTAATATACAATAATCGCTCCAGGTATGATAAATGCAACATTACAGAAAAGTAATAAGCATCACAGAACAATACAGATAATCTGGCATCCCCGGGTTTCACAGAGCCGCTGCTGAAACCCGACGTTCCCCTGGTCGTGTGGATAGCCTGTGTAATGAAACTTAGACCCCTACGGGTGCGGCAAGTTACCCGCCAAAACCTGAAGCGAGGTGGTCCTCACAACATAGTGAATGGAACACTCGACACTTCACGGAATCCGGTAAATTGAGCACCCCTCCTTGGGTCAACCTGTACCCCCTACGAGTGCGGCGAATAGTCTGCCAATTTTAGAGTGAGGTCCCATTTGCCTCTCAAAGCCATGAGATACAAACCCGTTGCCCTCCAGAACCCGGCTATCCGTGCACTCCTTCGCGGGATAAACCTAGTACAGAAATAAAAATATGTACAACGGGTATATCGACCTCAACCCGGTGGTGCCCCAAAAGAATATTATACAACAGGCAGTGACGGCAGTCCACAAGTCGGACGCCCGCCCCGCAAAATCAAATGTATAAATAAATCCAAACTGCACTATCATTGCACCCTGCTATCCACCACGACAAATCCGCAATATCACAGCACAACACAGAACATCAACGCGAATGTCACGTTTGCAAACCCGTTTAAAAGAACTATAGCAATCAGACGTGGTTTACCGATCAAATGACATTCCCGGTCGGAGATATAAAGTAAGTACTGAAAACTAACACGTTTAAAATTTCGATCGACAAAATTTCCCGAAGTGGGCCCCATAAGCATCTGCTGTACAATAACCAAAACTGGGCCTAAAAGATATATACCAAAAACCACATTTTCCTATATAGAAGCCACTGTACAATTTTGGTTCACTGTTCCTACTAAACCGCCTTTGACCGCGGATCCGCGGTGGTTAAGTGGGATCACATGACCAAATTTGTACGGTATGCTTAGAAAAGCCTGCTTGTGTTTCTGTGACATGTAAAATGAATTTTAGAACAGATTTAAAATCGACAGAAACTTTATGTACAGAAAAATGTAGTTTCGGAAATTCCGTTCGATCAATCTTTTAAACGCGTTAGCACAAGTTAGTATAGCTTAATGGTGAGTCTCTGATACCACTGTAAGTATGCGGCAGCGCCCCGGCCGTCTAACAGACGCCAATATGCGGAACAAAACTTTTACGACTGGCGCTATCGCGTACTATAACCCGGATCTGCTATTAAAGCTAAACTAACATATTGTAAAGAGGGTAGAATTGTTATACCGAACGATCCGAGTCCTTCGGTCTTTAACCATCATCCCACGCTTTATTGCGGCAGCTTCGATCTTCTGAAACTCCAGTCTCGTCGTCCAGGTGGCACCACGTCGACGGATCTTTAAACGGGCTCCCGCCTCTGAACCGAGGCAACTCGGTCGTCAAGTTTGCCAAAGAGACGACCAAGATGTTGTAGAGAATGAGTAGAACACTTTGTCTCGTTACGTCCAAGGCTATGGATGAACGGTTAAAAGAAGTTGCCATTTAGAATCGGATAAATGGAAATTGAACTATATGAAATTTCCATACACTAAACTATCATAATCTTTTTGCAAAAATGAATGAATGAAATCCCACAAGAGGGGCCGGCCATATAAAGGAGAGGAGGGAGGTGAGTGTAGGAGCAAGAGAGGGGTGACCATTAGCTTTGAACTTATCATCACAATTAAAGAAAGAATGACTCACTAGAAATCATTAAATGCAAACCAATCACAATTAACCTAGTCACCTTGTCATTAAAAGCACCATTAATGAACAAATGACACATCAAGCCAAGTCACCCTCTCTAGAACCTTATAGAACACTGACTCACCTCATGACTCACCCAAGAAAAGATAAATCCGTATTTAACCGAATGTTAAATACGACTGATAGAAAACTGGAAATTGGCAACTTCCAAAAGTGATCCTGAAACGAATTTCAGGATAACCCCGTATCAGTATAAACATACCCGCATTTGTATTACGACCGAATACAAATGCAACTGAGACAAAGATATTATATCTACACAGTATAGTACTTGGATCCGGCTTAAATCAAAGCCCACCAGTATTATCTGCCCGACGTGCGAAAACGCACGTGCATTTTCCGAACCCTGCCATAATACCATACGGCAACTACAACGTTTCGCCCGAACTTGGGAAAGTGTCTGTGGGGTATTCTAATAACTCATCAACACACTGGCACTGGGTATAACCACTAGCACGTCAGAGGTACAAGCTGTACGTAACGTTTTGCCTATGTATTGATTGGAAGGGAAACTGACGAGCGAACTCATCTATAAACCCTACTGAGCCTGACAGTGACAATATCCGTACAGTCCGGAACATTCGTCTATGAGTATCGCATATTAGGCCTAGGGGGCTGGTAAACGTCAGACCCCAAATAGCTGCATAAGTCGTGTCAGAGAGTAGCCCAGAACACCGTGAGATTCTACTGGTATACCTACCAGTATATCTCGATTACCCTGGCCAGGGATTTTGTGTAATGGCTCTCCTAAACACAGCGCAATCTCTCCCCCAATACCTGGAGAGACGAATCCCCGAAGATCCGCTCACTTGCCTCCAATGTGGCTCGGGACTGTACCCAAAATATACCTGTTTGCACGACTCCTTTGACCCGTGGTAGGGTATAAATCAAAGCACAGTGGGAACTCACACGGGACAAATGACGACCTCAGGTCGATGAACTAACCTGTACACATGTCACCAGGGAACTGCTATCTGACGATATGTATAATACCAACTAGCATGTTCCCGGTGAGTCCTGTCCGGTGTACTCATAACCCAATGAGCACCTGTATACATCTTAGGTGATCCAACTGACACCAGTGGCTTGTGAGACCGGCCACCGCCCCTCGTCGGGGTCTCGACTGTATACACTAGTCTACTCTGGAGTATCGATGCCCTGTCTCGAAACTCCTACGATTGGGGACATTTTATGGATGTGCTTATAGACCCCAGCTCCCACATATATGATCGCCATCATACTGCTGGTAGTCAAGTAAGAATCCTATGGGTTTTATCAACATAGATATGATGATAAAGACAAACCAGATATCATACTATCATCTTGAGTAAGACTGTTCTATCGGTATAGGTCCTCCTCAATCATTGCAATCACGTATCTGCGATCCAATAATTGACTTAGAGGGCACTATATCCAACAATAGGTTCTCACAGACAATACACGGAACTAGTGGAAGGCGGAAGAAAGCCGTCTTGAACAACCCATCGAATGGAAGACTTTCCGCGACATGTTCGACGCTAAGTATTTCCCTGAGACTGCCAAGTTCGACATGGAACAGCAGTTCATACATCTGCAACAAGGTTCAATATGGACCAAGTCAGTAGATGAGTATGATGCTGAATTCACCATGCTCAGTCGGTAAGATATGTCTTAATAAATTCGATTTTCAAAATATCACATACTACACAGCTAATACAAGACCGTAACAGGTTTGCGGCCTATCTCATACCGACTACTGAGATCAGAGCAAGAAGATTTCAGCAAGGGTTGGACCAGGAAATCCAAATTGCTTTAGCTACAGAGGATTTCCCAACCCATGATTTGGCTTTGAAAGCTGCCCGAAGATACGAGGCAGTGGTGAAGAAGAAGGACAGACGTCAATCTGCCGGAGTGAAGCGCCCTGCCAATCAGATGGCAGGAGAAGCCTTTTCAAGGCCAACGGTTGAACCTCGAAGACCGGAAGAAATTAGTAACCAACCAAGTCCAGACTTTTTCTACTACCGCCATAGAAAGGGACACTTGTAGAAGGAATGCAGGCGCACAAAAGGATTGTGTCTAATTTGTGGCGCATCCAAACACGGAATTGGAAACTGTCCTTATAATAGCAACCCAGCTCACACACCCACCAACTATCCGCAACGGCCAGCTATCCAGGCTCCTGCACCTCGTCCGGCACTCCCTGCCCCACCACCTACACAGCCAAATCGCCAATTCCAACAGGCACTGAGGAACATGCCTCGAGGACAGAGGAATGTGCCTCCATCTAGGAGGAACGTGCCACGGCGACAGGCTTACACATTAGCAGCCGTAGAATCCGAGACAGTTGACCAAGGTAACACTAGTAAGTCTCTTTCACATTTTTAAAACCCTTGTATCACTTTGTTATTTTTCATACACTATCAGTACTTCAGTCACCAAACTTTCCTTGAATCTATTATACTTTCCTTTTACAAATTTCGAGGACGCAATTTTTATAAGGAGGGTAGAATGTAACAACCCCAAACTTTATGTACAATTTTTTTTCAAAATTACAGAAAGGGGTATTTTTTCCTGAGCACAAGATATAAGTTTGTTTTGCTTTTTAATAGAAAGCAAGAGCTTGTAGCTCATTGGTAAGACTTTGCACTGCTGAACCAAGCCACCAGAGTTCAAATCCCATACACCACATTATTTTTAATATTCTTTTATTTTGAATTTTTAGAATACCAAGGGTTTGCACGTGCATAACTCGTAAAAACTCCACTACACATGTTAAACAAACTGACCCATGGGCAACACCAACCGACGACGCACCCAGGGGACCCCCGAATCGGCCTAACTCGGCCGACTCGGGACGGCTGCAGCGGTGACTCGGCCGGCGGCGCCGGCCGAGTTGGCTCCAATGTTTAATCATCAACATGAAAAGTCTGCCTCTTCACCTCCCCATCACTCCTGCACACTTTATTTCTTTGGATCGGTTCCAGAGCCTCTTTAAAATCCTATTTACTCCATTTTAATACATTTTAATACATTTTAATACAATTTAACACATTTTTTTCAATCCAACCTTTCACCTACCCCAAATCCTAGCCTTACCCTATAAATACAACCCCTAAACACACCCTCCCTCATGCCAAAATTCTGATCAAAACTCTCAAGAAATTCCTAGAAGCTTAATGTACTTTTGAAGTAGCGAAGGGCGAAGCTCCGATGATTTTTCCGACGATAACCTTAAGAGTTCCCGGTGACGAAATGACGCACCGACGTCTTGTCCCGTTTCCTCTTCCTCATCCCTAACTTCTAAACCCGTAAGTCCCTTCTCCCTCTTCACTTTCCTATTCTAAAAATACGTATTTCCAAAATCCAACGGAATCGGAGTTAATCCGATTTCCGATTTGGTTCTTCCTAAAACCTCACTTTTTCTTAAATACAATCATGCTATACCATTACATGTTGACTATTATATATTAACAAACATGTTAAACAAGTTTCATGACAATATATTTCATTTTGTAATTTTTACTCTTTTTCGGTAAAATACTATGTAGTTTAAATTCGACATTTAAACCATCACAATCTTGCTATACCTTTAATTAGATCACGAGGTAATGACCTACCTCCTCACAACACTCATATGCAACATAGCACAATACCTTTCGGGAACATAGAATACGGGAAAACGAAACCTTTCAAATAAATACCATTTACTATTAAAACCGTTTTCTACAAGATTACGTATTTTTATAATCTTTGCAAAGCGCCGCTACAACCCATTTTGGGGAAAATGACTGGGATGGTGCGGATTATCGCACATCCCTGGGCTTAGTAGTGCGAGATGCAGACCTCCGCAAGGAGCATTCGGTCTTGAAAGATTTAAAATACAAATATCTTAAAAAAAAGAGATTTCTAGAAATATAATATATATTAAAATTATTTTTATATAAATATGTATATATGTATCATTAAAATATTTATTTTGTGATAATATGAATATTCTAACTTTTTCCTAAAAACACAAGAATCACTTTACATTAAAATACCATGAATTCCATACAAGTTCAATATTACAAATAAATACCATGTATTATGAAAAATAAGTTATTTTCACTAGAAATGTCACAAATATAAAATCTATATTTATTACAACTCTAAAGACGGTAAATAAACACTTGGGGTGTATTTTAAAAATTATACAAAGTACTTTTACATAAAACCCCTTCAAGTTCTATAAATAACCCTAAGGACCCTAGTAAATATAGGTTTAAGCCGGACCAATCTCTTGAGCCTCAGGGAGCCGGAGAAGTGGGTGCTTGCCTATTTAAGATATGCAACTTAACAACGGTGTTATCAACACAGTAATCATTTTTGAAAAAGACACAAATCCTGCCGCTCATGTGCAGCGGTTGTAGGGTTAGTATAGCACCTTGTGAAGGTTTTGGCAAGTATCAATCATGCTACTTTAAAATTTTTGGGGTGCTAAACAAACCCTAACCAAGATCTTAACTAGAGACTTAGGGTTAAACATGCATGTAACAACTTTACTTCTACGAGTTGGGGATTACAACCTTTGTAGTCCATTCCTTCGCTTCATAAGCTCTGAGTTGAGGTCCCTTCACTGCGATCATCAAGTACCCGGACTCTAGAGAGGCTCCTGAAGAGAAAGATGCAAGCTTGCTTCCAATCTTCAACTACTAAGATGATCTACCTTGAAGGATCTCAAACCCAAGCTCTTGCTTCACTAATCAAGTATTAGCAAAGCAAACACCCTAATCTAAGTGGCTAGAATAGATGAGGATGATGAAGTAGAAATTTTGCTCTCTTTTGTTTTCAATTTCTCACTTTATTTCATCACATCACAAAAAACTAGAAAGCTTTTTTCAAGAGGAAGAAAAAGAATTTCATTTGTGATGAATAATGAATTATTGTGTGTGGTTAGAATTGCAACCATGGGTTATGAATTATAAAGTTAACCCTTGTAGAGAATAAACTAGAGGCTAACGTTTGGGTTGGGTTAAGAAATATCTTCACAAAATATCTTAGCTAAAAACAAAATAAAGCTTCATGAAACTTCATGAAAAAGCTAACCCAAATCCAAACCCTAACTTGTTTAAACACCACAAAGCATGTTACATTTGTAACCCTAACTTATTACAATATTATATATCACATATACAATATATTTTGTAACAAAAGAAAATAATACAATTAACATATGTCGCATATATATCAATGTATTATCCATGTGAGAAAAAGAATCTTTAAGTGGGCTTATATTAGTTAATGTAATGTAATATATCACATATATAATTATACATTAAATTATCGAATCAACTCTTGATCCGACAATCCGGCTATATTGCATATAACCGACTAATATAATATGTACCAATTCATCGAATCAACACTTGATCCGATGACCCGGCTATATCACATATACCCGGCCGATATCTCATATCGCGAGAATATAATACGGTATCTCATATCGTATTATTCTCGGTCCCGCACATATCACATATGTGCTCCTACTCCATTTTTCCTGAGCCAGGAAACCTCTGTGTAGGACTCTAAAGAATCGTCAATACGCCGGCAGTAGGTGATGATCATATCAAAACACCCACAAGCTGCAAGCGGTCAGCTAAATGTAACAGCCACCCATGCATTAAGCAATCAAAAGATCAACAAGCAAGCCTGTACATTCTCCTGCGAATCCAATCAGTAACACTTCCGTACAGCCCTGTCTCGTCGTCTGATATGTCGCATATCTCGCCTAGTTGTAGTGAGATGGTATCAATCGATCCTGGGGAGAATCACTGGAAAGGTTCCAGGGTGATAAGGATGACTGAATGTCAGTCGCAGGCATTGTCTTTACCCTCAGTGGAGGGATGGTATGTTGGAAGAGTTCCAAGCTAGATACCGTGACATACTAGATGATTAAAGGCAAGATACGTCGTTACCAAGGATGCTACAAAAGAGGCAGTCTGGATATATAAGTTCATGAGATGAACTTCGTTCCAACCATTGTGTGACAATGGAGTTATGGCTTTGGCCTAGGAACCCCCGTCCCATAAGAAATCCAGATATAATTCTTAGGCAGTATCACCTGATTATGGAGATGGTTGATCTTCAGGGAGATCGAGGTTAGGAGAGTAGACATAGAGGACACCAGCGCGAATCCACTCACAAAGGCCTATTTCCCAGTAGAGACTTTATGGGATGGTTGAGTATGAGATATTTCAACCACAGCTGATTGTTGGGTATGCGATACCACAACAGATGGCCCTAGTGCAAGTGGGAGATTGTTAGTTATATGTATGCCCTAGAGGCCATTACTGTACATACGATGTATATTGTAGTGGATGCTTGGACATATATAGGGAGGACTTTCTTGCTCGACATGATAGTACACTATCTGGTTGCTCTTTATCTTAACATGTACTCTGATTGTCTCTATATTACATGTTGATAAATCCCTTAGGATGAGTACTTAACTACCAGGACTATGATGCGGATCATACTAGTGAGGATAGTGTAGTCGCCAAGTACATCCTTCAAATGTTCCTAGTAGTAGGTATATCGAGACAGGGCATCGATATACCAGAGTAGACTAGCGTATGCGCTTCTTGACCCATATGATGGGCGATGGATGATCCCATATCCATTGGTGTTTGACATCAGAGAAGGTATATGGGTGCTCAGTAGAGACTGGTACACTGGACGGACTCGCCGAGAACTCCCAGATGTTATTATACCTCACGTCAGATGGCAGTTCTCTAGTGACACTGGTTACAGAGTAGTCTGTAGACCTGAGATCGTCATAGAGTCGTGTGTGATTCCCACTGTGCTTTGATTTCCATCATACCACGTCCAAGAGGGCGTGCAAAAAGGTGGATTTTGGGTACAGTCCCGAATCATATGGAGGCAATGAGCGATAGGAGGGGATTCGTCTCTCCCGGTATAGGGAGTTGATGTTGCGCTGTGTTCGATTTGCTATAACTGGAAATCCCTGGCCAGGGTTGCTGAGAATTACTGGTAAGTGTTATCAGTAATTTCTCGAACTGTTATAGACCTCATATCGACACGACTTATCAAGCTACTGGGGTCTGACGTTTACCATCTCTAGGCGAGATATGCGACATATCAGACGGAGAGACCGGACTGTACGAAAGTGTTACTGATTAGATTAACAGGAGAATGTACAGGCTTGCTTGTTGATCTTCTGATCGCTCAATACCTGGGTGGCTATTATGTTTAGTTGGCCGCTTGCAGCTTATGGGAGTTTGATATGATCATCACCTACAGCCGGCGTATTGACGATTCTTTAGAGTCCTACACAGAGATTTCCTGGCTCAAGCAAAACGGAGTAGGAGCACATATATGATATGTGCGGGACCGAAAACAATACGTGTATGAGATACCGTATTAGATTCTCACAATATGAGATATCGTCCGGGTGTATGTGATATAACCGGGTCATCGGATCAAGTGTTGGTTCGATGAACTAATACAGATTATATTAGTCGGTTATTTGTGAAATAGCCGGATTATCGGATCAAGTGTTGATTCGATAATTTAATGTATATTTATATATTTGATATATTAAATTATATTAACTGATATAAGCTCACTAAAAGATTCTTTTTCTCACTCGGGTAATACATTGATATATATGCGATATATGTTAATTGTATTATTTTATTTTGTTACAATAAATATTATATATGTGATATATAATATTGTAACATGTTAGGGTTATTAATGCAACATGTTTAGTAGAGATTAAATATGTTTAGGGTTTGATTTGGGTTAATCTTTTCTAAAACTTTCTAGATGGTTTCTGTTTTGTTTTTTGCAAAGATATTTGTTTTGATATTTTGCAAGATATTTGTTTAACCAAACCCAACCCTTTAAGCTTAGTTAAATTTCTACAAGGGTTACATATATCATGGTTGCATTTCTAACCTCATTATGGATTCATTATTCATCACAAAAGAGAATGGTTCTTCTTTTTCTTCCTTGAGTTCTTGATGAAAAGCTTTCTATCTTTTTGCTTAGTGATGAAAATGAGTGAGATTAAGAAAACAAATGAGAGCTAAAATCCTACTTCATCATCCTAATCTATCCTAGCCATTTAGATTAGGGTGTTCACTTCATTTGAGAGTGAGAGCTTGTGTTTAAGAAACTTCAAGGTAGATCATCTTAGTTATCGAAGATCGGAAGCAAGTTTACATCATTCTCTTCGTGGAGCCTCTCTAGAGTCTGGGTACATAATGATCGCAGCGAAGGGACCTCAACACGGAGCTTATGAAGTGAAGGACCGGACTACAAAGGTTGTAATCCCAAACTCTTAGATGTTAAAGTGTTTAATATGCTTTGTTTCGCCTAATCTCTAGTTTAAAGATCTTGGTTAGGATTGTTCGGCACGTCTAAATTTTAAATCGGGCATGGTTGATACCTTGTAGACCCTTGTGAGAGTGCCTAGTAACCCTACAGTGGTATCAGAGCCAAGCTAGAGCTTTAGGCGATGTCTAGGTGAAGTTTAAAGCCCGATCGAACTCCGAATACCCGTAAAACCCTAGTTTCTAGTCGTGGGAGTACCGAAACAGGGCATCGATACTCCAGAGTAGACTAGCGTATACGCATCTTGACCCATATGATGGGCGATGGATGATCCCATATCCATCGGTGTTTGACATCAATGATGGTGTACGGGTGCTCAGTAGAGACTGGGTACACTGGACGGACTCGCCAAGAACTCCTAGATGGTATTATACCTCACGTCAGATGGCAGTTCTCTGGTGACACTGGTACAGGTTAGTCTGTAGACCTGAGATCTTCATAGAGTCTTGTGTGATTCCCACTGTGCTTTGATTTCCATCATACCACGTCCAAGAGGGCATGCAAAAAGGTGGCTTTTGGGTACAGTCCCGAATTACATGGAGGCAATGAGCGATAGGAGGGGATTCGTCTCTCCCGGTATAGGGAGTTGATGTTGTGCTGTGTTCGATTGGCTATTACTGGAAATCCCTGGCCAGAGTTGCTGAGATTTACTGGTAAGTGTTATCAGTAGTTTCTCAAACTGTTATAGACCTCATATCGACACGACTTATCAAGCTACTGGGGTCTGACGTTTTCCACCCCTAGCCGAGATATGCGACATATCAGACGAAGAGACCGGACTGTACGGGAGTGTTACTGATTGGATTCGCAGGAGAATGTACAGGCTTGCTTGTTGATCTTCTGATCGCTCGATACCTGGGTGGCTGTTACGTTTAGCTGACCGCTTGCAGCTTGTGGGTGTTTGATATGATCATCACCTACTGCCGGCGTATTGACGATTCTTTAGAGTCTTACACAGAGATTTCCCGGATCAGGCAAAACGGAGTAGGAGCACATATGTGATATGTGCGGGACTGGGAATAATACGTGTATGCGATACCGTATTAGATTCTCACGATATGAGATATCGGCCGGGTATATGTGATATAGCCGGGTCATCGGATTAAGTGTTGATTCGGTGAACTGATACAGATTTTATTAGTCGGTTATTTATGAAATAGCCGAATTTTTGGATCAAGTGTTGATTCGATAATTTAATGCATAATTATATATTTGATATATTAAATTACATTAACTAATAAAAGCTCACTTAAAGATTCTTTTTCTCACTCGGGTAATACATTGATATATATGTGATATATGTTAATAGTATTATTTTTTTTGTTACAATAAATATTGTATATGTGATATATAATATTGTAACATGTTATGGTTATAAATGCAACATGTTTTGTAGAGTTTAATTGAGGTTAGGGTTTGGATTAGGCTTAAGTCTTCATGAAGCTTTCAAGAAGCTTCTTGAAGCTTTGACTTTGACTTGGATATTTTGCATAGATATTTCCTTAACCCAACCCAACCCTTTATCCTAGTTAAATCTCTACATGGGTTAAGTCTTTATATTTAATCCATGGTTGCAATTCTAACCATAGACTAGAGTTTCATTATTCATCACAAAGGATTCTTCTTCTTCTTCTTCCTTGAGTTCTTGATGAAAACCTTTCTAGCTTTTTCATTAGAGATGAAAATGAGTGAGATAAAGAAAACAAATGAGAGCTAAATTCCTACTTCATCATCCTAATCTATTCTAGCCAATTAGATTAAGGTGTTTGTGTTAGTTATATGTATGCCCTAGAGGCCATTACTGTACATACGATGTATATTGTAGTGGATGCTAGGATATATATAGGGAGGACTTTCTTGCTCGACATGATAGTATGCTATCTGGTTGTACTTTATCTTAACATGTACTCTGGTTGTCTCTAAATTACATGTTGATAAAGCCCTTAGGATATATACTCGACTACTGGGACTATGATGAGATCATACTAGTGGGGCCACGGTAGTCGACGAGTACATCCTATAACTGTTCCTAGTCGAGGGTGTATCGAGACAGGACATTGATACACCAGAGTAGACTAGCGTATACGCATCTTGACCCATATGATGGGCGATGGATGATCCTATATCCAACGGTGTTTGACATCAAGGATGGTGTATGGGTGCTCAGTACAGACTGGGTACACTGGACGGACTCGCCGAGAACTCCCAGATGGTATTATACCTCGCGTCAGATGGAAGTTCTCCGGTGACACTGGTACAGAGTAGTCTGTTGACCCGAGATCGTCATAGAGTCTTGTGTGATTCCCACTGTGCTTTGATTTCCATCATACCACATCTAAGAGGGCATGCAAAAAGGTGGCTTTTGGGTACAGTCCCGAATCACATGGAGTCAATGAGCGATAGGAGGGGATTCGTCTCTCCCGGTATAGGGAGTTGATGTTGCGCTGTGTTCGATTGGCTATAACTAGAAATCCCTGGCCAGGGTAGCTGAGATTTACTGGTAAGTGTTATCAGTAGTTTCTCGAACTATTATAGACCTCATATCAACACGACTTATCAAGCTACTTGGGTCTGACGTTTACTACCCCTAGGCGAGATATGCGACATATCAGACGACGAGACAGGACTGTACGGAAGTGTTACTGATTGGATTCGCAGGAGAATGTACAGGCTTGCTTGTTGATCTTCTGATCGCTCAATACCTGGATGGCTGTTACGTTTAGCTGACCGCTTGCAGCTTGTGGGTGTTCGATATAATCAACACCTACTGCCGGTGTATTGACGAATCTTTAGAGTCCTACACAGAGGTTTCTTGGCTCAGGAAAAACGGAGTAGGAGCACATATATGATATGTGCGGGACCGAGAACAATACTTGTATGAGATACCGTATTAGATTCTCGCGATATGAGATATTGGCCGGGTATATGAGATATAGCCGGGTCATCGGATCAAGTGTTGATTCGGTGAAATGATATATGATATATTAGTCGGTTATATGCGATATAGCCAGATTGTTGGATCAAGTGTTGATTCGATAATTTAATGTATAATAATATATTTGATATATTAAATTACATTAACTAATATTAGCTCACTTATTGATTCATTTTCTCACCCGGTTAATACATTGATATATATGCGATATATGTTAATTGTATTATTTTCTTTTGTTACAAAATATATTATATATGTGATATATAATATTGTAACATGATATGATTACTAATGTAACATATTTAGTGGAGATTAAACAAGGTTAGGGTTTGATTTGGGTTAGTTCCTTCATGATGCTTGTAGAAGGTTTTCTTTTTGTTTTTGCAAAGATATTTTGTAGTGACTCATCCTTAACCCAATCCAAACCCTTAACCCTAGTCAACTCTCTACATGGGTTAGCTTATAATATTAGCAACCATGGTTGCATAAGTTATGATTATTACATTTCATTATTCATCACAAAAGAAAATGATCTTCTTCTTCCTTCTTTTTCTTTCATGGAAAAGATTTCTAGTTTTTTCAAAGGTGATGAAAATGAGTGAGTTAATGAAAACAAATGAGAGCAAAAATCCTACTTCATCATCCTCATCTACCCTTGCCATTTAGATGAGGGTGTTCACTTCATTTAGTGAGTGAGAGCTTGTGTTAATGAAACTTCAAGGTAGATCATCTTTGTTATCGAAGATCGGAAGCAAGTTTGCATCATTCTCTTCGTGGAGCTTCTCTAGAGTCCGGATGCATGATGATCACAGCGAAGGGACCTCAACACGGAGCTTAAGAAGTGAAGGACCGGATCTACAAAGGTTGTAATCTCTCTCACTTAGTGTTAAAGTGTTTAACATGCATGTTTTCGCCTAATCTCTAGTTTAAAGATCTTGTTAAGGGTTGTTCGGCATGGCTAAAATTTAAATCGGGCATGGTTGATACCTCGTGGACCCTTGTGAGCGTGCCTAGTAACCCTGCAAGTGGTATCAGAGCCTGGCTAGAGCTTTAGGCAAAATCTAGGCGAAGTTTAAAGTCCGAACGAACTCCGAATACCCGATAAAACCTAGTTTCTGGATATTTTTTAAAAATGTTGATTTTTTCGTATTAAAAATACTCAGAAAAACAAGCAGGAAAATCTAAGAATTACTGCGAAGTACGGACCACTGAAGAGATCACGTGACCGCGGAACCGCGGCTAAACCACGCACGTGGCCGCGGTTCCACGGCTGAATAGTGACATTGGGGCCCACTATTTCACAGTATTATTCCTGGGTTCTTTTGCACAATTCTGGGAAGTTTTAATTCCACTCAAGTGTTGAGTTTTCTGGGTTGTATTGGGAGCTCGTTGATTCGATCGGAAAGTATAACTTCGTTTAGTTTGTCCAGGTAATTTTATAGAACATGTTAAAAAGTTCGAACGGATATCAATAACTCATTTTTCCCCTGCCGAAAAATTTCTAAGCGTTGGATTTTTCCGTAGTTTAAGAACGTTCTAAGTCGTGCAAGTAACGCGGTGGACACTCTAGAAGAAAGCAAACCTTAACTCAATTATGTGACCGTCTTGAACTGCCTCTAAACCTTAGGGTTTGGGGCAGTACGACGTGCCACATGTGAGGCGTTGGCTTGACCCTTCTACGGCTGGACCATTGGTACTGTGGCATGTGATGGATGTTTTTAAACTAATTTCAAATGTTGAAAACTATTTGGGAAAACTTGGGTGTTTGATTATTCGATCGGAAAGTTTAACATTGTCTATTTATCTGGAATGAGATACAATATTTAGAATCCACAAGTAGTTATGAGATAACAAATTTGAATGTTATAAATCTAGCAGTTCGGTCTCAGATGATCGGTTGCCACGGAATTTTGATGCGATCAAAAGTCCGTCGCAATCACGTAGCGTACGCGGATACTTGCCGGGTAAACTTAATAGACTGCCACGCCCCATAGCATCGACCAAGTGACTGTAGGAGAACCCCGTCACCAAAAGCATCCGTTCGGGTGCTCGCGGCAGCGGTGTTCCGCCTTAGTGCACTTCATCAATGGCATCCGGGGTGCGGCCGTCTACTAAAGTTTGCGACGAGCATTCCATCAGGATGTCGGGAATCTTGTTGAATTGCCCGACTTGATATTGAAAAGAGTTTTCGATAATGAGACTAAAATGCAGGGTTTATAATTGTTAGGCATGCGATGTCTAAGGAATTCATTTGGTTAGGCATGCGATGACTAAGGAGGTTGCGGATTCCAACTGTTGTAGTTTTACACTTTGTTTTCTGCGACCGTAAGTGTAATATGTGGTGTATCGCCGGTTTCGTTGCTATACATCAACGACAATTGGGATACGCATATTTACTTACGTTGATGATATGAGATATTATGTGTTGCTGTGATATGTTGTATTGGATCGTCGCGTTCTGAATAGCCGGGGGTTTTATGTGAGATGAGAGTTTTTCTTTTTCATTCATGTAAAATTCATTTGTATGTAATATTCTTTTATTGGGGCATTTCCGGGCTGAGGATGATGTCACCATTGTATATTATTTACTTTTCCGCATTAGGTAGACCCAAGACGGGGAGCATAAATAACCGGGTTCTAGGGTCTAGTGGGAGACCATCTCGAGGAGTCGAGACCGGGTCTCCTAACCGTAGAATTGGCAGAGTTGCTTGCTGCTCTCGTAGGGGTCTAGGGATGTGGGTTTGGCTATTCATCGCGACCGTGGAATCCGTGTTTTATACAGGCTCATATTAAAACACGGACGTCCTAATATATCCAATATTTCATATATGTTCTTCTGCTGCAATGTTCTGTGATGAGATCATATTACTGCCTCAGATGAATGTTTATATTATATATATGAGATATATGTTATATTGCAGATTTCGTTCAAATGTGATGCTTGTGAAGCATAATAAAATGGACTTCATTAATGAGATTAATGAAATAAAAGAAACCTAAAGATGTTGTAGAAACTTGTTTAAAATCTGGTAGCTCTAGTTCTTACTTTGCATAGCGATGTTCCTTGTAGAACATCCAGCACCTTATTCAATAAGGAAAGAGCCGAGATCCCTTCACCGGGAGTGACCTCTTTAGCGAAACTAGCAGATGCTACAAACTCGGTTTATCTTTTGATTGTTTTTATAGTTTTTGCTTTGCATAGTGGTATTTGTAAAAAATCCTGCACCTTATTCAATAAGGAAAGAGCCGACGATCCCTTCACCGGGAGTGACCTCTTTAGCAAAACTAGAAAAGGCCTTAAAAACATTCCATTTAAAACCACTCGATTCTACAACGATATCAAGTTCATTACGCAAAGGGTTTTCTTAAAAACCAGTCGTAGCCCTCCGTCATTTCAGATAGTACTTCATAGTATTCGTACTACGTTTGTTGGCTTTCGTCAAGGCGTAGTGTGCGGTAGCTATTTATGCTTATCTGCTAGCATATGATGCGATTGAGTTAGGGTAGTCGTACGACTTTGTTGGCATTCGTCAAGGGTCGTGCGGGTGGGTTTAATTCAATCGGGAAATGACGGTTTGAACTTGACTAGTAGCCTATGGTTTGTTGGCATTCGTCAAGGTCATATGACGCTAAGGGTAAAATATTATTGGGAATTTCAAGTGTTGAAATTTGCAATGAGATTGCATACCTTCTATGAGATAGTTGGATCCCGATACCTGCTGCGAGTAAGAGTTACTCTTGGGAAAGTTTTACACATTACAAATAGCCGATCAAGTAGGTGTCTAGAAAGGTGTTAACGGGGTTACGCCCCTGGGAAAATGTGGTTTACCTTAATTAGGTCCGTGCGAAAGCACGGAGAACCTCCCTCAAAGTACCGGCACTGGCCTGGCTGAAAGATTGGCGAACTTGTAGGGTGTAATTAATCCCGGCTAGTCTTTCCTTTTAGGGTTTGAAGGAAGATTTGATTAAAACAGTAGGAGACATCCTGATTAGATAAATTGATAACCAATCTAATCTTGTAAAAGCGCACGCTGAGTGTTTTCTTCTCTCTCTCTCCAGGTAGCGACTATGTCACGCCTTAATCAAGAGAATAATACGGATGTATTGACCGAACCCGCTTGTTATACTGAGCTAGGGAACGTTGGTCCCGCTCCAACTTATAATTGTTATAAGACAGAGCAGGAAATTGGGGAATACCAGATATCCAGTGCCCCCCAAATGAAGAAAGTACATGTTGATGCATCTTCTTCGGGTGTGTTCATTACAGAGAACTGTTTCTCAGTATCCTTTACGTCCTGGGTATGAGATACCGGATCAGGATCCCGCAAATGTAATTTGTTACATGGGCTACAGATAGGTAGAGAACTAAGAACGGGTGATAAGTTTCATGAGATAGAAACGGTGCAAGTGTTGCAACCAAGTCTGTTGGTAGTTATCACCCTGTATTACCAGAATACATTGATTCTGAACGAATGTTATTAGATACCGAACCTAATATACAACATCATATCAGTCTCTTTATTAGTAAAGAAGGATATAATTTTGTATTGTTGGATAATGTTTTGAACATTTCCTATATCAAGAGTTGATCGGTTTAGGCACGTTATCTAAAAACATTGACGTTCTAAATCAAACTACAGTTCTTAGTATACAAAACACACACAAGAGGAAGAGTTCAGAAATGAACGGATCCTTCTTGAGGTATTATAGACTAGGTCATATCAATGTGACCCGACTAGCTGAAGTTACATATAGATGCATATTTAAATTAGTTTGAATACACATCTTGTGAAACTTGCCGGTCATGTCACAAAGATAAGATGACCATAGCTCTGTTTATTGGAAACAGAGAAAGAGTTGGTGAACTCTTGGGATTGATACATGATGATGTATGTAAGGTCCCCTGTCTACAAATGCCGAGATCGGTTCTTTATACTTCGTTAAATTCACTGTTTATCTCTCAAGATTCGGACATATGTTCCTGTTGAAACACAAGTCTGAACCTTTTCAGAAATTCAATGAATATGAGTTAGAAGTAGAGAACCAAAAACGGGTATAAGTATTATGCCCTTTGATGAGATCAAGGAGGAGAATACTTGAGCAAGGGATTTCTGGACTATTCTAAAGGAGAATGAGATTCTCTCTCAGCATTACTCCTCCGTATACACCACAGCACAGTTGGTGTATCGGGGCGGAGCAATCACACCCTATATGATATGGTGTGCTCTATGATGAGTACTACTGAGTTTCCTGTTTCCTTTTGGGAGTTATGCACTTGAGAAGCTGCATACCTATTGAATAGGGTTCCAATCAAATCAGTTGCCTACCACTTCATATGTGATATGGAATGGGAAGAGCCCATATCTTAAGTATGTTAAAATTTGGGGTTGTCCAGCCTATGTTTAAAAGCATAATCCGGACAAGCTCGAGGCAAAGTCAGTTCTGTAGAAGTTTGTTGGATATCCCAAGCATTCGCAAGAGAATATCTTCTACCTAACCGAGGAACAAAAGATGTTTTGTTTTTCAGCATGCCACCTTTGTGAAAGGGAATTTCTCATGAAGAAATTAGTGGTCATGAGGTAGAACTGGAAGGAGTTCCAGCTATACAAACTACAACAGATGATTTGGTAGAACCAAAGGATTCAATAGATTCTAACGAACCTCTGCCTCTCCGCCGATCTAGTAGGGTTCCTCACGCACTTGAGAGATACTTCGGTTTCTTTATGACAGTGGGAGAGAGGATTGCATCATGAGACGATGACCTAACTATTTTCGAGAAGGCCATCAGGAGTGGGACTCTGTAAGAATGGCTGGATGCTTAGCGATCTGAGATGGAATCCTTATACACCAACAAAGTATGGACTTTGGTTGCTTTATCTGAAGGGTTAAATCCCCATCAGGAGCAAGTATATCTTGAGAAGATTACTTGGTGTACATGGAAAAGTTGAGACTTTCAAAGCTATGCTTAAGTCCATCCAGATCCTACTTGCCACTGCTATATACCATGACTACGATATCTGGTGGTTGGGTGTCATGACTGCTTTTCTAAATGATGATTAGGAAGAGAGCGTCTATAAGTACACAGCCAGAGCGCTTCGTAGATAGTGGGAGCAGTGGAAGAGTGTGCAAGATGTTTTATGTTGATAAAGCAGGCATCGCGGAGTTGGAACATCTGTTTCGATGTGGTAGTCAAAGAGTTTGACTTCATCAAAATGGTAGATGAACCTTGTATATACAAAAAGGTAGTAGAGAGTATGGTGGTGATCCTCGTAGAGTACGTGGATGACATAATCTTGATAGGGAAGGAGTTTCCTATGCTACGCTCGGTCAATCTCCGCTTATCACAAGGATTCTCCATATAGGATCAAAGTGATACCTCCTTAATCCTGGGTTTTGGATCTATGAGATAGATCTAATTGGATGTTACGATACTCACTAGTTGTCGTGAGATGGTATCAATCGATCCAGGGGAGAATCACTAGAAAGGTTCCAGGGTGATAAGGACGACTGAATGTCAGTCGCAGGCATTGTCTTTACCCTCAGTGGAGGGACGGTATGTTGTAAGAGTTCCAAGCTAGATACCGTGACATACTAGACGATTATGTTAGTTGTATGTATGCCCTAGAGGCCAGTATTGTACAGATGATGTATATTATATTGGATGCTTGGACATATATAGAGATGACTTTCTTGCTCGATATGATAGTATGCTATCTGGTTGCTCTTTATCTTAACATGTATACTAGTCTCTTTAAACTGTCTTATAGTTACATGTTGGTAAAGCCCTTAGGATGTGTACTTGACTACCTGGACTATGATGCAGATCATACTAGTGGGGACATGGTAGTCCATAAGTACATCCTTCAAGGTCCCTAGTCGTAGGTGTATCGAGACGGGGCATCGATATACCAGTGTAGACTAGCGTATACGCTTCTTGACCCATGAGATGGGCGATGGATGATCCCATATCCATTGGTGTTTGACATCAGAGATGGTATACGGGTGCTCAGTGGAGACTGGATACACTGGACGGACTCGCCGAGAACTCCCAAATGGTATTATACCTCACGTCAGATGGCAGTTCTCAGGTGACACTTGTGCAGGTTAGTCTGTAGACCCGAGATCGTCATAGAGTCTTGTGTGATTCCCACTGTGCTTTGATCTCCACCTTACCACGTCCATGAGGGCGTGCAAAACGGTGGTTTTGGGTACAGTCTCGAGTCACATGGAGGCAATGAGCGATAGGAGGGGTTTCGTCTCTCCCGGTATTGGGGGTTGATGTTGCGCTGTGCTCGATTGGCCGTAACAGGGAAGTCCCTGGCCAGGGCTGATCAGAGATTTGCTGGTAAGTGTTACCAGTAGTTTCTCGACCCGTTATGAGCCTCACATCGGCACGACTTATCGGTTATTGGGGTCTGACGTTTACCACCCCTAGACTTGATATGCGACATATCAGACGAGGAGACCGGACTGTACGGGAAGTGTTGCCGATCGGCTCGACGGGAGTTGTAGCAGGTTCGCTTGTTCTCTTCTGATCGCTCAATACCCGGGTGGCCGTTACGTTTAGCTGACCGCTTACGGCTTGGGGGTGCTTGATATGATCATCACCCACTACCGGCGTATTGACGAGTCTCAGAGTCCCACAATGGAGTTTCCTGGTCCAGGCGAAACGTTGTGGTGCGCGTATGCGATATGCGCATGGACCCGATTAAAATGCGCGTATAGGATACCGTATATTGATCGGGCGGCTTGCTTTTGGTAGGGGTCATATGTGATATGGCCGGATTGTTAAATCAAGTGTTGATTTATCATCTAACCATTATCTTCTCACTTGAAATCCTTTCTTGAGTTAGTTGAATGTATGCATGCATGTATGCCTTCTTTTTGATTCATGCACATTTGGATGTACACATACACATACATACATACATACATCTTTCATGGTTGATTATACAAGGAAATGGTGGCAATATAAGACTCACACCATGGGTTTTTTATATGGAATATTATTGTATTTAAGCTAAAAACAAAAGGAAAAAGAAATGGGTTTGTTTTGGATTGTTTCTACACTCTTCTTGACCTAACCTCACTCACCCACCATTTAACCATGGTTTACTCTTCCTTTTAGTTTTTAACTCAAGTACAATAATGATTCAACCATGGTTTGAGATGAGAGATAGAAAATATATATTGATATATTTTTTTTTCTATTTTCTTTAAGAGTTGAACTTATCATCTTCTAAAAAGCCATCATCTTCATCAACCTCTCTCATTTTGCTCTCTAGTTCTTTGTAGTGAGCAATATACTCATCAAGATTGGATTTTGAAGTGAGAAAGAGAGCCACAACACCATTCTACACAAGTCTAGCCCACTTGTTTAGAGTGTTAGCTTCATTTCGTTCATTTGATCGGATAAAGTTGCAAGCTTGGACAAAGCGGACTCCGGGTGGATCATCGGTGACCGAGAGGCGTTCAAGTGGAGTTCTTTCAAACCCCAAGTAGCCGAGGAGTCTAGCGTAGGGAGCTACAAAGGTTGTACTCTCTAAACCCTAGCTTTCCTTTCATATGATGATATGAAAAATTTGAAACCTTAATTTCTCTAGGATAGATCCTTTGTAAGTTTATTTAGCACCATAAAAATTTATTCTTTGGTTCATGTGATGCTTCCAAACCCTTCATGAGGTGCTAGGATAACCTTTCATTGGTATCAGAGCCGACCTAGAACATTAGGCGACACCTTTACGAAGTTAAAACTCCGATCGAACCGAAAATACGGGTTTTTAGGTGCTCTCTGGACTTTTTTCAAAATCTGGTTATTTTCAGAATTAAAAATACGTCAAAAATTCAGCAGGAAAATGTAAGAATTACGGCGTAAAAATTATGCAATGAACAGTTAATCTTGCCGCGGAAACGCGGCCTAAGCTTGCTTAGGCCGCGGTTTCGCTGCCGTACAAGTCGATCACTGCATAAAGTTTATACTGTAATGTTGTGTTCTGCTTGTAAATTTTTTAGAGTATTTTTAATCTGTATTTACTGCTAAAAATTTCTGGAGATGGTTTTGGACTTTTCGATTCGATCGGAATTTTCATTTCGTTGCTTTTCCGGGTAAATTAGAAAGTATTGAAGTGTTTGAACGAGTATTATTTGCTCACTTTTCACGGGGTTTAAAAGCTTTCGGAAATACGTGCAAGTTTGTTTGTGGTGGACCCTCTAAAAGACAACAAACCTTAACTCGATTATGTGACCGTCTTGAACTGCCTTTTGAATCTTAGGGTTTGGGGCAGTACGGCGTGCCACATGTGAGGCGTTGGCTTGACCCTTCTACGGCTGGACCGCTACCACTGTGTCACACTCCGGGTTTTTGAATTCAAGTGTTGAGCTTTAGTGAATCTTGGGTATTTGATCGTTCGTTAAAAAACTTTAATACTGTCTAATTATCTGGAATGTGATGCAATGTGTGGAATTCATATTATAAGACATGAAATACGAGGTATGTGATACTTCGCATTTACGATGTCTAAAGAGAATGTGGATTCCAAATATTGCAGTTTTACACTTTCTTTTCTGTGACCGTAAGTGTAGTATGTATTTACCGATTGTCGTTGCTATACGTCGACGACAATCGGTGTATGCATACTTACTTACGTTGATGATATGGGATATTATGTGTTGCTGAGATATGATGTGCAGGATTGTCGCGATAGAATAGCCGGGTTTTTTTTATGTGAGATGAGAGTTTTATATTTTCATTCATGTAAATTCAAATGTAATGTAATATTCTTTTATTTGGGGCACTTCTGGGTTGAGGTTGTGTCACCAGTGTTGTATATTATTTACTTTTCCGCATTAGGATGGACCCAAGAAGGGGAGCACAGGTGACCGGGTTCTGGGGTTCAATGGGAGGCCATCTCGAGGAGTCGAGACCGGGTTTCCTAAACTCCAGAATTGGTAGGGTCGCTTGCCGCTCTCGTAGGGGTCCAGGGTGTGGGCTTGGCTATTCATCGCGACTGTGAAATCCGTATTTTCTATTGTTGGCTAAATACTAAATACGGACGTCCTAGTATATCCTATATTATATCTATGTTTCTGCTGCGATATCTGTGATGTGATCATTAGATATGTTCTGTGATGGATACAGTATATAGTATATATGATATATTATATAGATGTTACTTATGTTTTACACCCGCACTAGCCCTGCCCTGCTCTGTCGTTAGTTACCTAACCTAACGGTGCACGAGGGGTCATCGAGGCAAATGCGGATGGCATAAGTGTACGTCGTATTTATCTGTGATGTTTAGGTGACTTAAATGATGGGACTTCATTAATGTGATTAATGAAAGAAAAGAAACCTAAAAGATGTTGTAGAATCAAAAATTTTAAAATAAAAAGGGTAGCTACAGTTTTGCTTTGCATAGCGGTATATATGATATACCCTGCACCTTATTCGATGAGGAAAGGGCCGAGATCCCTTCAACGGGAGTGACCCCTTTAGCAATAACTGGCAGATGCTACACACTCGGTTTGTCTTTTGATTGCTTCTATAGTTTCTGCTTTGCACAGTGATATATATGATATATCCCGCACCTCATTCGACGAGGAAAGGGCCGATGATCCCTTCGCCGGGAGTGACCCCTTTAGCAAAACTAGAAAAGCCTCAAAAATCTCTCCATTTCAAAACTTCACTTGATTCTACAACGATATCAAGTATATTACGCAATAGGTTTTCAGAAAAACCTGTCGTAGCCCTCCGTCATTTCAGATAAGTTGCATATAGTATTCGTGCTACATTTGTTGGCTTTCGTCAAGGTGTAGTGTGCGGTAGCTATGTGCTGCTTATCTGCTGCATATGATGCGACTGGATTAGGGTAGTCGTACGGCTTTGTTGGCTTTCGTCAAGGGTCGTGCGGGTGGGTTTAATTCAGTCAAGAAATGTACGGGTTGAACTTGACTAGTGGGCGGTGGTTTGTTGGCTTTCGTCAAGGTCATAGCACACTAGGGGCAAAAGCATTATCGGGAATTTCAAGTGTTGAAATTTGCAATGAGATTGTATACCTTCTATGAGATAGTTGGACCCCGTTACCCACTGCGAGTAAGAGTTACTCCTGAGAGAGTTTTACACATTACAATTAGCCGATCAAGTAGGTGTCTAGAAAGGTGTCAACGGGGTTACGCCTCTCAGAAAACGAGGTTTACTTTAATTAGGTCCGTGCGAAAGCACGGGGAACCTCCCTCAAAATACCGACACTGGCCTGGCTGAAAGATCGGCGAAGTTGTAAGGTGTAATTAATCTCGGCTAGTCTTTCCTTTTAGGGTTTGAAGGAAGATTTGATAAAAACCAGTGGGAGCCATCCTGATTAGATAAGATAATAACCAATCTGATCTTGCAAGAGCATACGCTAAAGTGTTTTCTTCTCTCTCTCTCCAGGTAGCGACCATGTCATGCCTTAATCAAGATAATAATATGGATGTATTGACCGAACCCGCATGTTATACTGTGCTGGGGAACGTTGGTTCCGTTCTTTCTTATAAGAGTTATAGGACTGAACATGATATAGGGGAATACCAGGATTCCCATGCCACCCGAATGAAGAAAGTACATGTTGATGCATTTTCTTCGGGTGTGTTCGTTACAGAGAACTGTTTCTCCATTTGCCCTACGTCCTGGGTATTAGATACCTGGTCAGGATCCCATATATGTAATCAGTTACATGGGCTCAGGAAAGGTAGAGAACTTGGAGAAGGTGATAAAGACATTAGAGTTGGAAATGGTGCAATTGTTGCAGCTAAGACTGTCGGGGAATATCACCATGCATTACCAACTGGTAATACAATTGGTTCTGAACGAATGCTATTACATGCCGAACCTGATATGCAACATTATATCGGTTTCTTTGTTGAGTAAAGAGGGATATAATTTTGTATTACAGGATAATGTTATGAACATTTTCCGTAACCAAAAGTTGGTTGGATCAGGCACGTTGTGCAATGGCATTTATGTTCTAAATCAATCAACAGTTCTGAGCATAACAAACACACACAAGAGGAAGAGTTCAGAACTGAACGAATCCTTCTTGTGGCATTGTAGACTGGGTCACATCAATGCAACACGACTGGCTAAGTTGCATAAGGATGGATATTTGAAACAGTTCGAATTTTCATCTTATGACACTTGCCAGTCATGTCTCAAAGGCAAGATGACCAAAACTCCGTTTACGGGACACGGAGAAAGAGTTACTGAACTCTTGGGACTGATACATAGTGATGTATGCGGTTCCATGTCTACACATGCCAGGGATGGTTCTTCGTACTTCATTACATTCACTGACGATCTCTCAAGATACGGACATGTGTTCTTAATAAGACATAAGTCTGAAACTTTTGAGAAATTGAGAGAATATAAACAAGAAGTCAAGAACCAAACCGGAAAAAGTATTAAAATCCTTCGATCTGATCGAGGAGGTGAATACTTGAGCAGTGAATTCCTGGACTTCCTAAAAGAGAATGGGATTCTCTCTCAGCTGACTCCTCCATATACACCACAGCACAACGGTGTATCAGAACGGAGGAACCGCACCCTATTATATATGGTGCGCTCCATGATGAGCACAGCTGAGTTGCCTATTTCCTTCTGGGGGTATGCGCTTGAAACAATCATACATCTATTGAATATGGTCCCCACCAAATCTGTGCCTACCACTCCATATGAGATATGGAAAGAGAAGAGACCATGTCTTAACTATGTTAAGATATGGGGTTGTCCAGCCTATGTCAAACGACAAAATCCGGACAAACTCGAGGCACGGTCTGTTCTATGCAAATTTATAGGATATCCCAAGAATTCACAAGGGTATATCTTCTACCACCCTGAGGAACAAAGAGTGTTTGTTTCTCGGCATGCCACCTTTTTAGAAAAGGAATTTCTTGAAAAAGAGATTAGTGGTCATAAGGTAGAACTGGAAGAGGTTCCAGCTACAAAAGCTACAACAGAAGATCTGGTGGAACCAGAGGATTCCGTAGTTCCTAATGAACCCCAGCCACACCGCCGATCTAGTAGGGTTCCTCGCCAACCTGAGAGATACTATGGTTTTCTCATGGATGGTGGGAGCGAGGATTGCATCATGGAGGATGATGACCCAACTAGCTTCGAGCAGGCCATCAAGAGTGGGGACTCAGTGAAATGGCTGGATGCTATGCGGTCCGAGATGGAGTCCATGTACACCAACAAAGTATGGACTTTGGAAGATGCTCCTGAAGGGGTAAAACCCATTGGGAGCAAGTGGATCTTCAAGAAAAAACTTGGTGTAGATGGGAAAGTGGAGACTTTCAAAGCTAGACTTGTTGCAAAGGGTTTTCGTCAAAGACCAGGAGTGGACTATGACGAAACCTTTTCTCCAGTGGCTATGCTTAAATCCATCCGGATCATGCTTGCCATCACTGCGTATCATGATTACGAAATCTGGCAAATGGATGTTAAGACCGCCTTTCTAAACGGTGATTTAGAAGAGTGCGTGTGCATGACTCAGCCAGAGGGCTTCGTAGATAGTGGGAGCAGCGGGAAGGTGTGCAAGCTGCTTAAATCCATTTATGGATTAAAGCAAGCATCGCGGAGCTGGAACATCTGCTTTGACGTTATTATCAACGAGTTTGATTTCGTCAAAAACCCATATGAACCTTGTATCTACAAGAAGGTGGCAGAGAGTAAGGTTGTCTTCCTCGTATTGTACGTGGACGGCATACTCTTGATAGGAAATGATATTCCTATGCTGCAATTGGTTAAGCTCTTCTTATCACAAAGATTCTCAATGAAAGATCTTGGTGATGCCTCCTGCATATTGGGAATTAGGATCTATAGAGATAGATCCAAACGGATATTGGGATTGTCCCAATCCAGGTACATTGACACCATATTAAAGAGATTTAGTATGTAAGAATCCAAGCGTGGGAACTTGTCCACGATCTCTGGAGTCACTCTCTCCAAAGAGATGTCTTCCAAGACTGATTTGGAGAGAGCTCGCATGCAAGGGATACCCTATGCTTCGGCTGTAGGCTCTATCATGTATGCGATGCTATTTACTAGACCCGATATAGCATACTCACTAAGTGTAGTGAGCAGGTATCAAGCTGATCCTGGAGAGAGTCACTGGACAGCTGTGAAGAGCATTCTCAAGTACTTGCGAAGGACTAAAGAGATGCTCTTGGTGTATGGTAACGGAGAACTCCAAGTAGAGTCCTTTACCGATTCGAGCTTCCAGAGTGATAAGGACGACTCTAAGTCGCAGTCGGGATTTGTCTTTACCCTTTACGGAGGGGCGGTTAGCTGGAAGAGTTCCAAGCAGGAAACCGTGGCAGACTCGACGATGGAGGCTGAATACATCGCTGCAAATGACGCTGCCAAAGAGGCTGTCTGGATCAAGAAGTTCGTTACTGGACTTGGTGTGGTTCCATCCGTTGAGCATCCAATACCTTTGTATTGCGATAACAATGGAGCGATGGCTTTGGCCAAGGAACCCAGGTCCCATCAGCGATCCAGGCATATTCTGAGGTGGTATCACCTGATCCGGGAGATAGTTGATCGCCGGGAGATCGAGGTCAGGAGGGTTGACACGAAGAACAACATGGCGGATCCACTCACGAAGGCCATTCCCCAGATACAGTTTGAGAGACTCTTCGGGATGCTCGGTATGCGATACTACAGCAGCTGGCCCTAGTGCAAGTGGGAGATTGTTAGTTGTATGTATGCCCTAGAAGCCAGTATTGTATAGATAATGTATATTATATTGGATGCTTGGACATATATAAAGATGACTTTCTTACTCGATATGATAGTATGCTATCTGGTTGTTCTTTATCTTAACATGTATACTAGTCTCTTTAAACTGTCTTATAGTTACATGTTGGTAAAGCCCTTAGGATGTGTGCTTGACTACCTGGACTATGATGCAGATCATACTAGTGGGGACATGGTAGTCCATAAGTACATCCTTCAAGGTCCCTAGTCGTAGGTGTATCGAGACGGGGCATCGATATACCAGTGTAGACTAGCGTATACGCTTCTCGACCCATGAGATGGGCGATGGATGATCCCATATCCATTGGTGTTTGACATCAGAGATGGTATACGGGTGCTCAGTGGAGACTGGGTACACTGGATGGACTCGCCGAGAACTCCCAGATGGTATTATACCTCACGTCAGATGGCAGTTCTCAGGTGACACTTGTGCAGGTTAGTCTGTAGACCCGAGATCGTCATAGAGTCTTGTGTGATTCCCACTGTGCTTTGATCTCCACCTTACCACGTCCATGAGGGCGTGCAAAACGGTGGTTTTTGGGTACAGTCTCGAGTCACATGGAGGCAATGAGCGATAGGAGGGGTTTCGTCTCTCCCGGTATTGGAGGTTGATGTTGCGCTGTGCTCGATTGGCCGTAACAGGGAAGTCCCTGGCCAGGGCTGATCAGAGATTTGCTGGTAAGTGTTACCAGTAGTTTCTTGACCCGTTATGAGCCTCACATCGGCATGACTTATCGGTCATTGGGGTCTGACGTTTACCACCCCTAGACTTGATATGCGACATATCAGACGAGGAGACCGGATTGTACGGGAAGTGTTGCCGATCGGCTCGACGGGAGTTGTAGCAGGTTCGCTTGTTCTCTTCTGATCGCTCAATACCCAGGTGGCCGTTACGTTTAGCTGACCGCTTGCGGCTTGGGGGTGCTTGATATGATCATCACCCACTACCGGCGTATTGACGAGTCTCAGAGTCCCACAATGGAGTTTCCTGGTCCAGGCGAAACGTTGTGGTGCGCGTATGCGATATGCGCATGGATCCGATTAAAATGCACGTATAGGATACCGTATATTGATCGGGCGGCTTGCTTTTGGTAGGGGTCATATGTGATATGGCCGGATTGATAAATCAAGTGTTGATTTATCATCTAACCATTAGCTTCTCACTTGAAATCCTTTCTTGAGTTAGTTGGATGTATGCATGCATGTATGCCTTCTTTTTGATTCATGCACATTTGGATGTACACATACACATACATACATACATACATCTTTCATGGTTGATTATACAAGGAAATGGTGGCAATATAAGACTCACACCATGGGTTTTTTATATGGAATATTATTGTATTTAAGCTAAAAACAAAAGGAAAAAGAAATGGGTTTGTTTTGGATTGTTTCTATACTCTTCTTGACCTAACCTCACTCACCCACCATTTAACCATGGTTTACTCTTCCTTTTAGTTTTTAACTTAAGTACAATAATGATTCAACCATGGTTTGAGATGAGAGATAGAAAATATATATTGATATATTTTTTTCTATTTTCTTTAAGAGTTGAACTTATCATCTTCTAAAAAGCCATCATCTTCATCAACCTCTCTCATTTTGCTCTCTAGTTCTTTGTAGTGAGCAATATACTCATCAAGATTGGATTTTGAAGTGAGAAAGAGAACCACAACACCATTCTACACAAGTCTAGCCCACTTGTTTAGAGTGTTAGCTTCATTTCGTTCATTTGATCGGATAAAGTTGCAAGCTTGGACAAAGCGGACTCCGGGTGGATCATCGGTGACCGAGAGGCGTTCAAGCGGAGTTCTTTCAAACCCCAAGTAGCCGAGGAGTCTAGCTTAGGGAGCTACAAAGGTTGTACTCTCTAAACCCTAGCTTTCCTTTCATACGATGATATGAAAAATTTGAAACCCTAATTTTTCTAGGATAGATCCTTTGTAAGTTTACTTAGCACCATAAAAATTCATTCTTTGGTTCATGTGATGCTTCCAAACCCTTCATGAGGTGCTAGGCTAACCTTTCAGATTAAAGGCAAGATATATCGTTACCAATGATGCTACTAAAGAGGAAGTCTGGATATATAAGTTCATGAGATGAACTTCGTTCCTACCATTGTGTGACAATGGAGTTGTGGCTTATGCCAAGGAACCCCCGTCCCATCAGAAATCCAGATATAATTCTTAGGCAGTATCACCTGATCATGGAAATGGTTGATCTCTAGGCAGATCGAGGTTAGGAGAGTAGACACAGAGGACAATAGCGCGAATCCACTCACAAAGGCCTTTTTCCCAGTCGAGAATTTTATGGGATGGTTGAGTATGAGATACTTCAACCGCAGCTAATTGTTGGGTATGTGATACCACAACAGATGGCCCTAGTGCAAGTAGGAGATTGTTAGTTATATGTATGCCCTAGAGGCCATTACTGTACATACGATGTATATTGTAGTGGATGCTAGGACATATATAGAGAGGACTTTCTTGCTCGACATGATAGTATGCTATCTGGTTGTACTTTATCTTAACATATACTCTGGTTGTCTCTAAATTACATGTTGATAAAACCTTTAGGATATGTACTCGACTATTGGGACTATGATGAGATCATACTAGTGGGGCCACGGTGTAGGACCACGGCAGTGCCCCGGCCGTCTTTCCGAGGCCAAAATGCGGAAACAAAAACTTTTCTGTAACTAGAAACCGGCGCTACCGCGGACTGTAAAGCCGGATCGGGCTATTAACCTACTACTAGCTAACTAGAGAAAGGGTAGAGAGCTATACTGAGCGATTCGTGTCCTTCGGTCTTCGGCCACCATCCTGATCTCCCCGCGGCATCTCCAGTCTTGATCTCCTCGTCGGAAAGGGCACCACATCACCGAGTCTTTTACCGGGCTCCCACCTATGAACCGAGGCAACTCAGACACGAAGTTGGCAAGCCGACGTGTCCAAGATTGCAGTAGACTGAGTGTAGAACGCTTGTCTCAATGGTTAATGAAGTTGCCATTTTTTGAGTGGAGGTGAAGGAGATGAACTCTGAAATGGAGCTATCTTTTTGCATGAATGAAAAATGAGATACCACAAAAACTTCACATCAAATGAATGGGGGCTATCCAAGGGGGGGCTCGGCCACTTTTGAGAATGGGGGGGGGGGTTGAGCATAAACCAAAGAGGGTGACCACAAGGAAAAAAACAACAAAAACCCACACTCATATCCTCATTAAGTCCCATCACCAATCTCATCTAAAAAAGCAATTAATGATGAACCAATGGAGTCAACCTCAAACTAGAACCATCATGAAGCAACCTCTTACAAAAAACACCCTCCACTTTGCTAATTTGCACATTTGCAAATAAGCCCCTCCCATCAAAGGAATTTCAGCCAAGAAGGAACAAAGGAAAAATGGCCGAAACAGAATACAAATTGGCAACTTCAAAAAGCGATCCCGTAATAAATTACAGAAAAACCCCGTGACTGTATATACATACCCGCATTTGTATTCCGATCGAATACAAATGCAATGAGACAAAATCTACACAGTACAAAACTAGGATCCGGCTTAAACCAAAGCCCGCTTGTATTATCCGTCCGAACCATGACACGTGCATAAGTGCACGCGTACGTTCGAACCCTGCCATAAATCCATACGGCCTCTACAGCGTTTCGCTCGAAACTTGAGAAACTGTCTGTGGGGGATTCTAAAGACTCGTCAATACTTTGGCTGTGGATTTAACCACCAGCACGTCAGAGGTATTAGCGGTACATAACGAGCTACCAGGTATTGACCAAAAAGGAGGTCGATGAGCGAACTCATCCTGACACCCTACTGAGCCTGTCAGTGACATTATCCGTACAGTCCGGTCCGTTCGTCTATGAGCATCGCATGGCGGGCCTAGAGGGTTGGTAAAAGTCAGACCCCCAAAAGCGGTACAAGTCGTGTCGGAGTGTAGCCCAGAACACACTGTGATATTACTGGAATACCTACCAGTAAATCTCCTGCCTTGGCCAAGGACTTCGTGTAATGGCTCTCATAGACACAGCGCGACCTCACCCCCAATACTGGGAGAGACGAACCCCTGCAGATCCGCTCACTGCCTCCATGTGGCTCGGGACTGTACCCAACTAAAATCTGTTTGCACGACTCCTTTGAGCCGTGGTAGGGTAGTAATCAAAGTACAGTGGGAACTCACACGAAACAAATGACGATCTCAGGTTGATGAACTAACCTGTACACATGTCACTAGGGAACTGCTATCTGACGTCAGGTATAAGACCAACTAGCATATTCTTGGCGAGTCCTGTCCGGTGTACTCATAACCCAATGAGCACCTGTATACATCTTAGGTGAACCAACTGACACCAGTGGCTTATGAGACCGGCTACCGCCCCTCGTCGGGGTCTCGACTGTATACACTAGTCTACTCTGGAGTATCGATGCCCTGTCTCGAAATTCCCTCGACTAAGGACCTTTTAAGGATGTGCTTATAGACCCTAGCTCCCACATATATGATCGCCCTCATACTGCTGGCAGTCAAGCAAGAATCCTAGGGGCTCCATCAACGCGCAATAGTGACCTGTAAGGTCACCTAAAACATGACACGATGATAAAGAAAAACCAGATAGCATACTATCATCTTGAGTAAGACTGTTCTACCGGCATAGGTCCTCCCTCAATCATTGCAATCACGTGCCTGTGATCCAATAATTGACTCTGAGGGCACTATACCCAACAATCTCCCACTTGCACTCAAGGCTAATTATTGTGATGTCGCATACTCACAGCCCGTGTGATACCGAACACCCAACTCCTCTACTAATCAGTTTCACAAAACCCGTTTGCGAAACTATTGCGTTCGAAAAATAGCCTCAGTGAGTGGATCCGCCCTAATGTTTCTTTCTATGTCTCTCTTTATCTCAAGTTCGCGGAGAAAGCCATCTCTCGAAATGAGCAATACCTGTCTTAGAATATGTCTGGATATCTGATGGGACCTAGCTCATAAATGAACTCCAAATCCAAACTTCTTAGACTGTATCGTCAACTGAACTTAATTAGTATCCTGCGTAATGCATCCTTCAGTGTCCGCTTGGATCACCTGTCCAAAACACTGCCCCTCATCAGAGGGAAAGCTATAACTCTGACAGTCACTCTGTCATCCAGGTCACCTTGGAAGACTGGAATGATAACTGTCTCCCGAAGGAGGCTGTCGTTATCATTTCCCTAGAACATCAACTTATATTCTAAAACTGCTTCCGAATGCTTCTCCAGGATTGGATCAATATAAACTTTTTGCATCTAGTGCAAAAACATCTGGCGTGGTACTTGACATCTCATGATTGACTCAATTGCCTAAGCAAGTGATCTGCCAATCATGCACATCCCTCTCCCGTTCAGTCTGTAAGACACCTTTAGAGAGGGTGACTCCATCACCTGTAGGTACACCACCATGCCAGGAGTCGTCCATCTTAAAACACTTTTAGAATGCTGTCTAAGTACCCTGATTGGGATACTAGCCAAATCTAGATCTAAAACTATAGATATGATAACCAGAATGTCTGATATAATATCCATATCCTATGTGGAGAAACCACTGTGTGACAACCAAAGTATAACCGGTCGTAGTGCAGGAATATCACTTCCTACTACCTTCTTAACAGATCCATCCCCTATTCTGATGAAATCAAACCTATGACTGCCACATCAGAAATAGATGATCTATCTCCGCTATATCTGCTTTAGTCTATAAATAGACATAAGCTACTTGTCCACTATGCTTCCACTGCTCCCACTGACTACGACAACCCTCTGGCAGAGTCATATACACGTACGCTTCTAAAGCCAGTTCAGAACGACGCTATACTCATCCTCCTGCCGGGTCTCACAGTCTGGAACAACAGCAATGACAAGTCTGGGTAAACAAGAACCTCTCTGTCATCGTCTTTAAGCATACCGGAGTACCTTTCGGGTGCCTAAGGTTAGCCACCATATCTGCGGAGTGGCCAATGGAATGTCAATCCAGATTGAATCTTTAGGTCCTATTAAATTTTCAGTAATCGTTTGCAGTTCTGGAATCATTTCCAGTTCTACCATACTCCCACTTCTGTTTTCTTAAAAAATCCATTTTACTAAAACTGTGGCGAGTCAAGAACAATATCACTATTGATCTTCCAGATGGTAGAGAGTCAACCCTCGTCATAGCCCGGGTCAACCCACAAACTGCCATTACAGAAACGTGCCTTGAGTTATCCGGAGTCTGGTTTTAAGCATAAGCCGGACAACTCCCCGTACCTTAACAATGTTAAGATATGAAGTATTCTATATCCAATATAGAAATAGAGGCACTGATTCAATTGGAACCAGATTCAAATCATGCAGCTGTCTTCAGTGCATGTTAACTAAATGGAGAGAGGCCGATCAGCATTACTCAACTTAGGAGTGCTTCCAATTATGAGTAACCTGAGCAAGTTCTCTTAAATATTACTATCAACTGAATACTATACACAAGTATCTACATCTTCGATAACCTTGAAGAATCCCGATACTTGTAACACCTGGTTCTCTACTTTATTTATATACCTACAACTTCTCAAAACTTGGACCTTGTGTTTCTACGAAATACTTGTCTAACAACTAGAGAAGTCATAAGTAAACAGAATATAGTACGAGTACCAACCCCTCTGTCCTCATGGACACTGGACAACATACAATACTCTGTATAAGTCCCCTGAGTCTAATTACTCATTCCCTGTGTGTCGTAGGTTGAAAACTGTACTTATGGTTAAGAAGAATTACACCGCTGTTTAATGCTCCTTACATAATCATCCACGGATATAGGCAAATGTCATAGACATAATTTCAAAAAGTTATATCTCACTCTATAAAAATAGACGTACAGATATATCAATTTGAAATTGGTGCATAACAACGGATATTCAAAACCAAATATTTGTCGTCCGGCAAACAACCCAGGTGACTTCCTCAAATATCACCAATTACAACGAATCCCGATATAATGAGGATGATCACCCAATTCCCAATAACTTACTCCCACTCATCATCTGTAAAACCATACAGATGTGCGAATCAAACCTGGTAAATACATACCCTGGGGCAAGTGTCCAATTGGGAAATCAGTTTTCTTTTAACAGTACACAGTGAAACTGAAACATGTAAATGTTTCGAAGGAGTATCCGGGTATTCCTAGTAATACCTCTTCCATTATCAGATTCACAACTGTAACTGTATATTTCTTTGCCATCTCTCCAAATCCCTTTATATGTCTTTAGTCATTACCTTCTGTACACCCTCTTAGGCTAAATGGTTTTCTTCCTTCCCTACCGTTCGACACCAGCCTATGGTTTGGAAGAAGACTATCCAATAAGCATAATGGGTGTACTGTCCTAATCCTAGGAGCACTCGCAACCTGAGAGAAGGTGAGGATAAAAGACAACTTAATAAAACCTTATTCCTATTTCTCCTGAACCAGAATCCATCCCCGAACTGGAACAAGTTCCTTTCGAGTTCGTATATAACCATACGATGGAGTATCCAAATAACTGTGGATCTTCGTAGTGATATGGGGTGTTCCGGAGAAATACAAAGGTGATGTAGGATTGACGAAGAAATACTTGGTTTGGTCGTGAATAACAGTCGCAATTTACTTTGCCCTCTTACTAATCCCTTTATTTGTCTTTACTTGATACCTTCTGCACACCTTCGTTAGGCTAATTGGTTTTCTTCATTCCTTACCGTTCGGCACCTGCCTATGGTTTGGAAGAAGACTATCCAATAAGCGTAATAGGTGTACCGTCCTAATTCAAGGAGCGCTCACAACCTGAGAGAAGGTAAAAGGAAAAGACAACTGAATAGTCCTATTCGTTTTCTCCAGAACCGGAAACCAGCCTCGAACATATTCCTTCGAGTTTGTATATAACCATACGATGGCTTTATCCAATGGAAGTGGACATTCGTAGTAATACGGGGTGTTCTGGAGAAAAGGGTAAAAATAGGAGTGGCAATGAAGTATGCAACTCTGACAATCCAAAAGCCAGTGTTATAAGAAGGTTCGGTCAACTTGGTCACTGAGTCATAGTCAAGGGTCGGGTCATGGCCGCTACCAAAGAGAGAGAGAAAAGAAACACTCAGCTTACACTCTAACCTAGATTAGAATGGTTATCACTTTATCTAATCAGGAAACCTCCCACTGTAACGTTAAACTCTCCTCCAAACCTGAAAGAAGAATTAGTCGGGATCACCCGAGGAGTAAACCAACTCATCAGTGGGAATCGGAATCCAACTATCATCGCATGATAACGTGACGGAATCCACTCACGTTATCACACTTCAGAAGGTATGCGCATGCCTGGCAAATTTCAGTTTCTTTAGAAACTCCCGATGTGATTTTTACCCCAAGCGGCTTATGACCTTGACTAGGTCAACAAACCATAAACCGCTAGTCAAGTTCAACCCGTCATTATTCTGGACTGCATTAAACCCACCCGTACGTGCCCTTGACTAGGTCAACAAGGCCGCACGTCTGTCCTAACCAATCCCATTTATGCAACAAACAAGTACCACTTAGCTACCGAACACTACGTCTTGACTAGGTCAACAAACGCAGCATGAATACCAAATAATACACGTAGGAAATGACGGAGGGCTACGGCTGGTATTTGGCGAAAAACCTTTAACGTAATGAACTTGATATCATTGAAGGAACTGCATAGCTTTTATAAAAGTATAGTGGCGAAAAAACCTTTGCTAAAGAGGTCACTCCTGGTGAAGGGATCTCGGCTCTTTCCCCGCAGAATGAGGTGCAGGATATTCCAACTAAATACCACGATGTAAAGCAAAAGGCAATCGACTATAGTGACGTTATTACCCTGACGTAAACTTCTGTCCAAGGGGTCACTCCCGGTGAAGGGATCTCGGCCCTTGCCTCGTCGACTGAGGTGCTGGATATTCATAACCGAATACCAGTGTGCAAAACAAAATAGAACGTCCTTGCAATAACAGCTTTTTGAAAATTGTTCCAACAACGTCAGAATAGGTTTGTTTAGTTTGCATTGATCCGAATCAATGCAGTCCCATCAATTGATCACACCAATAAAGAACGAAAATACGATGTACGTATATGCCACCCGCATTTGCCACTGGGTCCCGTCATCACCCGTTAGGTTACTTAACTAACGACAGAGCGGGGACTGGACTAGCGCGGGTGCAAAATATATACAATATCTACTAGTATATATATATCAATATATAATATTTGCTCATGGCGTGATAAAATGCAACATCACAGAAATGTAATAAGCATCACAGAACAATACAGATATCTGGGATCTCCGGGTTTCATAGAGCCGCTACTGAAACCCGACGTTCCCCTGGTCGTGTGGATAGCCTGTGCAATGAAATCCTAGACCCCTACGGGTGCGGCAAGTTACTCTCCAAAACCTGAAGCGAGGCAGCCCCCTTCAACAACGTGAATGGACCACCCAGCACTTCACGGAATCCGGTAACTTGAGCACCCCTCCTTGGGTCAACCTGTACCCCCTACGAGTGCGGCGAATAGCCCGCCAATTCTAGAGTGAAGCCCCCTCCGTCTCAAAGCCATGAGATGCGGGCCCGTTTCCCTCTAGAACCCGGCTATCCGTGCACCCCACCGCGGGGCAATCCTAGTACAGAAAGTAAAATATATACAACGAGTACATCGACCTCAGCCCGGTCGTACCCCAAAAGAATAATATACAAACAGGCAGTAACGGCAGTCCACATGTCGGATGCTCGCCCCGCAATATCAAATGTACATATACAACCAAACTGTACTACCATTGCATCCAGGCTATCCACCACGACAAATCCGCAACATCACAGCACAACACAGAACATCAATGTGAATGCCACGTTCGCAAATCCGTCTAAAAGGGCTATAGCAATTAGACAGGATTTACCAATCAAATGACATTCACGGTCGCAAATATAATGTAAATACTGTGAACTAACATGTTTAAAATTTTCGATCGACTAAATTTCCCGAAGTGGGCCCCAAGCACAACTGTAGCATTCAAAATAAATCTGGGCCCAAACAGAATATACCAGAAACCCCATTTCCAAGTCAAAGATCAACTGGAAATTTGGTGAGATGAAGCCTCTTTACTGCGGTGGAACTGCGGCCAAAACAAGGGTATGGCCGCGGTTCCGCGGCTCAACAGTAAAATCACATCACTAAATTTTCCCAATTGTCTTAGAAAAGCCTGCACATATTTCTGCAATACACCAAATAATTTTTTGACAACTAAAAAATTTCGACAGAAACTGTCACGTTGGAAATGCAGTTTATGAAATTTTCGTCCGATCGAAGTTCTAAACATGCTAGAGTAAGCTAGTAAAGGTTAATGGCGTGGCTCTGATACCATGTAGGACCACGGCAACGCCCCGGCCGTCTTTCCAAGGCAAAAATGCGAAAACAAAAACTTTCTGTAACTAGAAACCGGCGCTACCGCGGACTGTAAACCCGGATCGGGCCATTAACTTACTACTAGCTAACTAGAGAAAGGGTAGAGAGCTATACCGAGCGATCCGTGTCCTTCGGTCTTCGGCCACCATCCCGATCTCCCCGCGGCATCTTCGGTCTTGATGTCCTCGTCGAAAAGGGCACCACATCACCGAGTCTTTTAACGGGCTCCCACCTCTGAACCGAGGCAACTCGGACACGAAGTTGGCAAGCCGACGTGTCTAAGATTGCAGTAGACTGAGTGTAGAATGCTATGTCTCAACGGTTAATGAAGTTGCCATTTTTGGAGTGGAGGTGAAGGAGATGAACTTTGAAATGGAGCTATCTTTTTGCATGAATGAAAAATGAGATACCACAAAAACCTCAGATCAAATGAATGGGGGCTGTCCAAGGGGGGGCTCGGCCACTTTTGAGAATGGGGGGGGGGGGGTTGAGCATAAACCAAAGAGGGTGACCATAAGGAAAAAAACAACAAAAACACACACTCATATCCTTATCAAGTCCCATCACCAATCTCATCTCAAAAAGCAAGTAATGATGAACCAATGGAGTCAACCTCAAAATAGAACCATCATGAAGCAACCACTTACAAAAAACACTCTCCACTTTGCTAATTTGCACATTTGCAAATAAGCCCCTCCCATCAAAGGAATTTCAGCCAAGAAGGAACAAAGGAAAAATGGCCGAAACGGAATGCAAACTGGCAACTTCAAAAAGCGATCCCGTAATAAATTACAGGAAAACCCCGCGACTGTATATACATACCCGCATTTGTATTCCGACTGAATACAAATGCAATGAGACAAAATCTACACAGTACAATACTAGGATCCGGCTTAAACCAAAGCCCGCTAGTATTATCCGTCCGAACCATGACACGTGCACAAGTGCACGCGTACGTTCGAACCCTGCCATAAATCCATACGGCCTCTACAACGTTTTGCCCGAAACTTGAGAAACTGCCTGTGGGGGACTCTAAAGACTCGTCAATACTTTGGCTGTGGATTTAACCATCAGAACATCAGAGGTATTAGCCGTACGTAACAAGCTACCAGGTATTGACCAAAAGGAAGGTCGATGAGTGAACTCATCCTGACACCCTACTAAGCTTGTCAGTGACAATATCCATACAGTCCGATCCGTTCGTCTATGAGCATCGCATGGCGGGCCTAGGGGGTTGGTAAAAGTCAGACCCACAAAAGCGGTACAAGTCGTGTTGGAGTGTAGCCCAGAACACCCTGAGATATTACTGGAATACCTACCAGTAAATTTCCTGCCTTGGCCAAGGACTTCGTGTAATGGCTCTCCTAGACACAGCGCGACCTCACCCCCAATATCGGGAGAGACGAACCCCTACAGATCCGCTCACTGCCTCCATGTGGCTCGGGACTGTACCCAACTAAAACCTGTTTGCACGACTCCTTTGAGCCGTGGTAGGGTAGTAATCAAAGTACAGTGGGAACTCACACGAGACAAATGACGATCTCAGGTCGATGAACTAACCTGTACACATGTCACCAGGGAACTGCTATCTAACGTCAGGTATAAAACCAACTAGCATGTTCCCGGCGAGTCCTGTCCGGTGTACTCATAACCCAATGAGCACCTTAGGTGAACCAACTGACACCAGTAGCTTGTGAGACCGACCACCGCCCCTCGTCGGGGTTTCGACTGTATACACTAGTCTACTCTGGAGTATCGATGCCCTGTCTCGAAAACTCCCACGACTAGGGACCTTTTAAGGATGTGCTTATAGACTCCAGCTCCCACGTATATGATCGCCATCATACTGCTGACCGTCATGCAAGAATCCTAAGGGCTCTATCAACGCGCAATAGTGACCTGTAAGGTCACCTAAAGCAGTACACGATGATATAGAAAAACCAGATAGCATACTATCATGTTGAGTAAGACTGTTCTACCGGCATAGGTCCTCACTCAATCATTGCAATCACGTGCCTGTGATCCAATAATTTACTCTGAGGGCACTATACCCAACACACGGTAGTCGACGAGTACATCCTATAACTGTTCCTAGTCGAGGGTGTATCGAGACAGGGCATCGATACACCAGAGTAGACTAGCGTATACGCATCTTGACACATATGATGGGCGATGGATGATCCCATATCCATCGGTGCTTGACATCAAGGATGGTGTACGGGTGCTCAGTACAGACTGGGTACACTGGACGGACTCGCTGAGAACTCCCAGATGGTATTATACTGTAGGGTTCCTAGGCACTCTCAAGAGGTCTCACAAGGCATCAACCATGCCAATTTCAAATTTTACGGGTGCCGAGAAACCCTAATACGGATCGTTGACTAGAAGTTTAGGCGAAAAACGAATCTAGTTAACAACTTAACTAAAGATAAGAAGCTACAACCTTTGTAGATCCGGATATCCACTTCCTTGGCTCCACGTAGGCGTCCTCTCGCTGTCCATTTTGAATCCCGGACTCAATCGTCGGCTTGATCGGAGAAATGGGCGGACTAGGTCGTCGGCTTCGTGCCGAAGATGATCTACGTCGAGGCATCACAAGTTCAAGCTCCGACTTCACAAATTTGTGAAACTTGTGAAGAAAACACACAAAACAACTTGGCAAGAGGTAGAGGGTGAAGAAATAGGAGGTGGGTTCACTTTAGAATTGGATTTCTCACTTTAGAACTCAAGTTGCCATTGATGGCATCAAGCTTTCTTTCTTGAAGAAGAAGATCAAGAAGAAGGAAATATTATGATAAGTTTTTCTAAAAAAAGAAAAAGAAATGAATACTTATCATAATAGGAACCATGGTTAGGTGTAGAGAATTGACCAAGGTTAGAAGAGTGGTTAGGGTTAAGCATGAAGACAAATTGGTCACTTTGGTCAAAGCTTCATGAAGCTTCACAAAGGTTCAAGAATGAAAGCAACCATTTTGTATTCTTATCCCATTCTTTTTCCAAAATCAATAAATAAAAGAATGGATAATTAAAACCCTAATCACTTTCTTAACCTAGGTTTAATTCTTTACACTTAACCAAGTGAGCAAGCATCATCAAACATGATACAAAGATGTGCACAAAAGTATATCACATATACAACTTGCACATCAAGTGAGAAAATCCATTTAAAGTGAACCAATACTAGTTAATGCAAAATAATATATCAAATATATATAATTATACATTAAATCATTAAATCAACACTTGATTCAATGATCCGGTCATGTCGCACATAACCGACTAGTATACAATGTATCGATTTATCGAATCAATGATTCGATAACTAGGTTATATCGAATAAAACCAATCGATATATTCATCGCGAGAATGGAATACGGTATCACATACACGCATTATTCTCGGTCCTGCACATATCTCATATGCGCTCCTATTTCGTTTCGCTTGAGCCAGGAAACCTCTGTGTAGGACTCTAAAGACTCGTCAATACGCCGGTAGCAGATGATGATCATATCAAGCACCCACAAGCCGCAAGCGGTCTGCTAAACGTAACGGCCATCCGGGTATTAAGCGATCAGAAGATCGACGAGCTATCCCGCTCACACTCCTGTGAATCCAACCAGTAACACTTACCGTACAGTCCGGTCTGTTTGTCTGATATGTCGCATATCAAGTCTAGGGGTGGTAAACGTCAGACCCCAATAACCGATAAGTCATGCCGATGTGAGGCTCATAACGGGTCGAGAAACTACTGGTAACACTTACCAGCAAATCTCTGATCAGCCCTGGCCAGGGACTTCCCTGTTACGGCCAATCGAGCACAGCGCAACATCAACCCCCAATACCGGGAGAGACGAAACCCCTCCTATCGCTCATTGTCTCCATGTGACTCGGGACTGTACCCAAAGACCACCGTTTTGCACGCCCTCATGGACGTGGTAAGGTGGAGATCAAAGCACAGTGGGAATCACACAAGACTCTATGACGATCTCGGGTCTACAGACTAACCTGTACAAGTGTCACCTGAGAACTGCCATCTGACGTGAGGTATAATACCATCTGGGAGTTCTCGGCGAGTCCGTCCAGTGTACCCAGTCTCCACTGAGCACCCGTATACTATCTCTGATGTCAAACACCAATGGATATGGGATCATCCATCGCCCATCTCATGGGTCGAGAAGCGTATACGCTAGTCTACTCTGGTATATCGATGCCCCGTCTCGATACACCCACGACTAGGGACCTTGAAGGATGTACTTATGGACTACCATGTCCCCACTAGTATGATCTGCATCATAGTCCAGGTAGTCAAGTACACATCCTAAGGGCTTTATCAACATGTAACTATAAGACAGTTTAAAGAGACAAGTGTACATGTTAAGATAAAGAGTAACCAGATAGCATACTATCATATCGAGCAAGAAAGTCATCTCTATATATGTCCAAGCATCCAATATAATATACATCATCTGTACAATACTGGCCTCTAGGGCATACATACAACTAACAATCTCCCACTTGCACTAGGGCCAGCTGCTGTAGTATCGCATACCGAGCATCCCGAAGAGTCTCTCAAACTGTATCTGGGGAATGGCCTTCGTGAGTGGATCCGCCGTGTTTTTCTTCGTGTCAACCCTTCTGACCTCGATCTCCCGGCGATCAACTATCTCCCGTATCAGGTGATACCGCCTCAGAATATGCCTGGATCGCTGATGGGACCTGGGTTCCTTGGCCAAAGCCACCGCTCCATTGTTATCGCAATACAAAGGTATTGGATGCTCAATGGATGGAACCACTCCTAGTTCAGTAATGAACTTCTTGATCCAGACAGCCTCTTTAGCAGCATCGTTGGCAGCGATGTATTCAGCCTCCTTCGTCGAGTCTGCCACGGTTTCCTGCTTAGAACTCTTCCAGCTAACCGCCCCTCCATAAAGGGTAAAGACAAATCCCGACTGCGACTTAGAGTCGTCCTTATCACTCTGGAAGCTCGAATCGGTAAAGGACTCCACTTGGAGTTCTCCGTTACCATACACCAAGAGCATCTATTTAGTCCTTCGTAAGTACTTGAGAATGCTCTTCACAGCTGTCCAGTGACTCTCTCCAGGATCAGCTTGATACCTGCTCACTACACTTAGTGAGTATGCTACATCGGGTCTGGTACATAGCATTGCGTACATGATAGAGCCTACAGCCGAAGCATAGGGTATCCCTTACATGCGAGCTCTCTCCAAATCAGTCTTGGGAGACATCTCTTTGGAGAGAGTGACTCCAGAAATCGTGGGTAAATTCCCACGCTTGGATTCTTCCATACTAAACCTCTTTAGTATGGTGTCAATGTACCTGGATTGGGACAATCCCAAAATCCGTTTGGATCTATCTCTATAGAACCCAATATGCAGGAGGCATCACCAAGATCTTTCATTGAGAATCTTTGTGATAAGAAGAGCTTAACCGATTGCAGCATAGGAATATCATTTCCTATCAAGAGTATGTCGTCCACGTACAATACGAGGAAAACAACCTTACTCTCTGCCACCTTCTTGTAGATACAAGGTTCATCTGGGTTTTTGACAAAATCAAACTCTTTGATAACGACGTCAAAGCAGATGTTCCAACTCCGTGATGCTTGCTTTAATCCATAAATGGATTTAAGCAGCTTGCACACCTTCCCGCTGCTCCCACTGTCTACGAAGCCCTCTGGCTGAGTCATGTACACGCACTCTTCTAAATCACCATTTAGAAAGGCGGTCTTAACATCCATTTGCCAGATTTCGTAGTCATGATATGCAGCGATGGCAAGCATGATCCGGATGGATTTAAGCATAGCCACTGGAGAAAAGGTTTCGTCATAGTCCACACCTGGTCTTTGACGAAAACCCTTTGCAACAAGTCTAGCTTTGAAAGTCTCCACTTTCCCATTTACACCAAGTTTTTTCTTGAAGATCCACTTGCTCCCGATGGGTTTTACCCCTTCAGGAGCAACTTCCAAAGTCCATACTTTGTTGGTGTACATGGATTCCATCTCGGACCGCATAGCATCCAGCCATTTCACTGAGTCCCTACTCGTGATGGCCTGCTCGAAGCTAGTTGGGTCATCATCCTCCATGATGCAATCCTCGCTCCCACCATCCATGAGAAAACCGTAGTATCTCTCAGGTGGGCGAGGAACCCTACTAGATCGGTGGAGAGGCTGAGGTTCATTGGGAACTACTGAATCCTCTGGTTCAACCAAATCTTCTGTTGTAGTCTGTATTGCTGGAACCTCTTCCAGTTCTACCTCCTTGCCACTAATCTCTTTTTCAAGAAATTCCTCTTCTAAAAAGGTGGCATGTCGAGAAACAAACACCTTTTGTTCCTCGGTGTGGTAGAAGATATACCCGCGCGAATGTTTGGGATATCCAATAAACTTACAAAGAATGGACCTTGCCGCGAGTTTGTCCAGATTTTGCGTTTTTACATATGCCGGACAACCTCATATCTTAACATAATTAAGACATGGTCTCTTTCCTTTCCATATCTCATATGGAGTGGTTGGCATGGTTTTGGTGGGAACCATATTCAATAGATCTGCAGCTGTTTCCAGTGCATATCCCCAGAAGGAAATAGGTAACTCAGCTGTGCTCATCATAGAGCGCACCATATCCAATAGGGTGCGGTTCCTCCATTCTGATACACCGTTGTGCTGTGGTGTATATGGAGGAGTCAGCTGAGAGAGAATCCCATTCTCTTTTAGGAAGTCCAGGAATTCATTGCTTAAGTATTCTCCTCCTCGATCAGATCGAAGGATTTTAATACTTTTTCTGGTTTGGTTCTCGACTTCTTGTTTATATTCTCTAAATTTCTCAAAAGCTTCTGATTTGTGTTTCATCAGGAACACATATCCGAATCTAGAGAGATCGTCAGTGAATGTAATGAAGTACGAAGAACCATCCCTGGCATGTGTAGACATGGGACCGCATACATCACTATGTATCAGTCCCAAGAGTTCGGTACCTCTTTCTCCGTGTCCCGTAAACGGAGTTTTGGTCATCTTGCCTTTGAGACATGATTGGCAAGTGTCATAAGATGAAAATTCAAACGGATTTAAATATCCATCCTTATGCAACTTAGCTAATCGTGTCGCATTGATGTGACCAGTCTACAATGCCACAAGAAGGATTCGTTCAGTTCTGAACTCTTCCTCTTGTGTGTGTTTGTTATGCTCAGAACTGTTGATTGATTTAGAACATAAATGCCATTGCACAACGTGCCTGATCCAACCAACTTTTGGTTACGGAAAATGTTCATAACATTGTCCTGTAATACAAAATTATATCCCTCTTTACTCAACAAAGAAACCGATATAATGTTGCATATCAGGTTCGGCATGTAATAGCATTCGTTCAGAACCAATGTATTACCAGTTGGTAATACAAGGTGATATTCCCCGACAGTCTTAGCTGCAACAATTGCACCATTTCCAACTCTAATGTCTTTATCACCTTCTCCAAGTTCTTTACCTTTCCTTAGCCCATGTAACTGATTACATATATGGGATCCTGACCCGGTATCTAATACCCAGGACGTAGAGCAAATGGAGAAACAGTTCTCTGTAACGAACACACCCGAAGAAAATGCATCAACATGTACTTTCTTCATTCGGGTGGCATGGGAATCCTGGTATTCCCCTATATCCTGTTCATTCCTATAACTCTTATAAGAAAGAACGGAACCAACGTTCCCCAGCACAGTATAACATGCGGGTTCGGTCAATACATCCATATTATTATCTTCATTAGGGCATGAAATGGTCGCTACCTGGAGAGAGAGAGAAGAAAACACTTTAGCGTATGCTCGTGCAAGATCAGATTGGTTATTATCTTATCTAATCAGGATGGCTCCCACTGCTGTTTATCAATTCTTCCTTCAAACCCTAAAAGGAAAGATTAGCCGGGATTAATTACACACTACAAGTTCGCCAATCTTTCTGCTAGGCCAGTGTCGGTACTTTGAGGGAGGTCCCCCGTGCTTTCGCACGAACCTAATTAATGTAAACCTCGTTTTGCCAGAGGCGTAACCTCGTTAACACCTTTCTAGACACCTACTTGATCGGCTAATTATAATGTGTAAAACTCTCCCAGGAGTAACTCTTACTCGCAGCGGGTATCGGGATCCAACTATCTCATAGAAGGTATGCAATCTCATTGCAAATTTCAACACTTGAAATTCCCGATAATATTTTGCCCCTAGCGTCCTATGACCTTGACGCAGGCCAACAAACCATAGTGCGCTAGTCAAGTTCAACCCGTCATTTCCTGATTGAATTAAACCCACCCGTACGACCCTTGACGCAGGCCAACAATGTCGCACGACTACCCTAATCCAATCTGCATCATATGCATAAGCAGGTAAATACTAGTTAGCTACCGCACACTACGCCTTGACGCAGGCCAACAAACGTAGCACGAATACTAACTACTACTTATCTGAAATGACGGAGGGCTACGCAGGTTTTTCTGAAAACCATGAGCGTAATGAACTTGATATCGTTGTAGAATCAAATGAAGTTTTGAAAATGGAGTGATTTTGAGGCTTTTCTAGTTTTGCTAAAGGGGTCACTCCTGGTGAAGGGATCGTCGGCCCTTTCCTCGTCGAATGAGGTGCGGGATATATCATATATATCACTGTGCAAAGCAGAAACTATAGAAGCAATCAAAAGTCAAACCGAGTGTGTAGCATCTGCCAGTTATTGCTAAAAGAGTCACTCCCGGTGAAGGGATCTCGGTCCTTTCCTCATCGAATAAGGTGCAAGATATATCACATATACCGCTGTGCAAAGCAAGAACTGTAGCTACCCTTTTTTATTTTAAAATTTGATTCTACAACATCTTTTGGTTTCTTTTATTTCATTAATCACATTAATGAAGTCCCATCATTTAAATACCTAAACATCACAGATAAATACGACGTGCACTTATGCCATCCGCATTCGCCTCGATGTCCCCTCGTGCACCGTCAGGTTAGGTAACTAACGACAGAGCAGGGCAGGGATAGTGCGGGTGCAAAACATAAGTAATGTCTATATAATATATCATATATACTATATACTGTATCTATCACAGAACATCACATGATCACATCACAGATGTCGCAGCAGAAGAAACATATGAAACATTGGATATACTAGGACGTCCGTATTTTCAATACGAGCCAGTATAAAACACGGATTCCACGGTCGTGATGAATAGCCAATCCCACACCCCTAGTGTAAGTCCACGTTGCCGTCCCCGGTTCTTGCGGGGAGGCGGAAACGGTATAAAAATCAAATTTTTAGCGCAAAGGGCAACATGGACTATCAAAGTCGGGATCTTTACTAAACTAAACTAGCTATCATGCTAAAGAGAGTTAGCTACTCGGATAAAAGGTTATACCTAACTTGAACTCCTTCTTCTTGAAACCATTGTAGGGTTTGATGGTGCTTTCCTCGTCGCCTTCTTCCGTCAAAGATGGATCCACCTGAGGGTTCGACCTTCGGGCTCCTTTCTCGAACTTTGAGAGAACTAGGATCTTTGGCTTGCTAAACCTCTAACCCTAGAGTGAGTAGAGAGTGGCTTTGGGGTGTTTTTATCTCAAGGAGAGGGATTCTCAACACATGAGAAGGGATCTCCTTGAACTAGAGGAGGAAGAAGAAGAAGTGAGGAGAGAGAAGTGTTATGATAGAATGAATAATATCCTTCTCATTTTGCAACCATAACAAAAATGAAAAGAATTATCAAATTAACAATAATAATAAAATGAAATAGTTGATGGAAGGTTTGGAATGACCATTATCATTACATTCATTAAATGGTTTTGCTAGAATCAAAGAGCATCTTTGATATGTAATGATGATGGTCAAACTTTCAACCATGGTCAACAAGTCAACCTTGGTCAACAAGTCAACAAAACCAATCATGACACAATTTCATTTAATTAATATTATTAATTGATATATCATAAATTCATTAGGGTTTGGAAAAAGACGACTGTCAACTGTGCATACGCACCTGTTCCGAAACCCTAATGAAAAATCTCTTCCTCCGCCTCAATCAACTGTGCATACACACCCGCATTTTTGTTCCGAGGAACATGAATACAATGAGATAAAATCAACCCCAAAACATATACCAGTATCTGGCTCAAACCAGAGCCAGCTAGTATTATCTGTCCGGACTCCAAATGTGCACAAGTGCGCGGATGAGAACGAACCCTGTCGCAAAACTATGCGACCTCTACTCTGTTTTGCCCAGAGGCGAATAGCCCTCTGTGTGGGACTCTAAAGACTCGACACTACGCTGGCAGTGGGTTTAACCACAGACCGCAAGCGGCACTAGCTGTGCGTAACGATCCCCAGGTAGATGTCGATAAGAAGACTGATGAGGTGAACCCCATCTGAACTCCCACTGAGTCTGAATGTGACAGTCTCCGTACAGTCCAGTCTGTTCGTCTGATACATCGCATGTCGGGCCTAGGGGGCGGTAAACGTCAGTCCCCTAATAGCGGTACAAGTCGTGTTGGAGTGAAGCCCAAAACACCCTGAGATAACACTGGAAGCCTACCAGTATATCTCGCTTGCCCTGGCCAGGGACTACACGTGTAATGGCTCTCCTAGACACAGCGCGATGTCAACCCCCAATACCGGGAGAGACGAATCCTGTCTAACAGTCACTGCTTCCAAGTGCTTCGGGACTGCACCCAACCACTACCTGTTTGCACGACTCTTTTGAGCCGTGGTAAGCTAGTGATCAAAGTGCAGTGGGAACACACTCGAGGCGAAGTGCCAGTGTCAAGTCAGTGGACTAAGCTATACTCATGTCACCTGGGAACTGATAACTGACGATAGGTACAATACCAACTTGTCAGTTCCCGATGAGTCCTGTCCAGTGTACTCGTAACCTAACGAGCACCCGCATACTATCTCAAGTACGACGTACTGACGGCTGTGGGACAGACCGTCTCCCACACTGGGATGAGAAGTGCATGCGCCAGTCTACTCCGGAGTATCGATGCCCTGTCTCGATAGTCCTGCGACTAGGGACCTGTATAAGGATGTGCTTATAGATTACCCAGCCCCCACTAGTGTGACTGCCATCACAACGCTGGTAATCAAGCAAAGATCCTAAGGGCTCCACTAATGCGTATAAGTGATATGATAAAATAAACACATGTACACATTGAAGTAGAAACAAACCAAGTAGCATACTATTATTTTGAGCAAGATTGTATATACAAGGTGAATATCCCAAGCTTCCATTAAGTAATATACAAACCAGTATGATACAGTAATGGCCTCTAGGGCATATACACTAACAATCTCCCACTTGCACTATGGCCATGTACTGGCGTATCGAAGACCTATCATCTCGATCAGCCGCTCGAACTGTGTCTGGGGTAGGGCCTTGGTGAATGGATCTGCAGTGTTTTCTTCTGAAGCAACCCTCCGAACCTCGATCTCCTTGCGATCCACGATCTCTCTGATCAGGTGATACCGCCTCAAGATGTGTCTGGATCTCTGATGGGACCTGGGTTCCTTCGCTAAAGCTATAGCCCCGTTGTTGTCGCAATACAGAGGTATTGGGTCAACAATGGACTGAACCACCTGAAGTTCTTTCAAGAACTTCCTCATCCAGACAGCTTCTTTTGCGGCATCAGATGCAGCGATGTATTCCGCTTCCATCGTCGAGTCTGCAACGGTTTCCTGTTTGGAACTCTTCCAACACACCGCCCCTCCATTGAGGGTAAAGACAAAACCCGGCATGGACTTGGAATCATCCTTGTCACTCTGGAAGCTGGAGTCAGCAAAGGCCTCGATCTGGAGGTCTTTTCCGCCATACACCAAGAACATCTCCTTAGTCCTTCTCAGGTACTTGAGAATGTTCTTTACCGCTATCCAGTGTTTCTCCCCAGGGTTTGACTGATACCTGCTTACCACACTCAGTGCATAAGCTACATCCGGTCTGGTACACAACATCGCATACATTATAGAGCCTACCGCAGAAGCGTAGGGTATAATAGACATGCGATCCCTCTCCAAATCAGTCTTGGGAGACATCTCTTTAGAGAGGGTGATCCCGTGACAAGCCGGTAGGTTACCGCGCTTGGAATCTTACATACTGAATCTCTTCAGTATAGTGTCGATGTACCTGGACTGTGAAAGTTCTAATATCCTCTTGGATCTATCACGATGGATCTGGATCCCCAGGATGTATGAGGCATCACCCAGGTCTTTCATGGAGAACCTGTGTGTCAAGAATCCCTTGACAGATTGTAGCATGGGAATGTCATTTCCTATTAAGAGAATGTCATCCACGTATAAAACGAGGAAAACTACAGTTCTCGCTACAAATCTACTATAGATGCATGGTTCATCTGGATTTTTGATAAAGCCAAATTCCTTGACCGTCTCATCAAAATGGATGTTCCAACTCCGCGATGCCTGCTTTAGTCCATAAATGGACTTAAGCAACTTGCACACTTTTCCGCTGCTCCCACTCTGAATGAAACCCTCTGGCAGGTCCATATAGACACACTCCTCTAAATTTCGATTTAGAAAAGCGGTTTTTACGTCCATCTGCCAAATCTCATAATCGTGGAAGGCAGCAATGGCAAGAAGGATCCGAATGGATTTCAGCATAGCCACTGGAGAAAAAGTTTCGTCATAGTCCAAACCAGGTCTTTGACGAAAACCCTTTGCTACAAGTCTAGCTTTATAGGTCTCAACCTGTCCATCTACACCAATCTTCCTTTTGAAGATCCACTTGCATCCTACGGGTTTTACCCCGTCTGGAGCAATGTCCAACGTCCATACTTTGTTGGTGTACATGGACTCCATCTCGGTCCGCATTGCATCCAGCCATTTTACTGAGTCAACGCTCTGAACGGCTTGGTGGAAACTAGTAGGCTCATCATAATCTATGATGCAATTCTCTCTATCCCCGTCTATGAGAAAATCGTAGTATCTCTCGGGCGGATGAGAGTGCCTACTACTCCTGCGGAGCGGCGTAGGAATGTCCTGTTCTTTTGAACCCTCTGGTTCCTCTAAACTTTTAGTAATAGCTCGTGGTTCTGGAATTTCTTCCAGTTCTACTGTGCTCCCACTTATCTGGTTTTCCAAAAACTCAGTTTCCAAGAAGTAGGCATGACGAGAAACAAGAACTTTTTGTTCCTCTTCACAGTAGAAGAAATATCCCTTGGAGTTCTTTGGATATCCCACAAACTTGCACTGTACTGAGCGTGCCTCGAGCTTGTCCGCATGCTGCTTTTTGACGAAAGCTGGACATCCCTATGTCTTAATGTGATTAAGATGGGGCCTCTTCCCACACCACATCTCAAATGGTGTGGTAGGCACAGTTTTAGTAGGAACTCGGTTCAAAAGGTATGCAGCTGATTCTAGCGCATACCCCCAGAAAGATCGTGGTAACTCAGCGTTACTCATCATGGACCGTACCATATCCAATAGGGTCCGGTTCCGTCTCTCCGATACACCATTATGTTGCGGAGTGTACGGAGGAGTAAGCTGAGAGAGAATTCCATTCTCTTTTAAGTAATTCAGAAACTCGGCACTTAAGTATTCTCCACCTCGATCCGATCTTAGAATCTTGATACTTTTGCCGGTTTGTTTTTCTACTTCATTCTTATATTCCTGGAACTTTTCAAAAGCTTCGGACTTATGTTTCATCAAGAAGACATAACCGTACCTTGAAAAGTCATCCGTAAAAGTAATGAAGTAAGAATAACCGCTTCGCGCATGTGTAGACATTGGACCGCACACGTCGCTGTGTACGAGTTCCAAGAGCTCGCTCGCTCTTACTCCATGTCCAGTGAACGGAGTCTTTGTCATCTTTCCTTTGAGACAGGATTGACAAGTGGCATATGATTGATATTCGAACGGATCCAAATATCCTTCTGTATGTAACTTAGTCAACCTTCTCTCATTGATGTGACCCAGTCTACAATGCCATAAGAAAGTCTGATTAATATCTGGAGACTTTCTTTTGTGTGTATTCTGGACATTGAAAATCTGTGGTTGGTTTAATACGTATATACCATTGCTCAGTGTACCTGACCCAATCAGAACTTGATTAAGGTGAATGTTTGCAACATTACTTACAAACGCAAATTCATAACCTTCTTTAGAAACCAAAGATACAGAAATGATATTACAAGTTGCGTTAGGTACAAAAAAGCAATTACGTAAAACCAAAACATGTCCATCTGACATTCCCAGGTGATAGTCCCCCACGGCTTTAGCATCCATGCTAGCTCCGTTCGCAACTCTGAGGGTCATGTTACCTGCCTTCAAAACCCTACGGTTTCTCAACGCCTGCAAAGAATTACAGATATGAGATCCTGATCCGGTATCCAATACCCAGGAAGTAGAGTTTATTGAAAGACAGTTTTCAATAACATACACACCTGAAGCTGAAGCCGCAACCTGCTTCAGTTCCTGTGTCCTGGCCTTCCAAGCCCTGCAATCTTTCTTCCAGTGTCCACTCTTATGACAATAGAAGCATTCTTCTTTACCCACAAGCTTCCCCGCTATCTTTGTTGCCTTTACCTTTCCCTTCGTATCTACTTTACTAACACCGCCCCTTGGTTTGGCGGGGGCTTTCTTCTTCTTTCCCTTGGCTTTCGCCTTGGACCTAGAAGAAGAAGATCCTCCTACAAACAAAGTGGGTGTTTCCCAACCTTTCTGTAGGGTGCCCTCTGCGCTCCTCAGCATGTTGAGGAGTTCTGAAAGTTCAACTTCTTTTTCTTGTAAGTTGAAGTTCAGTATAAACTGGGCGTAAGTGGAAGGAAGGGACTGGAGAATCAAGTTCGTATAGAGCTCACTCTCCAACGTGGTCCCAAGTTCTGTGAGCTCCTCAATGTAGCCAATCATCTTAAGCACGTGTTCCGCTACCGATGATCCGACGGCCAATCTTGCCGAAAATAACTTTTTCGATATTTCGTATCTTGCGATACGAGACTGCTCTCCATACAGTTCTTTTGTATGGAGAAATATGGATTCCAGGTCCATATTCTCGTGCCTCCTCTGATGTTCGTTGTCCATAGAGGCAAGCACGAGGCACTTGGACTTCGCGCAATCAATCTCCCAAGTCTTACGGATTTCCTTATCCGCGACGTTGGAGGTGGGACCTGGGACGGGGGGAGCTTTGGTGGTAAGAAGATACCCCAGCTTGCCGTAAGTGATTGCCATCTTGACATTCCTGAGCCAATCTTTGTAGTTTGGCCCTGTCAGTATGTTTTTATCTAGAAGTAACTTAAGTCCAGTCATGTTGATTGGTCGCTGCAATTAGGAGAGAGAGAAGAAACACTCAGCACGATGCTCTTGCAAGTTTAGAATGGTTTTTAATTTGTCTAAACAGGATGGCTCCCACTGTCTCTCGAATCCCTCCTCAAACCATAAAGGAAGAATTAGTCAGGATCAATCCCACCGCACAATACTTGCTTAACCGTTCAGCCAGGCCAGTGTCGGTACTTCGAGGGAGGTTTTCCAACGCTTTCGCGAAGTTCCTTAATTTAAGAACCTCTTTTCCCTGGGGGCGTAGCCCCGCTAACACCTTTCTAGGCACCTACTAGGTTTATAGCATTGATCGTTTAGTGAGAAATTTCCCGAGGAGTAGCATATACTCACAGTAGGATCGGGATCCAAATATCATCGCGTGACGAAACTGAAGGAATCCTACCAGAATCATCACACTTCAAATGGTATGCAAATCTAGCAAGTTTCAGTACTTATGAAACTCCCGATGTGGATTTTTGCCCCATGCTCTTATGACCTTGACTTTGGCCAACAAATCATAAGTCACATGTCAAGTTCTACCCGTCATTCTCCAGGTTAATTTGAATCCACCCGTACCTACCCTTGACTTTGGCCAACAAGGCAGTACGACTGTTTCAAATAAACGCATCTATCTATGCTACACATGAATACCCAATAGCTATCAATCACTATGCCTTGACTTTGGCCAACAAACACAGCTTGAATACTATTGAATATTCATGTGAAACGACAGAGGGCTACGAATGGTTTTGGCTAAATCGTGAACGTAGTGAACTTGATATAATCGATGGAACGAGATAGCTTTTAAAAGGAGTGGCTCAAGCTCCGCATTTAAAAGTTAGTTTTGAAAAGAACCGAGTGGTTTTTCGAAAGTGTTCCAACGACTTTAGCTTGGTTTATTATCTTGCATTAGTTCTTTTAATGCGTGATATTCTTGCATTAGTTCTTTTAATGCGTCCCATCATTTAATCCCACCATTGCAGAAAACAACTAAAATATGACGTACGCTTATGCCATTCGCATTCGCCACGGGGTCCCGTCATCACCCGTTAGGTTAGTTAACTAACGACAGAGCGGGGGCTGGGCTAGCGCGGCTGTAAAACATAAGCAACGCCTAAATAGTTATAAATATATAGCAATGATAGACATTACAGATCACAGATGAATACATTGGATATACTAGGAATCCGCAATCCTTTCGAGCCTGCAACGAAAAGCGGATTACACGGTCGTGGTGAATAGCCAAAACCCCACCCAAGACCCCTACGGGTGCGGCAAACTACCCGCCAAGTACCCCGAAGTGGAGCAACCTCCCTCATCGCCGTGAGTAGGCCACTCGGCACTTCGAGATACCCGGTAGTTTGTGCACCCCTCCATGGGTCTATCCTAGGAGCAAAAACAGTAAAAAGAATTATACAATGACGGCTACAACCCCGACCCGGTTGTGCGGCCATACAAATAATAATATTACATCAATTTACATTTTACATGAATGAAAGAAAAAGAAACACTCATCTCACATCCACCCCGGCTATTCACCCGCGACAGTCCAACGCATTCATATACACAAACTATCATCAAACACAGATCACAGATATGTATAACCCCGACTAATCGACATATAGCGATTAGCCGACGTTCAATACATATAAACATCACAGATATAACCAATATAGTCAAAGTGTAGTGAAGTTCGATAAAAATACGGATTTATAGGCCCCCAAAAACAAATTTCTTTTCTGGAAAACCTGGGCACAAACAAACCATCTGAAAAATCCCAAAACCCTACCAGAAGAACACTGCACAAAACCCGATCACGAGAGGAGCCCAAACGGCGGCGGTTCCGCGGCAAATGCATACCTATTGCCGCGGAACCGCGGCGGTTTGAGGGAATCAGGGGATCGTTTTTGGTGGGTGTTCTCACAAAACCCTGAGCCGATTTTAGGAGTAAAACATTTTAATTTTAGAGCACAAAAAATTTCAACAGAAAGTTAGGGTTTTTGTTTTTCCGGTTTTTGCGATTTTTCCGTTCGAACTTCCATACACTTTACTACTAAGCTAGTTTAAGTTTAGTTTGGCTCTGATACCACTGTAAGTCCACGTTGCCGTCCCCGGTTCTTGCGGGGAGGCGGAAACGGTATAAAAATCAAATTTTTAGCGCAAAGGGCAACATGGACTATCAAAGTCGGGATCTTTACTAAACTAAACTAGCTATCATGCTAAAAAGAGTTAGCTACTCGGATAAAAGGTTATACCTAACTTGAACTCCTTCTTCTTGAAACCTTTGTAGGGTTTGATGGTGCTTTCCTCGTCGCCTTCTTCCGTCAAAGATGGATCCACCTGAGGGTTTGACCTTCGGGTTCCTTTCTCGAACTTTGAGAGAACTAGGATCTTTGGCTTGCTAAACCTCTAACCCTAGAGTGAGTAGAGAGTGGCTTTGGGGTGTTTTTATCTCAAGGAGAGGGATTCTCAACACATGAGAAGGGATCTCCTTGAACTAGAGGAGGAAGAAGAAGAAGTGAGGAGAGAGAAGTGTTATGATAGAATGAATAATATCCTTCTCATTTTGCAACCATAACAAAAATGAAAAGAATTATCAAATTAACAATAATAATAAAATGAAATAGTTGATGGAAGGTTTGGAATGACCATTATCATTACATTCATTAAATGGTTTTGCTAGAATCAAAGAACATCTTTGATATGTAATGATGATGGTCAAACTTTCAACCATGGTCAACAAATCAACCTTGGTCAACAAGTCAACAAAACCAACCATGACACAATTTCATTTAATTAATATTATTAATTGATATATCATAAATTCATTAGGGTTTGGAAAAAGACGACTGTCAACTGTGCATACGCACCTGTTCCGAAACCCTAATGAAAAATCTCTTCCTCCGCCTCAATCAACTGTGCATACACACCCGCATTCTTGTTCCGAGGAACATGAATACAATGAGATAAAATCAACCCCAAAACATATACCAGTATCTGGCTCAAACCAGAGCCAGCTAGTAATATCTGTCCGGACTCCAAACGTGCACAAGTGCGCGGATGAGAACGAACCCTGTCGCAAAACCATGCGACCTCTACTCTGTTTTGCCCAGAGGCGAATAGCCCTCTGTGTGGGACTCTAAAGACTCGACACTACGCTGGCAGTGGGTTTAACCACAGACCTCAAGTGGCACTAGCTGTGCGTAACAATCCCCAGGTAGATGTCGATAAGAAGACTGATGAGGTGAGCCCCATCTGAACTCCCACTGAGTCTGAATGTGACAGTCTCCATACAGTCCGGTCTGTTCGTCTGATACATCGCATGTCGGGCCTAGGGGGCGGTAAACGTCAGTCCCCTAATAGCGGTACAAGTCGTGTCGGAGTGAAGCCCAAAACACCCTGAGATAACACTGGAAGCCTACCAGTATATCTCGCTTGCCCTGGCCAGGGACAACTCGTGTAATGGCTCTCCTAGACACAGCGCGATGTCAACCCCCAATACCGGGAGAGACGAATCCTGTCTAACCGTCACTGCTTCCAAGTGCTTCGGGACTGCACCCAACCACTACCTGTTTGCACGACTCTTTTGAGCCGTGGTAGGGTAGTGATCAAAGTGCAGTGGGAACACACTCGAGGCGAAGTGCCAGTGTCAAGTCAGCGGACTAAGCTGTACTCATGTCATCTGGGAACTAATAACTGACGATAGGTATAATACCAACTTGTCAGTTCCCGATGAGTCCTGTCCAGTGTACTCGTAACCTAACGAGCACCCGCATACTATCTCAAGTACGACGTACTGACGGCTGTGGGACAGACCGTCTCCCACACTGGGATGAGAAGCGCATGCGCCAGTCTACTCCGGAGTATCGATGCCCTGTCTCGATAGTCCTGCGACTAGGGACCTGTATAAGGATGTGCTTATAGATTACCCAGCCCCCACTAGTGTGACTGCCATCACAATGCTGGTAATCAAGCAATGATCCTAAGGGCTCCACTAATGCGTATAAGTGATATGATAAAATAAACACATGTACATATTGAAGTAGAAACAAACCAAGTAGCATACTACTATTTTGAGCAAGATTGTATATACAAGGTGAATATCCCAAGCTTCCATTAAGTAATATACAAACCAGTATGATACAGTAATGGCCTCTAGGGCATATACATTAACACCTAGACCCCTACGAGAGCGGCAAGCAACCCTGCCAATTCTAGGGTTAGGAGACCCGGACTCGACTCCTCGAGTTGGTCTCCCACTGGACCCCAGAACCCGGTTACTTGTGCTCCCTTCCTTGGTTCTATCCTAATGTGGAAAAGTAGATAATATACAAAGGGTGACAAATTCCGCAACCTGGAAGTGCCTCAAATAAAAGAATATTACATACAAGTTTTTACATGAATGAAAATGAAAAACACTCATCTCACATAAAAACCCCCGGCTATTCAAACACGACAATCCAATATAACATATCCAGCAACACATAACATCACATGTCATCAACGTAAGTAAATATGCGCATCCCAATTGTCGTTGACATATAGCAACGAAACCGGCGATATCACATATTACACTTACGGTCACAGAAAAGAAAGTGTAAAACTACAACAATTGGAATCCGCAATCTCTTTAGACAACGCATGCCTAATCAAAATGAAATACTTAGACATCACATGCCTAACAGTTATAAACCCCGCATTTTAGTCTCATTATCGAAAACTCTTTTCAATATCAAATGAAACTAAACCGCTAGATTTATATCATTCATTCAGTTATCTCATAACTGTTTGTGAATTCCAATTATTGTATCCCATTCCGGATAAATAGAAAATATTAAACTTTCCGATTGAACATTCGAACACCCAAGTTTTCCCGAAACTGTCCAACACAAGAAATAGGTTCAAAGACATTCACTTCATGCCTCAGTACCAACGGTCCAGCCGTAGAAGGGTTAAGCCAACGCCTCACATGTGGCACGCCGTACTGCCCCAAACCCGAAGGTTCAAAGGGCAGTTCAAGACGGTCACATAATCGAGTTAAGGTTTGTTGTCTTCTAGAGGGACCATCGCGTTACTTGCACTACTCAGAACGTCCTTAAACCACACAAAAATCCAACACTTGGATATTTTCCGGCAGGGGAAAAGTTGGGTATTTATATCCGGTCGGACTTTTTAACATATTCAAAAAATTATCCGGAAAGCACTTAGACAAAGTTCGATAATCCGATCGAAATACCGAGTCCCCAATACAACCCAGAATACTCAACTCTTGAATAAATATTAAAAATTCTCAGAGAACTCAGCACGGAATAAAAGAAGTTACTGTGCAAAATTGGGTGGGTGACGTCATCATACGGCCGCGGAACCGCCGCAGAAGCCAGGCTTCTGCCGCGGTTCCGCCGCACTTTGGAGGAATTGGGTGATCGTGTTTCACAGTAATTCTTAGAAAGTCCTGCTGAATTTTCTTCATATTTTTAATTTGGAAAAAACCCAGTTTTTAAAAAATGTACAGAGAGCAACTTTGATATTAGGGTTTCGGTTCGATCGGACTTCAAACTCCGTCTGGACTTCGCCTAAGGCTCTAGCTAGGCTCTGATACCACTGTAGGGTTCCTAGGCACTCTCAAGAGGTCTCACAAGGCATCAACCATGCTAATTTCAAATTTTACGGGTGCCGAGAAACCCTAATACGGATCGTTGATTAGAAGTTTAGGCGAAAAACGAATCTAGTTAACAACTTAACTAAAGATAAGAAGCTACAACCTTTGTAGATCCGGATATCCACTTCCTTGGCTCCACGTAGGCATCCTCTCGCTGTCCATCTCGAATCCCGGACTCAATCGTCGGCTTGATCGGGGAAATGGGCGGACTAGGTCGTCGGCTTCGTGCCGAAGATGATCTACGTCGAGGCATCACAAGTTCAAGCTCCGACTTCACAAATTTGTGAAACTTGTGAAGAAAACACCCAAAACAACTTGGCAAGAGGTAGAGGGTGAAGAAATAGGAGGTGGGTGTTGGAGGTAGTGCCCTCAGAGTCAATTATTGGATCACAGGTACGTGATTGCAATGATTGAGGGAGGACCTATCCCGGTAGGACAGTCTTACTCGAGATGATAGTTTGCTATCTGGTTCACCTTTATCATCGTGTACTGTTTTAAGTGACCTGACACGTCGCTATTACACGTTGATAGAGCCCCTAGGATTCTTGCTTGACCACCAGCAGTATGAGGGCGATCATATAAGTGGGAGCTAGGGGTCTATAAGCATATCCTTAAAAGGTCCCTAGTCGTGAGAGTTTCGAGACAGGGCATCGATTCTCCATAGTAGACTAGTGTATACAGTCGAGACCCCGACGAGGGGCAGTGGCCGGTCTCACAAGCCACTGGTGTCAGTTGGATCACCTAAGATGTATACAGGTGCTCATTGGGTTATGAGTACACCGGACAGGACTCGCCGGGAACATGCTAGTTGGTCATATCCCAGACGTCAGATGGCAGTTCCCTGGTGACATGTGTGCAGGTTAGTTCATCGACCTGGGGATCATCATTTGTCTTGTGTGAGTTCCCACTGTACTTTGATTACTACCCTACCACGGCTCAAAGGAGTCGTGCAAACAGGTTTTAGTTGGGTACAGTCCCGAGCCACATGGAGGCAATGAGCGTATCTTCAGGGGTTCGTCTCTCCCGGTATTGGGGGTGAGGTCGTGCTGTGTCTAGGAGAGCCATTACACAAAGTCCTTGGCCAAGGCAAGGAGATTTACTGGTAGGTATTCCAGTAGTATCTCAGGGTGTTCTGGGCTACACTCCGACACGACTTGTACCGCTTTTGGGGGTCTGACTTTTACCAACCCCCTAGGCCCGCCATGCGATACTCATAGACGAACGGACCGGACTGCACGGATATTGTCACTGACAGGCTCAGTAGGGTTGTCAGGCTGAGTTCGCTCACAGACGTCCCTTTTGGTCAATACCTGGTAGCCCGTTATGTATTGGCTTATACCTCTAACGTGCTAGTGGTTAAATCCACAACCGAGGTGTTGACGAGTCTTTAGAGTCCCCCACATTCAGTTACTCAGCTTTCGGGCGAAAGGTTGTAGAGGCCGTATGGAGATATGGCAAGGTCCGATCAGATACGTGCGGTATTGCACGGATCAGGATCGGACAGTTTGTACTATAGGCCGTATGGTAATATGGCAGGGTTCGATCAGATACGTGCGGTATTGCACGGATCAAGATCGAACAGATATTACTAGCCGGTTTTGGTATAAGCCGGATCCTAGTATAGTACAGTGGAGATTTTGTCTCATTGCATCTGTATTTCGGTCGAAATACAGATGCGGGTGTGTATGCACAGTATCGGGGTTTTCCTGTAATTTATTACGGGATCAGTTTTCTGGAGTTGCCAGTTTGCTTTCCGTTTCGGCCAATTTCCATTGTTCCGTTCATTGGCCGAAGATTGGTGGAGGAGGGCTTATTTGCATTGTTGCAAATAAGTGGTTGTAGAGGGGTCCTTTGCATTCTTGTTGCATCATGATGGTTTTCATGATGAGCACCATACCTTGACCTTTTTGACTTGATCACTTCATGATTGCTTGACTTTGTATATCATCATGGTTGTTGATGATGAGGTTGGTGGTAGGTGGTTGAGTGTGGGTTTTGATTTGGTGATCATTTCCTTTTGCATGATAGTCTTCTCTCTCTCTCCCTTTTGGTATTATTGGATGGCTCTCTCATTATCTTGCATATGACACTCTCATTCTCTCCTCTCTTGAGGTCATGGCCGGCCTTCCCCTTGGAAGGGCTGTCCAAGTTTTTTTTGAGGGTGGAAATCTTGTTCATTTCATGCTCCAAAAGCCTACAAGTTCCTCCACATAATCCTTGTATCATCCCTCCACCAAAAGGCACCTCCATGAACCCCAAATGAGACACAATCCTCTACTACACATTCTACAGCAAACCTTGGGCACGTCGAGTAGCCGGCTTCATGCCCGAGTTGCCTCGGCATTGAGGTGGGAGCCCGTAAACAAAGTAGGCGATGTGGTGCACTTCCGGCGGCGAGGAGGAGACGGGACATTCCGCAGGAGATCGGGACGATGGCGAGAAGACCGGAGACTTGGATCGTCGGTATATCTCTAACCCATCTTCTAGTTAGCTTAGACTTGTTAATGGTTACGATCCGGGTGTTTAGTGCGCGGTGGTGCCGGTTTGCTAAGTCCGCAAAAATTAAAGTTTTTCACCGCTTCCGCATTCCGACGTCGGATTGACGGCCGGGGCGCCGCCGTGCACTTACAGTGGTATCAGAGCCTCGCCATTAACATAGTCTAGGTTGGTGTAATGTGTTTTACGTTTCCGATCGAACAAAATCCCGAAACCGCATTTTTCATGCACATTAGTTTCTGTCGAATTTTTTTTGAGTCCAAAAATTTTTCAGGTTGTCTCAGAGTGATGTGCAGAGAGTTCTAAGAATACTGCAAAATTTTGGTGAAGTGATGATTCCGTACGACCGCGGAAGGGCGGCCTAAGCCCCTCATTGGCCGCGCTTCCGCCGCAGGAATAAGACTTCAGTTCATCAATTTTTTCCAGTGGGCTTGTGGGCTTAAAATATAGGTTTTGGAATATTAAAATTGGGCCCAGTTTTTCTGTGAGTGCTGCAGTATTGGTTTGGGGGCCCACTTGTTAATTTTTGGTCAATCGGAAAATTTTAAACACATTTTTCACAGTATTTACATTATATCTGCGACCGTGAATGTCACTCGATCGGTAAATCCGGTCTAACCGCTATAGCCCGGTTAGACGGATTTGCGAACGTGACTTTCACGTTGATGTTTTGTTTTTGCTGTGATGTTGCGGATCGGTCGTGGGGGATAGCCTGGATGCAATGCTAGTACAGTTTTGTTGTATTATGTACATTTGATATTGCGGGGCGAGCGTCCGACATGTGGACTGCCGTCACTGCCTGTTTGTATTATTATTTTGGGGCACGACCTGGTTGCGGTCGATGTACCCGGTGTATGTATATTTTACTTTCTGTACTAGGATTGCCCCGTGGAGGGGTGCACGGATAGCCGGGTTCTGGATGGCAACAAGCCCGCATCTCATGGCATTGAGACGGAGGGGGCTTCACTCTAGGATTGGCGGGCTATTCGCCGCACTCGTAGGGGGTACAGGTTGACCCAGGAGGGGTGCCCAAGTTACCGGATTCCGTGAAGTGCTGGGTGGTCCATTCACGGCGTTGAAGGGGACTGCCTCGCTTCAGGTTTTGGCGGGTGACTTGCCGCGCCCGTAGGGGTCTAGGATTTCATTGTGCAGGCTATCCACACGACCAGGGGAACGTCGGGTTTTCAGCGGCTCTGTGAAACCCGGGGATCCCAGATATCTGTATTGTTTCTGTGTTGCTGTATATTTCTGTGATGTTGCATTTTATTCACGCCTTGAGCGAATATAATATATTGGTATATATATTAGTATATGTTGTATATGTTTTGCATCCGCGCTAGTCCAGTCCCCGCTCTGTCGTTAGTTAGCTAACCTAACGGGTAATGACGGGACCCAGTGGCGAATGCGGATGGCATATACGTACATCAGTATATTTTCGTTCTTTTTGGTGTGATCAATTGATGGGACTGCATTGATTCGGATCAATGCAAGTTAAAACAAACCTAATCTGATGTTGTTGGAACACTTTTCAAAAAGCTGTTATTGCAAGGACGTTCACTTTTGTTTTGCATCGTGGTATTCAGTTAGAATATCCTGCTCCTCAGTCGACGCGGCAAGGGCCGAGATCCCTTCACCGGGAGTGACCCCTTGGACAAAAGTTTGCGTTAGGGCATTAACTTCACTATAGCCGATTACTTTTGCTTTGCATCGTGGTATTCATTTGGAATATCCTGCACCCCATTCTACGGGGAAAGAACCGAGATCCCTTCACCGGGAGTGACCTCTTTAGCAAAGGTTTTCGTCACTATATTTTTAAAAAGCTATCCGTTCCTTCAACGATATCAAGTTCATTACGTTAAAGGTTTTCGCCAGAAACCATTCGTAGCCCTCCATCGTTTCATATGGATAGTCAATAGTATTCAAGCTGTGTATGTTGGCCAAAGTCAAGGCACAGTGTTTGGTAGCTGTTGGTTATTCATATGCAGCATAGATAGATGCGTTGGTTTGGAACAGTCGTACTGCCATGTTGGCCAAAGTCAAGGGTATGTACGGGTGGATTCAAATTAACCTGGAGAATGACGGGTAGAACTTGATATGTGACTTATGATATGTTGGCCAAAGTCAAGGTCATAAGAGCATGGGGCAGAAATCACATCGGGAGTTTCAAAAGAACTGAAACTTGCCAGATATGCACATACCTTCTGGAGTGTGATAGCGTGAGCGGATTCCGTCACGTTATCATGCAATGATAGTTGGATCCCGATTCCCACTGATGAGTTAGTTTACTCCTCGGGTAACCCCGACTAATTCTTCTTTCAGGTTTGGAGGAGAATTTGAGGTACAGTGGGAGGTTTCCAGATTAGATAAATTGGTGACCATTCTGATCTAGGTTAGAGTGCACGCTGAGTGTTTCTTTTCTCTCTCTCTTTGGCAGCGACCATTGACCCGACCCTAAGACTTTGACTCAGTGACCAAGTTGACCGAACCTTCTTAAACACCGGCTTTTGGATTGTCAGAGTTGCAAACCTCATTGCCACTCCTACTTTTACCCTTTTCTCCAGGACACCACGTATTACTACGAACGTCCACTTCCATTGGACAAAACCATCGTATGGTTAGATACGAACTCGAAGGGATTTATTCGAGGATGGTTTCCGGTTCTGGAGAAAACGGATAGGATTATTCAGTTGTCTTTTCCTTTTACCCTCTCTCAGGTTATGAGTACTCCTTGGTTTAGGGGTAGTACACCTATTACGCAAATTGGATTGTCTTCTTCCAAACCTTAGGCTGGTGCCGACCGGTAGGGAATGAAGAAAACCAATGAGCATAACAATGGTGTGCAGAAGGTATTAAGTTCAGACAAAGCAAGGGATTAGTAAGAGGGCAAAGTAAATTGCAACAGATATTCACGACCAAACCAAATATTTCGTTACCACTCCCACATCACCTTTGTATTTCTCCAGGACACTCCGTATCACTACGAAGATCCACAGTTTATTTGGATACTCCATCGTATGGTTATATACGAACTCGAATGGAACTGGTTCCAGTTCGGGGATGGATTCTGGTTCAGGAGAAATAGGAATAAGGTTTATTCGGTTGTCTTTTATCTTCACCCTCTCTCATTGTGAGTGTTCCTAGGATTGGGACGGTACACCCATTATGCTTATTGGATAGTCTTCTTCCAAACCATAGGCTGGTGCCGAACGGTAGGGAAGGAAGAAAACCATTTGGCCTAAAAGGGTGTGCAGAAGGTAAAGACTAAAGACATATGAAGGGATTTGGAGAGGTGGCAAAGAACTATACGGTTACAGTCGTGAATCTGGAAGAGGCATTACTAGGAATACCAGAATACCCCATCGGAACATTTCAATGTTTCAGTCTCACTGTGTAATGTTAAAGGAAAACTGATTTCCCGATTAGATACTTACTCCAGGGTATGTATTTACCAGGTACGATTCTCACATCTGTATGGTTTTACAGATGATGAGTGGGAGTAAGTTATTGGGAATTGGGTGATTATCCTCATTATATCGGGATTCGTTGTAATCAGTGATATTTGAGGAAATCACCTTGGCTGTTTGCCGGTCGGCAAATATTTGGTTTTGAATATCCGCTGTTATGCACCAATTTCAAATTGATATATCTGTACGTCTATTTTCATAGAGTGAGATATACCTTTCTGAAATTATGTCTACGACATTTACCTATATCAGTGGATGGTTAGGTAAGGAGCATTAAACAGCGGTGTAATTCTTCTTAACCATAAGTACAGTTTTCAACCTACGACACACAGTGAATGAGTTATCAGACTCAAGGGACTTATACAGAGTATTGTATGTTGTCCAGGGTCCATAAGGACAGAGGGGTTGGTCCTCGTACTATATTCGGTTTACTTATGACTTCTCTAGTTTTTAGACAGGTGTTTCGTGGAAACACAGGGTCCGAATTTGGAGAAGTTATAGGTATTTGAATAGAGTAGAGAACCAGATATAGCAAGTATCGGGATTCTTCAAAAAGATCGAAGATGTAGATACTTGTCAATGATATTCAGTTGATAGTAATGATAAAGAGAAATTGCTTCTCTTTCAGGTTACTCATAATTAGAAGCATTCCTAAGTTGAGTAACGCTGATCGGCCTCCTTCCATTTTGTTGATATGCACTGGAGACAGCTGCATGATTTGAATCTGGTTCAATTAAATCAGTGCCTCTGTTTCTATATTGGATATAGAACAGTTCATATCTTAACGATGTTAAGGTACGGGGAGTTGTCCGGTTTATGATTAAAACCAGACACTGGACAACTCAAGGCACGTTTCTGTAATGGCTGTTTGTGGGTTGACCCAGGCTATGACGAGGGTTGATTTTCTACCATCTGGATGAACAATAGCGATATTGTTCTAGACTCGCCACAGTTTTATTAAAAATGGATTTTTTTTTCCAGAAAAACAGTAGTGGGAGTATGGTAGAACTGGAAGTGATTCCAGAACCACAAACGATTACTGAAGATTTGATAAGGAACCTAAAGATTCAATCAAAATTAACATTCCATTGGCCACTCCGCAGATAAGGTGGGTAACTTCAGGCACCCGAGAGGCACTACGGTAGCCTCAAGGACGGTGACAGGGAAGTTCTTGTTTACCCACAATTGCCATTGCTGTTGTTCCAGGTTACGAGACCCGGCGGGAGGATGAGTATAGCATCGTTCTAAACCAGTTTTAGAAGTGTACGTCTATATGACTCTGCCAGAGGGTTGTCGTAGTCAGTGGGAGCAGCGGAAGCATTGGTGGACAGGTTGCTTATGTCTATTTATAGACTAGAGCAGATGTAGCGGAGATAGATCATCTATTTCTGACGTGACAGTCATGGGTTTGACTTCATCAGAATAGGGGATGGATCTGTTGAGAAGGTAGTAGGGTGTGATATCCTGGTATTTGGATGATATACACAGAGTAGGAAAAGAAACTCCTACACTACGATCGGTTATACTTTGGTCGTCACACAGTTGTTTCTCCAAAAAGAAAATGGATTTTATATCAGACATACTGGTTACTAGATCTATGGTCTTAGATCTAGATTTGGGTGGTTTCCCAATTAGGGTACTTGACAGCATTCTAAGAGTATTTAGGATGGACGACTCCTGGCACGGTAGTGTACCTGCAGGTAATGGAGTCACCCTCTCCAAAGGTGTCTTACAGACTAAAGGGGAGAGGGACGGGCATGATTGGCAGATCACTTGCTCAGGCAATTGAGTCAATCGTGAGATGTCAAGTACCACACCAGATGTTGTTCTTGCACTAGATGCAATAAGTTGACATTAATCCAATCCTGGAGAAACAGTCGGAAGCAGTTTTAGAACATAAGTGGATGTTCTAGGGATATGATAATGACAGCCTCATTCAGGAGACAGTTATCATTCCAGGCTTCCAAGGTGACATGGACGACAAGGAGGTTGTCAGAGTTATAGTTTTCCTTCTGATGAGGGGCAGTATTTTGGACAGGTGGTCCAAGGCAATACTGAGGGAGGCATGGCGCGCAGGATACTGATTAAGTTCAGTTGACGATACAGTCTAAGAAGTTTGGATTTGGAGTTCATTTATGAGCTAGGTCCCATCAGATATCCAGACATATTCTGAGACAGGTATTGCTCTTTTCGGGAGATGGGTTTCTCCGCGAACTTGAGATATAGAGAGACATAGAAAGAAACAACTAAGCGGATCCACTCACTGAGGCTATTCCTCGAACGCAATAGTTTCGCAAACGAGCTTTGTGAGACTGACTAGTAGAGGAGTTGGGTGTTCGGTATCACACGGGCTGTGAGTATGCGACATCGCAATAATTAGCCTTGAGTGCAAGTGGGAGATTGTTGGAGGTAGTGCCCTCAGAGTCAATTATTGGATCACAGGTACGTGATTGCAATGATTGAGGGAGGACCTATCCCGGTAGGACAGTCTTACTCGAGATGATAGTTTGCTATCTGGTTCACCTTTATCATCGTGTACTGTTTTAAGTGACCTGACACGTCGCTATTACACGTTGATAGAGCCCCTAGGATTCTTTCTTGACCACCAGCAGTATGAGGGCGATCATATAAGTGGGAGCTGGGGGTCTATAAGCATATCCTTAAAAGGTCCCTAGTCGTGAGAGTTTCGAGACAGGGCATCGATTCTCCATAGTAGACTAGTGTATACAGTCGAGACCCCGACGAGGGGCAGTGGCCGGTCTCACAAGCCACTGGTGTCAGTTGGATCACCTAAGATGTATACAGGTGCTCATTGGGTTATGAGTACACCGGACAGGACTCGCCGGGAACATGCTAGTTGGTCATATACCAGACGTCAGATGGCAGTTCCCTGGTGACATGTGTGCAGGTTAGTTCATCGACCTGGGGATCGTCATTTGTCTTGTGTGAGTTCCCACTGTACTTTGATTACTACCCTACCACGGCTCAAAGGAGTCGTGCAAACAGGTTTTAGTTGGGTACAGTCCCGAGCCACATGGAGGCAATGAGCGTATCTTCAGGGGTTCGTCTCTCCCGGTATTGGGGGTGAGGTCGTGCTGTGTCTAGGAGAGCCATTACACAAAGTCCTTGGCCAAGGCAAGGAGATTTACTGGTAGGTATTCCAGTAGTATCTCAGGGTGTTCTGGGCTACACTCCGACACGACTTGTACCGCTTTTGGGGGTCTGACTTTTACCAACCCCCTAGGCCCGCCATGCGATACTCATAGACGAACGGAACGGACTGCACGGATATTGTTACTGACAGGCTCAGTAGGGTTGTCAGGCTGAGTTCGCTCACAGACGTCCCTTTTGGTCAATACCTGGTAGCCCGTTATGTATTGGCTTATACCTCTAACGTGCTAGTGGTTAAATCCACAACCGAGGTATTGACGAGTCTTTAGAGTCCCCCACATTCAGTTACTCAGCTTTCGGGCGAAAGGTTGTAGAGGCCGTATGGAGATATGGCAAGGTCCGATCAGATACGTGCGGTATTGCACGGATCAGGATCGGACAGTTTGTACTATAGGCCGTATGGTAATATGGCAGGGTTCGATCAGATACGTGCGGTATTGTACGGATCAGGATCGAACAGATATTACTAGCCGGTTTTGGTATAAGCCGGATCCTAGTATAGTACAGTGGAGATTTTGTCTCATTGCATCTGTATTTCGGTCGAAATACAGATGCGGGTGTGTATGCACAGTATCGGGGTTTTCCTGTAATTTATTACGGGATCAGTTTTCTGGAGTTGCCAGTTTGCTTTCCGTTTCGGCCAATTTCCATTGTTCCGTTCATTGGCCGAAGATTGGTGGAGGAGGGCTTATTTGCATTGTTGCAAATAAGTGGTTGTGGAGGGGTCCTTTGCATTCTTGTTGCATCATGATGGTTTTCATGATGAGCACCATACCTTGACCTTTTTGACTTGATCACTTCATGATTGCTTGACTTTGTATATCATCATGGTTGTTGATGATGAGGTTGGTGGTAGGTGGTTGAGTGTGGGTTTTGATTTGGTGATCATTTCCTTTTGCATGATAGTCTTCTCTCTCTCTCTCTCCCTTTTGGTATTATTGGATGGCTCTCTCATTATCTTGCATATGACACTCTCATTCTCTCCTCTCTTGAGGTCATGGCCGGCCTTCCCCTTGGAAGGGCTGTCCAAGTTTTTTTTGAGGGTGGAAATCTTGTTCATTTCATGCTCCAAAAGCCTACAAGTTCCTCCACATAATCCTTGTATCATCCCTCCACCAAAAGGCACCTCCATGAACCCCAAATGAGACACAATCCTCTACTACACATTCTACAGCAAACCTTAGGCACGTCGAGTAGCCGGCTTCGTGCCCGAGTTGCCTCGGCATTGAGGTGGGAGCCCGTAAACAAAGTAGGCGATGTGGTGCACTTCCGGCGGCGAGGAGGAGACGGGACATTCCGCAGGAGATCGGGACGATGGCGAGAAGACCGGAGGACTTGGATCGTCGGTATATCTCTAACCCATCTTCTAGTTAGCTTAGACTTGTTAATGGTTACGATCCGGGTGTTTAGTGCGCGGTGGTGCCGGTTTGCTAAGTCCGCAAAAATTAAAGCTTTTCACCGCTTCCGCATTCCGGCGTCGGATTGACGGCCGGGGCGCCGCCGTGCACTTACAGTGGGTTCACTTTAGAATTGGATTTCTCACTTTAGAACTCAAGTTGCCATTAATGGCATCAAGCTTTCTTTCTTGAAGAAGAAGATCAAGAAGAAGGAAATATTATGATAAGTTTTTCTAAAAAAGAAAAAGAAATGAATACTTATCATAATAGGAACCATGGTTAGGTGTAGAGAATTGACCAAGGTTAGAAGAGTGGTTAGGGTTAAGCATGAAGACAAATTGGTCACTTTGGTCAAAGCTTCATGAAGCTTCACAAAGGTTCAAGAATGAAAGCAACCATTTTGTATTCTTATCCCATTCTTTTTCCAAAATCAATAAATAAAATAATGGATAATTAAAACCCTAATCACTTTCTTAACCTAGGTTTAATTCTTTACACTTAACCAAGTGAGCAAGCATCATCAAACATGATACAAAGATGTGCACAAAAGTATATCACATATACAACTTGCACATCAAGTGAGAAAATCCATTTAAAGTGAACCAATACTAGTTAATGCAAAATAATATATCAAATATATATAATTATACATTAAATATTTAAATCAACACTTGATTCAATGATCCGGCCATGTCGCACATAACCGACTAGTATACAATGTATCGATTTATCGAATCAATGATTCGATAACTAGGTTATATCGAATATAACCAATCGATATATTCATCGCGAGAATGGAATACGGTATCACATACACGCATTATTCTCGGTCCTGCACATATCTCATATGCGCTCCTATTTCGTTTCGCTTGAGCCAGGAAACCTCTGTGTAGGACTCTAAAGGCTCGTCAATACGCCGGTAGCAGATGATGATCATATCAAGCACCCACAAGCCGCAAGCGGTCTGCTAAACATAACGGCCATCCGGGTATTGAGCGATCAGAAGATCGACGAGCTAGCCCGCTCACACTCCTGTGAATCCAACCAGTAACACTTACCGTACAGTCCGGTCTGTTCGTCTGATATGTAGCATATCAAGTCTAGGGGTGGTAAACGTCAGACCCCAATAACCGATAAGTCGTGCCGATGTGAGGCTCATAACGGGTCGAGAAACTACTGGTAACACTTACCAGCAAATCTCTGATCAGCCCTGGCTAGGGACTTCCCTGTTACGGCCAATCGAGCACAGCGCAACATCAACCCCCAATACCGGGAGAGACGAAACCCCTCCTATCGCTCATTGTCTCCATGTGACTCGGGACTGTACCCAAAGACCACCATTTTGCACACCCTCATGGACGTGGTAAGGTGGAGATCAAAGCACAGTGGGAATCACACAAGACTCTATGACGATCTCGGGTCTACAGACTAACCTGTACAAGTGTCACCTGAGAACTGCCATCTGACGTGAGGTATAATACCATCTGAGAGTTCTCGGCGAGTCCGTCCAGTGTACCCAGTCTCCACTGAGCACCCGTATACCATCACTGATGTCAAACACCAATGGATATGGGATCATCCATCGCCCATCTCATGGGTCGAGAAGCGTATGCGCTAGTCTACACTGGTATATCGATGCCCTGTCTCGATACACCCACGACTAGGGACCTTGAAGGATGTACTTATGGACTACCATGTCCCCACTAGTATGATCTGCATCATAGTCCAGGTAGTCAAGTACACATCCTAAGGGCTTTATCAACATGTAACTATAAGACAGTTTAAAGAGACAAGTGTACATGTTAAGATAAAGAGTAACCAGATAGCATACTATCATATCGAGCAAGAAAGTCATCTCTATATATGTCCAAGCATCCAATATAATATACATCATCTGTACAATACTGGCCTCTAGGGAATACATACAACTAACATATACTTCGCGTCAGATGGCAGTTCTCCGGTGACACTGGTAAAGAGTAGTCTGTTGACCCGAGATCGTCATAGAGTCTTATGTGATTCCCACTGTGCTTTGATTTCCATCATACCACGTCCAAGAGGGCGTGCAAAAAGGTGGCTTTTGGGTACATTCCCGAATCATATGGAGGCAATGAGCGATAGGAGGGGATTCGTCTCTCCCGGTATAGGGAGTTGATGTTGCGCTGTGTTCGATTGGCTATAACTAGAAATCCCTGGCCAGGGTTGCTGAGATTTACTAGTAAGTGTTATCAGTAGTTTCGCAAACTGTTATAGACCACATATCGACACGACTTATCAAGCTACTGGGGTCTGACGTTTACCACCCCTAGGCGAGATATGCGACATATCAGACGACGAGATCGGACTGTATGGGAGTGTTACTGATTGGATTCGCAGGAGAATGTACAGGCTTGCTTGTTGATCTTCTGATCGCTCAATACCTGGATGGCTGTTACGTTTAGCTGACCTCTTGCATCTTGTGGGTGTTTGATATGATCAACACCTACTGTCGGCGTATTGACGATTCTTTAGAGTCTTACACAGAGGTTTCTTGGCTCAGGCAAAATGGAGTAGGAGCACATATATGATATGTGCGGTACCGAGAACAATACATGTATATGATACCGTATTAGATTCTCATGATATGAGATATTGGCCGGGTAAATGAGATATAGCCGGGTCATCGGATCAAGTGTTGATTCGGTGAAATGATACATGATATATTAGTCAGTTATATGCGATATAGCCGGATTGTCGGATTAAGTATTGATTCGATAATTTATTGTATAATAGTATATTTGATATATTAAATTACATTAACTAATATTTGCTCACTTATTGATTCATTTTCTCACTCGGTTAATACATTGATATATATGCGATATATGTTAATTGTATTATTTTATTTTGTTACAAAATATATTATATATGTGATATATAATATTATAACATGATATGATTACTAATGCAACTTGTTTAGTGGAGATTAAACAAGTGTAGGGTTTGATTTGGGTTAGTTCCTTCATGATGCTTCTAGAAGGTTTTCTTTTTGTTTTTGCAAAGATATTTTGTAGTGACTCATCCTTAACCCAACCCAAACCCTTAACCCTAGTCAACTCTCTACATGGGTTAGCTTATAATATTAGCAACCATGGTTGCATAAGTTATGATTATTACATTTCATTATTCATCACAAAAGAAAATGATCTTCTTCTTCCTTCTTTTTCTTTCATGGAAAAGCTTTCTAGCTTTTTCAAAGGTGATGAAAATGAGTGAGTTAATGAAAACAAATGAGAGTAAAAATCCTACTTCATCATCCTCATCTACCCTTGCCATTTAGATGAGGGTGTTCACTTCATTTAGTGAGTGAGAGCTTGTGTTAATGAAACTTCAAGGTAGATCATCTTTGTTATCGAAGATCGGAAGCAAGTTTGCATCATTCTCTTCGTGGAGGCTCTCTAGAGTCCGGATGCATGATGATCGCAGCGAAGGGACCTCAACACGGAGCTTAAGAAGTGAAGGACCGGATCTACAAAGGTTGTAATCCCTCTCACTTAGTGTTAAAGTGTTTAACATACTTGTTTTCGCCTAATCTCTAGTTTAAAGATCTTGTTAAGGGTTGTTCAGCACGGCTAAAATTTAAATCGGGAATGGTTGATGCCTCGTGGACCCTTGTGAGCGTGCCTAGTAACCCTGCAATTTTCTTTGCTAATACTTGATTAGTGAAGCAAAAGCTTGGGCTTGAGTTTCTTCAAGGTAGATCATCTTTGTTATCGAAGATCGGAAGCAAGCTTGCATCTTTCTCTTTGTGGAGTCTCTCTAGAGTCTGGAAACTTGATGATCGCAGCGAAGGGACCACAACACAGAGCTTATGAAGCGAAGGATCGGACTACAAAGGTTGTAATCCCAAACTCTTAGTGTTAAAGTGTTTAACATGCTTTGTTTCGCCTAATCTCTAGTTTAAAGATCTTGGTTAGGGTTGTTTGGCACGTCTAAATTTTAAATCGGGTATGGTTGATGCCTCGTAGACCCTTGTGAGAGTGCCTAGTAACCCTACAGGAGACCCAGTCTTGACTCCTAGAGATGGTCTCCCACTGGACCCTAGAACCCGGTTACTTGTGCTCCCCGCCTTGGGTCTGTCCTAATGCGGAAAAGTAAAGAATATACAATGGTGATATCATCCTCAACTCGGAAGTGCCCCAATAAAAGAATATTACATACAATGAATTTTACATGAATGAAAAAGAAAAGCTCTCATCTCACGTAAAAACCCCCGGCTATTCAAAACACGACGATCCAATATAATATATCACAGCAACACATAACATCACATATCATCAACGTAAGTAAATATGCGTATCCCAGTTGTCGTTGATATATAGCACCGAAACCGGCGATACACCACATATTACACTTACTGTCCTAGAAAAGAAAGTGAAAAACTACAACATTTGGAATCCACAATCACTTTAGACATCTCAAATTCGAAATATCACATACTTCGCATTTCATGCCTAACTATATGAATTCCACATATTGTATTACATTCCTGATAAATAGACAATGTTAAACTTTCCGATCGAATAAACAAACACGCAAGATTTCCTAAATAGCTCAACACTTGAGCAGAGTTCAAAAAGTCCCAAAATATGTCACAGCCGCTATGAACCAGCCGTAGAAGGGTCAAACCAACGTCTCACATGTGGCAACGCTAAACTACCACAAACCATATGGTTCAGTGGCAGTTTTGACGGTCTCGTAATCGAGTTAAGGTTACGTTCTTCTAGAGGGTCCATAGATTCGCTTGCATGATTTTCTGAAAGTTTTAAACTCAGGAAAAATCCAACACTTGAAAGTTTTCCGACAGGGGAAAATGTGAGTTATTGATATCCGTTCGAACCTTTTAACACGTTCTAAATTACCCGGAAAAACATAAACGAAGTTAAACTTTCCGATTGAATCAACGAGTTCCCAATATTTCCCAAAAAGTCAACACTTGAGTAGGATTAAAAATTCCCAGAAGCATGAAAAAGTACCCAGGAATAAACCCCTGAAGTATTATCCCCTAACTCCCAAAGTTAGCCGCGGAACCACCGCCAAATGCATGGTTTGGCCGCGGTTCCACGGTCCCTTGAGTGAGTTATGGCTTCATACTTCACAGTAATCCTTAGAATTCCCTGCATGATTTTCTGAGTATTTTTAATAAGAAAAATTTCAACTTTTGAAAATATTTCCAGAAAGTGAGATTTTTCGGGGTTTCGGAGTTCGATCGGACTTTAAACATCGTCTAGACAACGTCTAATGCTCTAGCTTGGCTCTGATACCACTGTAGGGTTGGCTTAGCACCTTGTGAAGGTTTTGGCAAGTATCAATCATGCTACTTTAAAATTTTTGGGGTGCTAAACAAACCCTAACCAAGATCTTAACTAGAGACTTAGGGTTAAACAAGATATGTAAACACTTTACATCTAAGTGAACAAGGAATACAACCTTTGTAGACCAGTCCTTCACTTCAATAGCTCCGTGTAGAAGTCCCTTCGCTGCGACCACGATCGTCTGGACTCTAGAGAGGCTCCCATGAAGAAACGAACAAGCTTGCTTCGAAGTCTTCGAGGCCGAAGATGATCTACGTTGAGGAGACACTAGCTCATGCTATCTCTTCACTAATTGTGTAGATTAGAGAAGAAAACACCCTAAACTAAATGGCTAATAGTATAGGATGATGAAGTAGGAATATTGCTCACTTTAGATTTTGTTTTCTCACAATCTATCATCACTTTTTCAAAAGCTAGAAAGCTTAAAAATGAGGAAGAAGAAGATGAAACTCAAGTGATGAAAGAATGAATCCATTAAGGTTAAAAATGCAACCATAGGTGAGTATATCATATATCTAACTCTTGTAGAGAGTTAACCATTGTGTATGGTTAATGGTTGAGTTGATAAATATCTTAAGGAAAACAAAAGAGCGGACTAAGTCAATGGTTATCTTAAAGCTTCTCCAAGCTTCCAACCATCAAAATATCTCCACTAATTTGTAATTACTTAAGAATAAATATTGACCCTAACATTAACCCTAACATGGTGTTAGTCTCATTCATGTTGCATGTGTAACCTAGCATGACACAATAATATATATCATATATATATATTATATGCTAAAAGAATACAATTAATATATATCATATATATATCAATGTATCAAAAATTGAGAAAAGAAATCTTAAGTGAGCTAATATTAGTCAATGTAATTTAATATATCAAATATATATAATTATACATTAAATTATTAAATCAACTCTTGATTTAATAATCCGGCTATAATACATATAACCGACTAATATCAAATGAATCAACTTATCGAATCAACACTTGATCCGATAACCCGGCTATATCACATATACCCGACCGATATCACATATCGCGAGAATAGAATGCGGTATCACATACTCGCATTAATCTCGGTCCCGCACATATCACATATGTGCTCCTACTCCATTTCGAATGAACCACGAAACCTCTGTGTAGGACTCTAAACACTCGTCAATACGCCGGCAGTAGGTGATGATCATATCAAACACCCACAAGCCGCAAGCGGTCTGTTAAACGTAACGGCCACCCGGGTATTGAGCGATCAGAATATCAACAAGCAAGCCTGCTATAACTCCTGTGAATCCAATCAATAACACTACCGTACAGTCCGGTCTCTTCATCTGATATGTCGCATATCAACAGCCTGGGGGTGGTATAACGTCAGACCCCAATAGCCTGATAAGTCATGCCGATGCAAGGTCCATAACGGTTCGAGAAATTACTGATAACACTTACCAATAAATCTCAGAAACCCTGGCCAGGGATTTCCTGTTATGGCCAATCGAGCATAGCGCAACATCAACTCGCTATACCGGGAGAGATGAAACCCCTCCTATCGCTCATTGCCTCCATGTGACTCGGGACTGTACCCAAAAGCCACCATTTTGCACGATCTCTTGACCGTGGTATGGTGGAAATCAAAGCACGGTGGGAATCACACAAGACTCTATGACGATCTCGGGTCTACAGACTAACATGTACCAGTGTCACCAGAGAACTGCTATCTGACGATAGGTATAATACCATTTAGGAGTTCTCGGCGAGTCCATCCACTGTACCCAGTCTCCACTGAGCACCCGTATACCTTCTCTGATGTCAAAAACCAATGGATATGGGATCATCCATCGCCCATCATATGGGTCAAGAAGCGCATATGCTAGTCTACTCTGGAGTATCGATGCCCTGTCTCGATAATCCCACGACTAGGAACATTTGAAGGATGTACTTATCGACTACCCAGTCCCCACTAGTATGATCTACATCATAGTCCTGGTAGTCAAGTACTCATCCTAAGGGCTTTATCAACATGTGATCACAAAACAGTATTTGTTTAGATGTTAAGATAAAGTGCAACCAGATAGCATACTATCATGTCGAGCAAGAAAGTCCTTCCTATATATGTCCAAGTATCCACTACAATATACATCGCATGTACAGTAATGGCCTCTAGAGCATACATATAACTAACAAAGTTTTTATATTTTTGAAATTTTTTCGATTTTTGTGTGTTTTTAATAAGTGTGCCAATGCAAAAATATACACATGAATGCGAAGGCAGAATGTAGAAAGCTTACCGAGCAAAAATATACCCCCAAACTTACACTTGACAGTGTCCTCAATGTCATGCTATATAACAATAGCCAAAATAGTTAATGGGTAAAAATAATAAACAATGATTACAAAAAGAAAAAGCCAAAACGTATATACAAGTTTTAGGGGAAGTGATTCAATCAAGATAATGTGGCTCATGTAAAAACATGAGCTCCCCTGTTTCCGAAAGTAATTCTAAGAATTGCTTCAGACGTTGGCCATTGACCTTGAAAGTATTACCCGAGTGTTGATCATCAATGTTGACTGCACCGTGCGGAAAGACGGTGCGCACAATAAATGGACCCGTCCAACGTGACTTCAATTTCCCAGGGAACAGATGAAGCCTGGAGTCATAAAGCAGAACCTTTTGTCCCACAGTGAATGTTTTTCGGAGAATCTCCTTGTCGTGAAAGACTTTCGATTTTTCTTTGTACATTTTGGCGTTCTCATACGCGTCATTGTGTATCTCGTCGAGTTCATTCAATTGAAGTTTTCGAGCCTCACCGGCCTTTTCTGAGTCAACATTGAGCTGTTTGATTGCCCAGAATGCGCGGTGTTCCAATTCAACAGGAAAATGACACGCTTTTTCAAAGATGAGTCGGTATAGGGACATACCTAGATTTGTTTTGAAGGCTGTACGAAATGCCCAAAGCACGTCATTTAACTTCAAAGACTAATTCTTGTGGTGGTGGCTGATAGTCTTTTCCAGAATCTGTTTAATCTGTCTATTGGAGACTTCGACCTGACCGCAAGTCTGAGGATGGTCGGGTGTTGACAGTTTGTGGCCAATGGAATACTTCTTCATCAGTCCTTCAAAAGATCGGTTGAAAAAATGTGTTCCATTATCACTGATGATAGTGCGAGGCGTACCGAACCGAGAGAAGATGTTCTCTTTTAAGAATTTTACGACAATCTTGTTATCGTTGGTTTGACATGGGACAGCCTCCACCCATTTGGACACATAATCTACAGCCAGCAAAATGTACAAATTCCCAAAAGAGTTTGGGAATGGCCCCATGAAATCGATACCCCAGACGTCGAAAATTTCTACAATCAGAATGGATTGTAGGGGCATTTGATTCCATTTTCTAATCTTCCCATTTGTTGGCAGCGGCTACAGGTTTTGCAATATTCAAAAGCATCCTTAAAAACCGTCGGCCAGTAGAAGCCGCTTTGCAAAACCTTTTCAGCCGTCTTTCTGGGTCCAAAATGGCCCCCACAAGCTTGATCATGACGAAAAGACAAAACACTTCTCATTTCAGAGTTAGAGATGCACCTTCTAATAATCTGATCAGTACAGTATTTGAACAAGTATGGTTCATCCCAATAAAAGAATTTAACTTGGGAGTGAAATTTTGACTTGTCCTGATTAGACCAAAAGGAAGGTGTTTCTCCGGTGACAAGAAAGTTGACAATATCAGCGAACCAGGGTTCGACTGATATAGAGAGAAGTTGTTCGTCTGGGAACTTCTCATTGATTGGAGTTTCCTCAATTGGTGCATTTGGTAAGCGAGACAAATGATCGGCTACAACGTTGTCGGTTCCCTTCTTGTCCTTGATGGTCAAATCAAATTCTTGAAGAAGGAGAATCCAACGTATCAATCTGGCTTTGGCATCCTTTTTTGTAAAGAGGTGCCTAAGTGCAGAATGATTAGTGTAAATCGTGACATGGGTCCCGATCAAGTAAGGATGGAATTTTCCTAGTGCGTACACAACAGCTAAGAATTTTTTTTCAGTGGTGGTGTAATTCAGCTATGCATCATTCAACGTCCTGCTCACGTAGTGAATAACATGCGGCTTCTTTTCAAACCACTGTCCTAAGACAACGCCTATCACAAAGTCAGAAGCATCGCACATTAGCTCAAAAGGTTCATTCCAGTCCGGTGCACTTAAGATCGGAGCGGAAGTGAGTTCCGATTTTAAAAGCTTGAACGCATGAAGGCACTCAGAATTGAAATCAAAGGGAGTATCCTTAGCCAGCAAGGAAGTCAAGGGTCTAGCCAGTTTTCTAAAATCCTTGATTAAGCGCCTGTAAAAACGGGCGTGGCCTAAGAATGCCCTGATGTCACGGACAGTCCGTGGAGGTGGGAGGCTTGAAATGACATCGATCTTTTCCTTATCAACTTCAATGCCATTTTCAGAAATGATATGACCTAACACAATGCCATGTTTGATCATGAAATGACACTTCTTCCAACTGAGTGTGAGGTGTTTTTCCTTGCAGCGTAACATGACCAGTTCAAGATGCCTCAAACACTCAGAAAATGAATCTCCAAAGACAGAGAAATCATCCATAAATACTTTCAAGAATCTCTCTACCATGTCAGAAAAGATGCTCATCATGCACCGCTGAAATGTTGCAGGTGCTTTACACAGCCAAAAGGGCATACGTCGGTAGGCGAATGTGCCAAAAGGACAAGTAAAAGTTATTTTGTCATGATCCTTCGGATCGATCGGGATTTGATTGTAGCAGGAAAACCCATCTAAGAAATAGTAGTAGGCATGTTCAGCTCGGCGTTCAAGCATTTGATTGATGAAGGGCAGCGGGAAATGATCCTTGCGAGTAGCTGCGTTGAGCTTTCTGTAATCAATTCAGACTCTCCATCTCGTTTGTGTGTGGGTTGGGACTGGCTCATTTGCTTCATTCGTGATTACAGTGATACTCGATTTTTTTGGCACAACATGAATGGGGCTTTCCTACTTGCTATCAGAGATGGGATAGATTATCCCATTGTCAAGACACTTTAGCATTTCATTCCGCACTACTTCTTTCATCACCGGGATAAGCCGGCGTTGAGGATCCTTGAAGGGTTTGGAATCATCAGTCATATAGATTCTGTGTTGACAGATAGCAGGGCTGATTCCTTTGATATTAGCCATTGACCATCCAATTGCTTCCATGTTCTTTCTCAGAACGTCCATGAGGGCCAACTCTTGCTCAGGCGCAAGGTTGGTTGCAATTATAACTGGAAGAGTTTCATTATTTCCCAAGTACGCATACTTGAGGTGGTCAGGTAGAACTTTGAGGTCGAGTTTTGGTGGCTCGTCCATAGATAGTCGCACTTCAGGGTCCGGTTCGTTACGAAGTGGTTCAAATTGGGACCCCAGGTGTGCGTAGGAAGTGTAAGTGCACGGCGGCGCCCCGGCCTCCATCCCGAGGCCAAATGCGGAAGCGATGGTAAACTTTAATTTTTCAAACCGGCACCACCGCGCACTATAAACCCGGATTGTACCATTAACTAGTCCTACCTAACTACTAGATGGGGAAGAGAGATATACCGAGCGATCCGTGTCCTCCGGTCTTCTCGCCGTCGTCCCGATCTCCCGCGGAATGTTCGGTCTCCACCTTGTCGCCGGAAGGGCACCACATCGCCTGCTTCTTTTACGGGCTCCCACCTCTATACCGAGGCAACTCGGGCACGAAGTTGGCGAGCCGACGTACCCAAGGTTTGCTGTAGAATGCGTGTAATGCTCATGTCTCATTTTGGGGTTCATGGAGGTTGCCTTTTGGTGGAGGGATGATACATGCTTTTGGAGGAGGAGCTTGTGGGATTTTACCAAGACAAAAAGGCAAAAATCCTCCCACTAGAATTTTGGACAGCCCCATCAAAGAGCAAGGCCGGCCATGGCTTGTGTAATGGAGAGAATGAGAGAGAGAGTCAATGAGGGAGTTAGTGGCTTGATCAATAATGCAAGAGGGAATCAAAATGAAATCATGAAAGAACATGATCACAAACACATCCACACTCAACCACAACCATCATCAAAACCATGTCACACAAAAGTCAAGCCATGATGGAAAAAGAAAGTCAAATGATGGTGCAAGTATCATGATACAATAATATGCAAAGACCCCCTTCCAAATTGCTTATTTGCACAAATGCAAATAAGCCCTCCTCCACCAATCTTCGGCCATTGAAAGATACAAATGAAAATGGCCGAAACGGAAAGCAAACTGGCAACTCCAGAAAACTGGTCCCGTAATAAATTACAGGAAAACCCCGCTACTGTGCATACACACCCGCATCTGTATTCCGACCGAAATACAAATGCAATGAGACAAAATCTACACTGTACTATACTAGGATCCGGCTTAAACCAAAGCCGGCTAGTATTATCCGTCCGATCCTGATTCGTGCAATACCGCACGTATTTGATCGAACCCTGCCATATCTCTATACGGCCTCTACAGCGTTTCGCCCGAAAACTTGAGCAACTGAATGTGGGGGACTCTAAAGACTCGTCAACACCTTGGTTGTGGATTTAACCACTAGCACGTCAGAGGTATAAGCCAATACGTAACGAGCTACCAGGTATTGACCAAAAGGGACATCGATGAGCGAACTCATCCTGACACCCAACTGAGCCTGTCAGTGACAATATCCGTACAGTCCGGTCCGTCCGTCTATGAGCATCGCATGGCGGGCCTAGGGGGTTGGTAAAAGTCAGACCCCCAAAAGCGGTACAAGTCGTGTCGGAGTGTAGCCCAGAACACCCTGAGACACTACTGGAATACCTACCAGTAAATCTCCTGCCTCGGCCGAGGGCTTCGTGTAATGGCTCTCCTAGACACAGCGTGACCTCACCCCCAATACCGGGAGAGACGAACCCCTAAAGATCCGCTCACTGCCTCCATGTGGCTCGGGACTGTACCCAACTAAAACCTGTTTGCACGTCTCCTTTGAGCGTGGTAGGGTAGTAATCAAAGTACAGTGGGAACTCACACGAGACAAATGAAGATTCCCAGGTCGATGAACTAACCTGTACACATGTCACCAGGGAACTGCTATCTGACGTCAGGTATAAGACCAACTAGCATGTTCCCGGCGAGTCCTGTCTGGTGTACTCATAACCCAATGAGCACCTGTATACATCTTAGGTGATCCAACTCACACCAGTGGCTTATGAGACCGGCCACCGCCCCTCGTCGGGGTCTCGACTGTATACACTAGTCTACTCTGGAGTATCGATGCCCTGTCTCGAAACTCCCACGACTAGGGACCTTTTAAGGATGTGCATATAGACCCCAGCTCCTACTTATATGATTGCCCTCATACTGCTGGTGGTCAAGCAAGAATCCTAGGGGCTCTATCAACATGGAATAGCGACATGTCAGGTCACCTAAAACAGTACACGATGATAAAGATAAACCAGATAGCGTACTATCATCTCGAGTAAGACTGTCCTACCGGGATAGGTCCTCCCTCAATCATTGCAATCACGTGCCTGTGATCCAATAATTGACTCTGAGGGCACTATCTCCAACAATCTCCCACTTGCACTCAAGGCTAATTATTGCGATGTCGCATACTCACATCCTGTGTGATACCGAACACCCAACTCCTCTACCAGTCAGTCTCACAAAGCCCGTTTGTGAAACAATTGCGTTCGAGGAATAGCCTCAGTGAGTGGATCCGCTTTGATGTTTCTTTTTATGTCTCTCTATATCTCAAGTTCACGGAGAAACCCATCTCCCGAAATGAGTAATACCTGTCCAAGAATGTGTCTGGATGTCTGATGGGACCTAGCTCATAAATGAACTCCAAATCCAAACTTCTTAGACTGTATCGTCAACTGAACTTAATCGGTATTCTGCGCCATGCCTCCCTCCGTATTTCCTTGGACCACCTGTCCAAAATACTGCCCCTCGTCAGAAGGAAAACTATAACTCTGACGACCACCCTGTCGTCCATGTCACCTTGGAAGCCTGGAATGATAACTATCTCCCGAATGAGGCTGTTGTTATCATATCCTTAGAACATTCACTTATGTTCTAAAACTGCTTCCAACTGCTTCTCCAGGATTGGATCAATGTCAACTTATTGCATCTAGTGCAAGAACAACATCTGGTGTGGTACTTGACATCTCATGATTGACTCAATTGCCTGAGCAAGTGATCTGCTAATCATGCACATCCCTCTCCTATTTAGTCTGTAAGACACCTTTAGAGAGGGTGACTCCATCACCTGCAGGTACACTACCGTGCCAGGAGTCGTCCATTCTAAATACTCTTAGAATGCTGTCTAAGTACCCTGATTGGGAAACCACCTAAATCTAGATCCAAAACCATAGATCTAGTAACCAGTATGTCTGATATAATGTCTAAGTCCCATGTGGAGAAACTACTGTGTGACAACCAAAGTATAACCGATTTTAGTATAGGAATATCACTTCCTACTCTGTGTATGTCATCCAAATACCAGGACATCACACCCTACTACCTTCTCAACAGATCCATCCCCTATTCTGATGAAGTCAAACGTATGACTGTCACATCAGAAATTGATGATCTATCTCCGCTATATCTGCTTTAAAATATAAATAGACATAAGCTACCTGTCTACCAATGCTTCCGCTGCTCCCACTGACTACGACAACCCTCTGGCAGAGTCATATACACGTACACTTCTAAAACTAGTTTAGAACGACGCTATACTCATCCTCTCGCCGGGTCTCGCAACCTGGAACAACAGCAATGGCAAGTGTGGGTAAACAAGAACTTCCCTGTCACCGTCCTTGAGGCTACCGGAGTACCTCTCGGGTGCCTGAAGTTACCCACCTTATCTGCGGAGTGGCCAATGGAATGTCAAGCCAGATTGAATCTTTAGGTTCCTTATCAAATCTTCAGTAATCGTTTACGGTTCTGGAATCACTTCCAGTTCTACCATACTCCCACTACTGTTTTCTGAAAAAAAAATCCATTTTTGTTAAAACTGTGGCGAGTTAAGAATAATATCACTATTGATCTTCCAGATGGTAGAAAATCAACCCTCGTCATAGCTTGGGTCAACCCACAAACAGCCATTACAGAAACGTGCCTTGAGTTATCCAGAGTCTGGTTTTAATCATAAGCCGGACAACTCCCCGTACCTTAACATCGTTAAGATATGAACTGTTCTATATCCAATATAGAACCAGAGGCACTGATTTAATTGAACCAGATTCAAATCATGCAACTGTCTCCAGTGCATGTCAACCAAATGGAAGGAGGCCGATCAGCGTTACCCAACTTAGGAATGCTTCCAATTATGAGTAACCTGAAAGAGAAGCAAGTTCTCTAAATCATTACTATCAACTGAATACCATACACAAGTATCTACATCTTCGATCACTTTGAAGAATCCCGATACTTGCAATATCTTGTTCTCTACTTTATTCAAATACCTATAACTTCTCAAAATTCGGACCCTGTGTTTCTACGAAACACTTGTCTAAAAGCTAGAGAAGTCATAAGTAAACCGAATATAGTACGAGAACCAACCCCTCTGTCCTGATGGACCCTGGACAACATACAATAATCTGTATAACTCATTCACTGTGTGTCGTAGGTTGAAAACTGTACTTATGGTTAAGAAGAATTACACCGCTGTTTAATGCTCCTTACCTAACCATCCACTGATATAGGTAAATGTCATCGACATAATTTCAAAAGGTATATCTCACTCTATAAAAATAGACGTACAGATATATCAATTTGAAATTGGTGCATAACAGCGGATATTCAAAACCAAATATTTGCCGACCGGCAAACAACCCAGGTGACTTCCTCAAATATCACCGATTACAACGAATCCCGATATAATGAGGATGATCACCCAATTCCCAATAACTCACTCCCACTCATCATCTGTAAAACCATACAGATGTGAGAATCAAACTTGGTAAATACATACCCTGGAGTAAGTATCTAATCGGGAAATCAGTTTTCTTTAACAGTACACAGCGAAGCTGAAACATTGAAATGTTTCGATGGGGTATCCCGGTATTCCTAGTAATGCCTCTTCCAGATTCACAACTGTAACCGTGTAATTCTTTGCCACCTCTCCAAATCCCTTTATATGTCTTTAGTCATTACCTTCTGCACACCCTTTAGGCCAAATGGTTTTCTTCCTTCCCTACCGTTCGGCACCAGCCTATGGTTTGGAAGAAGACTATCCAATAAGCATAATGGGTGTACTGTCCTAATCCTAGGAACACTCGCAATGCGAGAGAAGGTGAAGATAAAAGACAACCGAATAAACCTTATTCCTATTTCTCCTTGAAGCAGAATCCATCCCCGAACTGGAACAAGTTCCTTTCGAGTTCGTATATAACCATACGATGGAATATCCAATAAACTGTGGATCTTCGTAGTGATACGGAGTGTCCTGGAGAAATACAAAGGTGATTTTAGGATTGGCGAAGAAATACTTGGTTTTGTCGTGAATATCAGTCGCAATTTACTTTGCCCTCTTACTAATCCCTTTCTTTGTCTTTACATAATACCTTCTGTACACCATCGTTAGGCTAATTGGTTTTCTTCATTTCCTACCGGTCGGCACCTGCCTATGGTTTGGAAGAAGACAATCCAATTTGCGTAATAGGTGTACTATCTCCTAAACCAAGGAGTACTCGCAACCTGAGAGAAGGTAAAAGGAAAAGACAACTGAATAGTCCTATCCGTTTTCTCCAGAACCGGAAACCATCCTCGAATAAATTCCTTCGAGTTCGTATATAACCATACGATGGTTTTGTCCAATGGAAGTGGACGTTTGTAGTAATACGGGGTGTCCTGGAGAAAAGGGTAAAAGTAGGAGTGGCAACGAGGTTTGCAACTCTGACAATCCAAAAGCCAGTGTTTAAGAAGGTTCGGTCAACTTGGTCACTGAGTCATAGTCTTAGGATCGGGTCAATGGTCGCTGCCGAAGAGAGAGAGAAAAGAAACACTCAGCGTGCACTCTAACCTAGATCAGAATGGTTACCAATTTATCTAATCTGGAAACCTCCCACTGTCACCTCAAATTCTCCTCCAAACCTGAAAGAAGAATTAGTCGGGGTCACCCGAGGAGTAAACTAACTCATCAGTGGGAATCGGGATCCAACTATCATCGCATGATAACGTGACGGAATCCGCTCACACTATCACACTCCAGAAGGTAAGCGCATATCTGGCAAGTTTCAGTTCTTTTGAAACTCCCGATGTGATTTTTACCCCATGCTCTTATGACCTTGGCGTGAGGTCAAAATATCATAAGTCACATGTCAAGTTCTACTCATCATTGTCCAGGTTAATTTGAACCCACCCGTACATACCCTTGACATAGGCCAAAATAGTAGTACGACTGTCCCAAACCAACGCATCTATCTATGCAACAGATAAATACCCGGCAGCTACCAAACACTATGCCTTGGCGTGAGGTCAAAATACATAGCTTGAATACTATCGAATATTTAACTGAAATGATGGAGGGCTACGAATGGTTTCTGGCGAAAACCTTTAACGTAATGAACTTGATATCGTTGAAGGAACGGATAGCTTTTAAAAATATAGTGACGAAAACTGTTGCTAAATAGGTCACTCCCGGTGAAAGGATCTTGGCTCTTTCCCCGTAGAATGAGGTGCAGGATATTCCAACTGAATACCACGGTGCAAAGCAAAAGTAATCGGCTATAGTGAAGTTATTGCCCTGACGCAAACTTCTGTCCAAGGGGTCACTCCCGGTGAAGGGATCTTGGCCCTTGCCTCGTCGACTGAGGAGCAGGATATTCCAACTGAATACCACGATGCAAAACAAAAGAAAACGTCCTTGCAATAACAGCTTTTTGAAAAGTGTTCCAACAACATCAGATTAGGTTTGTTTAACTTGCATTGATCCGAATCAACGCAGTCCCATCAATTGATCACACCAAAAAGAACGAAAATATACTGATGTACGTATATGCCATCCGCATTCGCCACTGGGTCCCGTCATTACCCGTTAGGTTAGCTAACTAACGACAGAGCGGGGACTGGACTAGCGCGGATGCAAAACATATACAACATCTACTAATATATATACCAATATATTATATTCGCTCAAGGTGTGATAAAATAAAACATCACAGAAATGTACAGCATCACAGAACAATACAGATATCTGGGATCCCCGGGTTTCACAGAGCCACTACTGAAACCCAACGTTCCCCTGGTCGTGTGGATAGCCTGTGCAATGAAAACTGATTGACTCATTTTCTGACGTGTATATGTAAAAAGTAACGACAATCAAAAAATTATATTGACCGCAATCAAACCACGGTGTCGGATGTAGTTAATGAATGAGTGCGGATCGTCCACAGGGATTGTGCAATTCAATTGTATTTTGATATGTTTGAAATGAAATGTTAAGCAACAATAAACGAAAACATGATTCAAGATGTGATTTGTATTCGAGTGTCACTAATCTTTACTCAAGAATCAAGAAACTATAAACAATCAAGAATCGGTTGTTTTGATAATATTTCCAATCAACAATCAAGAATATAAGAGAGGCTCGTAGGAATCGATCGGATCTTTAGACGTGATGCAATCTAAAGGGTTTCGTGTTCTTGTCCTTCGAAGAATTGATACTAGATCAATGGTGATCGACGAGAGTTAGGGTTTTCTTGATGAAATTAGGGTTTCATCTCTTAACCCTTGTTCTTTCGAGGATACCATTTATATTCTAGCCTCTAGCAATTTCAAGAAACGATCGGAACTCCCCAATCTCGAGCGATGTTGATCAAGAAAGCATCGCAACGAATTGGGTCGTCGATTCTTGAACTTGCTAGGGTTTACAAACTCGTGGGATTCAAGAATCGATTACAAATTTGTTACATCATCATACTAAAGATCGTTTCGACTCCCCGACGAGCGGAGTTTTATTCACACATCACCACAAAGACAATATTCAAGAATAGTAATGATAACATGATGCGGAATTTAAAGAAAACAAGATAAAAGAATATCACCTTTTATTTAATCAACAATTTCAATACATTCTCTCAAGAATCTACAAGAAGAAAAAATCGATCGTTGACTCGGCTTCGCTCGTCTCCGTGGATCGTAGATCTACTTTGATCTCTTGCCCGATTGAAGATCGGCTCGGCTCATAAAAGGGTTGAAGGCATCTTGCTTGGCTTGCACTCAAGATCTTGAATTGTTGTTGGATTTAGGGTTAGGGTTTCCTACAAGCTCTCTCACTAAACTTGAGGAAGAGGGGATGAAGAAAGAGATTGATTTTCTAAACTTTCCCAAGGTTCAATCCTTTCTAAATGATGAGCCTAGGGTCTTATTTATAGAACTCCCAAACCCTAGGTTTAGGTTTGAATTAGAACTTTCCCTCCCAAAGTTTGTTGAAGAGTTTCTAGAAGGAGTTTGTTAGGAGTTAGCTTAGGGTTTAAGCTAGGGTTTAGGGAAAGTTCTAGAAGTATTAGGCTAGTTTAGGTGTTTGCTGATCTGGAGGAAGTATCTGGAATATTCTGGAACTTTGGATGTCTTTCTGAACTGAGGCAGATGAATCAGGAGTTGTGGTACAAAATTTAGAGTCTGAACCCTTGGGCCCACCGCGCAACCGCCGCATAATGTGCCTCTAGGCCGCGCTTCCGCCGCGCATTATTGGCCTTGGGATCTGTGCCTTCTTCTGCTGCTTGGTACTGCTGTTTGGGGTGTTCTTTGATATTTAGAATTGCAGTTTCCCTTCTGTGTTGATACCAGATTTGAGTTCAGTGAGTTTACGAGCAATTGTAATGGTCGAGCAATGTAATGATCGTGCAAGCTTCTCTTTTCCTGCACATACTTCAAAACAGGGGTTGCAAGATATGGAAAATATGCTATGTAATGCAATGCAGTCAATTTCCCTAGAAATGCCGGTTTTAAGGTCGAATACATGTAATCTGATATTTTGCGACCGATTTGCTAATATGTGAATTATGAATACCGTACACTTCTATATGGATGCAAATGATGAGGAAATTGCCGGTTAAAATATGCAATATTTTCGACTGATCAAATACCCCCAAACTTAATTTCGATCGTCTCGAGAGAATGTTTTATTAAAAAGAGAGAAGGAGAAAATAAAGAAAGAGAAAAACTAACTAGCACACTTTCGTAGGCAACACGATTGCACTGAGCATGTGCAACAAGCCTTTAAACCTCTAGGTGTCCCTAGTAGGAGGAGTGTTGTCTCCTGAGGGTTTTCAGCGGATTGCACCCACAAAATCCAATAATAAAAGCAAGATCATGAATATTACATTTAAAGAAGAGAATCGTAAAAGAAAAGCTTTGAAAATTAGGGTTTCCAACTAAGCTAGCTTTTCGGTTGTCATGAGCCCTATCTTAATGGTCATGAAAAGATGTTAGAAATCACGTCCTCCCTCAATAAAACATCATCTTATTCTTCATTCCTATCTGTATTTCAAACATCGATCATATCACCCTGCGTGTGTGTAAAGACATCCCTACACCCGGAGAATTCAATTCAAGCTATCATACCCTTGCCCATCGGCCTCAGTACTTCTTGGCAAACGAGATTGCTTACACACTTTCATGCGACCGTTAATACTTCTTGAGGTACTAACCGACCGATTACTAATGTGCTTGCATGCTTGGTGTATTTTCCTCGTCTTGCACCACCTCAGGCATAGCAGTGACTCCCAGACCAGTTGACCTTGGGGCACTAGGTGAAGAAGCACCCTTTTGCTATATATTTTTATTGCCCTCGGTGATAACAAAACCAGTATCCATTTTTCTCACCACTTTAAAACACATATATTTTTTTTTTCCATACTTTTGGCTTTAAGACAAGAGCATTTCAAGGTATCCTCTACTATCCCAGGCTTCAAGACATGTGTAAGTGCGAATAGCAGGGTAGCCACGTTCAAAATGTTTGGCTTCCAGAATAGAAACTATTTTTCAGACTTATTTTTATCCTCAGATTAGTGACGTCCTTCATCTTACTAACCCTTGGGACAACGGCTCATAACTACTTATTACTAGTTCGTATAAGAAAACTTCTAATTTTCTTAGTTTTCTAAAATTTTTCCAATCTCATGGATGTAATTTTTCACTATCTAAACTTTCATTATCTTATTTATATACAAAAAGGTGTAAATATTAAAATTATTTTTATATTTGAAAATTTTTAAATTTTTATGGGTTTTGAAAATTTTTCAATTTTTATAGATTTTTAAAAGAAATGTTTTGTGCTTATGCAGATGATATGCAAATGATGCGAAAATAAGCACAAACCTCCCCCAAACTTGTTTTCAACAGTGTCCTCACTGTTGCCGACAGTTATATCTACAAAACCTGTAAATCTGGGGGGAATTATTAGTGGGGGCAAAATATATAAGTGAAGAACTTCCCCCAAACTTATCTTTCACTCACCTTCATTCAAAAGATGATGCAATGATATACAGGATATGAAGGTGAGACGGAGGAATTTTAATCCAAATAAACTGGCTCTTGTAAGAACAAGAGCTCCTCCGTGGGGTCAGTGGAAAAATACGGCTTTAATCTATGTCCATTTACTTTGAAAAAGGTGCCGTTTTTAACATTTTCAACCTCTACTGCCCCGTGCGGGAATACAGACCGCACAACAAAAGGTCCCTTCCAACGAGATCGGAGCTTACCCGCATGAAGGTGTAATCGTGAATCATAAAGAAGGACTTGTTGACCAGGTAAAAATGTTTTCCTTAAAATGCTTTTATCGTGAAAAACCTTAGTCCTATTCTTTGTGATTACAGCATTATCATAAGCTTCATCGCGGAGTTCGCTTAGCTCGTTAAGTTGCAGCTTCCGAAAGTTGCAAGCAAGGTTTAGATCAAAATTTATTTCCTTTATAGCCCACAATGCTTTATGTTCTATCTCAACAGGTAGATGGCATGCTTTACCAAAAACTATCCTATATGGAGACATTCCTAGGTCGGTTTTATATGCAGTCCTGAATGCCCAAAAAGCATCCGTCAATTTGGTCGACCAGTCTTTTCTATTTTTAGCAACAGTTTTCTCCAGGATAAGTTTGATTTGTCTGTTTGAGATATCAGCCTGCCCGCTTGTTTGGGGATGATAGGGTGTAGAAAGACGGTGGTTGATTGAATATTTTCGCATCAGAGTCTCGAAAGATCTGTTGCAGAAATGTGTCCCATTATCGCTAATAATAGCGCGTGGGTGTCCAAATCGCGAAAAGATATTCTCTTTCAAGAACATAATGACAACTTTCCTGTCATTAGTGCGACATGGAATGGCTTCTACCCACTTTGAGACATAATCAACCGCCAGCAATATGTACAGATTCCCAAAGGAGTTGGGAAAAGGACCCATAAAATCAATGCCCCAAACATCAAACATTTCAACAACCAAGATGGGTTGCTGAGGCATTTCATTCCTCTGGGATATTCTACCCGTATACTGACATTGTGTACAGGTTTTGCAATATTCAAATGCGTCCTTGAATAAGGTCGGCCAATAAAATCCACATTGCAAAACCTTTTCCGCTGTCTTTCTAGGACCAAAGTGACCCCCACAAGCCTGATCATGACAAAATGAAAGAACACTCTTGAACTCTTCATTTGGGACGCACCGGCGAATGATCTGATCAGGACAATATTTAAACAAATAAGGCTCGTCCCAGTAAAAGTGTTTTACTTGGGAAAGAAAACGGTATTTGTCCTGTTTTGACCAATCGCTCGGTATAAGTCCCGTGGCATGATAGTTCACAATATCCCTGAACCATGGTTCAGCGGATATGCTCAAGAGTTGTTCGTCAGGGAATGAGTCATTAATCGGCAGGGTCACAGGGGAAGAAATGATGCGTGAAAGGTGGTCAGCTACTACGTTTTCACATCCTTTCTTATCTTTGATAACAAGATCGAATTCTTGTAAAAGAAGGATCAAACGTATTAGTCGACCTTTTGCATCTTTCTTCGCCAGAAGATGTTTCAAAGCGGAATGGTCAGTATACACAACTATAGGTGAGCCGATTAAGTAAGGCCTGAATTTTTCTAACGCAAATACAACCGCTAAAAGCTCTTTCTCGGTGGTTGTATAATTGATTTGCGCATCATTCAGGGTCTTACTGGCATAGTAAATCACGTGTGGCATCTTTTCGATGTGCTGTCCTAAGACTGCACCTACTGCAAAATCAGATGCGTCACACATCAGCTCAAAGGGGTAGTCCCAATTTGGTGATGATAAAACGGGGGCTGTGGTGAGTGAGTGTTTAAGTGAGTCGAAAGCTGTCTCGCAATCCGAGTCAAAATGGAAGGTTGTATCCTTGGCCAGGAGTAGTGTTAAAGGTCTAGCAATTTTGCTAAAATCCTTAATGAATCTCCTATAAAAGCCCGCATGGCCAAGGAAAGAGCGAATATCTTTGACGCTTTTGGGATGAGGCAGGTTTTGAATGACATCTACTTTAGCTCTGTCAACCTCAATGCCTTTCTGTGAAATGACATGTCCAAGGACTATTCCTTCTTGGACCATAAAATGGCATTTTTCCCAGTTCAAAGTCAAGTTCTTCTCTTTGCAACGAGTAAGAACAGCGTCTAGATTCGCTAGGCAATCAGAAAAAGAGTCTCAAAAAATCGAGAAGTCGTCCATAAAGATCTCCAGAAAATTCTCTACCATATCAGAGAATATCCCCATCATACACCGCTGAAAGGTAGCGGGAGCATTGCATAACCCAAAGGGCATGCGACTGTAAGCAAAGGTACCAAAAGGACAAGTAAAAGTGGTTTTATCTTGATCCTTTTTGGCGATGGGGACCTGATTGTAGCCTGAGTATCCGTCCATAAAACAATAAAACTCTCGTCCCGCTAAGCGTTCCAGCATTTGATCAATAAATGGTAGAGGAAAATGATCTTTCCTCGTAGCAGCGTTGAGTTTTCTATAATCGATGCATACACGCCACCCAGTTTGGGCGCGTGTCTGAATCAACTCATTCGCTTCATTTGTGATAACTTTGATGCCGGATTTCTTAGGAACGACATGTATAGGACTCACCCACTGGCTATCGGAGATGGGGTAGATAATACCATTATCTAAGCACTTGACGATTTCTTTCATGACAGCTTCCTTCTTGACGGGATTCAACCGTCTCTGTGGTTCTCGGGTCGGTCTGGCATCATCCATCACATGTATATGATGTTCAACTATCAAGGGACTAATCCCTTTGATGTCCGCCATACTCCAACCAAACGCCTCTTTGTTAGATCTCAATACCGATAAAAGGGCATTCTCTTGCTCTGATGCAAGAGAAGCGGAAATGATAACCGGTAGTGACTCGTTCTCACCAAGATATGCATATTTCAGGTGAGAAGGTAAAACTTTTAGATCTAACTCAGGCGGAGAAATGATAGAAGGAAGGGTCATAGATTGATTTTTGGATCTACAAAGAAGCTCAGAGCCTGTGAAAGATACAGACTCGGGTGGAGAAAAGTCAGAAGTGCAGGACTCATGTGTAGCTAAAGTGTCCTCACTAAGATCATGTGCTAAGTCAAACAGAGATGTGCTAATGTCATCGAGATCAGTCAAGCAAAGATCCTCAGCTCCACAACTATCGGGAGCGATCTCATGGACAGAGCACACATCTAAAATATGAGCAGAGGGTTCTGATGGCTGACTTCCAACTCTATAGATATTTAGTTCAATAGTCATATTTCCAAATGATAAATTCATTGAACCATTTCTATAGTTTATAACGGCGTTGGAAGTGGCAAGGAAAGGACGACCTAGAATCACCGGAATTTGGCCCCGGGGGTTTGCTACAGGATGTGTGTGTAAGTGCACGGCGGCGCCCCGGCCGTCAATCCGACGCCGGAATGCGGAAGCGGTGAATAACTTAAATTTTGCGGACTTAGCAATCCGGCACCACCGCGCACTTTAACCCGGATCGAACCATTAACTAGTCTGAGCTATCTACAAGAAAGGGAATAGAGATATACCGACGATCCAAGTCCTCCGGTCTTCTCGTCATCGTCCCGATCTCCTGCGGAATGTCCCGTCTCCTCCTCGTCGCCGGAAGTGCACCACATCGCCTACATCGTATACGGGCTCCCACCTCAATGCCGAGGCAACTCGGGCACGAAACCGGCTACTCGACGTGCCCAAGATTTGCTGTAGAATATGTAGTCCTCAAGTCTCACTTTGGGGTTCATGGAGATGCCATTTTGATGGAGGGATGATACAAGCTTTTTGGAGGAGAAGCTAATATGATTTTTTTCAAGCCAAAAGAGTGTAAATCCCTACACTAGAATTTTGGACAGCCCTTGAGGGGAGAGGCCGGCCATGCAAGTGAGGGGTGAGTGAAAAAGGAGAGAGACCCTCAACTCAAGAGAGTGAATCAAGAGAATAAGCAAGTGAAAGGCTATCATCAAAAGAAATGATCACAAGCCTAAACTAACACTCCAACAACCTCATCATCAACAACCATGATGACAAAGGAAAAACCAACACTCCACCTCAACCATCACCTCACCAAGTCAAGCAATCATGAAAAAGGAAAGTCAAGTGATGGTGCTCATCATGAAAACCATCATGATGCAACAAGATGCAAAGAACCCCCTCCACTAATGCTTATTTGCAACAATGCAAATAAGCCCTCCTCCACCAATCTTCGGCCAATGAACGGAACAATGGAAATTGGCCGAAACGGAAAGCAAACTGGCAACTCCAGAAAACTGGTCCCGTAATAAATTACGGGAAAACCCCGATACTGTGCATACACACCCGCATCTGTATTTCGACCGAAATACAAATGCAATGAGACAAAGTCTACACTGTACTATACTAGGATCCGGCTTATACCAAAGCCGGCTAGTAATATCTGTTCGATCCTGATCCGTGCAATACCGCACGTATCTGATCGAACCCTGCCATATAACCATACGGCCTATAGTACAAACTGTCCGATCCTGATCCGTGCAGTACCGCACGTATCTGATCGGACCTTGCCATATCTCCATACGGCCTCTACAACCTTTCGCCCGAAAGCTGAGTAACTGAATGTGGGGGACTCTAAAGACTCGTCAACACCTTGGTTATGGATTTAACCACTAGCACGTCAGAGGTATAAGCCAATACGTGACGGGCTACCAGGTACTGACCAAATGGGACGTCGATGAGGAAGCTCACCCCGACACCCAACTGAGCCTGTCAGTGACAATATCCGTGCAGTCCGGTCCGTTCGTCTATGAGCATCGCATGGCGGGCCTAGGGGGTTGGTAAAAGTCAGACCCCCAAAAGCGGTACAAGTCGTGTCGGAGTGTAGCCCAGAACACCCTGAGATACTACTGGAATACCTACCAGTAAATCTCCTTGCCTTGGCCAAGGACTTTGTGTAATGGCTCTCCTAGACACAGCACGACCTCACCCCCAATACCGGGAGAGACGAACCCCTGAAGATACGCTCACTGCCTCCATGTGGCTCGGGACTGTACCCAACTAAAACCTGTTTGCACGACTCCTTTGAGCCGTGGTAGGGTAGTAATCAAAGTACAGTGGGAACTCACACGAGACAAATGACGATCCCCAGGTCGATGAACTAACCTGCACACATGTCACCAGGGAACTGCCATCTGACGTCTGGTATATGACCAACTAGCATGTTCCCGGCGAGTCCTGTCCGGTGTACTCATAACCCAATGAGCACCTGTATACATCTTAGGTGATCCAACTGACACCAGTGGCTTGTGAGACCGGCCACCGCCCCTCGTCGGGGTCTCGACTGTATACACTAGTCTACTAATGGAGTATCGATGCCCGGTCTCGAAACTCCCACGACTAGGGACCTTTTAAGGATATGCTTGTAGACCCCCAGCTCTCACTTATATGATCGCCCTCATACTGCTGGTGGTTAAGCAAGAATCCTAGGGGCTCTATCAACGTGTAATAGCGACGTGTCATGTCACCTAAAGCAGTACACGATGATAAAGGTAAACCAGATAGCATACTATCATCTCGAGTAAGACTGTCCTACCGGGATAGGTCCTCCCTCAATCATTACAATCACGTACCTGTGACCTAATAATTGACTCTGAGGGCACTATCTCCAACAATCTCCCACTTGCACTCAAGGCTAATTATTGCGATGTCGCATACTCACAGCCCGTGTGATACCGAACACCCAACTCCTCTACTAGTCAGTTTCACAAAGCTCGTTTACGAAACTATTGCGTTCGAGGAATAGCCTCAGTGAGTGGATCCGCCTTGTTGTCTCTTTCCATGTCTCTCTAAATCTCAAGTTCGCGGAGAAACCCATCTCCCGAAAAGAGCAATACCTGTCTCAGAATATGTCTGGATGTCTGATGGGACCTAGCTCATAAATGAACTTCAAATCCAAACTTCTTAGACTGTATCGTCAACTGAACTTAATCAGTATCCTGCGCCATGCTACCCTCAGTATTGCCTTGGACCACCTGTCCAAAATACTGCCCCTCATCAGAAGGAAAACTATAACTCTGACAACCTCCTTGTCGTCCATGTCACCTTGGAAGCCTGGAATGATAACTGTCTCCTGAATGAGGCTGTCGTTATCATATCCCTAGAACATCCACTTATGTTCTAAAACTGCTTCCGACTGTTTCTCTAGGATTGGATTAATGTCAACTTATTGCATCTAGTGCAAGAACAACATCTGGTGTGGTACTTGACATCTCATGATTGACTCAATTGCCTGAGCAAGTGATCTGCCAATCATGCACGTCCCTCTCCCCTTTAGTCTGTAAGACACCTTTAGAGAGGGTGACTCCATTACCTGCAGGTACACTACCGTGCCAGGAGTCGTCCATCCTAAATACTCTTAGAATGCTGTCAAGTACCCTGATTGGGAAACCACCCAAATCTAGATCTAAAACCATAGATCTAGTAACCAGTATGTCTGATATAAAATCCATTTCCTTTGTGGAGAAACAACTGTGTGACGACCAAAGTATAACCGATTGTAGTATAGGAGTTTCCTTTCCTATTCTGTGTATGTCATCCAGATACCAGGACATCACACCCTACTACCTTCTCAACAGATCCATCCCCTATTCTGATGAAGTCAAACCTATGACTGTCACGTCAGAAATAGATGATCTATCTCCGCTACATCTGCTTTAGTCTATAAGTAGACATAAGCAACCTGTCCACCAATGCTTCCGCTGCTCCCACTGACTACGACAACCCTCTGGCAGAGTCATATAGACGTACACTTCTAAAACTGGTTTAGAACGACGCTATACTCATCCTCCCGCCGGGTCTCGTAACCTGGAACAACAGCAATGGCAATTGTGGGTAAACAAGAACTTCCCTGTCACCGTCCTTGAGGCTACCGGAGTACCTCTCGGGTGCCTGAAGTTACCCACCTTATCTGCGGAGTGGCCAATGGAATGTCAATTCAGATTGAATCTTTAGGTTCCTTATCAAATCTTCAGTAATCGTTTGTGGTTCTGGAATCACTTCCAGTTCTACCATACTCCCACTACTGTTTTTCTGAAAAAATCCATTTTTATTAAAACTGTGGCGAGTCTAGAACAATATCGCTATTGTTCATCCAGATGGTAGAAAGTCAACCCTCGTCATAGCCTGGGTCAACCCACAAACAGCCATTACAGAAACGTGCCTTGAGTTGTCCAGTGTCTGGTTTTAATCATAAACCGGACAACTCCCCGTACCTTAACATCGTTAAGATATGAACTGTTCTATATCCCATATAGGACCAGAGGCACTGATTTAATTGAACCAGATCCAAATCATGCAACTGTCTCCAGTGCATGTCAACTAAATGGAAGGAGGCCAGATCAGCGTTACTCAACTTAGGAATACTTCCAATTATGAGTAACCTGAAAGAGAAGCAATTTCTCTTAATCATTACTATCAACTGAACACCATACACAAGTATCTACATCTTCGATCTCTTTGAAGAATCCCGATACTTGCTATACCTGGTTCTCTACTGTATTCAAATACATATAACTTCTCCAAATTCAGACCCTGTGTTTCCACGAAACACCTGTCTAAAAATTAGAGGAGTCATAAGTAAACCGAATATAGTACGAGGACCATCCCCTCTGTCCTGATGGACTCAGGACAACATACAATACTCTGTAAAAGTCCCTTGAGTCTGATTACTCATTCACTGTGTGTCGTAGGTTGAAAACTGTACTTATGGTTAAGAAGAATTACACCGCTGTTTAATGCTCCTTACCTAACCATCCACTGATATAGGTAAATGTCGTAGACATAATTTCAGAAAGGTATATCTCACTCTATGAAAATAGACGTACAGATATATCAATTTGAAATTGGTGCATAACAGCGGATATTCAAAACCAAATATTTGCCGACCGGCAAACAGCCCAGGTGATTTCCTCAAATATCACCGATTACAACGAATCCCGATATAATGAGGATAATCACCCAATTCCCAATAACTTACTCCCACTCATCATCTGTAAAACCATACAGATGTGAGAATCGTACCTGGTAAATACATACCCTGGAGTAAGTATCTAATCGGGAAATCAGTTTTCCTTTAACATTACACAGTGAAACTGAAACATTGAAATGTTCCGATGGGGTATTCTGGTATTCCTAGTAATGCCTCTTCCATTATCCAGATTCACAACTGTAACCGTATAATTCTTTGCCACTTCTCCAAATCCCTTCATATGTCTTTAGTCTTTACCTTCTGCACACCCCTTTAGGCCAAATGGTTTTCTTCCTTCCCTACCGTTCGGCACCAGCCTATGGTTTGGAAGAAGACTATCCAATAAGCATAATGGGTGTACTGTCCCAATCCTAGGAACACTCGCAACACGAGAGAAGGTGAAGATAAAAGACACCTGAATGTACTTTATTCCTATTTCTCCTGAACCAGGATCCATCCCCGAACTGGAACAAGTTCCTTTCGAGTTCGTATATAACCATACGATGGAATATCCAAATAAACTGTGGATCTTCGTAGTGATACGGAGTGTCCTGGAGAAATACAAAGGTGATGTGGGAGTGGTAACGAAATATTTGGTTTGGTCGTGAATATCTGTTGCAATTTACTTTGCCCTCCTACTAATCCCTTGTTTTGTCTGAACTTAATACCTTCTGCACACCATCGTTATGCTAATTGGTTTTCTTCATTCCCTACCGGTCGGCACCAGCCTAAGGTTTGGAAGAAGACAATCCAATTTGCGTAATAGGTGTACTACCCCTAAACCAAGGAGTACTCGTAACCTGAGAGAGGGTAAAAGGAAAAGACAACTGAATAATCCTATCCGTTTTCTCCAGAACCAGAAACCATCCTCGAATAAATTCTTTCGAGTTCGTATCTAACCATACGATGGTTTTGTCCAATGGAAGTGGACGTTCGTAGTAATACGGGGTGTCTTGGAGAAAAGGGTAAAAGTAGGAGTGGCAATGAGGTCTGCAACTCTGACAATCCAAAAGCCAGTGTTAAGTAAGTTCGGTCAACTTGGTCACGGAGTCATAGTCTAGGGTCGGGTCAATGGTCGCTACCAGAGAGAGAGAGAGAAGAAACACTCAGCGTGCACTCTATCCTAGATCAGAATGGTTACCAATTTATCTAATCTGGAAACCTCCCACTGTCACCTTAAATTCTCCTCCAAACCTGAAAGAAGAATTAGTCGGGATGTCCCGAGGAGTAAACTAACTCATCAGTGGGAATCGGGATCCAACTCTCATCGCATGACAACGTGACGGGATCCGCTCACGGTATCACACTCCAGAAGGTATGCGCATATCTGGCAAGTTTCAGTTCTTTTGAAACTCCCGACGTGATTTCTGCCCCATGCTCTTATGACCTTGGCGTGAGGTCAAAATATCATAAGTCACATGTCAAGTTCTACCCGTCATTATCCAGGTTAATTTGAATCCACCCGTACATACCCTTGACGTAGGCCAAAATAGTAGTACGACTGTCCCAAACCAACGCATCTATCTATGCAACAGATAAATACCCGGCAGCTACCAATCACTATGCCTTGGCGTGAGGTCAAAATACATAGCTTGAATACTACCGAATATTTAGCTGAAATGACGGAGGGCTACGAATGGTTTCTGGCGAAAACCTTTAACGTAAAGAACTTGATATCGTCGAAGGAACGGATAGCCTTTTAAAATATAGTGACGACAACCTTCGCTAAAGAGGTCACTCCCGGTGAAGGGATCTCGGCTCTTTCCCCGTAGAATGGGGTGCAGGATATTCCAAATGAATACCGCGGTGCAAAGCAAAAGTAATCGGCTATAGTGAAGTTAATGCCCTGACGCAAACTTATTGTCCAAGGGGTCACTCCCGGTGAAGGGATCTCGGCCCTTGCCTCGTCGACTGAGGTGCTGGATATTCATAACCGAATATCACTATGCAAAACAAAAGTAAACGTCCTTGCAATAACAGCTTTTTGAAAAAGTGTTCCAACAACATCAGATTAGGTTTGTTTTTAACTTTGCATTGATCCGAATCAATGCAGTCCCATCAATTGATCACACCACAAAGAACGAAAATATACTGATGTACGTATATGCCATCCGCATTCGCCACTGGGTCCCGTCATTACCCGTTAGGTTAGCTTACTAACGACAGAGCGGGGACTGGACTAGCGCGGATGCAAAACATATACAACATCTACTAATATATATACCAATATATTATATTTCGCTCAAGGCGTGAATAAAATGCAACATCACAGAAAATGAACAGCATCACAGAAACAATACAGATATCTGGGATCCCCGGGTTTCACAGAGCCGCTGAAACCCGACGTTCCCCTGGTCGTGTGGATAGCCTGTGCAATGAAATCCTAGATCCGTACGGGCGCGGCAAGTCACCCGCCAAAACCTGAAGCGAGGCAGCCCCCTTCAGCGCTGTGAATGGACCACCCAGCACTTCACGGAATCCGGTAACTTGGGCACCCCTCCTGGGTCAAACCTATACCCCCTACGAGTGCGGCGAATAGCCCGCCAATCCCAGAGTGAAGCCCCCTCCGTCTCAATGCCATGAGATGCGGGCTTGTTGCCCTCTAGAACCCGGCTATCCGTGCACCCCTCCGCGGGGTATCCTAGTACAGAAAATAAAATATACATACACCGGGTACATCGACCGCAACCAGGCCGTGCCCCAAAATAATAATACAAACAGGCAGTGACGGCAGTCCACATGTCGGACGCTCGCCCCGCAATATCAAATGTACATAATACAACAGAACTGTACTAGCATTGCATTCAGGCTATCCCCCACGACCGATCCGCAACAACACAGCAAATACATAGAACATCAACGTGAAAGTCACGTTCGCAAACCCGTCTAACCGGGCTATAGCAGTTAGACAGGATTTACCGATCGAGTGACATTCACGGTCGCAGATATAATGTAAATACTGTGAAAAATGTGTTTAAGATTTTCCGATTGACCAAAAATTAACAAGTGGGCCCCCAAGCAATACTGTAGCACTCACAGAAATAATTGGCCCAATTTTAATATTCCAAAACCCCTAATTACTACCCTGAAGCCCACTGGAAAAAGATGGCCCACTGACCTCTCCACACTGCGGCGGATACGCGGCCCAATATAGAGGTGAGGCCGCGGTTCCGCGCTCATGAGGAGAGATCACAGTGTCGAATTTTTCCAGTATGCTTAGAATTTCCTGCACATCATTCTGAGACCACCTGAAAAATTTTTGGACACCAAAAAATCTTAACAGAAAACTGATGTGCACAAAAACATAGATTTTGGAATTTTGGTCGATCGGAAAAGCAAAACACATCAAACGAAAGCTAGACGAAGTTAATGGCGAGGCTCTGATACCACTGTAAGTGCACGGCGGCGCCCCGGCCGTCAATCCGACGCCGGAATGCGGAAGCGGTGAATAACTTAAATTTTGCGGACTTAGCAATCCGGCACCACCGCGCACTTTAACCCGGATCGAACCATTAACTAGTCTGAGCTATCTACAAGAAAGGGAATAGAGATATACCGACGATCCAAGTCCTCCGGTCTTCTCGTCATCGTCCCGATCTCCTGCGGAATGTCCCGTCTCCTCCTCGTCGCCGGAAGTGCACCACATCGCCTACATCGTATACGGGCTCCCACCTCAATGCCGAGGCAACTCGGGCACGAAGCCGGCTACTCGACGTGCCCAAGATTTGCTGTAGAATATGTAGTCCTCAAGTCTCACTTTGGGGTTCATGGAGATGCCATTTTGATGGAGGGATGATACAAGCTTTTTGGAGGAGAAGCTAATATGATTTTTTTCAAGCCAAAAGAGTGTAAATCCCTACACTAGAATTTTGGACAGCCCTTGAGGGGAGAGGCCGGCCATGCAAGTGAGGGGTGAGTGAAAAAGGAGAGAGACCCTCAACTCAAGAGAGTGAATCAAGAGAATAAGCAAGTGAAAGGCTATCATCAAAAGAAATGATCACAAGCCTAAACTAACACTCCAACAACCTCATCATCAACAACCATGATGACAAAGGAAAAACCAACACTCCACCTCAACCATCACCTCACCAAGTCAAGCAATCATGAAAAAGGAAAGTCAAGTGATGGTGCTCATCATGAAAACCATCATGATGCAACAAGATGCAAAGAACCCCCTCCACTAATGCTTATTTGCAACAATGCAAATAAGCCCTCCTCCACCAATCTTCGGCCAATGAACGGAACAATGGAAATTGGCCGAAACGGAAAGCAAACTGGCAACTCCAGAAAACTGGTCCCGTAATAAATTACGGAAAAACCCCGATACTGTGCATACACACCCGCATCTGTATTTCGACCGAAATACAAATGCAATGAGACAAAGTCTACACTGTACTATACTAGGATCCGGCTTATACCAAAGCCGGCTAGTAATATCTGTTCGATCCTGATCCGTGCAATACCGCACGTATCTGATCGAACCCTGCCATATAACCATACGGCCTATAGTACAAACTGTCCGATCCTGATCCGTGCAGTACCGCACGTATCTGATCGGACCTTGCCATATCTCCATACGGCCTCTACAACCTTTCGCCCGAAAGCTGAGTAACTGAATGTGGGGGACTCTAAAGACTCGTCAACACCTTGGTTGTGGATTTAACCACTAGCACGTCAGAGGTATAAGCCAATACGTGACGGGCTACCAGGTACTGACCAAATGGGACGTCGATGAGGAAGCTCACCCCGACACCCAACTGAGCCTGTCAGTGACAATATCCGTGCAGTCCGGTCCGTTCGTCTATGAGCATCGCATGGCGGGCCTAGGGGGTTGGTAAAAGTCAGACCCCCAAAAGCGGTACAAGTCGTGTCGGAGTGTAGCCCAGAACACCCTGAGATACTACTGGAATACCTACCAGTAAATCTCCTTGCCTTGGCCAAGGACTTTGTGTAATGGCTCTCCTAGACACAGCACGACCTCACCCCCAATACCGGGAGAGACGAACCCCTGAAGATACGCTCACTGCCTCCATGTGGCTCGGGACTGTACCCAACTAAAACCTGTTTGCACGACTCCTTTGAGCCGTGGTAGGGTAGTAATCAAAGTACAGTGGGAACTCACACGAGACAAATGACGATCCCCAGGTCGATGAACTAACCTGCACACATGTCACCAGGGAACTGCCATCTGACGTCTGGTATATGACCAACTAGCATGTTCCCGGCGAGTCCTGTCCGGTGTACTCATAACCCAATGAGCACCTGTATACATCTTAGGTGATCCAACTGACACCAGTGGCTTGTGAGACCGGCCACCGCCCCTCGTCGGGGTCTCGACTGTATACACTAGTCTACTAATGGAGTATCGATGCCCGATCTCGAAACTCCCACGACTAGGGACCTTTTAAGGATATGCTTGTAGACCCCCAGCTCTCACTTATATGATCGCCCTCATACTGCTGGTGGTTAAGCAAGAATCCTAGGGGCTCTATCAACGTGTAATAGCGACATGTCATGTCACCTAAAGCAGTACACGATGATAAAGGTAAACCAGATAGCATACTATCATCTCGAGTAAGACTGTCCTACCGGGATAGGTCCTCCCTCAATCATTACAATCACGTACCTGTGACCTAATAATTGACTCTGAGGGCACTATCTCCAACAGTGTGTCGAGCACAATGAAGTCTACAGGGAAAACAAATTCCCCGACCTTTATCAATACATCCTCTAATTCACCCCTTGGTTTGGTGATAGATCGGTCTGCCATCTGGAGAGTGCAATGAGCAGGTTTCAGCTCTCCAATCCCTAATTGCTCATAGACAGAATAAGGTAACAGGTTAACACTCGCGCCAAGGTCTAAAAGAGCACGATATATGTTTTTACCCCCAATCGAAATCGAAATTGTAGGACAACCTGGGTCCTTTCTTTTCTTTGGAAGCTGGGGTATAAAAGCAGTGCTGATATTATTGGACATAAAGACCTTTTTCGGCACTTGGGTCTTCCTCTTCCTAGTGCACAAGTCCTTAAGAATCTTCGCATACGCGGGGACTTGCTGAATCGCATCTAGGAGAGGGATATTGATGTTAACCTATTTGAACATCTCTAAAATTTTCTCCATATGAGGACTCGTTCTATTAGCCCTTAGCCGGTTCGGGTAAGGTGCTTTCGCAATAAGCGCGGGGTCCATCATAGGAGAAGGAAAGGGGGGTAGACGAGGTCCCAAAGGAGGTGTGGGGACCGTCTGTGGAGAACTATAAGGGTTGGGTGAAGGTGTTGAGCCTAAAGGGAAATGGAGAATAGGCTCGTGCGAAGGTGGTTTGGTAGAAGAAGAAGGATCAGAAGGTGAAGTGTGTGTATGTGGGAAAGACTCAGCCGGGGTGTTGATATGATTTTCAGTATTATCAATATCTTCCCCGACATGATTGTTCAGCACTCTTCCCGATCTCAACGTTGTAATGGCATTTACATTGTAATGCCCAGGATTCTGTAGGGGTTGAGAGGGAAGTTTCCCTTTTTCTCTCGCACTCATTTCGGCTTTTAAGCGTGCGATTTCAGCTTCCATCGTGCGAATACTCTCAGCTTGGGACGCTGAGTTTTTCTTTATTTCACTGACGGAAGATCTAACCTCAGTCGAAACATCCATGAAATTTGATAAAAGTGATTTCATGGTTTGAGTGAATTGAGAGAACTCGTCAGAACAGGGCTGCATAGGATTAGACTGTGCAGGAGTGTTGCCCTGATTTTGGAAATTTTGTGACGGGTAGGGGTGCTGAGTGAGTTGTAGGGGTTGCTGTTGTGGTGGAGGAAGAGCCCGTTGAAATTGATTAGTGTTTGGAACCGTGTTTTGAGATTGGTTTTGGTTCCAAGCAAAATTCGGGTGGTTCCTCCAACCCTGATTGTAACTGGAAGAATATGGATCGTTTCGAGGTCTTTGAAATGCGGCATTAGAATGCTCGTGACCTTGAAACGCAGAGTTTAATGGACATTCTTCCGTTAAATGTGACGGATCAGAACAGCACCCACAAACAGTTTTGGGGAGTGACATTGGGTTTAGGGAGGCTGCTGCAAATTTGTGTTCCATAGCGTCGAGCTTCTTTTGCATTGCTGCCATTTCAGCTCGGACACCTATGGACACATCTATTTGGTGTACGCCACCCCTATTCAATGGTTGTGTTCCACTCTCCCAAATTAGTGACTTCTCAGCGAACTCTTCTAAGTATCGCCAGGCTTCCCCGTCATCTTTGGTCATAAAAGTACCTTGACACATGTTTTCAAGGCTCTGTTTAGTGCTAGGGTTACTGCCCTCATATATGATTCGGCAAAGCTCCCATCTCGGGATGCCGTGGTGAGGACATTGAACCAATAGATCCTTGAAACGTTCAAAGTATTTTGAAAATGGTTCGGCAGGGAGCTGGGCAAATTGGTTCAGTTCGCTACGGATTCGAGCCGTCTTTTGGACTGGGTAAAATTTCTTAAGGAATGCAGCGACGAATTCTTCCCAATTCGTAATAGAGTGTGCAGTGGTGTTATATAGCCACTTCTCGGCTATATCGCACAAGGTAAATGGAAGAAGTCATAGACGCATCGCATCCACTGAAAGTTGAGACGTACCCATCATTGCGCATACGTTTTCAAATTTGGTAATGAAAACGTAAGCGTCCTCGGTCTCGAGTCCGTGGTATTTGGGTAAAAGATTGATATACTGGGGCTTTATTTCAAAGTTATCCCCATTGGCTGGTGGTGTGGATAAGCAGGTTGAAAGAGGACCTCTATGTGGATAGCATCTTTCCTGGAGAGAAATGTGGGGTGGAGTAGGATTCTGCGCACCTACGGACGGTGGCAGATTAGGGTTAAAGAAATTTGATGGATTCGGATCCATCGGTGTGGGTGTGGTAGTGGGTAAAGAAAAGGTAAATGGAGAATTATCGACTTCGGAGTCGATAAAAGGTACGCGGACTAAACGGGCACTAGAATCCCGTGTCCAGCCTATCTTGCACTAAAAAGGGTTAGTACAAGTGGCAGCGTTGACTTATAATTAGGGATGAATGAATGCGGTGCTTGCTTTGAAAAAGGGACGGATTTTGAAAAAAATGATGCGACAAAACAAATGCAGCACACAAACCCTAGAATCTAATGGTCACCTAGGTCCGATCTCTAGACCGCTCCTAACTGCCAAAAGACAAGCCGCAGGATAGAATCCTCCACTGCCTCTTTGTCCCCCTGTGGCCGGATAAGTGCCAGGTAAGTGGGAAGGAACCACCACTACAGTGGACCTAATTAATAACCACTAGCCTTAGACACACTCGCCTTAGGCACCACAAGAAAACGCGGATAAGCAATGAATTACCCACGACCTTCTCTTGTCCTATTGAGCGCGACAGTCCTTAGAGTCTTCTCTAGATTTCTTTTAGTTAATGGGGGTAATGCGGATGCAAGTTTGACGATTTTCGGGGCCTAGGAAGGGTAATGAAATCCCCACCTAATTTGGATTTGGCCGTGCCCCTTAAATTTCCGTATTAGAATGCAAACAACCAAGAAATCAAAAATCACACACAATTTTAATTTTGCTTTTGCGCGCTGCGATTTATTTGCAAAGAATCCTGCAGAAAAGGGTTAATCGGAGCTAAAAAGGGTGAGAGGAGAGAGACAGAAATCACCTACACTGAAAATTTTTCAGTGATCCTTCAAGACTGCGGCGCTTCCGCCGCGTATTGTGGCTTTATGCCGCCCTTCCGCGGTCCTATTGTGGGTTCACTGTACACAATTTCACCAGAGAGCTTCTGTTGCTATCTCCAGCTCTCTGGTATATTCAAACAAATTTTTCCACAGAACAGAATGCTCCAGATCACCTTGCAATCAAATCACAACACACGTGTAAGAGTTTGTACGAATTTTGAATTCAAGACGTAGAACGTAATAATTCTTTCACTTCAAACTATAAATGCAAATGAATTAGCGCGATCCCCGGCAACGGCGCCATTTTGATTGACTCATTTTCTGACGTGTATATGTAAAAAGTAACGACAATCAAAAAATTATATTGACCGCAATCAAACCACGGTGTCGGATGTAGTTAATGAATGAGTGCGGATCGTCCACAGGGATTGTGCAATTCAATTGTATTTTGATATGTTTGAAATGAAATGTTAAGCAACAATAAACGAAAACATGATTCAAGATGTGATTTGTATTCGAGTGTCACTAATCTTTACTCAAGAATCAAGAAACTATAAACAATCAAGAATCGGTTGTTTTGATAATATTTCCAATCAACAATCAAGAATATAAGAGAGGCTCGTAGGAATCGATCGGATCTTTAGACGTGATGCAATCTAAAGGGTTTCGTGTTCTTGTCCTTCGAAGAATTGATACTAGATCAATGGTGATCGACGAGAGTTAGGGTTTTCTTGATGAAATTAGGGTTTCATCTCTTAACCCTTGTTCTTTCGAGGATACCATTTATATTCTAGCCTCCAGCAATTTCAAGAAACGATCGGAACTCCCCAATCTCGAGCGATGTTGATCAAGAAAGCATCGCAACGAATTGGGTCGTCGATTCTTGAACTTGCTAGGGTTTACAAACTCGTGGGATTCAAGAATCGATTACAAATTTGTTACATCATCATACTAAAGATCGTTTCGACTCCCCGACGAGCGGAGTTTTATTCACACATCACCACAAAGACAATATTCAAGAATAGTAATGATAACATGATGCGGAATTTAAAGAAAACAAGATAAAAGAATATCACCTTTTATTTAATCAACAATTTCAATACATTCTCTCAAGAATCTACAAGAAGAAGAAATCGATTGTTGACTCGGCTTCGCTCGTCTCCGTGGATCGTGGATCTACTTTGATCTCTTGCCCGATTGAAGATCGGCTCGGCTCATAAAAGGGTTGAAGGCATCTTGCTTGGCTTGCACTCAAGATCTTGAATTGTTGTTGGATTTAGGGTTAGGGTTTCCTACAAGCTCTCTCACTAAACTTGAGGAAGAGGGGATGAAGAAAGAGATTGATTTTCTAAACTTTCCCAAGGTTCAATCCTTTCTAAATGATGAGCCTAGGGTCTTATTTATAGAACTCCCAAACCCTAGGTTTAGGTTTGAATTAGAACTTTCCCTCCCAAAGTTTGTTGAAGAGTTTCTAGAAGGAGTTTGTTAGGAGTTAGCTTAGGGTTTAAGCTAGGGTTTAGGGAAAGTTCTAGAAGTATTAGGCTAGTTTAGGTGTTTGCTGATCTGGAGGAAGTATCTGGAATATTCTGGAACTTTGGATGTCTTTCTGAACTGAGGCAGATGAATCAGGAGTTGTGGTACAAAATTTAGAGTCTGAACCCTTGGGCCCACCGCGCAACCGCCGCATAATGTGCCTCTAGGCCGCGCTTCCGCCGCGCATTATTGGCCTTGGGATCTGTGCCTTCTTCTGCTGCTTGGTACTGCTGTTTGGGGTGTTCTTTGATATTTAGAATTGCAGTTTCCCTTCTGTGTTGATACCAGATTTGAGTTCAGTGAGTTTACGAGCAATTGTAATGGTCGAGCAATGTAATGATCGTGCAAGCTTCTCTTTTCCTGCACATACTTCAAAACAGGGGTTGCAAGATATGGAAAATATGCTATGTAATGCAATGCAGTCAATTTCCCTAGAAATGCCGGTTTTAAGGTCGAATACATGTAATCTGATATTTTGCGACCGATTTGCTAATATGTGAATTATGAATACCGTACACTTCTATATGGATGCAAATGATGAGGAAATTGCCGGTTAAAATATGCAATATTTTCGACTGATCAAAAACCTAGACCCCTACGGGCGTGGCAAGTTACCCGCCAAAACCTGAAGCGAGGCAGCCCCCTTCAGCACCGTGAATGGACCACCCAGCACTTCACGGAATCCGGTAACTTGGGCACCCCTCCTGGGTCAACCTGTACCCCCTACGAGTGCGGCAAATAGCCCGCCAATTCTAGAGTGAAGCCCCCTCCGTCTCAATGCCATGAGATGTGGGCTCGTTGCCCTCTAGAACCCGGCTATCCGTGCACCCCTCCGCGGGGCACTCCTAGTACAGAAAGTAAAATATACATACAACGGGTACATAGACCGCAACCTGGTCGTTCCCCAAAATAATAATACAAACAGGCAGTGACGGCAATCCACAAGTCGGATGCTCGCCCCGCAATATCAAATGTACATAATACAACAAAAACTGTACTAGCATTGCATCCAGGCTATCCCCCACGACCGATCCGCAACATCACAGCAATACACAGAACATCAACGTGAAAGTCACGTTCGCAAATCCGTCTAACCGGGCTATAGCAGTTAGACAGGATTTACCGATCAAGTGACATTCACGGTCGCAGATATAATGTAAATACTGTGAAATAATGTGTTTAAAATATCTGATCGATCAAATTTACCCAAGTGGGCCCCAAGCAATACTGTAGCAGTTAAAGAAATTCTGGGCCCAAACAAAGTATACCAAAACCCCTATTTACAGCCCACAAGCCCACTGCAAAAAATTGGTGACGTGAATCCAAATTCCTGCGGCGGAACCGCGGCCAAAGAGGGGTTATGGCCGCGGTTCCGCGGTCGTACGGAAGGATCAGGTGACCAAAATTCTACAGTGTTCTTAGGATTCCCTGCACATCATTCTGCAACATACTGAAAAATTTTTGGACTCCAAAAAATTTCGACAGAAACTGATGTGAAGAAAAATACGGTTTTTGGAAAATTGTTCGATCGGAAATGTAAAACACATTAGACAAAGCTAGACTATGTTAATGGCGAGGCTCTGATACCACTGTAAGTGCACGGCGGCGCCCTGGCCTCCATCTCGAGGCCAAATGCGGAAGCGATGGTTAACTTTAATTTTTCAAACCGGCACCACCGCGCACTATAAACTTGGATCGTACCATTAACTAGTCCTAGCTAACTACTAGATGGGGAAGAGAGATATACTGAGCGATCCGTGTCCTCCGTTCTTCTCGCCGTGGTCCCGATCTCCCGCGGAATGTTCGGTCTCCACCTTGTCGCCGGAAGGGCACCACGTCGCCTGCTTCTTTTACGGGCTCCCACCTCTATACCGAGGCAACTCGGGCACGAAGTTGGTGAGCCGACGTGCCTAAGGTTTGCTGTAGAATGCGTGTAGTGCTCATGTCTCATTTTGGGGTTCATGGAGGTTGCCTTTTGGTGGAGGGATGATACATGCTTTTGGAGGAGGAGCTTGTGGGATTTTACCAAGCCAAAAAGGCAAAAATCCTCCCACTAGAATTTTGGACAGCCCCGTCAAAGAGCAAGGCCGGCCATGGCTTGTGGAATGGAGAGAATGAGAGAGAGAGTCAATGAGGGAGTGAGTGGCTTGATCAATAATGCAAGAGGGAATCAAAATGAAATCATGAAAGAACATGATCACAAACACATCCACACTCAACCACAACCATCATCAAAACCATGTCACACAAAAGTCAAGCCATGATGGAAAAAGAAAGTCAAATGATGGTGCAAGTATCATGATACAATAATATGCAAAGACCCCCTTCCAAATTGCTTATTTGCACAAATGCAAATAAGCCCTCCTCCACCAATTTTCGGCCATTGAAAGATATAAATGAAAATGGCCGAAACGGAAAGCAAGCTGGCAACTCCAGAAAACTGGTCCCGTAATAAATTACAGGAAAAACCCGCTACTGTGCATACACACCTGCATCTGTATTCCGACCGAAATACAAATGCAATGAGACAAAATCTACACTGTACTATACTAGGATCCGGCTTAGACCAAAGCCAGCTAGTATTATCCGTCCGATCCTGATTCGTGCAATACCGCACGTATCTGATCGAACCCTGCCATATCTCCATACGGCCTTTACAGCGTTTCGCCCGAAAACTTGAGCAACTGAATGTGGGGGACTCTAAAAACTCGTCAACACCTTGGTTATGGATTTAACCACTAGCATGTCAGAAGTATAAGCCAATACGTAACGGGCTACCAGGTATTGACCAAAAGGGACGTCGATGAGCGAACTCATCCTGACACCCAACTGAGCCTGTCAGTGACAATATCCGTACAGTCTGGTCCGTTCGTCTATGAGCATCGCATGGCGGGCCTAGGTGGTTGGTAAAAGTCAGACCCCCAAAAGCGGTACAAGTCGTGTCGGAGTGTAGCCCAGAACACCCTGAGATAATACTGGAATACCTACCAGTAAATCTCCTGCCTCGGCCGAGGGCTTCGTGTAATGGCTCTCCTAGACACAGCGTGACCTCACCCCCAATACCGGGAGAGACGAACCCCTAAAGATCCGCTCACTGCCTCCATGTGGCTCGGGACTGTACCCAACTAAAAACTGTTTGCACGTCTCCTTTGAGCGTGGTAGGGTAGTAATCAAAGTACAGTGGGAACTCACACGAGACAAATGACGATCCCCAGATCGATGAACTAACCTGTACACATGTCACCAGAGAACTGCTATCTGACGTCAGGTATAAGACCAACTAGCATGTTCCCGGCGAGTCCTGTCCGGTGTACTCATAACCCAATGAGCACCTGTATACATCTTAGGTGATCCAACTGACACCAGTGGCTTATGAGACCGGCCACCGCCCCTCGTCGGGGTCTCGACTGTATACACTAGTCTACTCTGGAGTATCGATGTCCTGTCTCGAAACTCCCACGACTAGGGACCTTTTAAGGATGTGCATATAGACCCCAGCTCCCACTTATATGATCGCCCTCATACTGCTGGTGGTCAAACAAGAATCCTAGGGGCTTTATCAACGTATAATATCGACATGTCAGGTCACCTAAAGCAGTACACGATGATAAAGATAAACCAGATAGCGTACTATCATCTCGAGTAAAACTGTCCTACCGGGATAGGTCCTCCCTCAATCATTGCAATCACGTGCCTGTGATCCAATTATTGACTCTGAGGGCACTATCTCCAATAGGAAGCCTGTTCAGGACTTAGCTTCTCAAGGAAAAGAAGCTCCTCAGAAAACAGTTCTTCAAACGTTTCTTCAAGACACTCATTTTTGAAGTCAAATGTCCCCTCCTCAGACATATCGTATACAGCATTGGCTTCAAAAGTGTCGTCGTGTTTCTCGTTCGCTTGGTTTCCTAGCGTGAAGATGTTGAGGTCAACTGTCATGTTTCCAAATGAGAGTTTCATGGATCCATTACGACAATTGATCAACGCGTTAGATGTGGCTAGGAAAGGCCACCCCAGTATGACTGGAATTTGACCGCTGGGGTTGATGACGGGCTCAGTCTCCAACACAATGAAATCTACGGGGAATATGAATTCCCCGACCTTGATTAGAACATCATCGATTTCTCCCCTCGGTACCTTTGTTGATCGATCTGCTAGTTGCAGAGTCACTCTGGTCAGCTTGAGTTCTCATAATCCCAGTTGTTTGTAAACTGAGTATGGGAGAAGGTTCACACTTGCCCCTAAGTCTAACAAGGCACGATTGATTTTCTTGTCCCCAATAGTGCAAGAAATAGTAGGACAGCCAGGGTCCTTATATTTTACCGGAATGGATTTGGACAAGATATCGCTGAGAGCGGCGGTCAAGAAGACCGTTTTAGGCACATTCGTGCATCGTTTTTGCGTGCACAAATCCTTCAGGAATTTTGCATACACCGAAACTTGTTGGACTACGTCCAACAACAGAATGTTAACCTCACGGCGTTTGAAGACCTCTAATAACTTTTCCATACTTGCAGAAGGCTTCTTTGATTTCAACCTATTGGTATAGGGAGCCTTAGGCCCAAACACGAAGTTTGGAGAAGTTGCAGATGGAACAGGTGTAGAAGGTGGGAGTGTTCTTGCTGGATCATCAGGGTGGACTTGCGGCGAATTCTCAAGCTGGTTTGAAGGATGTGCAGCAGACGACGATGAAGAACAAGAAGAAGGAGAAGGTAATGAAGATGACGACGGGATCACAATGTGGAACAGAAGATGAGATACGTACTGGTAAACTGACAACCGAACGTTTGGATGAGTCGTTGGGCTTGACAACCTTGTTTTCAATCGTACGTCCTGATCTGAGGACGGTGACGGTGTTCGCATTCTCAATATTGTTCTGCTGAACAATATGAGCGTTGTTGTTGTTTCTCTGCTCTCTTGGATTCGTCACGGGTTGAGAGGGAAATGTTCCATTTTCACGTTCATTAACTGCAGCAGCTAATTGACTGATTTGGACTTCTAGTCTGGCTATCGCTTGAGTGTTAGCGCTATGCAACTGACCAGATGTTTGTATAAAAGTAGCCAGACTAGACGAAGTCTGCGCAGAAGCAAAAGCCAGGAGGTACTTACCCTCTTTGTGTTTTAATCAAAGCTTCCAACCCTTTTTCAATGGATGACACCCTCTTGTCGTCTTGGGCGAACCCAGAGGATGTATAGCTTGTGTTGGGATGATTCAGCTGTTAGGGCTGGTTGGTTGAGTATCCCAATTTCTGGTTTTAAAAATTTAAATTTTGAAATTGTTGGAAAGGCGGGTTTGAGTTGTTGTTTTGAAAAGGTGCCTGATTCCATGAAAAATTGGGATGATTCTTCCAACCAGGGTTGTACGTCTGTGCGAAGGGGCCGTTCCTGGGACGCTGGTTTTGATACAGCGCATTAACGTTTTCAGGTCCCTGGGACCCAATGAGAAACAGACATTCTTCCGTTAAGTGGCTAGGATGCTGACAATTAGCACACAAAGTTTGAGAAATCTGATTGACCGGGAGCGGTGAATTTTTGCCCTCTAAAGCTTCCATTCACCGTACAAGAGCGGCGATTTTTGCTTCGGCAGCTATAGAGGTGTCAACTATGTATGCACCGCTCCTAGTCACAGATGGTTTCTCACTCACACTCTCCCACTAAATGGTCTTGTCAGCCAGTTCTTCCAAAAAATTCCATGAGTCCTTCGCACCAGAGCTTAAGAATTTGCACTGACACATGGATTCTAACAACATGCGCGAACTGGAATCTAAACCTTCATAGACAATCTGACATAACCTCCACTGTTCTAACCCGTGATGGGGACACTTGATTAAGATGTCTTTGAATCTTTCTAAGCATTTCCAAAAAATTTCACCCTCTTTTTGTTTGAAATTATGGATTTCATTCCAAATTCGCACGGTTTTATGAATAGGGTAAAATTTCTTTAGAAAAACTTTCACAAAGTCGTCCCATGTCGTGATTGATCGAGCTGGAAAACTGTTCAACCAACTTTTTGCATTGTCCTTAAGCGCAGAGGGAATGAATTTGAGCTTAACGACATCCTCACCCACTCCATGAATTTTCATCATAGCACACACTCCTTCAAATTCACTGATTAGAAGGTAAGCATCCTCGGACTCGAGTCCGTAGAATTTCGGGAGTAGTGGTATGAATTGCTGCTTGATTTCATAGTTGTTTGCCGCAATGGTGGGCAACACTATGCATGAAGGTAGGGATGAACGGTGTTGGTAGCATCTATCCTGTAACGCCACCTCCTGTTGTTCCACGATCGTTTGTTCCATCATTGTTGGAGGTGTAGGAGAAGAAGGTGGGGGTGAAAGAAGTTTAGGATCGGACGGCTCCAATGAAGCAGAAGGTAAGAAGGTCTCGGAAGGTTTCGAGGAATTAGAAGGTGTAGAAGAGTCGGAAGATACAGTCACAAACCGAACTAATCGAGATTGTGAATCTCTAGTCCAAGCTGTCATGCACTATCCGGAAGTGGTAGGGAAAGACTGAGGAAATGGAGGAAAAAGGTGTTGTTAACCAAAATATTCACAACAATAAATATCACACAAAAAGGTATAACAAGAACACAAACAAGACACACTGCACACACCTAAACAGTCTAGGGTTACCTAGGTCAACTAGACCTGCTCAAAAAACTTGCTTTATGAAGTAAAAATGTACCGTGAAACGAGCCCAAGATAGACTGATCGAGAAGCCAGGTAAGTGTAGAGAAGAAGGGAGGTTGTCCCTCGCTTTCGCGAGGTTCCTTAATTAGAATAGCCTTCTCTCTTTCGACGGTTGCGCCTTTCACACTTTCCTAGACACTTCTTGAACAATATACCGATGGGCGGTGTTCGAAATACACTTAACTTTCCCTAGTGAGGGCGAAGTCCTTAGAGGCTGAAAGTCTAATTTCTTTTAATGTTAATGGAGGTGTGAAAAATATGCTCGTTCTTTATGGTTTGTGGGGCACGGAGAAGGGTGATGAAATCCTTTACCGTATCTTATTGGGGTTCTTTTTCCCTTAAGTCCGTATTAAAGTTATGCAATGCGCAATTCAATGAAAAAGTTTGTTCAACACATCAAGCAATCATTTTTTATGTTTAAAAGCGGCGCTGCAACAAAATACGGGTTAGTTCCTTTGGCGTTTGATGTGCTTACAAAGAATCCTGCAAAGATAGAGTAGTGGACGCGTCGGATTTGAGAAGAAGGTATTTTAAGGAATACGTACCGATGGATTTTTTGGGTTAAGAAACCCCCGTTTGACTTGAATCTGTTCGGCTCGAAAGGTTCGCTTGTGCGGGTCAATCTACCCGGATCATTGGCACTATATCCAGTTATCACCTTGGCTTTGAACGCACCCCTTTCTTCGCACAATCGCTATTCGCAAATTCCTCGTATCTGAAAATGTCGTAAAAAACGGCGATTTAGTACGAAAAGCGATATATGTGGCCTAAACCCTGCACACTAAAAATAATAGAAATCAAATAATACAATTGAGATAATAATTAAGCAATAGAGAACAGGAGAAAATTTGGAAGCAATTGGAAGTGATTGGGCCAAGCTCGCCGGATATTACAATGATGTCGCCGGTCCAATCAATGAGATGGGGCTCCAATTTCCTTCTGTGGTCTCCGTTTCTTAGTATCTTCTCACTTATATTGTTTGATTTTTCTAAATAGTTTCGTGGTGTTAGCAGGTCCAAAGAACAGAGAGCAAAATGTCAAAAAATTTGATTTTTATGTTTTGGTTTTAACGGTATCTACAAAGATAACTCAAAATAGCTTGGTGATGTTGCCACTCCCCGGCAACGGTGCCCAAAACTTGTTGAAAACTTACGGTGTCATGCTTTTGTCGAGTTTAGTTTGATGAAAATAGTGCATGATGTGAGTCTCGAGTTTAAAAATACCGCAAATGCACGGTGCGTTGATGCAAGCCGGCAAGTACGGGTCGAACCACAAGGAGTGGATATCACGACATCAATTTGAGTTATGAAACAATGGGTTGGAAGTGGATTATTGTCACGTTTTTACAACAATTAAATGACGAAAGGTTTAGGGTTGTTTAGAGAAAACTTAGGCTATGGTTTGGTATGGTTGAAATACGGATTTTACCCCCAACTCGCCATCTTGATTCAAGTACCATTTTAGAATGAAATGAATACGGAATTTGTTAAATGAAGTTAGCAAGCATAGAACATATGCATGTACGCTATATGCCCTATCTAGCTAGTTTGCAACACTTAATTTAATTTCATATTCCTTTCAACTTTAAATCATAATATAGCAACAATAAAATGTAGAGAAGGAATAAGATATATGTTAAAGCTTGATTTGCAACTATTCAAAACAATATATCTTATCAAATAAAACATAAGAAATTGCATAATTAAGAAAAGAAGTGTAAAATGCAAGAATAAAAAAGGGAGGGGTTGGAAGGAAAGTCATTCCACAATCTACCTCACCATAGCCTAAGAACAAACTACTCACACATCATAAATTGAAATAACAATAAAGAAGAAAATGCAAAATGAGAAGATATACAAGAATCAACTTGATATAAATGAAACCTTTATTACAATTGTTCCAAGTACAAACAAATGAATTCAAATACTAAAATCTAATCTTGCAAGCTCAAGAAAAGAGGTTGCAAGACTAAAGGAAGGCAAGGAATTCACACTAAGGGGTTACAAGATCACTAGTTATAATTTTTACAAACTTCTCTCTCACAAAAAGTAGTGTCCTCATACTTGCCCAAAGGCCTGGTATTTATAGGCTCAAAACAAAAGTAAACAAACAATAAAAATAAGATGATATGACTGCAAGGGGGGACAGAGAAAAGATGGGGACAAAAGGGGAAAGGGGGGCCGGCGAGCTCGCAAATTAAGGGGGTGTGGCCGGCCAAAATCCGAGCTTAGAGGCTCGTTTTGGTGCAGTGGTCTTGTGCTCTCTCTACAAGTCCATTGGTGCTGCTTGATTTGCCTCTATAAACCTGGTTTGCACTCAGGGATTTGGAGGGAAAACTTTGTTGTTTCAAATCACATCAACTCTTTTGGCATTTAATGCATATGTTCCCTACTTGCACCATTTCATCATGTCATGTAGCCTAGGCAGCTCCACCATGGTCCATGTGCACACTTGTATTGTGTTGGACCAAAATTGTGTGCACACATCTTCTTGAAAAAAGAACTCTTTGGACAATGATCGGTTTTCTGTTCTGTTTGCAGTGTCGGCTCCCAAACGTTATACCCGTGATTCTGAGTGTGTTTTCATTCATTTATCACGAATACCTGTAATATATAATTACTGAGCAGACACTGGTTAATTGTACCGATATATATACGAAATAGATAACGAATGAGTGGTATAAAAATGCAGTTTTCTATGATGAACAGTGATCATATCAGTCACCCACAAGCCGTCAGCGGTCTGCTAAATGTAACGGCCACCCGGGTATTGAGCGATCAGAAGATCAACAAGCAAGCCTACTCATACTCCTGCGAATCCAATAAGTAACACTACCGTACAGTTCGGTCTCTTCATCTGATATATCGCATATCTCAGCCTGGGGGTGGTAAACGTCAGACCCCAATAGCCTGATAAGTCATGTCGATGTGAGGCCCATAACGGTTCGAGAAACTACTGATAACACTTACTAGTAAATCTCAGCAACCCTGGCCAGGGATTTCCTGTTATAGCCAATCGAGTATAGCGCAACATCAACCCCCAATACCGGGAGAGATGAAATCCCTTCCTATCGCTCATTGCCTCCATATGGCTCGGGACTGTACCCAAAAACCTCCGTTTTGCACGATCTCTTGAACGTGGTAAGGTAGAAATCAAAGCACAGTGGGAATCACACAAGACTCTATGACGATCTTGGGTCGACAGACTAACCTGTACCCGTGTCACCAGAGAACTGCTATCTGACAATAGGTATAATACCATCTAGGAGTTCTCGGCGAGTCCGTCCAGTGTATCCAGTCTCCACTGAGCACCCGTATACCTTCATTGATGTCAAACACCAATAGATGTGGGATCATCCATCGTCCATCATATGGGTCAAGAAGCGTATACGCTAGTCTACTCTGGAATATCAATGCCCTGTCTCGATACTCCCACAACTAGGAACATTTGAAGGATGTACTTACCAACTACATCTGCCCAAGTAGTATGATCTGTATCATAATCCTTGTAGTCAAGTACTCATCCTAAGGGCTTTATCAACATGTAATAGAGAGAAACAATAAGTGTACATGTTAAGATATAGAGCAACCGGATAGCACACTATCAGGTCGAGCAAGAAATTCCTCCCTATATATATCCAAGCATCCACTATAATATACATCACATGTATAATAATGGCCCTTAGGGCATACATATAACTAACACCATGGAGGGGTGCCCAAGTCACCGGATTTTGGAAATGCAGGGTGGCCCACTCATTTCGTTGATTGGGGTTGCCTTGCTTCTGGGATTGGCGGGTGGCTTTCCGCACTTGTAGTGGTCTAGGATCCGATACTACGGGCTATCCACACGATCGGGAAAATTGCATTTTATATTTGGCTCCATTGAAATGTACTTTTCCTAGATTATCCGTATTTCCATTCTGTATTTGCTTCTGCTGTGATGCTTCTTTGATGTTACTTGATATCATGTTTGAGACGAATGTTGCTATATATATATTATATATTTAGTAGACGCTATATATATTTTGCATCCGCACTAGTCATGTCCCCGTCCTGCCGTAAGTTAAGTAACCTTACAGTGAAGAACCGTGACCTTGTGGCGAATGCGGATAGCATATATGTGCGTGCCTATTTTCGTTTCTTTTCTGGCATGATATGATTAATTGATGGGAACTACATTAATTCGGATTAATACAAGGAAAATAAACCTAAATGTTGTTGTCGGAACCAATTTTTAAAACTACTCGGTTTTCTTTAAAACCATAGTTATATTCTTTTGCTTTGCATTGAGGTATTCAGAATTGCAGATATAAGAACCCGAACCGGTATCCAATACCCAGGAAGCAGAGTTTATAGAAAACAGTTTTCAGTCACGAACACACCTGAAGCAGAAGCATCACCATGCTTCTTTTTCTAGAGATCAAGGTATTTAGTACAGTTCCGATTCCAGTGCCCCGTCTTCTTGCAGTGAAAACATTCTCCCTTTCCTGACTTCTCAACCATGGATTTGTCTTTTCCTTGTGCCTTCTTGATTCCACCTCTCGGTTTGGTAGATTTCTTCTTATTCCTTTCTTTGGCCTTGGCTTTTGGGATGGAAGAGGAAGATTGTCCAACAATCAGAGAGGGAGACTTCGCCTTAAGTGTTAGTTATGTATATGCCCTAGAGGCCATTGTTGTACATATGATGTATATTATAATGGATGCTTGGATATATATAGAGAGGACTTTCTTGCTCAATATGATAGTATATGCTATCTGGTTTCACTTTATCTTAACGTGTTAACAAATACTGTTTTGTGATCACATGTTGATAAAGCCCTTAGGATATGTACTCGACTACTAGGACTATGATGAGATCATACTAGTGGGGCCAGGATAGTCCATGAGTACATCCTATAACTGTTCTTAGTCGAGGGTGTATAGAGACGAGGCATCGATACTCCAGAGTAGACTAGCGTACACACATCTTGACCCATATGATGGGCGATGGATGACCCCATATCCATTGGTGTTGGACATCAAAGATGGTGTATGAGTGCTCAGTGGAGACTGGGTACACTGAACGGACTCGCCGAGAACTCCTGGATTGTATTATACCTATCGTCAAATAGCAGTTCTCCGGTGACACTGGTACATGTTAGTCTGTAGACCCGAGATCGTTATAGAGTCTTGTGCGCTTCCCACTATGCTTTGATTTCCACCTTACCACGTCCAAGAGGGCATGCAAAACGGTGGCTTTTAGGTACAGTCCCGAATCACATGGAGGCAATGAGCGATAAGAGGGGTTTCGTCTCTCCCGGTATTGGGAGTTGATGTTGCGCTGTGTTCGATTGGCTATAACTGGAAGTCCCTGGCCAGGGCTGATATGGAGATTTACTGGTAAGAGTTATCTGTAGTTTCTCGACCCGTTATAAGTCTTACATCGACACGACTTATTGGTTACTGGGGTCTGACGTTTACTACCCCTAGACTAAATATGCAACATATCAGATGAAGAGATCGGACTGTACGGGAGTGTTACTGATTGGATTCACAAGAGAATGTACAGGCTTGCTTGTTGATCTTCTGATTGCTCAATACACGGGTGGCTGTTACGTTTAGCTGACCGCTTGCAGCTTGTGGGTGTTTTATATGATCATCACCTACTGCCGGAGTATTGACGATTCTTTAGAGTCCTACACAGAGGTTTCCCGGCTCAGGCAAAACGAAGTAGGAGCACATATATGATATGTGCGGGACCGAGAATAATACGATATGAGATACCGTATTCTATTCTCGCGATATAAGATATCGGCCGGGTATATGCAATATACCCAGGTCATCGGATCAAGTGTTGATTCGATGAATTGGTACATGTTATTTTAGTCAGTTATATGCAATATAGCCGGATTGTCGGATCAAGAGTTGATTCGATAATTCAATATATAATTATACATGTGATATATAACATTACGTTAACTATTATAAGCTCGCTTTATTGATTCATTTTCTCACTGGATAATACATTGATGTATATGTGATATATGTTAATTGTATTATTTTCTTTTGTTATAAAAAATATTGTATATGTGATATATAATATTGTAACAAGTTAGGGTTACAAATGCAACATGGTTGTTAAGTTTAAACCAAGTTAGGGTTTGGATTTGGGTTAGCTTTTTCATGAAGCTTTCTTTTTGTCATTTAGCTTTGATATTTTGTGTAGATATTTGTTAACCCAACCCAAACCCTTAACCATAGTTTATTCTCTACATGAGTTAATGCCTTCATTTATTAACTCATGGTTGTAATTGTAACTACAACAATTCATTATTCATCACAAAATCTTTCTTCTTCTTCTTCCTTGAAAAAGCTTTCTAGCTTTTTGTGTTATGATGATTTAAACTGAGAAATTGAAAACAAAAGAGAGAAAAATTCCTATTTCATCATCCTCATCTATTCTAGCCACTTAGATTAGGGTGTTCACTTCACTAATTCTTAATTAGAGAGGTGAGAGCTTGGGTTTGAGATTCTTCAAGGTAGATAATCTTCGAAAAGAAGACTTCAAGTAAGCATGGATCATTCGACTTATGGAGCCTCTCTAGAGTCCGGGAGTTCATGGATCGCGGCAAAAGGCCTACTAGTCGGAGCTTATGAAGCGAAGGAACGGACTACAAAGGTTTTAATCCCTTTCTCTTAGATGTAAAGTTGTTTACATGAAATGTTAACCCTAAGTCTCTAGTTAAAATCTTGGTTAGGGTTTGTTTAGCACCCCAAAAATTATAAAGTAGCATGATTGATACATGCCAAAACTTTCACAAGGTGCTATTCTAACCCTAGAGTGGTATCAGAGCCAAGCTAGAGCATTAAGAGTTATCTAGACGAAGTTAGAAGTCCGATCGAACCCCGAAACGACCCCTTTTCTGGAAATTTTTCAAAAAGTTGAATTTTTCCTTGGTAAAAATATTTAGAAAATTATGCAGGGAATTCTATGGACACACCTGAAGAACGAAACCCTAACTCGTCTAAGTGACCGCGGATCCGCGGCCAAAACCTGGTTTTGGCGGCGGATCCGCGGCGCCACTTGAGAGGCTTGGGTCGGCCCTTCAGCTGTTGGTCCATAGGTACTATGGTATGTCTCTGGTTAATTTTAACTATGCTCAAGTGTTGAGCTCTCTGGGAATTTTTGGGAATTCGTTGTATCTATCGAATTATCTAACTTCGCCTAGTTATCTATGATGATTATGTGTTGCTGTAATATGTTATATTGGATCGTTGTGTATTGAATAGCTGGGGGTTTTATGTGAGATGAGAGTTTTCTTTTTCATTCATATAAAATTCATTTGTATGTAATATTCTTTTATTGGAGCATTTCCGGGTTGAGGATGATGTCACCATTGTATATTATTTACTTTTCCGCATTAAGATAAAACCCAAGATGGGGAGCACAAGTAACCGGGTTCTAGGGTCCAGTGGGAGGCCATCTCGAGGAGTCAAGACCGGGTCTCCTAACCCTCGAATTGGCAGGGTTACTTGCCGCTCTCGTAGGGGTCTAGGGATATGGGTTTGGCTACTCATCGCGACTGTGGAATCCGTGTTTTATATAGGCTCAAAATAAAACACAGACATCCTAGTATATCCAATATTTCATATGTTGACTTCTGCTGCAATATTCTGTTATGAGATCATATTACTGCCTGAGACGAATGCTTATACTATATGTATGTGTTGATATATAAATATTACTGCTTTCGTTTCTTCTGTGACTCTTAGGAAGCTTAAATGATGGGATTTATTAATGAGATTAATAAAAGAAAAGAAACCTAAAAGATGTTATAGAATCAAATTTTATAAAAAAAAAGGGTAGCTCTAGATTTTGCTCTGCATAGCGGTATTCCTTGTAGAATATTCAGCACCTTAATCGATAAGGAAAGAGCCGAGATCCCTTCACCGGGAGTGACCTCTTTAGCGAAACTAGCAGATGCTACAACTCACCCGGTTTTGTTTTTGACTGTTTTTGTAGTTCTTGCTTTGCACAGCGGTATTTATGAAATATCCTGCACCTTATTCGATGAGGAAAGAGCCGAGATCCCTTCACCGGGAGTGACCTCTTTAGCGAAACTAGAAAAGCCTAAAAAACATTCATTTTTCAAAATCACTTGTTTCTACAACGATATCAAGTTCATTATGCTTATGGTTTTCTGAAAAAACCTGCGTAGCCCTCCGTCATTTCAGATAAATACTACTTAGTATTCATGCTACGTTTGTTGACTATGTTAAGGCGTAGTGTGCGGTAGCTAATTAGTGCTTATCTGCTAAAACATGAGATGTGATTGGTTTAGGGTAGTTGTACAACTTTGTTGACTATGTTAAGAGTCGTGCAGGTGGGTTTAATTCAATCGGGAAATGACAGGTTGAACTTGACTAGCAATTATGATTTGTTGACTATGTTAAGGTCATAAGTTGCTAGGGGGAAAAGCATTATCGGGAATTTCAAGTGTTGAAATTTGCAATAAGATTGCATACCTTCTATGAGATAGATGGATCCCGATACCCACTGTAAGTAAGAGTTACTCCTGGGAGAGTTTTGCACATGACAATTAGCCGATCAAGTAGGTGTCTAGAAAGGTGTTAACGGGGTTATACCTCTGGGAAAACGAGGTTTATTCTAATTAGGTCCGTGCAAAAGCAGGGGGAACCTCCCTCAAAGTACTAACACTGATCTGGCTGAAAAATTGACGAACTTGTAAGGTGTAATTAATCTCGGCTAATCTTACCTTTTAGGGTTTGAAGGAAGATTTGATTAAAACAGTGGGAGCCATCCTGATTAGATAAGATAATAACTAATCTAATCTTGCAAGAGCGCACGCTAAAGTATTTTCTTCTCTCTCTCTCCAGGTAGCGACCATATCAGACCTTAATCAAGATAATAACATGGATGTATTGACTGAACCCGCTTGTTATACTGAGCAGAGGAACGTTGGTCCCACTCCCACTTATAATTGTTAAAAGTCCGAGCAGGGAATAGGAGAATATCCGGATTCTCACGCAGACCAAACGAAGAATAAGCATGTTGATGCATCTTCTTCGGATGTGTTAGTTACCGAGAATTGTTTCTCGGTTCACTCTACGTCCTGGGCATTAGATACCGGATCATGATCCCACATATGCAATATATTGCATGGGCTAAAGAGAGGTAGAGAACTCGGAATGGGTGATCATTCCGTAAGAGTAGGGAATGGTGCAAATGTTGCAGCCAAAGCAGTTGGGGAATATCACCTTGTATTACCAAGTGGTAATACATTGATTCTGAACGAATGGTATTATATACCGAACATGATATGCAACATTATATCAGTTTCTTTATTAAGTAAAGAAGGATATAATTTTGTAATACAGGATAATGTTATGAACATCTTCCTAAATCAAAAGTTGATTGGGTCAAGCTCGTTACATAATGGCATATACGTTCTAAATCAAAACACAGTTCTTAATATACAGAACACACACAAGAGGAAAAGTTCAGAAATGAACGAATTCTTCTTGTGGCATTGTAGACTTGGTCATATCAATGCGACACGACTAGCTAAGTTACATAAAGATGGATATTTGAATCCGTTCGAATTTTCATCTTATGACACTTGCCAGTCATGTCTCAAAGGAAAAATGACCAAAACTCCGTTTAGTGGACACGGAGAAAGAGTTAAGGAACTCTTGGGACTGATATATAGTAATGTATGCGGTCCCATGTCTACACATGCCAGGAATGGTTCCTCGTACTTCATTACATTCACTGACGATCTCTCAAGATACGGACATGTGTTCCTGTTGAAACACAAGTCTGAAGCTTTTGAGAAATTCAGGAAATATAAACACGAAGTCGAGAACCAAACGGGTAAAAGTATTAAAATCCTTCGATCTAATCGAGGAGGAGAATACTTGAGCAATGAGTTTCTGGACTATTTAAAAGAGAATGTGATTCTCTCTCAGCTTACTCCTCCTTATACACCACAGCACAATGGTGTATCGGAGCGGAGGAATCGCATCCTATTAGATATGGTGCGCTCTATGATGAGTTCCGCTGAGTTGCCTATTTCCTTTTGGGGTTATGCGCTGGAGACAGCAACATACCTATTGAATCAAGTTCCATCTAAATCTGTACCTACCACATCACATGAGATATGGAGTGGGAAGAGACCATATTTTAAACGAGTTAAGATATGGGGTTGTCCGGCCTATGTCAAAAGGCAAAATCCGGACAAACTCGAGGCACGATCAGTTCTTTGCAAGTTTGTGGAATATCCTTAGAATTCACAAGGATATATTTTCTACAACATTGAGGAACAAAAGGTGTTTGTTTCTCAATATGCCACCTTTTTGGAAAAGGATTTTCTTGAAAAAGAAATTAGTGGCGAAGAGGTGGAGCTGGAAGAAGTTCCAGCAGCACAAACCGCAACTGAAGATTTAATGGAACCAGAGGATTCAGTAGTTCCCGACGAATCCCCGTCTCTCCACTGATCTAGTAGGGTTACTCATCCACCTGAGAGATACTATGGTTTTCTTGTTGATGGTGGGAGCGAGGATTGCATCATGGAAGATGATGACCCGACTAGTTTCGAGCAGGCCATCACGAGTGGTGACTCTGTGAAATGGATGGATGCAATGAGATCTGAGATGGAATCCATGTACACCAACAAAGTATGGACTTTGGAAGTTGCTCCTGAAGGAGTAAAACCCATTGGGAGCAAATGGATCTTTAAGAAGAAACTTGGTGTAGATGGAAAAGTTGAGACTTTCAAAGCTAGACTTGTTGCAAAGGGTTTTCGTCAACGACCAGGTGTGGATTATGACGAAACCTTTTCTCCATTGACTATGCTTAAGTCCATCCGGATCCTACTTTCCATTGCTGCATTCCATGACTACGAAATCTGGCAAATGGATGTTAAGACTGCCTTTCTAAATGGTGATTTAGAAGAGTGTGTGTACATGACACAGCCAGAGGGCTTCGTAGACAGTGGGAGCAGCGGAAAGGTGTGCAAGCTGCTTAAATCCATCTATGGGTTGAAGCAGGCATCGCGGAGTTGGAACATATGTTTTGATGTGGTAGTCAAAGAGTTTGACTTCATCAAAAACATAGATGAACCTTGTATATACAAGAAGGTGGCAGAGAGTAAGGTTGTCTTCCTCGTATTGTACGTGGATGACATACTCTTGATAGGAAATGATATTCCTATGCTGCACTCGTTCAAACTCTTCTTATCATATAGATTCTCAATGAAATATCTAGGTGATGCCTCCTGCATTTTGGGGATTAAGATATATAGAGATAGATCTAGAGGGATACTGGGATTGTCCCAATCCAGGTACATTAACACCATACTAAAGAGATTTAGTATGGAAGAATCCAAGCGTGGGAACTTACCCACGATCTCTGGACTCACTCTCTCCAAAGAAATATCTCCCAAGACTGATTTGGAAAGAGCTCGCACGCTAAGGATACCCTATGCTTCGGCAGTAGGCTCTATCATATACGTGATGCTATGTACCAGACCCGATTTAGCATACTCACTAAGTGTAGTAAGTATGTATCAAGCAGATCCTGGAGAGAATCACTGGACAACTGTGAAGAACATTCTCAAGTACTTGAGAAGGACTAATGAGATGTTCTTGGTGTATGGTAACGGAGAACTCCAGGTGGAGTCCTTTACCGATTCGAGCTTCCAAAGTGATAAGGACGACTCTAAGTCGCACTCGGGATTTGTCTTTACCCTAAATGGAGGGGCTGTTTGTTGGAAGAGTTCCAAACAGGAAACCATGGCGGACTCAAAGATAGAGGCCGAATAAATCACTGCCAACGATGCTTCCAAAGAGGCTGTCTGGATAAAGAAGTTCATCACTGAACTTAGTGTGGTTCCGTCCATTGAGCATCCAATACCTCTTTATTGTGATAACAATGGAGTTGTGGCTTTAGCCAAAGAACCCAGGTCCCATAAGAACTCCAGACATATTCTGAGGCGGTATCACCTGATCCGGGAGATAGTTGATCGCAGAGAGATCGAGGTTAGGAGAGTTGACACGAAGGACAACACTGCGGATCCACTCACGAAGGCCATTCCTCAAATACTTTGAGAGACTCTTCGGGATGTTGGGTATGAGATACTACAACAGCTGACCTTAGTAAAAGTGGGAGATTGTTAGTTATGTATATGCCCTAGATAACATTGTTGTACATATGATGTATATTATAATGGATGCTTGGATATATATAGAGAGGACTTTCTTGCTCGATATGATAGTATATGCTATCTGGTTTCACTTTATCTTAACGTGTTAACAAATACTGTTTTATGATCACATGTTGATAAAGCCCTTAGGATATGTACTCGACTACTAGGACTATGATGAGATCATACTAGTGGGGCCAGGGTAGTCTACGAGTACATCTTATAACTGTTCCTAGTCGAGGGTGTATCGAGACAAGGCATCGATTCTCTAGAGTAGACTAGCGTACACGCATCTTAACCCATATGATGGGCGATGGATGATACTATATCCATTGGTGTTGAACAGCAAAGATGGTGTACGGGTGCTCAGTGGAGACTAGGTACACTGAACGGACTCGCCGAGAACTCCTGGATGGTATTATACCTATCGTCAGATAGCAGTTCTCCGGTGACACTGGTACAGGTTAGTCTGTAGACCCGAGATCGTCATAGAGTCTTATGTGATTCCCACTATGCTTTGATTTCTACCTTACCAAGTCTAAGAGGGCGTGCAAAACGGTGGCTTTTGGGTACAGTCCCGAATCACATGGAGGCAATGAGCGATAGGAGGGGTTTCGTCTCTCCCGGTATTGGGAGTTGATGTTGCGCTGTGTTCGATTGGCTATAACTGGAAGTCCCTGGCCTGGGCTGATATGGAGATTTACTGGTAAGAGTTATCTGTAGTTTCTCGACTCGTTATGAGCCTTACATCGACACGACTTATCGGTTACTGGGGTCTGACGTTTACCACTCCTAGACTAGATATGTAACATATCAGACGAAGAGATCGGACTGTACGGGAGTGTTACTGATTGGATTCACAGGAGAATGTACATGCTTGCTTGTTGATCTTCTGATTGCTCAATACACTGGTGGCTGTAATGTTTAGCTGATCGCTTGCAGCTTGTTGGTGTTTGATATGATCATCACCTACTGCCGGAGTATTGACGATTCTTTAGAGTACTACACAGAGCTTTCCTGGCTCAGGCAAAACGAAGTAGGAGCACATATGTGATATGTGCGGGACCGAGAATAATACGATATGAGATACCGTATTCTATTCTCGCGATATGAGATATCGGCCGGGTATATGCGATATACCCGGGTCATCGGATCAAGTGTTGATTCGATGAATTGGTACATGTTATATTAGTCGGTTATATGCAATATAGCCGGATTGTCGGATCAAGAGTTGATTCGATAATTTAATGTATAATTATATATGTGATATATTACATTATGTTAACTAATATAAGCTCGCTTTATTGATTCATTTTCTCACTGGATAATACATTGATGTATATGCGATATATGTTAATTGTATTATTTTATTTTGTTACAAAAAATATTGAATATGTGATATATAATATTGTAACAAGTTAAGGTTACAAATGCAATATGGTTGTTAAGTTTAAACCAAGTTAGGGTTTGGATTTGGGTTAGCTTTTTCATGAAACTTTCCTTCTGTCATTTAGCTTTGATATTTTGTGTAGATATTTGTTAACCCAACCCAAACCCTTGTAACGTTTCAAAATAATAAAATATTATTTTTGGGAATTTTTATAATTTAATATTATTTTAATGAATATTTTAATATTCTGGTATAATTAAATACAAATAAATGGGGAAAAATTATGGAAAATTCTAAAATAGGGTATTTTATAGAATTATGCCATTTTAAAGTTTTATGATTAGTTAAGTGCTAATTTAGTGCTAATCGCGATTAAAAATCGCTAATCGGATTTTTAGCATTTTTGTGTAAAAATGTGCACATATCATTTTCCACACTTGTTACACTTGTTACATGTTTTGGGGATATGGGTTCTTAGGGTTTTGCCTTGAGTGAGAAGGAAAAGAAAAAGAAAAGATAAAGGTTACATGATGAGAGAGAGAGAGAGAGACCAAGTCAACCTTCACCTTTTTGAACCATACTCCCATCATTTTGCTTCTCATTTTCTCTATCCCCTTCCCCAAGAGCTACTGCTACTCCTGTTCCTCCCTCATCTCCTTCCCCTTCACTCCATAGATCCCTCTCAATTCCCTCACCAAAACCCCGTTCCCACTTCACAAAAATTACTCCCGAGCTCACTAGCTACACAATGGACTATGGAAGAGCTGATTTGGAGGACCTTGAGCAACTCTAGAATTTTCTTGAGTTGCTAAAGAAGGTAAATTCTGCACCTATTAGACTAGTATTTCATTTCTTGTGCATCAATTATAGTTTCATGTCGATATAGTGTCGTTTGGTGGACTTGTGAAACTTCAAGTTAGGGTTTAGGTTAGATCTGAAATCAAAGATGAAATTGAGGATTGTGGTGACATTAGAACCCCTGGTGGGATGTTATTTTGGACCAGACCTGAGAGTTAAACCCAGAATATGGATTTAGTGAGACGATGTCGGGGAAAACTGTAAATCTGGGAGTGTATTTAGGAATCTGCTATCACCCCGAAACCCCTAAATTAAAACTGAGTTGACAGTGAGATGTGCAGGCACCCTGGAACCACCACACAAAACCCTAGCCCCCAACTCCTATTCCCTGCCGCCAATTAATTCCTTCTGGCAGCAATTTGCGGCCAGAGCAGGAGGAAACCATCTCGTTTTTGGTGCATGGCCCTATTTCCAGTAGTCTTGACCCATGGCATGTGCAATTTTGTCTGATTCCATCTAGGGTGAAATATGGGTTGATTTTCCTATGTTGGCTCATGATTTATGACTCGTTTTAGCATGGATTTTGATGTTTGGTGATTCATTCCTGTCGGATGGCGTTTGGACGTCAACGACAAGTGGATATTGATTGTGTCTACATGCGAGACGATAGGTTTTTACCTATGCGAGTAGCGTGTGCTGTTTTGGTTTTCCGATGTGATTTTCATGTACTTTAGCGTTGTGATATACTTGTAGGTACCCTACGTGATGTTGAGGCGAAGAAGATGAAAATGGCGACATCGGCGTTGGCACACGAGAAGCAAGGTGAGTAGATTTATATCTATGGGGAGAAGTCGGGTGGATGGCGTATAGCACCTCCGCAGTCCGTGGTGATGTATACGAATACGTATACACACATATATTTATTATGTGTTGCTTAAGATTATTGATGGTAATAATGGAATTATTGATGATAAGGATGTATTGGTTTAGTATAGTGCGAAACCCTAGAGTAGTGGTTGCACCCATACATACACGTACACATATACTTGCATACATTCTTTCTTTTATCTGTGCGCATTTGGAGGTGTGTATATCAACACATAGGTATGGGACTATGTGTTCATATACGGGATTTGAGGATGATACGTGGGATTGAGATGAGTCGATGAGATTGATTTGAGGCCGTGAGATTCGGCGATATGACAGAGTTCGTATTTGAGATGCGACATGATGGTTTTAGCGAGCCTTTGGGCATGTGTTTTACCCCGCATTCATATTTATATAGATGGTATCGATGGTACTATACTTAGACTTGTACCCTAGATTAGGTGATATGATGGTAGTGATATCTGATACGTGATGAGATGAATGTGGTATTGACCCGTACCCAGCTATTGGGATGCCGTACGACGATTTACCGTACGAGCTTTATATTGATGTTAGATCCGCACTCATGACTCGAGGATGTTATATGATATACTGTATCATACGTGATACTATTGAGTCGAGATCACCGACTATTGTATTTATATGTATATCGACTCAGATTTAGGTGGTTTCCTAACCCTGCCGATTGAATTGATAGTTGGGTCCGTAGTTCGCATAGTAGGCTTTAGACTAGACCCGAGTCATACCTATTTCAAAACTAACGAATCGGGGATATTTTAAAGATAGGCAAAATGGATTCTACGGATATTTTTAAAACGACGCATCTTCTCTTAAAACACCGTAGCCCTTATTTTACCAAAAATCCTGATTCGTCTTATTTCAAAAAGCAAGGCTACATGATATATTTATTGAGGTAGATTCTTTACTGTTGCGTTGATTATTCGATTCCGCATATTCCTGCTACTTGCATTGCATTGCTTGTGTTTATTGATATATTACAGTCCTGCCGCTAGGACACCAGCACCATTATCGATGATGCGTATGTTCCATGTACACTTGTTTGCCGGCTCACACACTTCATCATCGATAATTGCCATGTCACTACACTGTAGTACTGTTGCATTCAGTATATGATTCTTGCATGACATAATGATATGCTTACATTTCTTTTACATGTCGCATACATTACGCTTTCTGATTATGCGCATTGAGATATGTTATTTCCATGATATTTCTGGATTTGGGACCGCGGGTATTTCAAAGGAGAATATGTAATTGTTTTAAAAACCCGGTTACCCTTGACATGATATTTCAGTGCGTCCACCATGTGTTTTCTCGGTGCTGAGAGCGACATGTGAAACCCGATTCGAGGAGGCGGATGAGGACGATTGCGGGTACATGGTGGACCCGGTATGGTAGCCCGGGGTGAGAACGGTTTCGCTGTGTAGTAGACAGTGAGCCTGGCAGAGGGACTACTACCTACCGGTGATTGGTTGGACCTGGCGGTTATCCGGAGGATACTGACTAGAGTCGATATATGGATATGGGCGTACTGCTGGGGCCGAGGGCCGATTCCGCAGACGGAGCCCGTGGGCTGGTCCGGACTGACGGAGCCCGTTATATGAGGATTTACATGCCGATGCTGGGCACAGTTTTCATGATATTTTCGAGTGTCGATGTTGGACACTCCGGTTCTTTGATTTTGACGTGTCGCGAGGGACACAGGTGGTTTATATCTTCATATTTCCATGCATATGCTGATGATATTTGCATGCATGATGGTTATTTTTCATTGGGTGATGAGTGGACGGGATCCACGTACATGCTGATTTGATTACATTGATCATACCTCACATTTATGATATGGTATTACCTGAGGCACTGGCCCGAGCACTTGACACTACACTCATGTATAGAGATTGCATTGCCATTTTAGCATGCTGCAGACTTTTTCATATTGAGGTTTATATATCTGATTGTATTGACCTAGGATGGGTCATACATTCAATCTCTGCTTGTAGATATTTTCTATTCACGAGTTGGCAACTCACCCCCGTTGTGCCACAGTTCTTGCAGGTTTTTGCCGTACAGATTCTATAGCGGCTTTTCTGGCACACTGCTTCCATACGGGTGACTTGTTTTGGTAGGTGGGTTCTTTTGCATCAGAACCACCCTTGTACATATACTTTTCAGTGGTATCTAAAAATTCCATCAACCAAAACTTGTATATTGTTTCAGACTTAGTAAAACAGTGATGTACTATTTCGACCTTAGAGTCGCGCTTGTAGGATTACAGTTTTCTGGCTGTTTTGAGTTTCTTTTTGAGTTTTGATCCTCGCCCTTTGGCGTTGTATATTATATTGCTTGCGTGGTTGTAGCCGTCGATTGATGAAGAGCTAGCTCCCGCTTGGGGATGCCTTTTCCTTGCATATATATATGTTATTCTTGCTGTACCCCGTTTGGGGCCAGTATTTACAAAGGAAACTCTGCCGAAATTTTCAGGAAAGATTACACATTTTAAAAATGCATATTTGGTTTAGTTATTTAAAATCTTTGATTTTCAAAACATGTTTTCTTTACTTCTTAAAACCAGTTTTCCTTTATTTACTCCTTAGATGGTTTTAGATTTCTGGGCTTTTGGCTTACTTAGATCAGATGGAGTCCTATAGACTTCATAGGATTCAAGGGCCAGTCACGTGCTCTTTCGGGTCGTGACAAAGTTGGTATCAGAGCGCTAGGTTAACCTTGGTTCGAGTCTAAGTTTGACTATGTGGAGCTAGGGCGTTTATATATATACGGAACTTAGGCTTGACCTTACGGAAGACTTTGTCGAGAGGGTATTATACCCGAACTTTCGTCGTATAGGACGACCCTTGGTTGATGTAGTAGGTAGCTTGAGTAGAGGGACGTACCATACGTATGTTCCACGGCATACTTACGACACGCCACTCCATTTAAGATACCTTAGGATGTATATTTCCTTGCACCGTATTATATTCCTTCCTACGATCTATCCTCATCGATACTGGTTATGGTTTTGCTGCCACGATTGCACGGGCAGAGTGAGCTACGGCTCGAGTTGCGTCAGCATGAGCTCATCGTGGACGAGGACTGACCACGGCGTGTTTCCAGAGACATACGATTGCATATAGAGGCGCTGTCTTATTGTGCTTTCGCGCCATGAGCGTTTGACAGATCGCTGTTGGGAGATTTCTCGGGCGTACCGATCGGTACCAGAGGATTGAGCCACTGATAGAGGCCAGCCAGGATGTGATGACCATTGATATATCGCTTGTTCATGATGAGGCGCTGTTTAGCGTACGGACGAAGGAGCTAGTTGCTGCTACAAATGACGAGATATTGCCCAAATGACTGGAGCCACTGCAGCATGAGCATATACTTAGAGATGTGATGGTGAATCGCTAGTCACCGAGGATGAATGACTAGGACATGTGGTTCGTTCGCTTACCTCGATTCGAGGTCATCAGATAGATTGTTTCCAGCTAGAGGCGACTTCACGCAGATTCGTTGAGAGTCGATTGAGATGATCGAATGTCAGGAACCCATTTTCCAAGTTTAAAGTATTCGGAAAGACATGCAAGCGATTCTATGGACCCTCTAGAAGAATGAAATCCTAACTCGACATAATGACCATGTGAAAGCCTTTGAACCTTAGGGTTTGCGGCAGTTCCGTGGCGCCATTAGTGAGGCTTGGGTTTGCCCTTCTACGGCTGGACCATCGATGCTGTGGTATATACTCGATACTATTAAACTGTACCCAAGGTGTAGAGCTCTTGGGGGATTATGAGGTTCTGACGAGTCGATCGGATAGTTCGACATCTTTCGGATATTGTGATGGGACACACCGCTTGGGAGACTCCAGATACGAGCATAGCCGTTGGAGCACAGTCCATACAGCCGCGATGAGACGAGTCCGAATCGGTCGACATGGGAATAAGGTGGACTAAAGAGTTCGCACGGGACTTCGGATGGACCGTAGCCGAGGACATTGCAGTGCGCAGATAGAGACGTGATGTAGAAATGGACGATGATACAAACAAGCGGGACAAGAAGTTCGTGCGAAGTACAGATGAGCTGTTACTACTCCCCGTTAAGGTTAAAGGTCGGATATGCATGCAGAGGCGCTGGGACGCGACCAGCTTCCGAGTAGATGTTGTACTAAGGACGCGGGTGTCCAGAGAGCGAGAAAAGATTATGCCAGAGTACCAGCCTCCATATAGTTTGACTTAGACGAGATCAGAAGACCTTGAGCAGGATTCCTTTCAGTACACTACTGCAATAATATTTGCACCAGGAGCAGATGTGTGATGTACACTCAGAGGACCAGAGGTCGGACCCAGAGATGTACTGCCTTACGAGCGGTCGTGAGGATTGACCGAGAGATGACCAGAGAAGTGCCAGAACGGAATCGTTTCCGTTAGCACACCTGACAGAGCCGATGAGCCGATGGATTGTGAGATGGGTAATCCACAGGGAAGATAAGGAACCAGAGGCAGAGGACGCCAGCCGCGAGCAAGAGGTAAGTAGATATCTTGCGCTGCTAGCATTGGATGCACCGGCACCTTCTCGACTTCGAAGGAGGATATACCGACGGCGGTATTTATGATTTGTGATTTTGTGATTTGATTATCACGTATCCGTCACCTTGGATTTCGGTATTTTGGGCATTCTGTTTGCATGATTTAGTCTTGATGACTGAGTTCCATGATATTTGATTTTGTGGACCATGGTTGCACTTACTGGGTATTTATACCTGGCGCATAGTTATTATTCTTGAGGTGTTGATTGTGATTTCATGCCTATTTTATGCCGGTGATTTGATTTATGCTTCCAGCATAGTTTTCATGCACTTTTAGTGTTTTGATTTGGTTTGTGCACGCTGATGCACACGGTTGTGAGATTTTCCATCACGGTACACCTGATTTTTTGATTGAGCCGCATTATATCGTCGATTTTGACCCTGATATTAATGACTGATTCTTACACTCCGTGCTTTGAATGGACTTACGCATGTTCGGCGTTTGCTATTGGATTTCGTGATTTCCTGCATGTTGAGTGCACAGGGTTTAGATTTGTTTCGTGCATGATGGATGCACCGATTTGGACTTTCGCGCGTGTTGGGCGCATGTTTTGAGATACGATTTTGGTGCACACCAGATGCACTAAATCGAGATTCTTCGTGCATGTCAGATGCACCTGATTTGGCTGTCAGGCACATACGTTGTCTATGACAGATGCTTCGTGCACACCCGTTACACCTGGATGTTGTTTCTGTGCACATGTATGGAACATATATAGATTTTAATTTCCGTACGCACCAGACGCACAGGGTGGTGTTATGTGCATTTTTGGGATTTATTCCTTTTGGAGCAGTACTTTTTTTTTGTTATTTAATATTCGTTTTGTACTGAGCAGAACTAGTCATAGGACAGTATCTAGATATATTTTTGCATGCATTGATAGTTATCGAAGGGATTTCCAAAAAGCGAGCTATAGTCTCAGCATATATACCTACGTGTCCGATATGACACGAAACGTTTTAAAAACAAGGAAACCCTTCTAAATTGTTTTCAAAACGGCGGAACGTACATAGTAAACAAAAGATATATACATATATGGTTATTTTCTTATGAAAGACGTCCGCCACTGTGCAGTGTTACGTGCATCGCACAGCGACAAAAAAAAGAGATTTGGCATGCATTCACATCAGCTATTCACATGTATAGATTGGATGTCTACATGTATAGTTTTGATCTATCTCATATTGGTTTTGTATTGGATTTGACATTTGTGTCTTTACCATGACTCCGATGATTGCGGGATGCTTGACGGAGTTTTGCTTTTGAGTTATCTGCTCAGTACTCGTGCGCATGCATTGCGCTATGATATTTTATGTATTGATGATTCGGAGCCCCGACGACTCGGAATTTGTATCGAAATATTTTAGTATTTGGGGGTTTAAATTTAAATTCAGGGACCGAATTTCTTTAAGGGGGCTAGATTGTAACGTTTCAAAATAATAAAATATTATTTTTGGGAATTTTTATAATTTAATATTATTTTAATGAATATTTTAATATTCTGGTATAATTAAATACAAATAAATGGGGAAAAATTATGGAAAATTCTAAAATAGAGTATTTTATGGAATTATGCCATTTTCAAGTTTTTATGATTAGTTAAGTGCTAATTTAGTGCTAATCGCGATTAAAAATCGCTAATCGGATTTTTAGCATTTTTGTGTAAAAATGTGCACATATCATTTTCTACACTTGTTACACTTGTTACATATTTTGGGGATATGGGTGCTTAGGGTTTTGCCTTGAGGGAGAAGGAAAAGAAAAAGAAAAGATAAAGGTTACATGATGAGAGAGAGAGACCAAGTCAACCTTCACCTTTTTTAACCATACTCCCATCATTTTGCTTCTCATTTTCTCTCTCCCCTTTCCCAAGAGCTGCTGCTGCTGTTGCTCCTCCCTCATCTCCCCCCTTCACTCCAAAGATCCCTCTCAATTCCCTCACCAAAACCCCATTCCCACTTCACAAAAATTGCTCCCGAGCTCACTAGCTACACAATGGACTATGGAAGAGCTGATTTGGAGGACCTTGAGCAACTCAAGAATTTTTTTGAGTTGCCAAAGAAGGTAAATTCTGCACCTATTAGAGTAGTATTTCATTTCTTGTGCATCAATTCTAGTTTCATATCGATATGGTGTCGTTTGGTGGACTTGTGAAACTTCAAGTTAGGGTTTAGGTTAGATCTGAAATCAAAGATGAAATTGAGGATTGTGGTGACATTAGAACCCCTGGTGGGATGTTATTTTGGACCAGACCTGAGAGTTAAACCCAGAATACGGATTTAGTGAGACGATGTCGGGGAAAACTGTAAATCTGGGAGTGTATTTAGGAATCTGCTATCACCCCGAAACCTCTAAATTAAAACTGAGTTGACAGTGAGATGTGCAGGTACCCTGGAACCACCACACAAAACCCTAGCCCCCAACTCCTATTCCCGGCTGCCAATAAATTCCTTCTGGCCGCAATTTACTGCCAGAGCAGGAGGAAACCATCTCTTTTTTGGTGCATGGCCCTATTTCCAATAGTCTTGACCCATGGCTTGTGCAATTTTGTCTTATTCCATCTAGGGTGAAATCTGGGTTGATTTTCCTATGTTGGCGCATGATTTACGACTCGTTTTAGCATAGATTTTGATGTTTGGTGATTCATTCCTGTCGGGGGGCGTTTGGACGTCAACGACAAGTGGATATTGATCGTGTCTACATGCAAGACGATAGGGTTTTACCTCTGCGAGTAGCGTGTGCTGTTTTGGTTTTTCGATGTGATTTTCATGTACTTTAGCATTATGATATACTTGTAAGTACCCTACGTGATATTGAGACGAAGAAGATGAAAATGGTGACATCGGCGTTGGCACACAAGAAGCAAGGTGAGTAGATTTATATCTACGGGGAGAAGTCGGGTGGATGGCGTACAGCACCCCCGCAGTCCGTGGTGATGTATACGAATACGTATACACACATATATTTATTATATGTTGCTTAAGATTATTAATGGTAATAATGGAATTATTGATGATAAGGATGTATTGGTTTAGTATAGTGCGAAACCCTAGAGTAGTGGTTGCACCCATACATACACGTACACATATACTTGCATACATTCTTTCTTTTATCTGTGCGCATTTGGAGGTGTGTATATCTACACATGGGTATGGGACTATGTGTTCATATACGGGATTTGAGGATAATACGTGGGATTGAGATGAGTCGATGAGATTGATTTGAGGCCGTGAGATTCGGCGATATGACAGAGTTCGTATTTGAGATGGGACATGATGGTTTTAGCGGGCCTTTGGGCATGTGTTTTACCCCGCATTCATATTTATATAGATGGTATCGATGGTACTAGACTTAGACTTGTACCCTAGATTAGGTGATTTGATGGTAGTGATACCTGATACGTGATGAGATGAATGTTGTATTGACCCGTACCCAGCTATTGGGATGCTGTACGACGATTTACCGTACGAGCTTTATATTGATGTTAGATCCGCACTCATGACTTGAGGATGTTATATGATATACTGTATCGTACGTGATACTATTGACACGAGATCACCGACTATTGTATATATATGTATATCGACTCAAATTTAGGTGGTTTCCTACCTCTGCTGATTGACTTGATAGTTGGGTCCGTAGTTCACATAGTAGGCTTTAGACTAGACCCGAGTCATACCTATTTCAAAACTAACGAATCGGGGATATTTTAAAGATAGGCAAAAGGGATTCTACGGATATTTTCAAAATGACGCATCTTCTCTTAATACACCGTAGCCCTTATTTTACCAAAAACCCTGATTCGTCTTATTTCAAAAGGCAAGGCTACATGATATATTTATTGAGGTAAATTCTTTACTGTTGCGTTGATTATTCGATTCCGCATATTCATGTTACTTGCATTGCATTGCTTGTGTTTATTGATATATTACAGTCCTGCCGCTAGGAAACCAGCACCATTATCGATGATGCGTATGTTCCACGTACACTTGTTTGCCGGCTCACACACTTCATCATCGATAATTGCCATGTCACTATACTGTAGTACTGTTGCATTCAGTATATGATTCTTGCATGACATAATGATATGCTTACATTTCTTTTACATGTCGCATACATTACGCTTTCTGATTATGCGCATTGAGATATGTTGTTTCCATGATATTTCTGGATTTGGGAACCGCGGGTATTTTAAAAGAGAATATGTAATTGTTTTAAAAACCCGGTTACTCTTGACATGATATTTCAGTGCGTCCACCATGTGTTTTCTTGGTGCTGAGAGCGACATGTGAAACCCGATTCGAGGAGGCGGATGAGGCCGATTGCGGGTACATGGTGGACCTGGTATGGTACCCCGGGACGAGAACGATTTCGCTAGGTATTAGACGGTGAGCCTGGCAGAGGGACTACTACCTACAGTTGATTGGTTGGACCTGGCAGTTATCCGGAGGATACTGACCAGAGTCGATAGATGGATATGGGCGTACTGCTGGGGCCGAGGGCCGATTCCGCAGACGGAGCCCGTGGGCTGGTCCGGACTGACGGAGCCCGTTATATGAGAATTTACGTGCCGATGCTGGGCACAGTTTTCATGATGTTTTCGAGTGTCGATGTTGGACACTCCGGTCCTATGATTTTGACGTGTCGCGAGGGACACAGGGGGTTTATATTCTCATATTTCCATGCATATGCTGATGATATTTACATGCATGATGGTTATTTGTCATTGGGTGACGAGTGGACGGGATCCACGTACATGCAGATTTGATTACATTGATCATACCTCACATTTATTTTATGCTATTACCTGAGGCACTGGCCCGAGCACTTGACACTATACTCATGTATAGAGATTGCATTGCCAGTTTAGCATGCTGCGGACTCTTTTCATATTGAGGTTTATATATCTGATTGTATTGACCTAGGATGGGTCATACATTCGATCTCTGCTTGTAGATATTTTCTATTCACGAGTTGGCAACTCACCCCCGTTGTGCCACAGTTCTTGCAGCTTTTTGCCGTACAGATTCCATAGCGGCTTTTCTGGCACACTGCTTCCATACGGGTGACTTGCTTTGGTAGGTGGGTTATTTTGCATCAGAACCACCCTTGTACATATACTTTTCAGTGGTATCTAGAAATTCCATCAACCAAAACTTGTATATTATTTCAGACTTAGTAAAACAGTGATGTACTATTTCGACCTTAGAGTCGCGCTTGTAGTATTACGGTTTTCTGGCTGTTTTGAGTTTCTTTTTGAGTTTTGATCCTCGCCCTTTGGCGTTGTTGTTAGTTATATGTATGCCCTAGAGGCCATTACTGTACATTGGATGTATATTGTAGTGGATGCTGGGACATATATAGGTAGGACTTTCTTGCTCGACATGATAGTACGCTATCTGGTTGATCTTTATCTTAACATGTATACTTTCTGTCTCTCTGTTACATGTTGATAAAGCCCTTAGGATGTGTACTCGACTTCCAGGACTATGATGTAGATCATACTAGTAGGGCCTGGATAGTCCATGAGTACATCCTTCAATGTTCCTAGTCGAGGGAATATTGAGATGGGGCATCGATATTCCAGAGTAGACTAGAGTATATCTTCTCGACCCATGCGATGGGCGATGGATGATCCCATATCCATTGGTGTTTGACATCGGAGATGGTATGCGGGTGCTCAGTGGAGACTGGGTACACTGAACGGACTCGCCGAGAACTCCCAGATGGTATTATACCTCACGTCAGATGGCAGTTCTCTGGTGACACTGGTACAGCTTAGTCTGTTGACCCGAGATCGTCATAGAGACTTGTGTGTCTCCCACTGTGCTTTGATTTCCACCCTACCACGGCTCTACTGAGTCGTGCAAACAGGTGGTTTTTGGGTACAGTCCCGATTCACATGGAGGCAATGAGTGATAGGAGGGGATTCGTCTCTTCCGGTATTGGGGGTTGATGTTGCGCTGTGCACGACAGGCCATAACAGGAAATCCCTGGCCAGGGTTGCAGTGATATACTGGTAAGAGTTATCAGTAGTTTCACGATAGTTATGGACCTCACGTCGGCATGACTTATCGAGCTATTGGGGTCTGACGTTTACCACCCCTAGGCGAGATATGCGACATATCAGACGAACAGACCGGACTGTATGGTAAGTGTTACTGGTTGGATTCACAGGAGTGTGAGCGGGCTTGCTCGTCGATCTTCTGATCGCTCAATACCCGGGTGGCCGTTACGTTTAGCAGCCCGCTTACGGCTTGTGGGTGTTTGATATGATCATCATCTGCTGCCGGCGTATTGACGAGTCTTTAGAGTCCTACACAGAGGTTTCCTGGCTCAAGCGAAACGAAATAGGAGCGCATATGAGATATGTGCGGGACCGAGAATAATGCGTGTATGTGATACCGTATTTCATTCTCGCGATGAATGTGTCGAATGGTTGTATGCGATATAACCTAGTTATCGAATCAAGGATTGATTCGATAAGCCGATACATTGGATACTAGCCGGTTACATGCGACATGACCGGATCATTGAATCAAGTGTTGATTTAATGATTTAATGTATAATTATATATTTGATATATTACTTTGCATTAACTAGTATTGGTTCACTTTAAATGGATTTACTCACTTAAAATGCATAAGTTGTATATGAGATATACTTTTGTGCACAAGATTGTATCATGTTTGATGATACATGCAAGCTTGGGTTTGTGTAAAGAATTGACCATGGTTATATGAATGGTTAGGGTTTCATTTTATTTACTTATTCTTTTATCTATTTATTGATTTATTTATTTATTTCTTTTTGGCAAAAGAAAAGAAAATGGTGGCTTGATTTGTTTGTAGTTGAAGCTTCATGAAACTTTGACTAAGTGACCATTTTGTCTTCATGCTTAACCCTAACCCTTCAAACTAACCTTAGTCAATTCTCTACACCTAAATAAGGTTAAAGATATGATAAGTATCATTTTATTTTATATTTTAACAACTTATCATATTCTTTTTCTTCATCTTCTTCTTCTTCAACAAAAGGAAAAAGCTTGCAACCATTAATGGCAACTTGCCAAAATGAGTGAGAAATCCAATTCTAAAGTGAACCCACTTCCTATTTCTTCATCCTCTACCTCTTGCCAAGTAGTATAGGGTGTTTTCTTCATAAGTTTCATGACTTGGTGAGGTGGGAGCTTGATCTAGTGATGCCTCGATGTAGATCATCTTCGGCATCGAAGCCGACGACCAAGCCCGCCCATTTCTTCGATGAAGCCGATGCTAGAGTCCGGAATCCGATTTGGACAGCGGAGGGACATCATCGCGGAGCTTAGGAAGTGGTGGACCGGATCTACAGAGGTTGTAGCCCCTTTCCTCTTAGATAAATTCTTTTATTTGCATTGCATCGCCTTGTTTTCTAGTTAACGATCCGTATTAGGGTTTGTAGGCACAAGGAAAAATTTGAATTAGCCATGTTTGATGCCTTGTGAGACTTCATTAGAGTGCCTAGGAACCCTACAGTTGTATATTATATTGCTTGCCTGGTTGTGACCGTCGATTGACGAAGAGCTAGCTCCCGCTTGGGGATGCCTTTTCCTTGCATATATATATGTTATTCTTGTTGTATCCCGTTCGGGGCCAGTATTTACAAAGGAAACTCTGCCGAAATTTTCAGGAAAGATTACACATTTTAAAAATGCATATTCGGCTTAGTTATTTAAAAACTTTGATTTTCAAAACATGTTTTCTTTACTTCTTAAAACCAGTTTTCCTTTATTTGCTCCTTAAATGGTTTTAGATTTCTGGGCTTTTGGCTTACTTGGATCAAATGGAGTCCTATAGACTTCATAGGATTCAAGGGCCAGTCACGTGCTTTTTCGGGTCGTGACAACCCTTAACCATAGTTTATTCTCTATATGAGTTAATGCCTTCATTTATTAACTCATGGTTGTAATTGTAACCACAACAATTCATTATTCATCACAAAAACTTTCTTCTTCTTCTTCTTCTTCCTTGAAAAAGCTTTCTAGCTTTTTGTGTTGTGATGATTTAAAGTGAGAAATTGAAAACAAAAGAGAGCAAAATTCCTACTTCGTCATTCTCATCTATTCTAGCTACTTAGATTAGGGTGTTCACTTCACTAATTCTTAATTAGAGAAGTGAGAGCTTGGGTTTGAGATTCTTGAAGGTAGATCATCTTCGAAAAGGAAGACTTCAAGTAAGCATGGATCATTCGACTTATGTAGCCTCTCTAGTGTCCGGGAGTTCATGGATCGCGGCGAAGGGACTACTACTCGGAGCTTATGAAGCGAAGGAACAAACTACAAAGGTTGTAATCCCTCTCTCTTAGATGTAAAGTTGTTTACATGAAATGTTAACCCTAAGTCTCTAGTTAAGATCTTGGTTAGGATTTGTTTAGCACCCCAAAAATTATAAAGTAGCATGATTGATACTTGCCAAAACCTTCACAAGGTGCTATGCTAACCCTATATTAAGCGTGCTTTCCGCACTTCTTAACATATTGAGAAATTCGGGTAGTGACTTCTCCATGTTATGCATGTTGAAGTTCACTATGAATGGAGCAAAGACAGAGGGAAGAGACTGTAGAACAATATCAATATATTGCTCGTTCTCCATTGTCCATCCGAGGCCCTCAAGCTCTTCAATAAAAGCTATCATCTTTAAAACGTGATCACCTACCGGTGTGCCAGGAGCCATCCGCATCTGAGACAACTTTCGAGACGCTTCGTATCGTAGGATACGAGATTGATCCCCATACAACTCTTTTATATGGAGAAAGATGGATTAAACATCTATCTGCTCGTGCTGATTTTGATATGTATTGTCCATCGATGCAAGTGCGAGGCATTTGGCAGTAGCACAGTCAATATCCCACGTTTTACGGATCTCCTTATCAGTAACAGAAGATTCAGGGCCTAGGCTAGGAGGGGCTGAGGCAGTGAGGACATATGGTACTTTATCATATGTGAGAGCAATGTTAATGTTCCTCAGCCAGTCTTTATAGTTCGGCCCAGTTAGCTTATTTTTCTCTAACAAAAGCTTAAGTCCAGTCATGGTTACTGCCATTAGGAGAGAGAAAAGAATACACTCAGCGAAACCTCTTGCAAAGATCAGATTGGTTATTATCTTATCTAATCGATGTCTCTCACTGCTTTAATCAAATTTTCCTTCAAACCTTAAAAAGAAAATTAGCCAGGATTAATTACATTCTACAATTTCGTTAACCGTTCAGCCAGGCCAGTGCCGGTACTTTGAGGGAGGTTCCCCGTGCTTTCGCACAGACCTAATTAAAATAAGCCTCATTTTCCCAGAGGCGTAGCCCCTTTGACACATTTCTAGACACCTAATGGGGTAGCTAATTGTAAAGTGCAAAACTCTCCCGGGAGCAACTTTTGCTCACAGTGGGATCGGGATCCTACTATCACATAGAAGGTATGCAATCTCATTGCAAATTTCAACTCTTGAAACTCCCGATATGGTTTTTACTCCTAGCACTCATGACCTTAACTATAGTTAACATATCATAAGTACTAGTCAAGTTCTTCCCGTCGTTTCATGATTAACTAGACCCACCCATATGACCCTTAACTATAGTCAACATAATCATTTGAATGTTCTAACTAATCGCATCATATGCTATATAGGAAGAAATCACTTAGCTACCGTACACTGCGTCTTAACTATAGTCAAAATACGCAGCACGAATACTAAGTACTCTACTTCCTAAAATGACGGAGGGCTGCGAATGGTTTTTAAGAAAACCTTTAATGCTTTGAACTTGATATCGTTTTAGAATCTAATGGTTTTAGAAGGAGTGGCTTAAGCTCCGCACTTTGAAAACTTGCTTTTTCACAAAAAGCCGAGTAGGTTTCAAATCCGATTCTACAACATCTTTTAGGTTCCTTTTTCTTTACATTAATCTTATTAATTTAGTCCCATCATTTAATTCCTTAAGCCATCACAGAAAAGAAACGAAAATAGAACGTACGCTTATGCCATCCGCATTCGCCACAGTGTCCCGTTATGTACCGTTAGGTTACTTAACTAACGGCATAGCGGGGCAGGGCTAGCGCGGATGCAAAATATAAGCAACGTTTATTATATATCATATATATAATACACCATTTGTCTCGGCAAATAAAGTGATCACATCACAGAATATCAACAGCAGAAGCACATATATGAAAATATAGGATATTCTAGGAGGTCTGTATTTTGTATTTAGCCAACAATAGAAAATACGGATTCCACGGTCGCGATGAATAGCCAAGCCCACACCCCTAGACCCCTACGAGAGCGGGAAGTGACCCTTCCAATTCTAGAGTTAGGAGACCCGGTCTCGACTCCTCGAGATGGCCTCCCACTGGACCCTAGAACCCGGTCACTTATGCTCCCCATCTTGAGTCTATCCTAATGCGGAAAAGTAAATAATATACAAAAATGGTGACATCATCCTCAACCTGGAAGTGTCCAAATAAAAGAATATTACATACAATGAATTTTACATGAATGAAAAGAAAAACGCTCATCTGACATAAAACCCCCGGTCATTCAATCATGCCGATCCTGTATATCATATCTCAGCAACACATAACATCACATATCATCAACGTAAGTAAGTATGCGTACCCCAATTGTCGTTGATGTATAGCAACGAAAACGGCGATACACCACATACTACACTTACGGTCGCAGAAAAGAAAATGAAAAACTACAACAATTGGAATTATCACTGCCTTTAGACATCATAAACCCGGATTATCACATATTCTGGATTTCATGCCTAACGATGCAAATCTTACATTTGGGTCTCATCTATGAAAACACCTTTTCAAAAAAAGTCGGGTAATTCAATAAGATTCCCAATTCCACCCGAGGCCAAAATGTTAGATTTACACGCAACTAATTACTTTTCACAAAACTAATTAGTGTAGATTCCAATTATTGTATCACATTCACAAATATCTAGACGATGTTAAATATTTCGATCGAATCAACAAACACCCACAAATTACCCCGAGAGCTTAACACTTGAGCAAAGTTGAAATACCCAAAATATGCCACAGTGCCTATGGACCAACCGTAGAAGGGTCAACTCTTGCCTCACCTATGGCGCCACGGAACTACGGCAAACCCTAAGGTTTGGCCGCGGTTCCTTGGTCATAGGATCAAGTTAGGGTTATGTTCTTCTAGAGGGTCTATAGGGTTACTTGCATGATCTTTCGAATATCTTTAACTTGAAAAATTCCAACACTTAGAAAATTTCCAGCGAGAGTAATGAGGTAGTGTTTGATGTTCGTTCGAACTGTTAAACGTCGTCCAAGTTATCAAAAACAATGTTAAAATTATGACTACGAAATACTTCGAATTAGCCCCTTAACAAAATAAACAACACATGAAATTTTGGGCTAAACAAACAATACCCGAAACCCTAAAACCAATAGACCAGAGCACCAGAGGAAACCGAGGCGAAACAGAGGGAATAGGGCCGGCCAGGCCGGATTTTTCATTCATCTCACCAGATGAAAACCGGTGGAATGGCCTCATTTTTCTTCAGTGTTCTCAGTGCATCATATGCAAGCTTCTGCAGTTGCTTAAAAAAAATTTTGGAGGTCATTTAAAAATCGACAGAGAGCATTTTTCAGGGTTTCAGTTTATCGTATTTTCGGAGTTGTTTCGGTTTCGTAATATTTCTAACATCGTCTAACTTTCTAGCCTGGCTCTGATACCACTGTAGGGATTCTCTAGCACCATGCCTAGGGTTTGGGTTGCATCACACATGCTATAACAAAAATTTAGGGGTGCTAAACAAAACCAACCATGAATCGAACTAGAAAATTAGGGTAACAAAGTACTAGTATCACTTACTAACAAGTGTCTAACACTAAGAGGTGAGTAATACAACCTTTGTAGACCTCCTCTTGTGACTCCTTGGATCAACTTGGTGTTTGGATCGGTCCACTTGAGTTCTTCGAAGTCCACGACGATCCACCACGGAGTCCTTTTGCACAAGCTCCTAGCTTCACTTGAACTAAATGGAAGTGGAGCAAACAACCTACACTAGTGGGCTAGACTAATATAGATTGGTGATATGGTTTTGAATCTCACTTAAAAACCTTTACTTTTTATGTTCTTCACTCACTTGAAAAAGCTAGAGAACTTGAATGAGGAAGAAGAAGGAGGAGATGGGTTAAGCTTAACTCATGTGAGAATAATGATCATAATCAAGAGAGAGAGAAGGTTATCTCATCCCAAACCATGGTTACAAAATATCAAGATATTTTGATACTTGAGTTTAAGAATGTAACATTTCAGAAAAATAAAATATTATTTTTGGGGATTTTTATAATTAAATAATATTATATTAAATATTTTAATAAGGCGGTATAATTAAATACCGATAAATTTGGGAAAAATTTATAAAATTATGGAAATTACTTAAATGAGGGTGCTTTATTGGATGTAAGCAAATTATGAATTTTTATGATTAATTATATGCACTTTTAATGCTAATCGCGGTTAAATATCGCTAATCACGCATTAAGCTTGTTTTATGCAAAACATGCACCATATCATTTTTACATTTGTGTTACATTTTCCTACATGGCCTTCTCTTCATTTTCAGTCATGGTTTTGGTTTTATGTGAGAAGAGAAAAGGAAAGGAAAAGAAAATAGAAAAGAAAACAAGAAAAAGAAAAGTCAAGAGGTATGGGCATAAGAGAGAGGGTGAGGGGTCAAAGCATGGTCTTAGGTTCTTGTTTCTTTCCTCATCTTCATCTTCTCCCTCTCTTCTCTTCAGCCCATGGCAGCACCTCACACACCCCTCCACTACAAACCCTCAAAATATCATCAAAACAAACTCCAAAGCCTATCCCCACTTCACAAAAACTTGCACAAGCCTCCTAGCTACACTTTGGACAAAGAAAAATAGGATTTTGATGCTTTAGGGGATTCTTGAGTCCCAAATGAGCTAATTCTTTCACTTTAAGTGTAGTAATTCAACTCTTTTAGCAACCTTGCATGTTTAGATGTGTTAAAGTGGGATTTAGTTCATTTTGGAAAAAACTAGAGAGGGTTAGGGTTTAATTTGAGTTGTGTGATGAACTTGAGTGTATTTTGTAACCTTAAAACCCCCCATGGTGTTATAAAACCAGACCAAACACTAATACCAAACCTGAAACCCAAAATACGGAAAAACAGAAACTTGTTATGTCGGTTTTGTGAGTATTTGAGGGTGCAGGGAAATCTGGAGTGAACTGGGATTTTTATGAGAGAAGCAAACAAGTCCAGAGACCAAATTGAGACACCACGAGAACACCCTACCAAAACGAATCCCAACTGAACCCCCCAAACCAAGCAGGCCGGATTTTACCTGCATGTGGCTGGCCATGGGGTGAGGGATTGGGTCCAGGTTACTTCAGTAGGTCATATACACCCTATATATCACCCTAGTGCTGTTTGCTTATCTTGTTTTCACCTTAAACAAAATCTGGGACTAGTTTTATGAGTTGCTGTTTTATTTCGGGGTTTTGTTTTAGGTATTTTGAAATTCTGGATTTTAGGAATTTGGTTTTAACTCGATGGTTTGACGTTTGTACGACGATATCAAAAATTGTTTGGTGGTTTTGAAGGCGTAGTCCGTAGGTTCGAACTTATAGGCTTTTAGCGTGTCGTTTTAGTTTTGAATTGGATTTTAATGCGATACGATACGTTATGATGTGTAAATACCCCACGAGGACTTCGAGACGACAAGCAAGCACGTGGTGATGTCGGCATCGGCAAGCGAAGGTCAAGGTGAGTAGATTATATCTACGGGGGAAGTCGGGTGGATGGCGTATAGCACCCCGCAAAGTCGTAAGAAACAATGTGATGTGATATAGATATACATTTATATGTTGTTGAGAGATTTGAACACTTAGCAGGAAAAGCTTTAGGAGATTATGGGTTTAGTGTTAGCGAGAAGTGAAGAAAGGACTTTAGTTGATTTCTTAGTCATGAAACCCTAGAGTAAAGATTTGCATACACGCACATACACACACCCACATACATTTACTTCCTTGTGCGTATTGGGGACATATATATATTAGTATTCATATGCATGGATGATGAGGATAGTATATAGTATTTGGAGATGAGTCGATGAGTTTGAGCATGGTGCCATGAGATCGGTGATGTGATTGGTTCGTATTAGGAGATACGACGTGATATTAGCGGATTGTTTAGGCCATGTGTATTTGCACACATGCATACCTTTATGTTGATGATATTAGTATTGTACTAGACTTAGATCAGTACCCTCCTGTTCACGATATGTGATGATAAGGATATCAGATGAGTAATGAGATAAATATGATATTTGACCCGTACCCAGATTTAGGGATGCCGTACGATAGATTTACCGTACGAGATATATTTATGATGTTAGATCCGCACTCTTGACTCGAGGATGTCATATATATATATATATATATATATATATTGTATCATACGCGATACTATTGAGGCGAGATCACCGACTACTAGATATATATATATAAATCGACTCAGACTTAGGTGGATTTCCTTACCCGTTTGACTGGGCTCGAGTCATACTTGTTTTCAAAGGTGGAGAATTGTGAGCATTTTAAATACCAAACTGCATGACTCGTATATTGGGTTGGTATATTCTTCAGTGTAGCTGTTACTACATCACTTTTTGTATATTCATGATGTTCCATCGTATTGCATGCTCATACATGTGTTATCTGTAATTATTATGAAACCCTGCTGTCAGGACACCAGCACCATTACCGATGATGCGTATGCTCCACATACACTTGCATGCCGGCTCACACACATCATCATCGGTAATTGCCATGTCACGTACACTTTAGAGAATACTATTCATTGACATAGCTTGCTAGCTGATAGTTGCAATATGTTATAGCTTTCGTATGTTAGTTTAACTATTGCATTCATTGCATTATATCATATGCATTCATATATTCATTGGTCATGCAGTATTACAGAGATTTATGCCAGTATTCACTGTTTATTGATATAATGATTTTGATGTTTTTGGACCCTTCTTGGGATTTTCTGGATTTGGAAACCGCATGTGACATTTTATAAACTGATGAATTATTTTAAAGAGAAAGATGTGGTTTTCCTTGATATGATAAGTATTGTCCACCATGATATTTTCTTGGTTCTGAGATGGTTTTTGAGACCCGATTCGAGGAGTTGGATGAACCGTCTGCGGGTACATGGTGGACCCGGTATGGTACTCCGGGGCAAGAAGCTCGAGTTGTAGACGATGAGCCCTGCAGGGGCAGACTGCCTACCGGTGATTGTCTGGCACATCGGATATCCGGAGGATACCGTTCGTGGTCGTGTGATTGATGATATGGGCTGATCCGGACTGACGGAGCCCGAGATATTGAGATTTAAGACACCGAGATATTGCGATTTGATGGTACAGGCTAGTCCGGATAGCCGGAGCCTGAGATATTAAGATATTGAGATTCATGTTTTGTGTCGATACTTGACACTGATTTCTCTGTTGATTTCATTGAGGATATTCGATTTATATACATACAGGAATCTCATTAAATAAAGAAAACAGTTGTCTCACTCATGATGTATTCTGTTTCCATTCGTAATGCATGCATACATCATATATCTGATATGTTGCTATCTGAGGCACTGACATGAGCACGTGGTATTGCACCTATGTGTATTTGGATAAGGATATTTATTTGAGGATATTACTTGATATTACCTAGGTTAGCGTCATGCATGCGATTTCTGCTCTGTGATGTTTTCTACTCACGAGTTGGCAACTCACCCCCGTTGTGCCACAGTTCCTTGCAGGTTTTGCTGTACAGGTTTCATTGCAGCTTTGCTGGCACACTGTTCCTTCCGGGTGATTGCTTTGGTAGGTGGGTTCTTTTGCATCAGGACCATCATTGTATAATTGTTATTTCAGTTGTATCTAGTAAAACTGTCACGACCCAAATTATTTCGACTCGTGACCGGCACTTAACCACACAACGTCTACAGGCGTAGCACGATTAAGTAAGCCGAACCCAGAAATCAAAACCATATAAAAGTAACGAGTATTGAAAACATTTAGTAAAAACATTTAGAAAACCTTAAATAGCCCAATAAGTTCTTTTAAAGTCACATTATCATTTAAATAATTTTGCCAGCATTTCCTTTGTAAAAGTAACCCCGAATTCGAATATAACAGGATATAAGTGAAAATGAGATCTAATGAAATAAAGCATCCCCAAACGGGAGCAATCACGCCCAACGGCGGAACCAACACTACAAGAGTAATATACGACGCCGTAGCGAAGAATGAGCAATAAGTAAACATCACAGACTAATAAACTGCATATGTACAGTCGGCTCCCACGAGCTCGACACCAGAATACAAATAGAATACATCACCGTCCTCCCACTGTCTCTAAGTCAAGTACATATAAGGTAGATGGAGAATACTAGATACAAAAGTGTGTACAATAAAAGTAACCAGATATCACAACCCACCTAACAGCAAAACAGCTCACGCACCAACTGTAGCGGTATCTGTAGCCAAAAGATGCAAGGAAACAGCCTGCCGCGACTACTCCGATAGGCAACCTGCAATACTGTGGCACAACGGGGGTGAGTTGCCAACTCGTGAATAGAAATAACATATAAAGCTAATCGTGAGCATGCACGTACTGCACTACTCTATCATATGCCAGCAGATGATATCAATATGTGATAAGTAGTATGTGCAATAAACATGCAAGTGCTCTATCAAGTAAAATAACTACAGGATGAGATACAATAATGAATGCTGAGCATGGGAAATATAACATCTACACGGAATGTCAACGTGGAATATATAATCGGTGTCCATCAATGCACCCAGATCCCCAAATAGCTCAGGCGCCGGCATTCTCATTGGCCCTCCAATCCTGTAAACCTCTAAGAATCACGAGTGCCCAACATCGGCATCCAAATATCATAAACACTCATGTCCAGCATCGACACGCAAATCCTCATCCATCGGGCCCCGTCAGTCCGGGTCAGCCCACGGGCTCCGTCTGCACAAGTGTGAAAAAGACTTTGTGCATGCTATGTGCACAAAACACGCTTAATCAGCGATTAGCGATTTTCAATCGCATTAGCACTAAAATAGTGTCAAATAAATCATAAAAACATAAAATTTGCATAATTCACATGAAACACCCGCTTTTAGTAATTTCCATAATTTTTCAATTTTTTCCCAATTTATCGGTATTTAATTATACCGAAATATTAAAATATTCAATATAATATTATTTAATTATAAAAATTCCCAAAAATAATATTTTATTTTTTCTGAAATGTTACAATCTTCCTCCCTTAAAGAAATTCGGTCCCCGAATTTAAATTTAAACCCCTCAATGCTAAAACATTTCAGTAAAAAGTCCAAGTCGTCGGGGTTCCGAAATCATCAATACATAAAACGCATCATAGCGCAATGCACGCGCATGATCAATGAGCAGATAACTCAAAATCAAAACCCCGTCAAGCATCTCGCAACCATCAAAGTCATGGTGAAGACATAATGTCAAATCCAATACAAAACCAATATGATATAAATCTGAACTATATATGTAAATATCAAATCTGTACATGTAAATATCTGGAGGAAATGCATGCCAAATCTTTCATGTTAATGTGCGATGCGCATAATTCTGCACAGTGGCGGACGTCTATTGTACGAAAATAACATATATATACTTATCCTTTGTTTAATATGTACGTCCCGCCATTTTTGAAAATAAATTAGAAGGGTTTCCTTGTTTTTAACGATTCGTGCCATATCAGACACGTAGGTAAATACTGAGACTATAGCTCCCTTTTTGGAAATCCCTCCAATAACTATCAATACATGCAAAATATATTCAGGTACTGTCCTCTGACTAGTCCTGCTCAGTACGAAAACAAATAGCAAATATCATAAAAATGTACTGCTCCATAAGAAATCAATCCCAAAATATGCATAAGAATGCTGCGTGCGTCTGGTGCGCACGGAAATTAAAATCCATATATATGCCATACATGTGCACAGAAACAACATCTGAGTGTATCGGGTGTGCACGAAACATCTGTCAAAGGCAACGGGTGTGCCTAACAGCAAACTCAGGTGCATCTGATATGCATGAAAAATCTCGATTTAGTGCATCTGGTGTGCACCAAAACCGCATCTCATAACATGCGCCAAAAATCCAAATCAGGTGCATCCATCATGCACGAATAAAATCTAAAGCATGTGCATCCGACGTGCACGAAATCATGAAATCCAATATCATAATCGAAATCGACGGTATATAATACAGCTCAATCCAGATCAGGTATACCGCGGTATATAATCTCACAACCATGTGCATTAGCATGCGCAAATCAAATCAAAACACTAAAAGTGCATGAAAACTATGCTGGAAGCATAAATCAAATCACAGGCATAAAATAGGCATGAAATCACAATCAATACCTCAAGCCTAATAACTATGCACAAAATATGAATACCCAGTAGGTGCAACCATAGTGCACGAAAATAAATATCATGAAACTAAGTCATCAAGACTAAATCATGTAAATAAGTCGCACAAAATACCGAAATCCAATGTGACGAATACGTGATAATCGAATCACCAAATCACAAATCATAAATACCGCCGTCGTTATATCCTCCCTCAAAGTCGAGAAGGTGTCGGTGCATCCAAACCTAGCAGAGCAAGATATCTACTTACCTCCTGTTTACGGTCTGGCGTCCCCTGTCTCTGGGCCTTTATCTTTTCTATGGATTACCAGTCTCGCAATCCATAGGCTCATCAGCCCTGTCAGGTGTGCTAACATGGACGATTCCGTCCTAGCACTTCTCTGGTCATCTCTCGGTCAATCCTCACGACCACTCGTAAAGCAGCACGTCACTGGCGTCGACCTCTGGTCCTCTGAATACACATCACACATCTGGGGGAGGTCCTCTATCCAAACCTGGTCAACTTACCGGTCTCCTAGGTGTGCGTAACATGACTGATCCTGGTCCAAGTCTTCTCGTATAGTATTCCAGAATGGTCCTGTCGAGGTCTCTCTCAAATCTCGCTTCTGCCGAACTGCCCGGAAGTCCTCGTCCTTTACTAAAGACAATTCTTGTTCCAGAACGGCTGCATACTCATCGCGACTCCTTCTGGAAGATATATCCATAATCAACGCATCTGCATGCGTATCATATCTCTGATGTCGGTGGAGTGGAACGTCATCTCATCAAGATCTCGTATGAAACTCGTCTCTTCGTGGCTGCATGGACTGTGCTCCAACGGCTATACTCGTATCTGGAGTCTCCTAAGAAATGATGTTGGATATAGTGCCCTCAAAGTCAATTATTGGATCGCAGGTACGTGATTACAATGATTAAAGGAGGACCTATACCGATAGGATAGTCTTGCTCGAGATGATAGTATGCTATCTGGTTTGTTTTTATCATCGTGTACATGCTTTAGTTCACTATTGCATGTTGATAGAGCCCATAGGATTCTTGCTTGACTGCCAGCAGTATGATGGCGATCATATACGTGGGAGCTGGGGTCTATAAGCACATCCTTAAAGTGTCCCTAGTCGTGGGAGTTTCGATACAGGGCATCGATACTCCAGAGTAGACTGGTGTATACAGTCGAGACCTCGACGAGAAGCAGTGGCCGGTCTCACAAGCCATTGGTGTCAGTTGGTTCACCTTAGATGTATACAGGTGCTCATTGGATTATGAGTACACCGGACAGGACTCGCCGGGATCATGCTAGTTGGTATTATACATATCGTCAGATATCAGTTCCCAGGTGACATGTGTACAGGTTAGTCTGTCGACCTGAGATTGTCATTTGTCTTGTGTGAGTTCTCACTGTGCTTTGATTACTACCCTACCAGGCTCAAAGAAGTCATGCAAACATGTTTTAGTTGAGTACAGTTCCGAGCCACATGGTGGCAGTGAGCGGATCGTCAGGGATTCGTCTCTCCCGGTATTGGGGGTGAGATCGCGCTGTGTTTAGGAGAGCCATTACACAAAATCCCTGGCCAGGGTAATTGAGATTTGCTGGTAGGTATTCCAGTAGTATCTCAGGGTGTTCTGGGCTACTCTCCGACACGACTTATACCGCTATTGGAGGTCTGACGTTTACCAGCCCCCTAGGCCCTATATACGATACTCATAGACGAACGGACCGGACTGTACGGATATTGTCACTGTCAGGCTCAGTAGGGTTTCTGGATGAGTTCGCTCATCAGCTTCCCCTTCTTTCAATACATAGGCAACCGTTACGTACAGCTAGTACCTCTGACGTGCTAGTGGTTATACCCAGTGCCAGTGTATTGATGAGTCATTAGAGTCCCCCACAGAAGTTTCCCAAGTTCAGGCAAAACGTTGTAGAGGCCGTATGATTTTATGGCAGGGTTCGATCATATTCGTGCACTTGTGCATGGATCAGGATCGGACGGATAATACTAGCGGGCTTTGGTTTAAGCCGGATCCTAGTATTATATTGTAGGAATATTTTTTTTGTCTCGTTACATTTGTATTCGGTCGGAATACAAATGCGGGTATGTATTTACGGTTGAGGTGTAATCTCGTAATTCGTTACGGGATTATTTTGGGAGTTGCCAGTTTCTTTTTCTGCCTCCAACACCTTGTTTTATCATTGTGAGCTTTGACCATTCTTCCTTACCTTTTCTTGCACTGAATTCCATGGGGGGTGCCTGTTAGGTCCACGTTACCTCTCCCGGTACTTTCGGGGATGCGGAAACGGTGAAACAAATTTTTTTTCTAAACTTTGTAACATGGACCGTAAAAGCCGGATCTTTGCTAAACTAAACTAGCATACTTGCAAAGAAGAGTTAACTACTCGGCAAAGTGGTTATACCTCAACTTGAACTCCTTCACTTCTTGTTGTTGTTCTTCTTTGATGTTCTTCTCTTCTTGTTGTTCTTCTCATTGCTTGCTCAATGGTTGATCCGGACTTCGGTCACCTCCGCGGCCTCCTTGAGTCGAAGACGATCCACCCGAGAGATGTACACCGAGCTCCACCTCAAGACGAGGTAACTAAGGCAAGGAGATTGCTAATCTAGAAGCCCTAGGTTGTGTAGAGAAGATGTATTGATGTGTTTGTCAAGTAGAATCCTTTTTCTCTCAACACATGAGATCAAAGGAGAAATCAAGAGGAGGAAGAAGAAGGAGATTTTCTAGCAACCATGGAGCTCCTCATTTCAAGAGAGAGAATGAGAATAATATTATGAACAAAAGAAAAACAACCATGGTTGCAAATAATGCACAAACATTATCATTACTAATCCCATCAAGATAAAGGTGATGGCTACAAATGACATGACCATTATCATAACTAAAGAAAAAGAAAACCAAAGAATACTTTAGATCTTCTAAGAAGATCCAAGTCAACTTTGGTCAAATGGTCAACAAAGTCAAGATGGTCAAATGGTCAATGTAATTAGCCATAACAAAATTATCAATGAAAGGATTAGTAAATAATGTCCCCGGCTCATAATGGTTTTGACCAAACGAACTGTCGAAACCCTAAAGAGTCCGCCTCAAAATGGTTTTGACCGAATCAACTGTCAAAACCCTAATGAGCCTGCCACATAGCGGTTTTGGCCGAACTAACTGCCAAAACCCTAATGAGGCACCTCCTCCTTCATCGCTCCAGAAAACTGTGCATACACACCTGCATCCGTATTCCGTAGAATGCGGATGCACAGAAGACAAAACAAATCCATCCATGCAATACTAGGATCCGGCTTAAACCAAAGCCCACTAGTATTGCCTGCCCGAACACCACACGCACACAAGTGTACGTAAGTGATCGCAGCCCTGCCGTAAAACCATACGGCCTCTACACGTTTCGCTCAGTGCAGGGAAACTCTCTGTGTGGGACTCTAAAGACTCGACACTACGCTGGCAGTGGGTTTAACCACAGACCGCAAGCGGCAATAGCTGTACGTAACGGTCCCCAGGTAGATGTCGATAAGAAGGCCGATGAGGTAAACCCATCCGAACTCCTACTGAGTCTGTATGTGACAATCTCCGTACAGTCCGGTCTGTTCGTCTGATACATCGCATGGCGGGCCTAGGGGGGCGGTAAACGTCAGTCCCCTAATAGCGGTACAAGTCGTGTCGGAGTGAAGCCCAATACACCCTGAGATAACACTGGAAACCTACCAGTATATCTCGCTTGCCCTGGTCAGGGACTACTCGTGTAATGGCTCTCCTAGACACAGCGCGATGTCAACCCCCAATACCGGGAGAGACGAATCCTGTCTAACCGTCACTGCCTCCAAGTGCTTCGGGACTGCTCCCAACTACTACCTGTTTGCACGACTCAGCAGAGTCGTGGTAGGGTAGTAATCAAAGAACAGTGGGAACACACTCGAGGCGAAGTGACAGTGTTAAGTCAGCGGACTAAGCTGTACTCATGTCACCTGGGAACTGATAACCGACGATAGGTATAATACCAACCATCAGTTCCCGACGAGTCCTGTCCAGTGTACTCGTAACCCAACGAGCACCCGCATACTATCTCAAGTACGACGTACCGACGGCTGTGGGACAGACCGTCTCCCGTGCTGGGATGAGAAGCGCATACGCTAGTCTACTCCGGAGTATCGATGCCCTATCTCGGTACTCCCACGACTAGGGACGTGTATAAGGATGTGCTTGTAGATTACCCAGCCCCCACGAGTGTGATCGCCATCACAACGCCGGTAATCAAGCAAAGATCCTAAGGGCTCTACTAATGCGTATAGGTGATATAATAAATAAACACACATGTACACATTAAAGCAGAGACAAACCAAGTAGCATACTACTATATTGAGCAAGATTGTCTGTACAACTGTGAATATCCCAAGCTTCCATCAAGTAATATACATACTAGTATGATACAGTAATGGCCTCTAGGGCATATACACTAACAATCTCCCACTTGCACTAAGTCCATGTACTGGCGTATCGAAGACCTATCATCTCGATCAGCCGCTCGAACTGAGTCTGGGGTAAAGCCTTCGTGAATGGGTCCTCAGTGTTGTCCTTTGTGTCCACTCTCCGCACCTCGATCTCCTGTCGATCAATGATCTCCCTGATCAGGTGATACCGCCTTAAGATGTGCCTGGATTTCTGATGGGACCTTGGTTCCTTCGCTAAAGCTATAGCCCCATTGTTATCGCAATACAAAGGTATTGGGTCAACAATGGACGGAACCACCTGAAGTTCACTAATGAACTTCTTTATCCAGACCGCCTCTTTTGCGGCATCGCTCGCAGCAATGTATTCAGCCTCCATCGTCGAGTCTGCGACGGTATCCTGCTTGGAACTCCTCCAACATACCGCCCCTCCGTTGAGGGTAAACACAAAACCCGAGACGGACTTGCTGTCATCCTTGTCACTCTGGAAGCTTGAATCAGTAAAGGACTCGACCCTGAGGTCTCCATTACCGTAAACCAGGAACATCTCCTTAGTCCTTCTCAGGTACTTGAGAATGTTCTTCACTGCTGTCCAGTGGTCCTCTCCTGGGTCTGACTGATACCGGCTTACCGTGCTCAACGCGTAAGCTACATCTGGTCTTGTACATAGCATCGCATACATTATAGATCCTACCGCCGAAGCGTAGGGTATAGTGCTCATGCGAACCCTCTCCTCGTCAGTCTTAGGAGACATCTTCTTGGAGAGGGTAATTCCGTGCAATGCGGGTATGTTACCGCGCTTGGAACCCTCCATACTAAATCTCTTTAGTACGGTCTCTATGTACCTGGACTGTGAAAGTCCCAACAGTCTCTTGGATCTATCTCTATAGATCTTGATCCCCAGAATGTACGAGGCATCACCCAGGTCCTTCATGGAGAACCTTTGTGACAAAAACAGCTTGACCGATTGTAGCATAGGAATATCATTTCCTATCAAAAGAATGTCGTCCACGTACAAGACTAGGAACACGACAGTTCGTCCTACAATCTTCTTATAAACACAGGGTTCATCTTCGTTCTTGATGAAATCAAATTCCTTGATTGCCTTATCAAAACAGATGTTCCAGCTCCGCGATGCCTGCTTTAATCCATAAATGGATTTAAGCAACTTGCACACCTTTCCGCTGCTCCCACTGTCTACGAAACCTTCTGGTTGATCCATGTAAACGCACTCTTCCAAACAACCGTTTAGGAAAGCCGTTTTAACATCCATCTGCCAGATTTCATAGTCATGGAAGGCAGCAATGGCAAGTAAGATCCGAATGGATTTGAGCATAGCCACCGGAGAAAAAGTCTCGTCATAGTCCAAACCAGGTCTTTGACGAAAACCTTTTGCAACGAGTCTAGCTTTATAGGTTTCCACCTGCCCATCTACACCAAGTTTCCTTTTGTAGATCCATTTGCATCCAACGGGTTTTACCCCAGGTGGAGCAATATCCAAGGTCCACACTTTATTGGCGTACATGGACTCCATTTCGGATTGCATTGCTTCCTGCCACTTATCAGAGTCCCTACTGATAATGGCCTGCCTGAAACTGGTAGGGTCATCTTCTTCCAAGATGCAATCCTCTCGATCCCCGTCAATGAGAAAACCGTAGTATCTCTCGGGCGGATGAGAAATCCTACCAGATCTGCGGAGTGGCTGAGGTTCGTCTGGGGTTATTGAATCCTGAAGTTCTGTCAAATTTTCAGTTTCAGTTTGTGGTCGCTGAATTTCTTCCAATTCTACCGTGCTCCCACTAATTTCTTTTGCAAGAAACTCCGTTTCTAAGAAAACGGCATGCTGAGCAACAAACACCTTCTGTTCCTCGGTGTGGTAGAATAGATATCCATAACCATTCTTTGGATATCCCACAAACTTACATAAAACTGACCGCGCCTCTAGTTTATCCGGTTTATGTGTTTTAACATAAGCCGGACAACCCCATATCTTAGATCTTTTAAGATATGGCCTTTTTCCATTCCATATCTCGAACGGAGTCTTAGGCACTGATTTAGACGGAACATCATTCAATAGGTATGCTGCTGTTAATAGCACATGTCCCCAAAATGAAAGAGGCAACTCGGCATTACTCATCATGGAGCGAACCATATCCAGTAGGGTACGATTCTTCCGCTCCGAAACACCGTTGTGCTGTGGTGTATAAGGAGGAGTAAGCTGAGAGAGAATACCATTCTCTTTTAAGTAATCTAGGAATTCCGTGCTTAAGTACTCCCCTCCCCTGTCAGACCGGAGGATCTTGATACTTTTTCCTGTCTGGTTCTCTACTTCGTTTCTGAATTCCTTGAATTTCTCAAAAGCTTCAGATTTGTATTTCATCAGATACACATATCCGAACCTAGAGAGATCGTCAGTGAATGTGATGAAGTACGAGAACCCACCCCTTGCATGTATAGACATCGGACCGCATACATCACTATGTACGAGTCCCAAGAGCTCGGTTGCTCTTTCTCCATGTCCGGTGAACGGAGATTTGGTCATCTTCCCTTTGAGACAAGACTGACAAGTTCCATAAGATGAAAACTCGAACGCATTCAAGAGTCCATCTTTATGCAACTTACTCAGTCTTTTCTCTCCGATATGACCAAGTCTACAATGCCACAAGTAGGATTCATTCGTATCTGAATTCTTCCTCTTGCGTGTGTTTTGTATGTTGAGAACTGTATTCTGATTTAGAACGTAGATACCATTACACAGTGTACCCTCTGCAACCAGTACCTTATGAAGGTAAATGTTCATGATATTCTTTTCAAGAACAAAGTTATATCCATCTTTATCGAGTAAAGAAACTGATATGATGTTGCAAACCATGGAGGATACATAGTAGCAATCGTTCAAAATCATAGTCTTGCCATTTGGCAATACTAGGTGATATTCACCGACGGCTGCCACATTAACTTGTGCTCCGTTCGCTATTCTGAGCGACATATCACCCGGTGCAACTTTCCTACTTTTTCTCAGTCCCTGCAATAAATTACAGATATGAGATCCTGATCCGGTATCAAGTACCCAGGAGGTAGGGCTGACCGTAAAACAGTTCTCAATTACAAGAACACCTGAAGTAGATGCAAAACCATGCTTCTTCTTCAACTGGGTATTCTGGAAATCCATACAATCCCCTTTCCCATTCTCATGACTGTTGTCACAAGTTAGAGCTGAACCAACTTTCCCCAGTCCCGAATAAGAATTCGGATCGGTCAAGCGATACATTTTATTATCTTGATTAGGGTGTGAAAAGGTTGCTGCCTGGAGAGAGAGAAAAGAAACACTCAGCGTATGCTCTTGCAAAATTAGATTGGTTTATTAATTTATCTAACCAGGATGTCTCCCACTGTTTCCTCAAATTCTTCTTAAAACCTTTTTAAAAGAAGAACTAGCCGGGTTTTAATTCACATCACAATACTTGCTTAACCTTTCAGCCAGGCTAGTGTCGGTACTTCGAGGGAGGTTTTCCAACGCTTTCGCGAAGTTCCTTAATTAAAGAACCTCTTTTCCCTGGGGGCGTAGCCCCGCTAACACCTTTCTAGACACCTACTAGGTTTATAGCATTGATCGTTAAGTGAAATAATCTCCCGAGAGTAAACCAACTCATCAGTGGGATCGGGATCCAACTGTCATTGTGTGATAACCTAGATGGAATCCACTCTAGTCACCACACTCCAGAAGGTATGCTAAATCTGCAAGTTTCAGTTCTTTTGAAACTCCCGATGTGGTTTTTGCCCCTAACTGTTCATGACCTTGACTAGGTCAACAAGCCACAAACTGTTAGACAAGTTCTACCCGTCATAATCCTGATTGCATTAGACCCACCCGTACGTGCCCTTGACTAGGTCAACAAGGCCGCACGACTGTCCTAACCAATCACATTTGCAATCCACAGAAAAATATTATTTAGCTACCGTTCACTACGCCTTGACTAGGTCAACAAACGCAGCACGAATACTGAATAATATTAATCCGAAACGACGGAGGGCTACGGCTGGGTTTTTGGAGAAAAACCCGTTAACGTAATGAACTTGATATCGTTGAAGGAACATGATTGCCCTTTTTTGAAAAAATAGTGGCGAAAACTTTTGCTAAAGAGGTCACTCCCTGCGAAGGGATCTCGGCTCTTTCCTCGTCGAATGAGGTGCAGGATATTCCAAACTGAATACCTCGATGCAAAGCAAGCATAATCGACTATAGTGAAGTTATTACCCTGACGCAAACTGTTGTCCAACGGGTCACTCCCGATGAAGGGATCTCGGCCCTTGCCTCGTCGACTGAGGTGCTGGGCATTCACAACCGAATACCACTATGCAAAACAAAAATGAACGTCCTTGCAATAACAGCTTTTTGAAAAATTGTTCCAACAACGTCTTTTAGGTTTATTTTCTTGCATTTGTTCTTTTAATGCGTCCCATCATTTAAATCCTACCATTGCAGAAAACAACCAAAATATGACGTACGCTTATGCCATTCGCATTCGCCACGGGGCCCCGTCATCACCCGTTAGGTTACTTAACTAACGACAGAGCAGGGGCTGGGCTAGCGCGGCTGTAAAACATAAGCAACGCCTAAATAGTTATTATATATAGATATACTGCAATGATAACCAATCCAGATCACAGATGAACACTTTGGATATACTAGGAACCCGCGATTCGTTCGAGCCTGCAACGAAAAGCGGATTACACGGTCGTGATGAATAGCCAAAACCCCACCCAAGACCCCTACGGGTGCGGCAAACTACCCGCCAAGTACCCGAAGCGAAGCAACCTCCCTCAATGCCATGAGTAGGCCACTCGGCACTTCGAGATACCCGGTAGTTTGTGCACCCCCTCCATGGGTCTATCCTAGGAGCAAAAACAGTAAAAAGAATTATACAATGACGGCTACAACCCCGACCCGGTTGTGCGGCCAAACAAATAATATTACATCAATTTACAATTTTATTACATTAATGAAAGAAAAAGAAACTCTCATCTCACATCCACCCCGGCTATTCATCCGCGACAATCCAACGAGTTCATATACACAAACCATCAACAACAATCACAGATCACAGATATGTATAACCCCGACTAATCGACATATAGCGATTAGCCGACGTTCAATACATAAGAACATCACAGATATAACCAACATAGTCAAAGTGTAGTGAAGTTCGGAAAAATACGGAATTATAGGCCCCCAAAAACAAATTTCTATTCTGGAAAATCTGGGCACATATAATATATCTCAAAAATCCTAAAACCAATACAGAGATACACTGCACCAAAATCGAGGCAGAGAGGAGACAAGACGGCCGCGGATCCGCGGCGACATAGCTTGCTGTCGCCGCGGAAACGCGCTCGTTTGGTCAGATCTCTGGCTCGTTTTTGGTGGTTATCTTTAGAAAACCCTGAGATGATTTTAGGTGCATGAAAAATTTTGTTTTGACCAGAAAATATTTTAACAGAAACTCAGGATTTCGCAACTTGGTTTTATCGATTTTTCCGTTTCGAACTTCGATACACTTCACTACCAAGCTAGTTTATGTTTAGTTAGGCTCTGATACCACTGTTAGGTCCACGTTACCTCTCCCGGTACTTTCGGGGATGCGGAAACGGTGAAACAAAATTTTTTCTAAACTTTGTAACATGGACCGTAAAAGCCGGATCTTTGCTAAACTAAACTAGCATACTTGCAAAGAAGAGTTAACTACTCGGCAAAGTGGTTATACCTCAACTTGAACTCCTTCACTTCTTGTTGCTATTCTTCTTTGATGTTCTTCTCTTCTTGTTGTTCTTCTCATTGCTTGCTCAATGGTTGATCCGGACTTCGGTCACCTCCGCGGCCTCCTTGAGTCGAAGACGATCCACCCGAGAGATGTACACCGAGCTCCACCTCAAGCCGAGGTAACTAGGGCAAGGAGATTGCTAATCTAGAAGCCCTAGGTTGTGTAGAGAAGATGTATGGATGTGTTTGTCAAGTAGAATCCTTTTTCTCTCAACACATGAGATCAAAGGAGAAATCAAGAGGAGGAAGAAGAAGGAGATTTTCTAGCAACCATGGAGCTCCTCATTTCAAGAGAGAGAATGAGAATAATATTATGAACAAAAGAAAAACAACCATGGTTGCAAATAATGCACAAACATTATCATTACTAATCCTATCAAGATAAAGGTGATGGCTACAAATGACATGACCATTATCATAACTAAAGAAAAAGAAAACCAAAGAATACTTTAGATCTTCTAAGAAGATCCAAGTCAACTTTGGTCAAATGGTCAACAAAGTCAAGATGGTCAAATGGTCAATGTAATTAGCCATAACAAAATTATCAATGAAAGGATTAGTAAATAATGTCCCCGGCTCATAATGGTTTTGACCAAACGAACTGTCGAAACCCTAATGAGTCCGCCTCAAAATGGTTTTGACCGAATCAACTGTCAAAACCCTAATGAGCCTGCCACATAGCGGTTTTGGCCGAACTAACTGCCAAAACCCTAATGAGGCACCTCCTCCTTCATCGCTCCAGAAAACTGTGCATACACACCTGCATCCGTATTCCGTAGAATGCGGATGCACAGAAGACAAAACAAATCCATCCATGCAATACTAGGATCCGGCTTAAACCAAAGCCCACTAGTATTGCCTGCCCGAACACCACACGCACACAAGTGTACGTAAGTGATCGCAGCCCTGCCGTAAAACCATACGGCCTCTACACGTTTCGCTCAGTGCAGGGAAACTCTCTGTGTAGGACTCTAAAGACTCGACACTACGCTGGCAGTGGGTTTAACCACAGACCGCAAGCGGCACTAGCTGTACGTAACGGTCCCCAGGTAGATGTCGATAAGAAGGCCGATGAGGTAAACCCATCCGAACTCCTACTGAGTCTGTATGTGACAATCTCCGTACAGTCCGGTCTGTTCGTCTGATACATCGCATGGCGGGCCTAGGGGGGCGGTAAACGTCAGTCCCCTAATAGCGGTACAAGTCGTGTCGGAGTGAAGCCCAATACACCCTGAAATAACACTGGAAACCTACCAGTATATCTCCCTTGCCCTGGCCAGGGACTACTCGTGTAATGGCTCTCCTAGACACAGCGCGATGTCAACCCCCAATACCGGGAGAGACGAATCCTGTCTAACCGTCACTGCCTCCAAGTGCTTCGGGACTGCTCCCAACTACTACCTGTTTGCACGACTCAGCAGAGTCGTGGTAGGATAGTAATCAAAGAACAGTGGGAACACACTCGAGGCGAAGTGACAGTGTCAAGTCAGCGGACTAAGCTGTACTCATGTCACCTGGGAACTGATAACCGACGATAGGTATAATACCAACCATCAGTTCCCGACGAGTCCTGTCCAGTGTACTCATAACCCAACGAGCACCCGCATACTATCTCAAGTACGACGTACCGACGGCTGTGGGACAGACCGTCTCCCGTGCTTGGATGAGAAGCGCATACGCTAGTCTACTCCGGAGTATCGATGCCCTATCTCGGTACTCCCACGACTAGGGACGCGTATAAGGATGTGCTTGTAGATTACCCAGCCCCCATGAGTGTGATCACCATCACAACGCCGGTAATCAAGCAAAGATCCTAAGGGCTCTACTAATGCGTATAGGTGATATAATAAATAAACACACATGTACACATTAAAGCAGAGACAAACCAAGTAGCATACTACTATATTGAGCAAGATTGTCTGTACAACTATGAATATCCCAAGCTTCCATCAAGTAATATACATACTAGTATGATACAGTAATGGCCTCTAAGGCATATACACTAACAGTGCCTGCCCATTTCCGTGCAAGCATGGAGGCTATATCATTAATGAGGCATGGTCTTTTTAATAATGGGCTTGGCCTTTTGTGGTCATTTTTTTTTTGAAGGAGTGTGCTGGGGTTAATTGTGGGATTGATTTTCATGTGTGGCTATTAATTTATTCACACCATCTCTTCACTTGATTTTTTTCCCAGAGAGCATTCTTTTCACCCATTCCTCATGAATGGCCATTTTCTTGATGTGGCCGAGCACTAAAAGAAGGGGAGAGCCTTATTGGCCGAGAGCCAATTTTGTGTGTGTGTGCTCATTTTAGTTTTCCTCCATGCAAAATCCTTGCTCACAGTATCCATGGCAACTTCAATTTACCTCCACCCAATCGCTTGGGTATCTTGAGATAAAATATTCCACACTCTTTCTACTTCATTCTTGGATATGTCGGCCAGCAAACTGTAGGGTTCCTAGGCACTCTCAAGAGGTCTCACAAGGCATCAACCATGCCAATTTCAAATTTTACAAGCGCCGAGAAACTCTAATACGGATCGTTAATTAGAATTTTAGGCGAAAAGTGAAACTAGTTAACATCTTAACTAAAAGTAAGAAGCTACAACCTTTGTAGATCCGGTTCTCCACTTCCTTAGCTCCACGTAGACGTCCTCTCGCTGTCCAAGTCGGATCTCGGACTCTAGCATCGGCTTCATCGGAGAAATGAACGGACTAGTCATCGGCTACGATGCCGAAGATGTATACGTCGAGGTTATACAAGATCAAGCTCCAACTTCACCAAGTTGTGAAACTTGTGAAGAAAACACCCTATACTACTTGGAAAGAGGTAGAGGGTGAAGAAATAGGAGGTGGGTTCACTTTAGAATTGGATTTCTCACACTTTTGCTCAAAATGCCATTAATGGTGGCAAGCTTTTTCTTGAAGAAGAAGATGATGAAGAAGATAGAATATGATAAGTGTTAAAGAATAATTGAAAAAGAATTCATTCTTATCATATTCTTAACCATAGTTAAGTGTAGAGAATGAACTAGGGTTAGTTCAAATGGTTAGGGTTAAGCATGAGACAAGAATGGTGACTAAGTCAAAGCTTCATGAATCTTCAACTAAAAACAAACAAAGCCACCATTCATGTTTATCTATCAAAAATGAATAAACAAATAAATAAATGAATAAGCAAAACCCTAATCATCAACTTAACCATGGTTTAATTCTTTACACTTAACCAAGTAAGCATGTATCATCAAACATGATACAATCATGTGCACAAAACTATATCACATATACAACTTGCACATCCAAGTGAGAAAATCCATTTAAAGTGAACCAATACTAGTTAATGCAAAGTAATATATCAAATATATAATTATACATTAAATCATTAAATCAACACTTGATTTAACGATCCGGTCATATCGCATATAACCGACTAGTATCCTATGTATCGTCTTATCGAATCAATCCTTGATTCGATATCTAGGTTATATCGCATATAACCAATCGATACATTCATCGCGAGAATGGAATACGGTATCACATACACGCATTATTCTCGGTCCTGCACATATCTCATATGCGCTCCTATTTCGTTTCGCTTGAGCCAGGAAACCTCTGTGTAGGACTCTAAAGACTCGTCAATACGCCGGCAACAGATGATGATCATATCAAGCACCCACAAGCCGCAAGCGGTCTGCTAAACGTAACGGCCACCCGGGTATTGAGCGATTAGAAGATCGACGAGCTAGCCCGCTCACACTCCTGTGAATCCAACCAGTAACACTTACCGTACAGTCCGGTCTGTTCGTCTGATATGTCGCATATCAAGTCTAGGGGTGGTAAACGTCAGACCCCAATAACCGATAAGTCATGCCGATGTGAGGCTCATAACGGGTCGAGAAACTACTGGTAACACTTACCAGCAAATCTCTGATCAGCCCTGGCCAGGGACTTCCCTGTTACGGCCAATCGAGCACAGCGCAACATCAACCCCCAATACCGGGAGAGAAAAAACCCCTCCTATCGCTCATTGCCTCCATGTGACTCGGGACTGTACCCAAAGTCCACCGTTTTGTACGCCCTCATGGACGTGGTAAGGTGGAGATCAAAGCACAGTGGGAATCACACACGACTCTATGACGATCTCGGGTCTACTGACTAACCTGCACAAGTGTCACCTGAGAACTGCCATCTGACGTGAGGTATAATACCATCTAGGAGTTCTCGGCGAGTCTGTCCAGTGTACCCAGTCACCACTGAGCACCCGTATACCATCTCTGATGTCAAACACCAATGGATATGGGATCATCCATCGCCCATCTCATGGGTCGAGAAGCGTATACGCTAGTCTACACTGGTATATCGATGCCCCGTCTTGATACACCCACGACTAGGGACCTTGAAGGATGTACCTATGGACTACCATGTCCCCACTAGTATGATCTGCATCATAGTCCAGGTAGTCAAGTACACATCCTAAGGGCTTTACCAACATGTAACTATAAGACAGTTTAAAGAGACAAGTGTACATGTTAAGATAAAGAGCAACCAGATAGTATACTATCATATCGAGCAAGAAAGTCATCTCTATATATGTCCAAGCATCCAATATAATATACATCATCTGTACAATACTGGCCTCTAGGGCATACATACAACTAACAATCTCCCACTTGCACTAGGGCCAGCTGCTGTAGTATCGCATACCGAGCATCCCGAAGAGTCTCTCAAACTATATCTGGGGAATGGCCTTCGTGAGTGGATCCGCCGTGTTGTTCTTCGTGTCAACCCTCCTGACCTCGATCTCCCGGCGATCAACTATCTCCCGGATCAGGTGATACCGCCTCAGAATATGCCTGGATCGCTGATGGGACCTGGGTTCCTTGGCCAAAGCCACCGCTCCATTGTTATCGCAATACAAAGGTATTGGATGCTCAATGGATGGAACCACACAAAGTTCAGTAATGAACTTCTTGATCCAGACAGCCTCTTTAGCAGTATCGTTGGCAGCGATGTATTCAGCCTCCATCGTTGAGTCTGCCACGGTTTCCTGCTTGGAACTCTTCCAGCTAACCGCCCCTCCGTAAAGGGTAAAGACAAATCCCGACTGCGACTTAGAGTCGTCCTTATCACTCTGGAAGCTCGAATCGGTAAATGACTCCACTTGGAGTTCTCCGTTACCATACACCAAGAGCATCTCTTTAGTCCTTCGTAAGTACTTGAGAATGCTCTTCACAGCTGTCCAGTGACTCTCTCCAGGATCAGCTTGATACCTGCTCACTACACTTAGTGAGTATGCTACATCGGGTCTGGTACATAGCATCGCGTACATGATAGAGCCTACAGCCGAAGCATAGGGTATCCCTTGCATGCGAGCTCTCTCCAAATCAGTCTTGGGAAACATCTCTTTGGAGAGAGTGACTCCAGAGATCGTGGGCAAGTTCCCACGCTTGGATTCTTCCATACTAAACCTCTTTAGTATGGTGTCAATGTACCTGGATTGGGACAATCCCAATATCCGTTTGGATCTATCTCTATAGATCCTTATTCCCAATATGCAGGAGGCATCACCAAGATCTTTCAATGAGAATCTTTGTGATAAGAAGAGCTTGACCGATTGCAGCATAGGAATATCATTTCCTATCAAGAGTATGTCGTCCACGTACAATACGAGGAAGACCACCTTACTCTCTGCTACCTTCTTGTAGATACAAGGTTCATCTGGGTTTTTGACGAAATCAAACTCTTTGATAACGACGTCAAAGCAGATGTTCCAACTCCGCGATACTTGCTTTAATCCATAAATGGATTTAAGCAGCTTGCACACCTTCCCGCTGCTCCCACTGTCTACGAAGCCCTCTGGCTGAGTCATGTACACGCACTCTTCTAAATCACCATTTAGAAAGGCGGTCTTAACATCCATTTGCCAGATTTCGTAATCATGATATGCAGCGATGGCAAGCATGATCCGGATGGATTTAAGCATAGCCACTGGAGAAAAGGTTTCGTCATAGTCCACACCTGGTCTTTGACGAAAACCCTTTACTACAAGTTTAGCTTTGAAAGTCTCCACTTTCCCATTTACACCAAGTTTTTTCTTGAAGATCCACTTGCTCCCGATGGGTTTTACCCCTTCAGGAGCAACATCCAAAGTCCATACTTTGTTGGTGTACATGGATTCCATCTCGGACCGCATAGCATCCAACCATTTCACTGAGTCCCTACTCGTGATGGCCTACTCGAAGCTAGTTGGGTCATCATCCTCCATGTTGCAATCCTCGCTCCCACCATCCATGAGAAAACCGTAGTATCTCTCAGGTGGGCGAGGAACCCTACTAGATCGGCGGAGAGGCTGAGGTTCATTTGGAGTTACTGAATCCTCTGGTTCCACTAAATCTTCTGTTGTGTTTTGTTCAGCTGGAACCTCTCCCAGTTCTACCTCAGAGCCACTAATCTCTTTTGCAAGAAATTCCTTTTCTAAAAAGGTGGCATGTTGAGCAACAAATACTCTTTGTTCCTCACTGTGGTAGAAGATATACCCTCGCGAATGTTTGGGATATCCAACAAATATACACAAAACAGACCTTGCCTCGAGTTTGTTCGGTTTTTGTCTTTTGACATAGGCCAGGCAACCCCATATCTTTATAAAATTAAGATATGGTCTCTTCCCTTCCCTTATCTCATATGGTGTGGTAGGCACAGATTTGGTGGGAACCCTATGTAAGTGCACGGCGGCGCCCCGGCCGTCAACCCGACGGCCAAATGCGGAAGCGGTGAAAAACTTTAATTTTTTTTTGCGGACTTTGCAAACCGGCACCACCGCGCACTAAACTCCGGATCGTAACCATTAACAAGTCTAAGCTAACTAGAATATGGGTTAGAGATATACCGACTGATCCGAGTCCTCCGGTCTTCATCTCCACTCCGATCTCCTCGCGGGATCTCCGGTCGTCGCCTCCTCGCCGGAAGGGCACCACATCGCCTGTATCTTTTACGGGCTCCCGCCTCAATACCGAGGCAACTCGGGCGCGAAGTAGGCTAACCGACGCGTCCAAGATTTGCTGTAGAATAGAGTAGAATAGCTGTCTCTTTGGGGTTTAGGAGGTTGCCATGTTGGAGGAATTTTTCACAAGGATTTTTCATGAAGGCTAGAAGGAAAAATGGAGCATCTCATGAAAATGAGCTCGGCCATCAAAACCAAAATGAGCTCTCTGGAAAAAATGAATTTCGCAAGCTCTCTCTTTATGCTGAGAAATAAAATGAGCCTCAATTAAGCTCAACATTTCCAAATAAAATAAACCCTCATGTCCATTCTGATTTTACTCCAGCACACTCAATCTTAACACAATGCAATCAAATATATTAATTAATCCCTTCTCACCTCCATGTTAAATTCCAGCACACTCAAAAATTAATCCACTATGCAATTTAAAACTCACTCCATTCCCCACAGTGGCCGGCCCAATTCCAAATACCACTCAAACAGTGGCCGGCCCCACCACTAAACCCATACTCAATCAAGTCAAGAATTAATGCATCATGGAGCCAAAAAATGCAATCATATCAATCCTTTTGCAAGAAACCCACTCAACAAAATGTTAATTGCAAACTTGCAATTAACACCCTCCAACGAAAAGTCCGACCGGGAAGGAAAAAGAGAAAACCGGCCGGAACGGAATGCAAACTGGCAACCCCAGAAAACTGGTCCTGTAATAAATTACAGGAAAACCCCGATACTGTGCATACACACCCGCATCTGTATTCCGTCCGGATACAAATGCAAAGAGACAAAACTACACTATCAAATACTAGGATCCGGCTTAAGCCAAAGCCGGCTAGTAAAAACCGTCCGATCACGATCCGTGCAATACCGCACGTATCTGATCGAACCCTACCATATCTCCATACGGCCTCTACAGCGTTTCGCCCGAAAGCTGAGTAACTGAATGTGGGGGACTCTAAAGACTCGTCAACACCTCGGTTGTGGATTTAACCACTTAGCACGTCAGAGGTATAAGCCAACACGTGACGGGCTACCAGGTACTGACTAAAAGGGACGTCTGTGAGTGAACTCAGCCTGACAACCCTACTGAGCCTGTCAGTGACAATATCCGTGCAGTCCGGTCCGTTCGTCTATGAGTATCGCATGGCGGGCCTAGGGGGTTGGTAAAAGTCAGACCCCCAAAAGCGGTACAAGTCGTGTCGGAGTGTAGCCCAGAACACCCTGAGATACTACTGGAATACCTACCAGTAAATCTCCTTGCCTTGGCCAAGGACTTTGTGTAATGGCTCTCCTAGACACAGCACGACCTCACCCCCAATACCGGGAGAGACGAACCCCTGAAGATACGCTCACTGCCTCCATGTGGCTCGGGACTGTACCCAACTAAAACCTGTTTGCACGACTCCTTTGAGCCGTGGTAGGGTAGTAATCAAAGTACAGTGGGAACTCACACGAGACAAATGACGATCCCCAGGTCGATGAACTAACCTGCACACATGTCACCAGGGAACTGCCATCTGACGTCTGGTATATGACCAACTAGCATGTTCCCGGCGAGTCCTGTCCGGTGTACTCATAACCCAATGAGCACCTGTATACATCTTAGGTGATCCAACTGACACCAGTGGCTTGTGAGACCGGCCACCGCCCCTCGTCGGGGTCTCGACTGTATACACTAGTCTACTAATGGAGTATCGATGCCCAGTCTCGAAACTCCCACGACTAGGGACCTTTTAAGGATATGCTTGTAGACCCCCAGCTCCCACTTATATGATCGCCCTCATACTGCTGGTGGTCAAGCAAGAATCCTAGGGGCTCTATCAACGTGTAATAGCGACGTGTCAGGTCACCTAAAACAGTACACGATGATAAAGGTAAACCAGATAGCATACTATCATCTCGAGTAAGACTGTCCTACCGGGATAGGTCCTCCCTCAATCATTACAATCACGTACCTGTGACCTAATAATTGACTCTGAGGGCACTATCTCCAACAATCTCCCACTTGCACTCAAGGCTAATTATTGCGATGTCGCATACTCACAGCCCGTGTGATACCGAACATCCAACTCCTCTACTAGTCAGTCTCACAAAGCTCGTTTGCGGAACTATTGCGTTCGAGGAATAGCCTCAGTGAGTGGATCCGCTTTGTGGTTTCTTTCTATGTCTCTCTATATCTCAAATTCGTGGAGAAACCCATCTCCCGAAATGAGCAATACCTGTCTTAGAATGTGTCTGGATGTCTGATGGGACATAGCTCATAAATGAACTCCAAATCCAAACTTCTTAGACTGTATCGACAACTGAACTTAATCAGTATCCTGCGCCATGCCACCCTCAGTATTGCCTTGGACCATCTGTCCAAAATACTGCCCTTCGTCAGAAGGAAAACTATAACTCTGACAACCTCCTTGTCGTCCATGTCACCTTGGAAGCCTGGAATGATAACTGTCTCCTGAATGAGGCTGTCGTTATCATATCCCTAGAACATCCACTTATGTTCTAAAACTGCTTCCGACTGTTTCTCCAGGATTGGATTAATGTCAACTTATTGCATCTTGTGCAAGAACAACATCTGGTGTGGTACTTGACATCTCACGATTGACTCAATTGCCTGAGCAAGTGATCTGCCAATCATGCCCGTCCCTCTCCCTTTTAGTCTGTAAGACACCTTTGGAGAGGGTGACTCCATTATCTGCAGGTACACTACCGTGCCAGGAGTCGTCCATCCTAAATACTCTTAGAATGCTGTCAAGTACCCTGATTGGGAAACCACCCAAATCTAGATCTAAAACCATAGATCCAGTAACCAGTATGTCAGATATAAAATCCATTTCCTTTGTGGAGAAACCACTGTGTGACGACCAAAGTATAACCGATCGTAGTATAGGAGTTTCTTTTCCTACTTTGTGTATGTCATCCAAATACCATGACATCACATCCTACTACCTTCTCAACAGATCCATCTCCTATTCTGATGAAGTCAAACCTATGACTGTCACGTCAGAAATAGATGATCTATCTCCGCTACATCTGCTTTAGTCTATAAATAGACATAAGCTACCTGTCCACCAATGCTTCCGCTGCTCCCACTGACTACGACAACCCTCTGGCAGAGTCATATACACGTACACTTCTAAAACTAGTTTTAGAACGACGCTATACTCATCCTCCCGCCGGGTCTCGTAACCTGGAACAACAGCAATGGCAATTGTGGGTAAACAAGAACTTCCCTGTCACTGTCCTTGAGGCCACCGTAGTGCCTCTCGGGTGCCTGAAGTTACCCACCTTATCTGCGGAGTGGCCAATGGAATGTCAATCCAGATTGAATCTTTAGGTTCCTTATCAAATCTTCAGTAATCGTTTGTGGTTCTGGAATTACTTCCAGTTCTACCATACTCCCACTACTGTTTTCTGAAAAAATCCATTTTTAATAAAACTGTGGCGAGTCTAGAACAATATTGCTATTGTTCATCCAGATGGTAGAAAGTCAACCCGCGTCATAGCCTGGGTCAACCCACAAACAGCCATTACAGAAACGTGCCTTGAGTTATCCAGTGTCTGGTTTTAATCATAAACCGGACAACTCCCCGTACCTTAACATCGTTAAGATATGAACTGTTCTATATCCAATATAAAAACAGAGGCACTGATTTAATTGAACCAGATTCAAATCATGCAGCTGTCCCCAGCGCATGTCAACTAAATGGAAGGAGGCCGATCAGCGTTACTCAACTTAGGAATGCTTCCAATTATGAGTAATCTGAAAGAGAAGTAATTTCTCTTTATCATTACTATCAACTGAATACCATACATAAGTATCTACATCTTCGATCACCTTGAAGAATCCCGATACTTGCTACACCTGGTTCTCTACTCTATTCAAATACCTATAACTCCTCAAAACTTAGACCCTGTGTTTCTACGAAACACATGTCTAAGAACTAGAGAAGTTAAAAGTAAATAGAATATAGTATGAGGACCAACCCCTCTGTCCTAATGGACACTGGACAACATACAATACTCTGTATAAGTCCGCTGAGTCTAACAACTCTTTCACTGTGTGTCGTAGGTTGAAAACTGTACTTATGGTTAAGAAGAATTACACCGCTGTTTAATGCTCCTTACCTAACCATCCACTGATATAGGTAAATGTCATCGACATAATATCAAAAGGTATATCTCACTCTATGGAAATAGACGTACAGATATATCAATTTGAGATTGGTGCATAACAGCGGATATTCAAAACCAAATATTTGCCGACCGGCAAACAGCCCAGATGATCTCCTCAAATATCACCGATTACAACGAATCCCGATATAATGAGGATGATCACCCAATTCCCAATAACTTACTCCCACTCATCATCTGTAAAACTATACAGATGTGAGAATCAAACTTCATAAATACATACCCTGGAGCAAGTGTCCAATCGGGAAATCAGTTTTCTTTTAACAGTACACAGTTGAACCTGAAACATTGAAATGTTTCGATGGGGTATCCTGGTATTCCTAGTAATGCCTCTACCATTATCCAGATTCACAACTATAACCGTATAATTCTTTGCCACCTCTCCAAATCCCTTCATATGTCTTTAGTCATTACCTTCTGTACACCCCTTTGGGCCAAATGGTTTTCTTCCTTCCCTACCGTTCGGCACCAGCCTATGGTTTGGAAGAAGACTATCCAATAAGCATAATGGGTGTACTGTCCTAGTCCTAGGAGCACTCGCAATGCGAGAGAAGGTGAAGATAAAAGACACCTGAATGTACTTTATTCCTATTTCTCCTGAACCAGGATCCATCCCCGAACTGGAACAAGTTCCTTTCGAGTTCGTATATAACCATATGATGGATTATCCAATAAAATGGGATCTTCGTAGTGATACGGAGTGTCCTGGAGAAATACAAAGGTGATTTAGGATTGGCGAAGAAATACTTGGTTTGGTCGTGAATAGCAGTCGCAATTTACTTTGCCCTCTTACTAATCCCTTGTTTTGTCTGAACTTAATGCCTTCTGTACACCGTTTAGGCTAACTGGTTTTCTTCATTCCCTACCGGTCGGCACCAGCCTATGGTTTGGAAGAAGACTATCCAATTTGCGTAATAGGTGTACTACTCCTAAACCAAGGAGTACTCGCAACCTGAGAGAAGGTGAAAAGAAAAGACAACTGAATAATCCTATTCGTTTTCTCCAGAACCGGAAACCATCCTCGAATTCCTTCGAGTTCGTATCTAACCATACGATGGTTTTGTCCAATGGAAGTGGACGTTCGTAGTAATACGGGGTGTCCTGGAGAAAAGGGTAAAAGTAGGAGTGGCAATGAGGTCTGCAACTCTGACAATCCAAAAGCCAGTATTAAGAAGGTTCGGTCAACTTGGTCACTGAGTCAAAGTCTTAGGGTCGGGTCAATGGTCGCTGCCAGAGAGAGAGAGAGAAGAAACACTCAGCGTGCACTCTATCCTAGATCAGAATGGTTACCAATTTATCTAATCTGGAATCCTCCCACTGTACCTCAAATTCTCCTCCAAACCTGAAAGAAGAATTAGTCGGGGTCACCCGAGGAGTAAACTAACTCATCAGTGGGAATCGGGATCCAACTCTCATCGCATGACAACATGACGGAATCCGCTCACGGTATCACACTCCAGAAGGTATGCGCATATCTGGCAAGTTTCAGTTCTTTTGAAACTCCCGATGTGATTTCTGCCCCATGCTCTTATGACCTTGACTTTGGCCAACATATCATAAGTCACATGTCAAGTTCTACCCGTCATTCTCCAGGTTAATTTGAATCCACCCGTACATACCCTTGACTTTGGCCAAAATGGCAGCACGACTGTCCCAAACCAACGCATCTATCAATGCTGCATATGAATACCCCAATAGCTACCAATCACTGTGCCTTGACTTTGGCCAACATACACAGCTTGAATACTACTGACCACCCATATGAAACGACGGAGGGCTACGAATGGTTTCTGGCGAAAACCTTTAACGTAAAGAACTTGATATCGTTGAAGGAACGGATAGCTTTTTAGAAAATATAGTGACGAAAACCTTTACTAAAGAGGTCACTCCCGGTGAAGGGATCTCGGCTCTTTCCCCGTAGAATGAGGTGCAGGATATTCCAACTGAATACCACGGTGCAAAGCAAAAGCAATCGGCTATAGTGAAGTTAATGCCCTGACGCAAACTTTTGTCCAAGGGGTCACTCCCGGTGAAGGGATCTCGGCTCTTGCCTCGTCGACTGAGGAGCAGGATATTCCAACTGAATACCACGGTGCAAAACAAAAGTGAACGTCCTTGCAATAACAGCTTTTTGAAAAGTGTTCCAACAACATCAGATTAGGTTTGTTTTTAACTTGCATTGATCCGAATCAACGCAGTCCCATCAATTGATCACACCACAAAGAACGAAAATATACTGATGTACGTATATGCCATCCGCATTCGCCACTGGGTCCCGTCATTACCCGTTAGGTTAGCTAACTAACGACAGAGCGGGGACTGGACTAGCGCGGATGTAAAACATATACAACATCTACTAATATATATACCAATATATTATATTCGCTCAAGGCGTGAATAAAATGCAACATCACAGAGAATGAACAGCATCACAGAAACAATACAGATATCTGGGATCCCCGGGTTTCACAGAGCCGTTGAAACCCGACGTTCCCCTGGTCGTGTGGATAGCCTGTGCAATGAAAACCTAGACCCCTACGGGCGCGGCAAGTCACCCGCCAAAACCTGAAGCGAGGCAGCCCCCTTCAGCACCGTGAATGGACCACCCAGCACTTCACGGAATCCGGTAACTTGGGCACCCCTCCTGGGTCAACCTGTACCCCCTACGAGTGCGGCGAATAGCCCGCCAATCCTAGAGTGAAGCCCCCTCCGTCTCAATGCCATGAGATGCGGGCTTGTTGCCCTCCAGAACCCGGCTATCCGTGCACCCCTCCGCGGGGCAAACCTAGTACAGAAAGTAAAATATACATACAACGGGTACATCGACCGCAACCAGGTCGTGCCCCAAAATAATAATACAAACAGGCAGTGACGGCAGTCCACATGTCGGACGCTCGCCCCGCAATATCAAATGTACATAATACAACCACAACTGTACTAGTATTGCATCCAGGCTACCCCCACGACCGATCCGCAACAACACAGCAAATACATAGAACATCAACGTGAAAGTCACGTTCGCAAATCCGTCTAACCGGGCTATAGCAGTTAGACCGGATTTACCGATCGAGTGACATTCACGGTCGCAGATATAATGTAAATACTGTGAAAAATGTGTTTAAAATTTTCCGATTGATCAAACAATTAACGAGTGGGCCCCAAAGAAAACTGTAGCACTCACAGAAACAATTGGCCCAATTTTAATGTTCCAAAGCCCATATATTAAACCCAGAAAACATCTGAAAAACAATGGTGCAGTAATGTGAACAGTGTGCCGCGGAAGAGCGGCGGAATGGGGGTTTTGGCCGCCCTTCCGCGGTCGTATGGACGAATTGTGCCACCAAATTTTTTCTGTGTTCTTTGTACTCCCTGAACATCATTCTGAGACGACCTGAAAAATTTTTAGACTCCAAAAAAAAAATTTCGACAGAAACTGATGCGAAGGGAATACGGGTTTTGGAACTTTTTGATCGATCGGAAATGCAAAACACATTACACAAAGCTAGACGAAGTTAATGGCGAGGCTCTGATACCACTGTAAGTGCACGGCGGCGCCCCGGCCGTCAACCCGACGGCCAAATGCGGAAGCGGTGAAAAACTTTAATTTTTTTTTGCGGACTTTGCAAACCGGCACCACCGCGCACTAAACTCCGGATCGTAACCATTAACAAGTCTAAGCTAACTAGAATATGGGTTAGAGATATACCGACTGATCCGAGTCCTCCGGTCTTCATCTCCACTCCGATCTCCTCGCGGGATCTCCGGTCGTCGCCTCCTCGCCGGAAGGGCACCACATCGCCTGTATCTTTTACGGGCTCCCGCCTCAATACCGAGGCAACTCGGGCGCGAAGTAGGCTAACCGACGCGTCCAAGATTTGCTGTAGAATAGAGTAGAATAGCTGTCTCTTTGGGGTTTAGGAGGTTGCCATGTTGGAGGAATTTTTCACAAGGATTTTTCATGAAGGCTAGAAGGAAAAATGGAGCATCTCATGAAAATGAGCTCGGCCATCAAAACCAAAATGAGCTCTCTGGAAAAAATGAATTTCGCAAGCTCTCTCTTTATGCTGAGAAATAAAATGAGCCTCAATTAAGCTCAACATTTCCAAATAAAATAAACCCTCATGTCCATTCTGATTTTACTCCAGCACACTCAATCTTAACACAATGCAATCAAATATATTAATTAATCCCTTCTCACCTCCATGTTAAATTCCAGCACACTCAAAAATTAATCCACTATGCAATTTAAAACTCACTCCATTCCCCACAGTGGCCGACCCAATTCCAAATACCACTCAAACAGTGGCCGGCCCCACCACTAAACCCATACTCAATCAAGTCAAGAATTAATGCATCATGGAGCCAAAAAATGCAATCATATCAATCCTTTTGCAAGAAACCCACTCAACAAAATGTTAATTGCAAACTTGCAATTAACACCCTCCAACGAAAAGTCCGACCGGGAAGGAAAAAGAGAAAACCGGCCGGAACGGAATGCAAACTGGCAACCCCAGAAAACTGGTCCTGTAATAAATTACAGGAAAACCCCGATACTGTGCATACACACCCGCATCTGTATTCCGTCCGGATACAAATGCAAAGAGACAAAACTACACTATCAAATACTAGGATCCGGCTTAAGCCAAAGCCGGCTAGTAAAAACCGTCCGATCACGATCCGTGCAATACCGCACGTATCTGATCGAACCCTACCATATCTCCATACGGCCTCTACAGCGTTTCGCCCGAAAGCTGAGTAACTGAATGTGGGGGACTCTAAAGACTCGTCAACACCTCGGTTGTGGATTTAACCACTTAGCACGTCAGAGGTATAAGCCAACACGTGACGGGCTACCAGGTACTGACTAAAAGGGACGTCTGTGAGTGAACTCAGCCTGACAACCCTACCGAGCCTGTCAGTGACAATATCCGTGCAGTCCGGTCCGTTCGTCTATGAGTATCGCATGGCGGGCCTAGGGGGTTGGTAAAAGTCAGACCCCCAAAAGCGGTACAAGTCGTGTCGGAGTGTAGCCCAGAACACCCTGAGATACTACTGGAATACCTACCAGTAAATCTCCTTGCCTTGGCCAAGGACTTTGTGTAATGGCTCTCCTAGACACAGCACGACCTCACCCCCAATACCGGGAGAGACGAACCCCTGAAGATACGCTCACTGCCTCCATGTGGCTCGGGACTGTACCCAACTAAAACCTGTTTGCACGACTCCTTTGAGCCGTGGTAGGGTAGTAATCAAAGTACAGTGGGAACTCACACGAGACAAATGACGATCCCCAGGTCGATGAACTAACCTGCACACATGTCACCAGGGAACTGCCATCTGACGTCTGGTATATGACCAACTAGCATGTTCCCGGCGAGTCCTGTCCGGTGTACTCATAACCCAATGAGCACCTGTATACATCTTAGGTGATCCAACTGACACCAGTGGCTTGTGAGACCGGCCACCGCCCCTCGTCGGGGTCTCGACTGTATACACTAGTCTACTAATGGAGTATCGATGCCCAGTCTCGAAACTCCCACGACCAGGGACCTTTTAAGGATATGCTTGTAGACCCCCAGCTCCCACTTATATGATCGCCCTCATACTGCTGGTGGTCAAGCAAGAATCCTAGGGGCTCTATCAACGTGTAATAGCGACGTGTCAGGTCACCTAAAACAGTACACGATGATAAAGGTAAACCAGATAGCATACTATCATCTCGAGTAAGACTGTCCTACCGGGATAGGTCCTCCCTCAATCATTACAATCACGTACCTGTGACCTAATAATTGACTCTGAGGGCACTATCTCCAACACCCTATTCAGTAGGTATGCCGCTGTCTCCAGCGCATATCCCCAGAAGGAAATAGGTAACTCAGCTGTGCTCATCATAGAGCGCACCATATCTAATAGGGTGCGGTTCCTTCGTTCTGATACACCGTTGTGCTATGGTGTATATGGAGGAGTCAGCTGAGAGAGAATCCCGTTATCTTTTAGGAAATCCTGGAATTCAATGCTTAAGTATTCACCTCCTCGATCAGATCGAAGGATTTTAATACTTTTTCCGGTTTGGTTCTCGACTTCTTGTTTATATTCTCTAAATTTCTCAAAAGCTTCTGATTTGTGTTTCAACAGGAACACATATCCGAATCTAGAGAGATCGTCAGTGAATGTAATGAAGTACGAAGAACCATCCCTGGCATGTGTAGACATGGGACCGCATACATCACTATGTATCAGTCCCGAGAGTTCGGTAACTCTTTCTCCGTGTCCCGTAAACGGAGTTTTGGTCATCTTGCCTTTGAGACATGACTGGCAAGTGTCATAAGATGAAAATTCAAACGGATTTAAATATCCATCCTTATGTAACTTAGCCAGTCGTGTCGCATTGATGTGACCCAGTCTACAATGCCACAAGAAGGATTCGTTCAGTTCAGAACTCTTCCTCTTGTGTGTGTTTGTTATACTTAGAACTGTGGATTGATTTAGAACATAAATGCCATTGCACAACGTGCCTGATCCAACCAACTTTTGGTTACGGAAAATGTTCATAAAATTATCCTGTAATACAAAATTATATCCCTCTTTACTCATTAAAGAAACTGATATAATGTTGCATATCAGGTTCGGCATGTAATAGCATTCGTTCAGAACCAATGTATTACCAGTTGGTAATGCAAGATGATATTCCCCGACAGTCTTAGCTGCAACAATTGCACCATTTCCAACTCTTATGTCTTTATCACCTTCTCCAAGTTCTCTATCTTTCCTTAGCCCATGTAACTGATTACATATATGGGATCCTGACCCGGTATCTAATACCCAGGACATAGAGCAAATGGAAAAACAGTTCTCAGTAACGAACACACCCGAAGAAAATGCATCAACATGTACTTTCTTCATTCGGGTGGCATAGGAATCCTGGTATTCCCCTGTATCCTTTTCAGTCATATAACTCTTATAAGAAAGAACGGAACCAACGTTCCCCAGCACAGTATAACATGCGGGTTCGGTCAATACATCCATATTATTATCTTTATTAGAGCATGACATGGTCGCTACCTGGAGAGAGAGAGAAGAAAACACTTTAGCGTATGCTCTTGCAAGATCAGATTGGTTATTATCTTATCTAATCAGGATGGCTCCCACTGGTTTTTATCAAATCTTCCTTCAAACCCTAAAAGGAAAGACTAGCCGGGATTAATTACACCCTACAACTTCGTCGATCTTTCAGCCAGGCCAGTGTCGGTACTTTGAGGGAGGTCCCCCGTGCTTTCGCACGAACCTAATTAATGTAAACCTCATTTTCCCAGAGGCGTAACCCCGTTGACACCTTTCTAGACACCTACTTGATCGGCTAATTGTAATGTGTAAAACTCTCCCAGGAGTAACAATTACTCGCAGCGGGTATCGGGATCCAACTATCTCATAAAAGGTATGCAATCTTTTTGCAAATTTCAACACTTGAAATTCCCGATAATATTTTGCCCCAAGCATCTTATGACCTTGACGGAGGTCAACAAACCATAGGGTGCAAGTCAAGTTCAACCCGTCATTTCTTGATTTAATCAAACCCACCCGCACGACCCTTGACGGAGGTCAACAAGGTCGTACGACTACCCTAATCCAATCTGCATCACATGCATTAAGAAGATAAATACTAGTTAGCTACCGCACACTACGCCTTGACGGAGGTCAACAAACGTAGCACGAATACTAAGTAGGATTTATCTAAAATGACGGAGGGCTACGTCAGGTTTTTCTAAAAACCATGAGCGTAATTAACTTGATATCGTTGTAGAATCAAGTGAAGTTTTTGAAATGGAGTGATTTTGAGGCTTTTCTAGTTTAGCTAAAGGGGTCACTCCCGGTGAAGGGATCGTCGGCCCTTTCCTCGTCGAATGAGGTGCGGGATATATCATATATATCGCTGTGCAAAGCAAAACTCCAAAAGCAATCAAAAGCAAACCGAGTGTGTAGCGTCTGTCAGTTATTGCTAAAGGAGTCACTCCCGGTGAAGGAATCTCGGTCCTTTCCTCATCGAATAAGGTGCAGGGTATATCATATATACCGCTATGCAAAGCAAAAGTGTAGCTACCCTTTTTGTTTAAAATTTGATTCTACAACATCTTTTAGGCTTCTTTTCTTTCATTAATCACATTAATGAAGTCCCATCATTTAAGTCACCTAAACATCACAGATAAATACGACGTACACTTATGCCATCCGCATTCGCCTCGATGTCCCCTCGTGCACCGTTAGGTTAGGTAACTAACGACAGAGCAGGACGGGGCTAGTGCGGGTGCAAAACATAAGTAACGTCTATATAATATATCATATATACTATATAAAGTATGCATCACAGAATATATCACATGATCACATCACAGATATCGCAGCAGAAGAATCATATGAAATATTGGATATACTAGGACGTCCGTGTTTTCAATACGAGCCAGTATAAAACACGGATTCCACGGTCGTGATGAATAGCCAAACCCACACCCCTAGACCCCTACAAGAGCGGCAAGCAACCCAACCAATTCTAGAGTTAGGAGACCAGGACTCGACTCCTCGAGATGGTCTCCCACTGGACCCTAGAACCCGGTTACTTGTGCTCCCCTCCTTGGGTCTATCATAGTGCAGAAAAGTAAATAATATACAAAGGGTGACAGCTTCCGCAACCTGGAAGTGCCCCAAATAAAAGAATATTATATACAAGTTTTTACATGAATGAATATGAAAAACACTCATCTCACATAAAAACCCCCGGCTATTCAAACACGACGATCCAATATAACATATCCAGCAACACATAACATCAAATGTCATCAACGTAAGTAAAAATGCGCATCCCAATTGTCGTTGACATATAGCAACGAAACCGGCGATATCACATATTACACTTACGGTCACAGAAAAGAAAGTGTAAAACTACAACAATTGGAATCCGCAACCTCTATAGACATCGCATGCCTGATCAAATGAAATACTTTAGACATCACATGCCTAACAATTATAAACCCCGCATTTTAGTCTCATTACCGAAAACTCTTTTCAATATCAAGTGAGACTAAAGCGCTAGATTTATAACATTCATTCAGTTATCTCATAACTGTTTGTGAATTCCAATTATTGTATCCCATTCCGGATAAATAGAAAATATTAAACTTTCCGATCGAACATTCGAACACCCAAGTTTTCCCGAAACCGTTCAACACATGAAATAGGTTCAAAGACATTCACTTCATGCCTCAGTACCAACGGTCCAGCCATAGAAGGGTCAAGCCAACGCTTCACATGTGGCACACCGTACTGCCCCAAACCCGAAGGTTCAAAGGGCAGTTCAAGACGGTCACATAATCGAGTTAAGGTTTGTTGTCTTCTAGAGGGACCATCGCGTTACTTGCACTACTCAGAACGTCCTTAAACCACAGAAAAATCCAACACTTGGAAATTTTTCCGGCAGGGGAAAAGTTGGGTATTTATATCCGGTCGAACTTTTTAACATATTCTAAAGTTATCCGGAAAAACACATAGACGAAGTTTAATAATCCGATCGAATCTACGATTCCCAATGCAACCCCAAAACACTCAACTCTTGAGTCAAATTAAAAATTCCCAGAAAACTCAGCACTGTGAAAGAGGAATTACTGTGCAAATGTGGAGGGCTGACGTCACCAGAGAGCCGCGGAACCGCCGCAGAAGCTAGGCTTCTGCCGCGGTTTCGCCGCATGTTTGAGGTATTATTGGTCAAATTTTGCACCGTAATTCTTATAATTCCCTGCTGAATTTTTAAGCATTTTTAATCTGGAAAAAACCCAGTTTTTGGAAAAAGTCCAGAGAGCAATATGGTTTTTAGGGTTTCGGTTCGATCGGGTTTCAAACGTCGTCTACACTTCGCCTAAGGCTCTAGCTAGTCTCTGATACCACTGTAGGTCAGGCAGCCACCCCATCCAATGGGGTCGTCGTGGCACCAACGGGTCCCTCAGCAGCTACTTTTTACGCATGCCCCCTCGCGAGGACTACAACCCGCCGGAACACCTTCCGGTCTCGGGACAACCTAGGGGTAAGAGCCTATGCTTCGCCACACTGTCACACAGTGAGAATCCCCCATAGGTCGACATCTAATGCCTAGTAGCTCTGATACCACTGTAGGGTTCCTAGGCACTCTCAAGAGGTCTCACAAGGTATCAACCATGCCAATTTCAAATTTTACAAGTGCCGAGAAACTCTAATACGGATCGTTAACTAGAATTTTAGGCGAAAAGTGAAACTAGTTAACATCTTAACTAAAAGTAAGAAGCTACAACCTTTGTAGATCCGGTTCTCCACTTCTTTAGCTCCACGTAGACGTCCTCTCGCTGTCCAAGTCGGATCTCGGACTCTAGCATCGGCTTCATCGGAGAAATGAACGGACTAGTCGTCGGCTACGATGCCGAAGATGATCTACGTCGAGGTTATACAAGATCAAGCTCCAACTTCACCAAGTTGTGAAACTTGTGAAGAAAACACACTATACTACTTGGCAAGAGGTATAGGGTGAAGAAATAGGAGGTGGGTTCACTTTAGAATTGGATTTCTCACACTTTTGCTCAAGATGCCATTAATGGTGGCAAGCTTTTTCTTGAAGAAGAAAATGATGAAGAAGATAGAATATGATAAGTGTTAAAGAATAATTGAAAAAGAATTCATTCTTATCATATTCTTAACCATAGTTAAGTGTAGAGAATGAACTAGGGTTAGTTCAAATGGTTAGGGTTAAGCATGAGACAAGAATAGTGACTAAGTCAAAGCTTCATGAATCTTCAACTAAAAACAAACAAAACCACCATTCATGTTTATCTATCAAAAATGAATAAACAAATAAATAAATGAATAAGCAAAACCCTAATCATCAACTTAACCATGGTTTAATTCTGTACACTTAACCAAATAAGCATGTATCATCAAACATGATACAATCATGTGCACAAAAGTATATCACATATACAACTTGCACATCCAAGTGAGAAAATCCATTTAAAGTGAACCAATACTAGTTAATGCAAAGTAATATATCAAATATATAATTATACATTAAATCATTAAATCAACACTTGATTTAACGATCCGGTCATATCGCATATAACCGACTAGTATCCTATGTATCGTCTTATCGAATCAATCCTTGATTCGATATCTAGGTTATATCGCATATAACCAATCGATACATTCATCGCGAGAATGGAATACGGTATCATATACATGCATTATTCTCGGTCCTGCACATATCTCATATGCGCTCCTATTTCGTTTCGCTTGAGCCAGGAAACCTCTGTGTAGGACTCTAAAGACTCGTCAATACGCCGGCAGCAGATGATGATCATATCAAGTACCCACAAACCGCAAGCGGTCTGCTAAACGTAACGGCCACCCGGGTATTGAGCGATCAGAAGATCGACGAGCTAGCCCGCTCACACTCCTGTGAATCCAACCAGTAACACTTACCGTACAGTCCGGTCTGTTCGTCTGATATGTCGCATATCAAGTCTAGGGGTGGTAAACGTCAGACCCCAATAACCGATAAGTCGTGCCGATGTGAGGCTCATAACCGGTCGAGAAACTACTGGTAACACTTACCAGCAAATCTCTGATCAGCCCTGGCCAGGGACTTCCCTGTTACGGCTAATCGAGCACTGCGCAACATCAACCCCCAATACCGGGAGAGACGAAACCCCTCCAATCGCTCATTGCCTCCATGTGACTCGGGACTGTACCCAAAGACCACCGTTTTGCACGCCCTCATGGATGTGGTAAGGTGGAGATCAAAGCACAGTGGGAATCACACAAGTCTCTATGACGATCTCGGGTCTACTGACTAACCTGCACAAGTGTCACCTGAGAACTGCCATCTGACGTGAGGTATAATACCATCTAGGAGTTCTCGGCGAGTCCGTCCAGTGTACCCAGTCTCCACTGAGCACCCGTATACCATCTCTGATGTCAAACACCAATGGATATGGGATCATCCATCGCCCATCTCATGGGTCGAGAAGTGTATACGCTAGCCTACACTGGTATATCGATGCCCCGTCTCGATACACCCACGACTAGGGACCTTGAAGGATGTACCTATGGACTACCATGTCCCCACTAGTATGATCTGCATCATAGTCCAGGTAGTCAAGTACACATCCTAAGGGCTTTACTAACATGTAACTATAAGACAGTTTAAAGAGACAAGTGTACATGTTAAGATAAAGAGCAACCAGATAGCATACTATCATATCGAGCAAGAAAGTCATCTCTATATATGTCCAAGCATCTAATATAATATACATCATCTGTACAATACTGGCCTCTAGGGCATACATACAACTAACACAAACTTCATGTCTGAGTTGCCTCGGTCTTGAGGCGGGAGCCCGTATAAAGATTCATAGACGTGGTGCCACTTCGACGGGCGTGATCGGGGAGCGGACTTCGTCGACGCAGCAGCGGGAGTTTAGTGCGGAGATTAAAAACCGAAGGACACGGATCCATCGGTATAATCTCTACAAACCCCTTTTACATATTGCTAGTTTACGGTTAATGGAACGATCCGGGTATTGGGTCGCGATGGCGCCGGTTTCGTAAAAAGTTTTTGTTCCGCATTTGACCTCGTTTGGACGGCCGGTGGGCCGCCGCACCCCAACATGGTATCAGAGCCATGCCATTAACACTTACTAGCTTGTTCTAACATATTTAGAATATCGATCGAACAAAATTTTCGAAACCGCAATTTCAAAACTTAAGTTTCTGTTGAATTTTTAAAATGGTCGAAAAATTATTTTGAGTGTTTCAGAAAATCAGACAGGCTTTTTGAAGACACTGGAAGAAATTTGGTAGCTCAAACTTACCACTAGACCGTGGAACCGCGGCAAAACGCTCATGTTTGCCGCGGTTGCGCGGCACTTTGGTGGGTTCGCTGCACCAATTTTCTTCTGAGGGACTTCAACTTGGATATGTGGTTTCTGGAACATTTAGTTTTGGCCCAGATTATTTTTAGTGCTGGATTTGTACTTGGGGCCCACTTCGGGAAATTTTTGTCGATCAAAATTTAAACAAGTTAGTTCACAGTACTTACATTTCTATCTGCGACCGAGAATATCATTTGATCGGTAAATCTTGTCTAATCGCTATAGTCCTTTTAGACGGATTTGCGAACGTGACATTCACGTTGATGTTCTGTGTTGTGCTGTGATATTGCGGATTTGTCGTTGTGGATAGCTCCTGTGCAATGGTAGTGCAGTTTGGATTTATTTGTACATTTGATATTGCGGGGCGAGCGTCCGACATGTGGACTATCGTCACTGCCTGTTTGTATATTATTATTTTGGGGCACGACCGGGTTGAGGTTGATGTACCCGTTATATATATTTTCTTTTCTGTACTAGGATTACCCCGCGGTGGGGTGCACGGATAGCCGGGTTCCAGAGGGCAACGGGCCCACATCTCATGGCGTTGAGACGGAGGGGGCTTCACTTTAGAATTGGCAGGCTATTCGCCGCACTCGTAGGGGGTATAGGTTGACCCAAGGAGGGGTGCTCAAGTTATCGGATTCCGTGAAGTGCTGGGTTGTCTATTCACTTTGCTGAAGGGGGCTGCCTCACTTCAGGTTTTAGCGGGTAACTTGCCGCACTCGTAGGGGTCTAGGTTTTCATTGCACAGGCTATCCACACGACCAGGGGAACATCGGGTTTCACTTGCGGCTCAATAAAACCCGGGGATCCCAGATTATCTGTATTGTTCTGTGATGCTTATTACTTTTCTATGATGTTGCATTTATCATGCCTGGATCGATTATTATATATTGATATATATATATATACTAGTAGATGTTGTATATGTTTTACACCCGCGCTAGTCCAGTCCCCGCTCTGTCGTTAGTTAAGTAACCTAACGGGTGATGACGGGACCCAGTGGCGAATGCGGATGGCATATGTACATTATATTTTCGTTCTTTTCTGGTGTGATCAATTGAAGGGACTGCATTGATTCTTATCAATGCAAGGAAAACAAACCTATATTTGATGTTGTTTGAACCAATTTTTCAAAAGCTGTTATTACAAGGGCGTTCTCTTTTGTTTTGCACAGTGGTATTCGGTTATGAATATCCAGCACCTCATTCGACGAGGCAAGGGCCGAGATCCCTTCATCGGGAGTGACCCCTTGGACAGAGCTTTGCGTCAGGGTAATAACTTCACTATAGTCGATTACTTTTTGCTTTGCATCGTGGTATTCAGTTTGGAATATCCTGCACCTCATTCTACGGGGAAAGAGCCGAGATCCCTTCACCGGGAGTGACCTCTTTAGCAAAGGTTTTCGCCGCTATATTTTTATAAAACCACTTGGATTCCTTCAACGATATCAAGTTCATTACGCTAAAGGTTTTTCGCCGAAAACCAGCCGTAGCCCTCCGTCATTTCAAAAAGCAGCGCCTAGTATTCGTGCTATGTTTGTTGGCTTCCGTCAAGGCATAGTGTGCGGTAGCTATGTGTTACTTTTCTGTAGCATGGATATACATTAATCTAGGACAGTCGTGCAGCTTTGTTGGCATCCGTCAAGGGCGAGTACGAGTGGGTCTAAATTAATCAGGACAATGACGGGTAGAACTTGACTTGCAACTTATGATTTGTTGGCATCCGTCAAGGTCATAAGCTGCTTGGGGTAAAAATCACATCGGGAGTTTCAAACATATAGGAAACTTGCCAGGCTTGCGCATACCTTCTGGAGTGTGATGACGTGAGTGGCTTCCATCACGTTATCATGCGATGATAGTTGGATCCCGATTCCCACTGATGAGTTGGTTTACTCTTCGGGTGATCCCGACTAATTCTTCCTTCAGGTTTGGAGGAGAATTTGAGAATACAGTGGGAGCTTTCCTGATTAGATAAAATGATTAACCATTCTGATCTAGGTTAGAGTGCACGCAGAGTGTTTCTTCTATCTCTCTCTTTTACTGCGACCATGGCCCGACCCTATACTATAACTCAATAACCAAGTTAACCGAACTTTCTTAAAACACTGGCTTTTGGATCGTCTGAGTTGCATACATTATTGCCACTCTTTCTTTTACCCTTTGTATTTCTCCAGAACACCCCGTATTATTAAGAACATCCACTTCCATTGGATAAATCCATCGTATGGTTATATACGAACTCGGAGGAACTTCTTTGAGGATGGATTCTGGTTCTGGAGAGATTGAATATGACTATTCAGTTGTCTTTTCCTTTTACCTTCTCTCAGGTTGTGAGGGCTCCTAGGATTAGGAGAGGGTACACCTATTACGCTTATTGGATAGTCTTCTTCTAAACCAAAGGCAGGTGCCGAAAGGTAAGGAATGAAGAAAACCAATCAGCCTAAGTTGGGTGTACAGAAGGTAATAAGTAAAGACAAATAAAGGGATCAGAAAGAGGGCAAAGTAAATTGTGACTGTTAAACATTCACGACCAAACCACGTATTTCATCGCCACTCCTAATTCACTTTTGTATTTCTCCAGAACACCTCGTATCACTACGGACATCCAATTTCATTGGATAAATCCATCGTATGGTTATATACGAACTCGAAGGAACTTTTTCGAGGATGGATTCTGGTTCAGGAGAAGTAGGAATAAGGTTTATTCAGTTGTCTTTTATCATCACCTTCTCTCAGGTTGTGAGTGCTCCTAGGATTAGGAGAGGACACCTATTATACTTATTGGATAGTCTTCTTCCAAACCATAAGCTGGTGCCGAACGGTAGGGAAGGAAGAAAACCACTTAGCCTAACGATGGTGTACAGAAGGTAATGAGTAAAGACAAATAAAGGGAATTGGAGAGATGACAAGGAAATATACGGTTACAGTCATGGATCTGCTAATGGAAGAGGCATTACTATGAATACCTGGATACCCCTCCGAAACATATTTATATTTCAGTTTCACTGTGTATTGTTAATAGAAAACTGATTTCCCAATTAGACCCTTGCTCCAGGTTATGTATTTACCAGGTTTGATTCTCACATCTGTATGGTTTTACAGATGATGAGTGGGAGTAACTTATTGGGAATTAGGTGATCATCCTCATTATATCTGAATTTGTTGTAATTGGTGATATTTGAGGAAATCATCTGGGTACAGTTTTCAACCTACAACGCACAGAGTTTGAGTTATTCAACTCAGGGGACTTATACAAAGTATTGTATATTGTCTAGTGTCCATTAGGACAAAGGGGTTGGTCCTTGTACTTTATTCTGTTTACTTATGACTTCTCAAGTTTTAGACAAGTGTTTCATAGAAATACAAGTTCCAAATTTGAGAAGTTATAGGTATAGGAATAAAGTAGAGAACCATGCGTTACAAGTATCAGGATTCTTCAAGGTGATCGAAGATGGAGATACTTGTGGTTGGTATTCAGTTGATAGTAATGGTTTTGAGAACTTTTTTCTCTTTCAGGTTACTCATAGTTGGATGCATTCCTAAGTTGAGTAATGATGATCGGTCTCTCTCCATTTTGTTGACATGCACTGGAGACAGCTGCATATTTTGAATCTGGTTCCAATTAAATCAGTGCCTCTATTTCTATATTATATATAGAATGGTTCATATCTTAACGTTGTTAAAGTACGGGGAGTTGTCCGGCTTATGCTTAAAACTAGACTCTGGATAACTCAAGGCACGTTTCTGTAATGGCTGTTTGTGGGTTAATCCGGGCTATGACGAGGGTTAACCTTCTACCATCTGGAAGATCAATAGTGATATTGTTCTTGACTCGCCACAGTTTTAATAAAATGAATTTTTTCAGAAAACAGTAGTGGGAGTATGGTAGAACTGGAAGTGATTCCAGAACCACAAACGATTACGGAAAATTTAATAGGACATAAAGATTCAATCAGGATTGACATTCCATTGCCACTCCGCAGATATGGTGGGTAACCTCAGGCACCCGAGAGGTACTCTGGGAGCCTCAAGGACGGTGACAGGGAGGTTCTTGTTTACCCAGACTTGACACTACTGTTGTTCCAAACTATGAGACCCGGCAGGAGGATGAGTATAGCGTCGTTCTAAACTAGCTTTAGAAGTGTACGTATATATTATTCTGCCAGAAGGTTGTCATAGTCAGTGGGAGCAGCGGAAGCGTGGTGGACAAGTAGCTTATGTCTATTTATAGACTAAAGCAGATATAGCGGAGATAGATCATCTATTTTTGATGTGACAGTCATGGGCTTTGACTTCATCAAAATGGGAGATGGATCTGTTAAGAAGGTGGTAGGGTGTGATGTCCTGGTACTTGGATGCCATACACAATGTAGGAAGTGAAATTCCTGTACTACGATCGGTCATACCGTGGTTGTCACACAGTAGTTTCTCCACATAGGATATGGATATAATATCAGGCATTCTGGTTACTGGATCTATGGTTTTAGATCTAGATTTGGGTAGTTTCCCAATCTGGGTACTTTGAAAGCATTCTAAAGGTATTTTAGAATGAACGACTCCTGGCATGATGGTGTACCTGCAGGTGATGGAGTCACCATCTCTAAATGTGTCTTACAGATTAAAGGGGAGAGGGATGTGTATGATTGACAGATCACTTGCTTAGGCAATTGAGTTGATCATGAGATGTCAAGTACCACACCAGATATTGTTTTTGCACTAGATGCAATAAGTTGATATTAATATGATCCTGGAGAAATGATCGGAAGCAGTTTTAAAAACATAAGTGGTTGTTCTAGGGATTTGATAACGACAGCCTCTTTCGGGAGACAGTTATCATTCCAGGCTTCCAAAGTGACCCGGATGACAGAGTGACTGTTAAAATTATAGTTTTCCCTCTGACAAGGGGCAGTAGTTTGGACAGGTGGTCCAAGCGGATACTGAGGGAGGTATGGTGCAGGAAACTGATTAAATTCAGTTGACGATACAGTCTAAGAAGTTTGCTGGATTTGTAGTTCACTTGTGAGCTAGGTCCCATCAGATATCCAGATATATTCTAAGACAGGTATTACTCAATTCGGGAGATGGCTTTCTCTACGAACTTGAGAAAAAGAAAGACATGAAAAGAAACATCAGGGCGGATCCACTCACTGAGGCTATTTCTTGAACACAATAGTTTTACAAACGAGCTTTGTGAAACTGATTAGTAGAGGAGTTGGATGTTCAGTATTACACGAGTTGTGAGTACGCGACATCGTAATAATTAGCCTTAAGTGCAAGTGGGAGATTGTTGGATATAGTGCCTTCAAAGTCAATTAATGGATCACAGGTACGTGATTGCAATGATTGAGGGAGGACCTATACCGATAGGACAGTCTTGCTCGAGATGATAGTATGATATCTGGTTTGTCTTTATCATCGTGTACATGCTTTAGTTCACTATTGCATGTTGATAGAGCCCATAGGATTCTTGCTTGACTGCCAGCAGTATGATGGCGATCATATACGTGGGAGCTGGGGTCTATAAGCACATCCTTAAAGTGTCCCTAGTCGTGGGAGTTTTGAGACAGGGCATCGATACTCCAGAGTAGACTAGTGTATACAGTCGAGACCCCGACGAGGGGCAGTGGCCGGTCTCACAAGCCATTGGTGTCAGTTGGTTCACCTAAGATGTATACAGGTGCTCATTGAATTATGAGTACACCGGACAGGACTCGCCGGGAACATGCTAGTTGGTATTATACATATCGTCAGATAGCAATTCCCAGGTGACATGTGTACAGGTTAGTCTGTCGACCTAAGATCATCATTTGTCTCGTGTGAGTTCCCACTGTGCTTTGATTACTACCCTACCACGGCTCAAAGGAGTCATGCAAACAGATTTTAGTTGGGTACTGTCCCGAGCCACATGGAGGCAGTGAGCGGATCGTCAGGGATTCGTCTCTCCCGGTATTGGGGGTGAGATCGCGCTGTGTTTAGGAGAGCCATTACACGAAATCCCTGGCCAGGGTAATCAAGATTTGCTGGTAGGTATTTCAGTAGTATCTCAGGTGTTCTGGGCTACTCTCTGACACGACTTATACCGCTATTGGGGGTCTGACGTTTACCAGCCCCTTAGGCCCTATATGCGATATTCATAGACGAACGGACCGGACTGTATGGATATTGTCACTGTCAGGCTCAGTAGGGTTTCTGGATGAGTTCGCTCATCAGCTTCCTCTTCTTTCAATACATAGGTAACTGTTACGTACAGCTAGTACCTCTGACGTGCTAGTGGTTATACCCAGTGCCAGTGTATTGATGAGTCATTAGAGTCCCCCGGAGAAGTTTCCCAAGTTCGGACGAAACGTTGTAGATGCCGTATGGTTTTATGGCAGGGTTCAATCATATTCGTGCACTTGTGCACGGATCAGGATCGGACGTATAATACTAGCGGGCTTTGGTTTAAGCCGGATCCTAGTATTATATTGTAGGAATATTTTTTTTGTCTCGTTGCAATTGTATTCGGTCGGAATACAAATGCGGGTATGTATTTACGGTTGAGGTGTAATCTCGTAATTCGTTACGGGATTATTTTGGGAGTTGCCAGTTTCTTTTTCCACCTCCAACACTTTGTTTTATCATTGTGAGCTTTGACCATTCTTCCTTACCTTTTCTTGCACTGAATTCCATGGGGGGGCTGCCCATTTCGTGCAAGCATGGGGGCTATATCATTAATGAGGCATGGTCATTTTAATAATAGGCATGGCCTTCTGTGGTCATTTTTTTTTGATGGAGTGTGCCGGGGTTAATTGTGGGATTGATTTTCATGTGTGGCTATTAATTTATTCACACCACCTCTTCACTTGATTTTTTTCCCAGAGAGCATTCTTTTCACCCATTCCTCATGAATGGCCATTTTCTTGATGTGGCCGAGCACTAAAAGAAGGGGAGAGCCTTATTGGCCGAGAGCCAATTTTGTGTGTGTGTGCTCATTTTAGTTTTCCTCCATGCAAAATCCTTGCTCACATTATCCATGGCAACTTCAATTTACCTCCACCCAATCGCTTGGGTATCTTGAGATAAAATATTCCACACTCTTTCTACTTCATTCTTGGACATGTCAGCTAGCAAACTTCATGTCTGAGTTGCCTCGGTCTTGAGGCAGTAGCCCGTATAAAGATTCATAGACGTGGTGCCACTTCGATGGGCGTGATCGGGGAGCGGACTTCGTCGACGTAGCAGCTGGAGTTTGGTGAGGAGATTAAAGTCCGAAGGACACGGATCGATCGGTATAATCTCTACAAACCCCTTTTCCATATTGCAAGTTTACGGTTAATGGAACGATCCGGGTATTGGGTCGCGGTGGCGCCGGTTTCGTAAAAAGTTTTTGTTCCGCATTTGGTCTCGTTTGGACGGCCGGGGTGCCGCCGCACCCCAACAATTGCATCCCACCACATGGCATCCGAATGAAGTCGAACCATTCGATCGATTCGTCAAAATCTCATAATCCCCCAAGAGCTCAACATCATGGGTACAGTTTAATAGTATCGAGTACAAACCACAGCATCGGTGGACCAGCCATAGAAGGGCAAACCCAAGCCTCACTAATGGCGCCGCGGAACTGCCGCAAACCCTAAGGTTCAAAGGCTTTCACATGGTCATTATGTCGAGTTAAGGTTTCATTTTTCTAGAGGGTCCATAGAATCGCTTGCATGTCTTTCCGAATACTTTAAACTTGGAAAATAGGCTCCTGACATTCGATCGCCTCTATCGACTCTCAACGTACCTGCGTGAAGTCGTCTCTAGCTGGGATCAATCTATCTGATGACCTCGCATCGGGGTAAACAAACGAACCACATGTCCTAGTCATTCATGCTCGGGAGGCTAGCGACCTACCATCATATCTCTAAGTATATACTCATGCTGCAGTAGCTCCAACATCTGGCGATATCTCGTCATTCACAGAAACAACTGGCTCATTCGTCCACACTCTGAACAGTGCCTCAATCATCATGCATAAGCGATATATCAATGGTCATCACATTCTGGCTGGCCTCTAGCAGTAGCCTGATCTTCTGGTGCTAATCTGCACGTCCGAGAAATCTCGTAAAAGCGATCCGTCAAACGCTCATGGCGCGAAATCACAGTAAAACGACGCCTCTCTACGCAATCATACGTCCCTAGAATCACGCCCTGGTCAGTCCTCGTCCATGAAGAGCTCATGCTGACGCAACTCTAGCCATAGCTCTATCTCTGACCGTGTAATCGTGGCAGCAAAATAATAACCAATATCGATGAGGATAGATCATAGGAATGAATATAATACTGTGCAGGGAAATGTACATCCTAAGGTTTCTTAAGCGGAGTAGCGTATCGTAAGTATGCCGCGGAACATGTTGGATATAGTGCCTTCAGAGTTAATTATTGGATCACAGGAACGTGATTGCAATGATTGAGGGAGGACCTATACCGGAAGGACAGTCTTACTCAAGATGATAGTATGCTATCTGGTTTACCTTTATCATCGTGTACTGTTTTAGGTGACCTTACAGGTCACTATTGCGCGTTGATGGAGCCCCTAGGATTCTTGCTTGACTGCCAGCAGTATGAGGGCGATCATATATGTGGGAGCTAGGGTCTATAAGCACATCCTTAAAAGGTCCTTAGTCGAGGGAATTTCGAGACAGGGCATCGATACTCCAGATTAGACTAGTGTATACAGTCGAGACCCCGACGAGGGGCGGTAGCCGGTCTCATAAGCCACTGGTGTCAGTTGGTTCACCTAAGATGTATACAGGTGCTCATTGGGTTATGAGTACACCGGACAGGACTCGCCAAGAACATGCTAGTTGGTCTTATACCTGACGTCAGATAGCAGTTCCCTGGTGACATGTGTACAGGTTAGTTCATCAACCTGAGATCTTTATTTGTCTCGTATGAGTTTCCACTATACTTCGATTACTACCCTACCACGCTCAAAGGAGACGTGCAAACAGGTTTTAGTTGGGTACAGTCCCGAGCCACTGGAGGCAGTGAGCGGATCTGCAGGGGTTCGTCTTTCCTGGTATTGGGGGTGAGGTCGCACTGTATCTAGGAGAGCCATCACACGAAGTCCTTGGCCAAGGCAGGAGATTTACTGGTAGGTATTCCAGTAGTATCTCGAGGTGTTCTGGGTTACACTCCGACATGACTTGTACCGCTTTTGGGGGTCTGACTTTTACCAACCCCCTAGGCCTGCCATGCGATGCTCATAGACGAACGGACCGGACTGTACGGATATTGTCACTGACAGGCTCAGTAGGGTGTCAGGATGAGTTCGCTCATCGACGTCCCTTTTGGTCAATACCTGGTAGCTCGTTACGTATGGCTAATACCTCTGACGTGCTGGTGGTTAAATCCACAGCCAAAATATTGACGAGTCTTTAGAGTCCCCCACAGACAGTTTCTCAAGTTTCGGGCGAAACGCTGTAGAGGCCGTATGGAAATATGGCAGGGTTCGATCATGTGCGTGCGGTATTCCACGGATCAAGATCGGACGGATAATACTAGCGGGCTTTGGTTTAAGCTGGATCCTAGTATTGTACAGTGTAGATTTTGTCTCAATGCATTTGTATTCGGTCGGAATACAAATACAGGTATGTATATACAGTCGCAGGGTTTTCCTGTAATTTATTACGGGATCAATTTTCTGAAGTTGCCAGTTTGCTTTCCGGTTTCGGCCATTTTCCTTTGTTTCTTTCTTTGGCTGAATTTTGGTGGAAGGGGTTATTTGCAATTGTGTATGGAGAAGACTTTTCATGGTTCATGATGGTTCCACCATCCTTTGACTTCCTTGGTTAATCATTGCTTGACTTTTGTGATGAGATATATGATTAGGTATGGGTGTGACTTTCTTGATGATCACTCATCATTCTTTCTTACATTATTGATACACACTCACTCCCTCTTCTCATGGTTCATTCCAAGGGCCGGCCATTCTCTGGTGGGGCTGTCCAAAATTTTTGGGGAGAAAAATTGGTTCTCATTTGCTTGCAAAAAATCCTTTTGTCCATCTCCCAAGCTTATTCCTTCACCTCCACCAAAAATGGCAACTTCACAACCCCTTTGAGACAAAAGCTTCTACACTCAGCCTACAGCATTCTTGGACACGTTGACTCGCCAACTTCGTGCCCGAGTTGCCTCGGTCCAGAGATGGGAGCCCGTAAAAGAACCCGGCGATGTGGTGCCCTTCGAACGAGGAGATGAAGACCGGAGATTCCGCGGGGAGATCGGGATGACGACGAGAAGACTGAAGGACACGGATCGCTCGGTATATCTCTCTACCCCTTCTCTAGTTTGCTAGGAGTAGGTTAATGGCCCGATCCGGGTTTTACTGTTCGCGGTAGCGCCGGTTCTAGTTTATAGAAAAGTTTTGATTCCGCATTTTGGCCTCGTTCAGACGGCCGGGGCGCTGCCGTGCACTTACACTGGTATCAGAGACACGCCATTAACCTCGTCTAGCTTGCTCTAGAGAGTTTAAATTTTCGATCGAACAAATATCCTAAAACCGCGATTTCAAGTGCATCAGTTTTCTGTCGAATTTTTTTTGGCTCGAAAATTTTTTCAGTGCATTGCAGAAATACATGCAGGCAATTCTAAGAGTTCTGCAAAAATTTGTTGGCTTAATTTTACTGTTCCACCGCGGAACCGCGGCCAAACCCATGCATTGGCCGCGGTTCCACAGCCATAATGACTCCTTGTAGCATCAAATTTTTACAGAGGCTCTTGGACTTGGAAATGGGGGTTTTGGTATATTCTGTTTGGGCCCAGATTTTCTTTAAGTGCTACAGTTGTGCTTGGGGGCCCACTTCGGGAATTTTGGTCGATCGAAAATTTTAAACATGTTAGTTCACAGTATTTACATTATATCTGCGACCGTGAATGTCACTTGATCGTTAAATCTTGTATAACTGCTATAGCCCTTTTAGACGGATTTGCGAACGTGACATTCACGTTGATGTTCTGTGTTATGCTGTGATGTTGCGGATTTGTCATGGGGATAACCTGGATGCAATGGTAGTACAGTTTGGTTATTATGTACATTTGATATTGTTACTTATATGTATGCCCTAGAGGCCATTACTATACATGTGATGTATATTGTAGTGGATGCTTGGACATATATAGGGAGGACTTTCTTGCTCGACATGATAGTATGCTATCTGGTTACTCTTTACCTTAACATGTACACCGATTGTCTCTCTGTTACATGTTGGTAAAGCCCTTAGGATGTGTACTTGACTACCTGGACTATGATGCGGATCATACTAGTGGGGACATGGTTGTCCATAAGTACATCCTTCAAGGTCCCTAGTCGAGAGTGTATCGAGATAGGGCATCGAATGCACCAGAGTCGACTAGCGTATACGCATCTTGACCCATATGATGAGCGATGGATGATCCCATATCCATCGGTGTTTGACATCAAGGATGGTGTACGGGTGCTCAGTGGAGACTGGGTACACTGGACGGACTCGTCGAGAACACCCAGATGGTATTATACCTCACGTCAGATGGCAGTTCTCCGGTGACACTGGTACAGAGTAGTCTGTTGACCCGAGATCGTCATAGAGTCTTGTGTGATTCCCACTGTGCTTTGATTTCCAACTTACCACGTCCAAGAGGGCGTGCAAAACGGTGGTTTTTGGGTACAGTCCCGAATCACATGGAGGCAATGAGCGATAGGAGGGGATTTGTCTCTCCCGGTATAGGGAGTTGATGTTGCGCTGTGTTCGATTGGCTATAGCTAGAAACCCCTGGCCAGGGCTGCTGAGATATACTGGTAAAATTACCAGTAGTTTCTCGAACTGTTATATACCTCATATCGAGCTACTGGGGTCTGACGTTTACCACCCCTAGGCGAGATATGCGACATATCAGACGACGAGACCGGACTGTACGGGAGTGTTACTGATTGGATTCGCAGGAGAACTAGCGGGCTTGCTTGTTGATCTTCTGATCGCTCAATACCCGGGTGGCCGTTACGTTTAGCACACCGCTTGCAGCTTGTGGGTGTTTGATATGATCATCACCTACTGCCGATGTATTGACGAGTCTTTAAAGTCCTACACAGGGGTTTCCTGGCTCAAGCGAAACGGAGTAGGAGCACATATGTGATATGTGCGGGACCGAGGTTAATACGATATGAGATACCGTATTCTATTCTCGCGATTCGTGACATTGATCAGTTGTATGCGATATAGCCGGGTTATCGGATCAAGTGTTGATTCGATAAGTTGTTACTTTTGATATTAGTCGGTTATAGCCGGATTATTAAATCAAGAGTTGATTTAATAATTTAATGCATAATTATATATTTGATATATTACATTGCATTAACTAGTATTAGCTCACTTATGATTTATTTTCTCACTAGTTTGTGCATATTGTTTATATGTGATATATGCAAGTGTACATGTTTGTATCATGCTTGATGATACATCAAAGTTGGGTGTATGAGACTCATACCAAGATTAGGGTAAAGATTAGGGTTATTGTTTTATCTTAAGATTTAACAAAAGGGTTTAACTTAGTCAAAGTAATCAAGCTTGAAGAAGCTTGGAGAAGCTTTGACAAAGTCCACTCTTTTGTCATTTCTTTTGATATTCTTTAGCCTAACCTTTAACCTAATGCTTTGGTTAATTCTCTACATGATTTAAGCATTATAGCTTAACTCACCCATGGTTACATTATTGAGGATAATTTTTCATTTGGATGGATTATTCTTTCTTCTTCTTCTTCATCATCAAGCTCCATCCAAAAGCTTACTAGCTCTAATGGTGCCATGAGAAAAAGAGTGAGAAAATAAATTCTAAAGTGAACCCACTTCCTACTTTTTCATCCTCTACCACTTTCCATGTAGTATAGTGTGTTCTCTTCACAAAGTTCATGACCTGGTGAAGGAATAGCTTGAGTTAGTGTCTCCCCGACGTAGATCATTTTCGGCCTCGAAGTCATCGTAGCAAGCACGTTCGTTCTTCTCGTGGAGCTTCTCTAGAGTCCGGAGTTCACGATCGTAGCGATGGGGACGTATACACGGAGCTAATGAAGTGAAGGACCAGATCTACCAAGGTTGTAATCCCTTTCACTTAGTGTTAAAGTGTTTAACATGTTAGTTTTCGCCTAAAACCTAATTTAAAGATCCGTATTAGATCGGGCATGGTTGATACCTCGTAGACCCTTGTGCGCGTGCCTAGCAACCCTACAATGGTTTCAGAGCCAAGCTAGAGCTTTAGGCGAAGTCTAGGCGAAGTTTAAAGTCCGATCGAACTCCGAATACCCGATATTAACCCCTCTCTGTACATTTTCTAAAAATGTTGATTTTTCAGAATTAAAAATGCTCAGAAAAACAAGCCGGAAAAACTAAGAATTACTGTGAAGTACGGTCCTCTAAGTCAATTATTTGACCGCGGAACCGCGGCCAAACCAAGGGTTTGGCGGCTGTTCTGCGGCCAAAATTGTGACTTAGTCCCTGGAATTTCACATATTTATTCTTAGGTCCTTTTTTGGCAATTTTTTCTGGGAATATTTTAATTCCACTCAAGTGTTGAGTTTTCTAGGGTTGTATTGGGAACTCATTGATTCGATCGGATAATTTAATTTTATTTAGTTTTTCCGGATAATTTATAGAAATTGTTAAAAAGTTCGAACGGATATCAATAACTCACTTTTTCCCCTGTCGGAAAATTTTTCAAATGTTGGATTTTTTCTCGAGTTTAAGAACGTTCTAAGTCGTGCAAGTAACGCGATGGACCCTCTAGAAGACAACAAACCTTAACTCGATTATGTGACCGTCTTGAACTACCTCTAAACCTTAGGGTTTGGGGCAGTACGGCGTGCCACATGTGAGGCGTTGGCTTGACCCTTCTACGGCTGGACCATCGGTACTGTAGCATGTGATGGATGTTTTTAAACTGATTTCAAGTGTTGAGATAAATTGGGGAAATCTTGGGTGTTTGATTATTCGATCGGAAATTTTAACATTGTCTATTTATCTGGAATGTGATACAATATTTGGAATCCACAAGTAGTTATGAGATAACTGATTTGAATGTTATAAATCTAGCAGTTTAGTCTCACTTGATCGGTTACCACGGGATTTTGATGTGATCAAAAGTCCGTTGCAATCACGTTGCGTACGCGGATACTCGCCGGATAAACTTAATAGACAGCTACACCCCATAGCCCCGACTAAGTGACTGTAGGAGAACCCCGTCGCCAAAAAGCATCCGTTTAGATGCTCGCGGCAGCGGTGTTCCGCCTTAGTGCACTTCGTCGACGGTATCGGGGGTGCGACCGTCTACTAAAGTTTGCGACGAGCATTCGTTCTGTATCTCGGGAATCTTGTTGAATTGGCAGACTTGATATTGAAAAGTGTTTTCGATAATGAGACTAAAATACGGGGTTTATAATTGTTAGGCATGCGATGTCTAAGGAATTCATTTGGTTAGGAATGCGATGTCTATGTAGGTTGCGGATTCCAACTGTTGTAGTTTTACACTTTCTTTTCTGCGACCGTAAGTGTAATATGTGATATCACCGGTTTCGTTGCTATATGTCAACGACAATTGGGATGGGAATATTTACTTACGTTGATGACATGTGTTGTTATGTGTTGCTGGATATGTTATATTGGATTGTCGTGTTTGAATAGCTGGGTTTTTTTTATGTGAGATGAGTGTTTTTCATTTTCATTCATGTAAAAACTTGTATGTAATATTCTTTTATTGGGGCACTTCCAGGTTGCGGAAGATGTCACCATTGTATATTATTTACTTTTCCGCATTAGGATAGACCCAAGGAGGGGAGCACAAGTAACGGGTTCTAGGGTCCAGTGGGAGACCATCTCGAGGAGTCGAGTCCGAGTCTCCTAACTCTAGAATTGGTAGGGTTGCTTATCGCTCTCGTAGGGGTCTAGGGGTGTGGGATTGGCTATTCATCACGACCGTGGAATCCGTGTTTTATACAGGCTCAAAATAAAACACGGACGTCCTAGTATATCCAATATTTCATATGATATTTTCTGCTGCGTTATCTGTGATGTGATCATTTGATATGTTGTGATAGATACTGTATATAGTATATACGATATATTATATAGACGTTACTTATGTTTTACACCCGCGCTAGCCCTGCCCCGCTCTGCCGTTAGTTACCTAACCTAACGGTGCACGAGGGGACATCGAGGCGAATGCGGATGGCATAAGTGTACGTCGTATTTATCTGTGATGTTTAGGTGACTTAAATGATGGGACTTCATTAATATGATTAATGAAAGAAAAGAAACCTAAAAGATGTTGTGGAATCGAATTTTCAAAAACAGGTAGCTACGGTTCTTGCTTTGCATCGCGGTGTTCCTTGTAGAACATCCTGCACCTTATTCGATAAGGAAAGGGCCGAGATCCCTTCACCGGGGAGTGACCCCTTTAGCAATAACTGGCAGATGCTACACCCCTCGGTTTGTCTTTTGATTGCTTTTGGAGTTTTTGCTTTGCATAGTGATATATATGATATATCCTGCACCTTATTCGATAAGGAAAGGGCCAACGATCCCTTCACCAGGAGTGACCCCTTTAGCAAAACAAGAAAAGCCTCAAAAACACTCCATTTTAAAATCATTTGATTCTACAACGATATCAAGTTCATTACGCAATAGGTTTTCAGAAAAACCTGTTGTAGCCCTCCGTCATTTCAGATAAGGACTGTTTAGTATTCGTGCTGCGTTTGTTGGCTTTTGTCAAGGCGTAGTGTGCGGTAGCTGAATAGTACTTATCTGCTTATGCATATGATACAGATTGGATTAGGGTAGTCGTGCGACCTTGTTGGCCTTTGTCAAGGGCCGTGCGGGTGGGTTTAATTCAATCAAGAAATGACGGGTTGAACATGACTAGCAGCCTATGGTTTGTTGGCCTTTGTCAAGGTCATAGGACGCTAGGGGCAAAATATTATCGGGAATTTCAAGTGTTGAAATTTGCAATGAGATTGCATACCTTCTATGAAATAGTTGGATCCCGATACCCGCTGCGAGTAAGAGTTACTCCTGGGAGAGTTTTACACATTATAATTAGCCGATCAAGTAGGTGTCTAGAAAGGTGTCAACGGGGTTACGCCTCTGGGAAAATGAGGTTTACTTTAATTAGGTTCGTGCGAAAGCACGGGGGACCTCCCTCAAAGTACCGACACTGGCCTGGCTGAAAGATTGGCGAACTTGTAGCGTGTAATTAATCCCGGCTTGTCTTTCCTTTTAGGGTTTGAAGGAAGATTTGATTAAAACAGTGGGAGACATCCTGATTAGATATATTAGATAACCAATCTAATCTTGCAAGAGCATACGCTGAGTGTTTTCTTCTCTCTCTCTCCAGGTAGCGACCATATCACGCCTTAATCAAAATAATAATACGGATGTATTGTTCCGAACCCGCTTGTTATACTGCGCTGGGAAACGTTGGTCCCCCTCCAACTTATAAATGTTATAAGACAGAGCAGGAAATAGGGGATTACCAGAATTCCCGTGCCGCCCAAACGAAGAAAGTGCATGTTGATGCATCTTCTTCGGGTATGTTCATTACAGAGAACTGTTTCTCAGTATCCTTTATGTCCTGGGTATGAAATACCGGATCAGGATCCCGCATATGTAATCTGTTACATGGGCTACAGAAAGGTAGAGAACTGAGAACGGGTGATAAGTTTCATGAGACAGAAAACGGTGCAAGTGTTGCAGCCAAGTTCGTTGGTCACTGTCACCCTGTATTACCAGAGTACATTGATTCTGAACAAATGTTATTAGATACCGAACCTCATATACAACATCATATCAGTCTCTTTATTAGTAAAGAAATGATATAATTTTGTATTGTTGGATAATGTTTTGAACATTTCCTATATCAAGAGTTGATCGGTTCAGGCACGTTATCTAAAAACATTGACGTTCTAAATCAAACTACAGTTCTTACTATACAGAACACACACAAGAGGAAGAGTTCAGAAATGAACGAATCCTTCTTGAGGTATTGTAGACTAGGTCATATCAATGGGACCCGGCTAGCTGAAGTTACATTTAGATGCATATTTAAATTAGTTTGAATTTACATCTTATGAAACTTGCCGGTCATGTCACAAAGATAAAATGACCACAGCTTTGTTTATTGGAAATAGAGAAAGAGTTAGTGAACTCTTGGGATGATACATGTTGATGTATGTAGGTCCCCTGTCTACACATACCAAGACCGGTTCTTTGTACTTCATTAAATTCTCTGATGATCTCTCAAGATTCAGACATATGTTCCTGTTAAAACACAAGTCCGAACCTATTGAGATATTCAAAGAATATAAGTTACAAGTAAAGAACCAAAATAAGGGTATAAGTATTATGTCCTTTAATGAGATCAAGGAGGAGAATACTTGAGCACGGAATTCATGGATTATTCTAAAGGAGAATGAGATTCTCTCTCAGCATTACTCCTCCGTATACACCATAGCACGATGGTATATCGAGGCGGAGCAATAGAACCCTATGTGATATGGTGTGCTCTATGATGAGTAGTACTGAGTTTCCTATTTTCCTTTTGGAAGTTATGCACTTAAGAAGCTGCATACCTATTGAATAGGGTTTAAATCAAATCAGTTGCCTGCCACTTCATATGTGATATGGAAAGGGAAGAGCCCATATCTTAAGTTTATTAAGATTTGGGGTTGTCCGGACTGTCTCAAATCAAAATCCAAACAAGCTCGAGGCAAGGTCTGTTATGTAGAACTGGAAAGGTTCCAGCTATACAAACTGCAGCAGATCATTTGGTAGAACCGAAGGATTCAATAGTAACCAACGAACATCAGCCTCTCCGCCGATCTAGAAGGGTTCCTCACCCACATGAGAGATACTTCGGTTTCTTTATGACAGTGGGTGTGAGGATTGCATCATGAGATGATGACCCAACTATTTTCGAGCTGGCCATCAGGAGTAGGACTCTGTAAGAATGGCTGGATGCTTAGCGATCTGAGATGGAATCCTTATACACCAACAAAGTATGGACTTTGGTTTCTTTATCTGAAGGGTTAAATCCCCATCAGGAGCAAGTAAATCTTGAGAAAATTACTTAGTATACATGGAAAAGTTGAGACTTTCAAAGCTAGACTTGTTAAAAGTTTGCATCATTGACCAGGTATGGATTATGATGAAACCTTTTCTAAGCAGCTATGCTTAAGTCCATCCACATCCTACTTGCTATGGCTACATACCATGACTACGATATCTGACGGTTGGGTGTCATGACTGCTTTTCTAAATGATGTTTTAGAAGAGAGAGTCTATAAGTACACAGTCAGAGGGCTTCGTAGACAGTGGGAGCAGCGGAAACGTGTGCAAGATGTTTTATGTGATAAAGTAGGCATCGCGGAGTTGGAACGTCTGTTTTGATGTGTTAGTCAAAGAGTTTGACTTCATCAAAATGGTAGATGGACCTTGTATATACAAAAAGGTAGTAGAGAGTATGATGGTGATCCTCATAGAGTATGTGGATGACATACTCTTGATGGGGAAGGAGTATCCTATGCTACGCTCGGTCAATCTCCGCTTATCACAAGGATTCTCCATATAGGATCAAAGTGATACCTCCTAAATCCTAGGTTTTGGATTTATGAGATAGATCTAATTGGATGTTAGGATTCTCACTAGATGTAGTGAGATGGTATCAATCGATCTTGGGGAGAATCACTGGAAAGGTTCCAGGGTGATAAGGACGACTGAATGTCAGTCACAGGCATTGTCTTTACCCTCAGTGGAGGGACAGTATGTTGGAAGAGTTCCAAGCTAGATACCGTGACTTACTAGACGATTAAAGGCAAGATACATCGTTACCAAGGATGCTACCAAAGAGGCAATCTGGATATATATAAGTTCATGAGATGAACTTCGTTCCTACCATTGTGTGACAATGGAGTTGTGGCTTTTGCCAAGGAACCCCCCCCCGTCCCATCAGAAATCTAGATATAATTCTTAGGCAGTATCACCTCATCATGGAGATGTTTGATCACCAGGGGATCAAGGTCAGGAGAGTAGACTTAGAGGACAACACGACAGATCCACTCACAAAGGCCTTTTCCCAGAGAGAGGCTTTTATGGGATGGTTGAGTATGAGATACTTCAACCACTATTATCAGATGGCCCTAGTGTAAGTGGGAGATTGTTAGTTATATGTATGCCCTAGAGGCCATTACTATACATATGATGTATATTGTAGTGGATGCTTGGAAATATATAGGGAGGACTTTCTTGCTCGACATGATAGTATGCTATCTGGTTACTCTTTACCTTAATATGTACACTGATTGTCTCTCTATTACATGTTGGTAAAGCTCTTAGGATGTGTACTTGACTACCTGTACTATGATGCGGATCATACTAGTGGGGACATGGTAGTCTATAAGTACATCCTTCAAGGTCCCTAGTCGAGGGTGTATCGAGACAGGGCATCGATGCACCAGAGTAGACTAGCGTATATGCATCATGACCCATATGATGGGCGATGGATGATCCCATATCCATCGGTGTTTGACATCAAGGATGGTGTACGGGTGCTCAGTGGAGACTGGGTACACTGGACGGACTCGACGAGAACTCCCAGATGGTATTATACCTCACGTCAGTTGGTAGTTCTCCGATGACACTGGTACAGAGTAGTCTGCTGACCCGAGATCGTCATAGAGTCTTGTGTGATTCCCACTGTGCTTTGATTTCTACCTTACCACGTCCAAGAGGGCATGCAAAACGGTGGTTTTTGGGTACAGTCCCGAATCACATGGAGGCAATGAGCGATAGGAGGGGATTCGTCTCTCCCGGTATAGGGAGTTGATGTTGCGCTGTGTTCGATTGGTTATAGCTAGAAATCCCTGGCCAGGGTTGCTGAGATATACTGGTAAATGTTATCAGTAGTTTCTCTAACTGTTATAGACCTCATATCGAGCTACTGGGGTCTGACGTTTACCACCCCTAGGCGAGATATGCGACATATCAGACGACGAGACCGGACTGTACGGGAGTGTTACTGATTGGATTCACAGGAGAACTAGCGGGCTTGCTTGTTGATCTTCTGATCGCTCAATACCCGGGTGGCCGTTACGTTTAGCACACCGCTTGCGGCTTCTGGGTGTTTGATATGATCATCATCTACTGCCGGCGTATTGACGAGTCTTTAAAGTCCTACACAGGGGTTTCCTGGCTCAAACGAAACGGAGTAGGAGCTTATATGTGATATGTGCGGGACCAAGATTAATACGATATGAGATACCGTATTCTATTCTAGCGATTCATGACATTGATCAGTTGTATGCGATATAGCCGGGTTATCGGATCAAGTGTTGATTCGATAAGTTGTTACTTTTTATATTAATCGGTTATAGCCGGATTATTAAATCAAGAGTTGATTTAATAATTTAATGCATAATTATATATTTGATATATTATATTGTATTAACTAGTATTAGCTCACTTATGATTTATTTTCTCACTAGTTTGTGCACATTGTTTATATATGATATATGCAAGTGTACATGTTTGTATCATGCTTGATGATACATCAAAGTTGGGTGTATGAGACTCATACCAAGATTAGGGTAAAGATTAGGGTTATTGTTTTATCTTAAGATTTAACAAAAGGGTTTAACTTAGTCAAAGTAATCAAGCTTGAAGAAGCTTGGAGAAGCTTTGACAAAGTCCACTCTTTCGTCATTTCTTTTGATATTCTTTAACCTAACCTTTAACCTAATGCTTTGGTTAATTCTCTACATGAGTTAAGCATGATAGCTTAACTCACCCATGGTTACATTATTGAGGATAAGTTTTCATTTGGATGGATTATTCTTTCTTCTTCCTCATCATCATCAAGCTCTATCCAAAAGCTTACTAGCTCCAATGGTGCCATGAGAAAAAGAGTGAGAAAATAAATTCTAAAGTGAGCCCACTTCCTACTTCTTCATCCTCTACCACTTGCCATGTAGTAGAGTGTGTTCTCTTCATAAAGTTCATGACCTAGTGAAGGAATAGTTTGAGTTAGTGTCTCCCCGACGTAGATCATCTTCGGCCTCGAAGTCATCGTAGCGAGCACGTTCGTTCTTCTCGTGGAGCTTCCCTAGAGTCCGGAGTTCACGATCGCAGCGATTGGGACATCTACACGGAGCTAATGAAGTGAAGGACCGGATCTATAAAGGTTGTAATCCCTTTCAGTTAGTGTTAAAGTGTTTAACATGTTAGTTTTTGCCTAAAACCTAGTTTAAAGATCCGTATTAGAGTTGTTCGGCATGGCTAAAATTTTAATCGGGCATGGTTGATGCCTCGTAGACCCTTGTGCGCATGCCTAGCAACCCTACAGATATTGCGGGGCGAGCTTCCGACATGTGGACTGTCGTCACTGCCTGTTTGTATATTATTCTTTTGGGGCACGACCGGACTGAGGTCAATGTACCCATTGTATGTATATTTTACTTTCTGTACTAGGATTATCCCACAGAGGGGTGCACGGATAGCCGGATTCTAGAGGGCAACGGGCTCGCATCTCATGGCGTTGAGACGGAGGGGGCATCACTCTAGAATTGGCGGGCTATTCGCCGCACTCGTAGGGGGTACAGGTTGATCCAAGGAGGAGTGCCCAAGTTACCGGATTCCATGAAGTGCTGGGTGGTCCATTCACGTTGCTGAAGGGGGCTGCCTCGCTTCAGGTTTTGGCGGGTAACTTGCCATGCCCGTAGGGGTCTAGGATTTCATTGCCCAGGCTATCCACACGACCAAGGGAACGTCGGGTTTCAGTAGCGGCTCTATGAAACACGGGGATCCCAGATATCTGTATTGTTCTGTGATGCTTATTACATTTCTGTGATGTTGCATTTTATCACGCCTTGAGCGAATATTATATATTGATATATATACTAGTAGATGATGTATATGTTTTGCATTCGCGCTAGTCCAGTCCCCGCTCTGTCGTTAGTTAAGTAACCTAAAGGGTGATGACGGGACCCAGTGGCGAATGCGGATGGCATATATGTACATCATTATTTTCGTTCTTTATTGGTGTGATCAATTGATGGGACTGCATTGATTCAGATCAATACAAGCTAAACAAACCTATTCTGATGTTGTTGGAACACTTTTCAAAAGGCTGTTATTGCAAGGGTGTTCTCTTTTGTTTTGCATAGTGGTATTCGGTTATGAATATCTAGCACCTCAGTCGACGAGGCAAGGGCCGAGGCCCCTTCACCGGGAATGACCCCTTGGACAGAAGTTTGCGTCAGGAAAATAACTTCACTATAGTCGTTTACTTTTGCTTTGCATTGTGGTATTCAGTTGGAATATCCTGCACCTCATTCTACGGGGAAAGAGCCGAGATCCCTTCACCGGGAGTGACCTCTTTAGCAAAGGTTTTCATCACTATATTTTTATAAAACTATCTGGTTCCTTCAACGATATCAAGTTCATTATGTTAAAGGTTTTTCGCCAAAAACCATTCATAGCCCTCCGTCATTTCAGACGGGTAGCACGTAGTATTCATACTATGTTTGTTGGCCTTAGTCAAGGCATAGTGTATGGTAGCTGCTTGTTACCTTTCTATTTCATAGATAGATGCGTTGATTTGGGACAGTCGTATAGCTTTGTTAGCCCTAGTCAAGGGTTTGTACGGGTGGGTTCAAATTAACCTGGACAATGACGGGTAGAACTTGACATGTGACTTATGATTTGTTGGCCTTAGTCAAGGTCATAAGAGAATGGGGCAAAAATCACATCGGGAGTTTCTAAAGAAACTGAAACTTGCCAGATATGCGCATATCTTATGGAGTGTGATAACGTGAGCGGATTCCATCACGTTATCATGCGATGATAGTTGGATCCCGATTCCCACTGATGAGTTGGTTTACTCCTCGGGTGATCCCGACTAATTCTTCTTTTAGGTTTGGGGAAGAATTTGACGTTACGGTGGGAGGTTTCCTGATTAGATAAAGTGATAACCATTCTGATCTAGGTTAGAGTGCACGCTGAGTGTTTCTTTTCTCTCTCTCTCTTTGGCAGCGACCTTGACCCGACCCTTGACTATGACTCGGTGACCAAAATTAACCGAACCTTCTTAAACACTGGCTTTTGGATTGTCAGAGTTGCATACCTCATTGCCACTCCTACTTTTACCCTTTTCTCCAGGACACCCCGTATTACTACGAACGTCCACTTCCATTGGATAAAACCATCGTATGGTATATACGAACTCGAAGGAATTTATTCGAGGATGGTTTCCGGTTCTGGAGAAAACGGATAGGACTATTCAGTTGTCTTTTCCTTTTACCTTCTCTCAGGTTGTGAGTGCTCCTTGGATTAGGACAGTACACCTATTACGCAAATTGGATAGTCTTCTTCCAGAGCATAGGCAGGTGCCGACCGGTAGGGAATGAAGAAAACCAATTAGCCTAACGATAGTGTACAGAAGGTATTATGTAAAGACAAATAAAGGGATTAGTAAGAGGGCAAAGTAAACTGTGACTGCTATTCACGACCAAACCAAGTATTTCATTACCACTCCCACTTCACCTTTGTATTTCTCCAGAACACTCCGTATCACGACGAAGATCCACAGTTATTTGGATACTCCATCGTATGGTTATATACGAACTCGAAAGGAATTTGTTCCAGTTCGGGGATGGATTTTGGTTCAGGAGAAATAGGAATAAGGTTTATTCAGGTGTCTTTTATCTTTACCTTCTCTCGGGTTACGAGTGCTCCTAGGATTAGGACAGTACACCCATTATGCTTATTGGATAGTCTTCTTCCAAACCATAGGCTGGTGCCGAGCGGTAGGGAAGGAAGAAAACCATTTAGCCTAAGAGGGTGTACAGAAGGTAATGACTAAAGACATATGAAGAGATTTGGAGAAATGGCAAAGAAATACAGGGTTACAGTTGTGAATCTGGATAATGGAAGAGGCATTACTAGGAATACCCGGATACCCCTACGAAACATTTCAATGTTTCAGTTTCACTGTGTACTGTTAAAAGAAAACTGATTTCCCAATTAGCCCTTACTCCAAGGTATGTATTTACCAGGTTCGATTCTCACACCTGTATGGTTTTACAGATGATGAGTGGGAGTAAGTTATTAGGAATTAGGTGATTGTCCTCATTATATCGGAATTCGTTGTAATTGGTGATATTTGAGGAAACCACCTGGGTTGTTTGCCAAACGGCAAATATTTGGTTTTGAATATCCGTTGATATGAACCAATTTCAAATTGATATATCTGTACATCTATTTTTATAGAGTGAGATATAACTTTTTGAAATTATGTCGATGACATTTACCTATATCAGTTGATGGTTAGGTAAGGAGCATTAAACAACGGTGTAATTCTTCTTAACCATAAGTACAGTTTTCAACCTACGACATACAGGGAATGAGTTATTAGACTCAAGGGACTTATACAGAGTATTGTATGATTGTCCAGTGTCCATTAGGACAGAAGGGTTGGTACTCGTACTATATTCTGTTTACTTGTGACTTCTCTAGTTCTTAGACATGTGTTTCATTGAAATGCAAGGTCTAAGTTTTGAGAAGTTATAAGTATATGAATAAAGTAGAGAACCAGGTGTTGCAAGTATCGAGATTCTTCAAGGTGATCGAAGATGCAGATACTTGTGTATGGTATTCAGTTGATAGTAATGATTAAGAGAGCTTGCTTCTCTTTCAGGTTACTCATAATTGGAAGCATTCCTAAGTTGAGTAATGCTGATCGGCCTCTTTCCATTTGGTTGACATGCACTGGAGACAGCTGCATGATTTGAATCTGGTTCCAATTAAATCAGTGCCTCTGTTTCTGTATTGGATACAGAACAGTTCATATCTTGACATTGTTAAGGTACGGGAAGTTGTCCGGCTTATGCTTAAAACCAGACTCTGGATAACTCAAGGCACGTTTCTGTAATGGCTGTTTGTGGGTTGACCCAGGCTATGATGATGGTTGATTTTCTACCATCTGGAAGATCAGTAGTGATATTGTTCTAGACTCGCCACAGTTTTAAGTAAAATGGATTTTTTCAGAAAACAGAAGTGGGAGTATGGTAGAACTGGAAGTGATTCCAGAACCGCAGATGATTACTGAAAATTTGATACGAACCTAAAGATTCAATTTGGCTTAACATTCCATTGGCCACTCCGCAGATAAGGTATGTAACCTCAGGCACCCGAGAGGTACTCTGGTAGCCTCAAGGACGGTGACAGGGAGGTTCTTGTTTACCCAGACTTGACACTACTGTTGTTCCAGACTATGAGAACCGGCAGGAGGATGAGTATAGCGTCGTTCTAAACAAGCTTTAGAAGTGCACGTGTATATGATTCTGCCAGAGGGTTGTCATAGTCAGTGGGAGCAGCGGAAGCATAGTGGACAAGTGGCTTATGTCTATTTATAGACTATAGCAGATATAGTGGAGATAGATCATCTATTTCTGATGTGACAGTCAAAGGTTTGACTTCATCAGAATAGGGGATGGATCTGTTAAGAAGGTGGTAGGGTATGATGTCATGGTATTTGGATGACACACACGGAGTAGGAAGTGAAATTCCTATACTACGATCGGTTATACTTTGGTCGTCACAGGGTGATTTCTCCACATAGGAGTTGGATATTATATAAGACATTCTGGTTACTAGATCTATAGATCTAGATTTGGGTGGTTTCACAATCAGGGTACTTAGACAGCATTCTAAGAGTTTTTAGAATGGATGACTCCTGGCACGGTAGTATACCTGCAGGTGATGGAGTCACCTTCTCTAAAGGATTCTTACAGACTAAAGGGGAGAGGGATGTGCATGATTGCCATATCACTTGCTTAGGCAATTGAGTCAATCATGAGATGTCAAGTACGACACCAGATGTTGTTTTTGCAGTAGATGCAATAAGTTGATATTAATCCTATCCTGGAGAAACGATCGGAAGCAGTTTTAGAACATAAGTGGATGTTCTAGGGATTTGATAACGGCAGCCTCCTTTAGGAGATGGTTATCATTCCAGGCTTCCAAGGTGACCTGGATGACAGAGTGGCTGTCAGAGTTATAGTTTTCCCTCTGACGAGGGGCAGTAGTTTGGATAGGACGTCCAAGCGGATACTGAGGGAGGCATGGCGCAGGATACTGATTAAGTTCAGTTGACGATACAGTCTAAGAAGTTTGGATTTGGAGTTCATTTATGAGCTAGGTCCCATCAAATATCCAAACATTCTAAGACAGGTATTGCTAATTTCGGGAGATGGCTTTCTCCACGAACTTGAGATAAAGAGAGACATAGAAAGAAACATCTGAGCGGATCCACTCACTGAGGCTATTCATCGAACACATTAGTTTCGCAAACAGGTTTTGTGAGACAGATTAGTAGAGGAGTTGGGTGTTCGGTATCACACGAGCTGTGAGTATACGACATCGCAATAATTAGCCTTGAGTGCAAGTGGGAGATTGTTGGATATAGTGCCCTTAGAGTCAATTATTGGATCACAGGCAGTGATTGCAATGATTGAGGGAGGACCTATGCCGGTAGGACAGTCTTACTCAAGATAATAGTATGCTATCTGGTTTACCTTTATCATCGTGTACTATTTTAGGTGACCTTACAGGTCACTATTGCGCATTGATAGAGCCCCTAGGATTCTTTCTTGACTCCCAGCAGTATGAGGGCGATCATATACGTGGGAGCTGGGGTCTATAAGCACATCCTTAAAAGGTCCCTAGTCGAGGGAGTTTCGAGATAGGGCATCGATACTCCAGAGTAGACTAGTGTATACAGTCGAGACCCCGACGAGTGGCAGTGGCCGGTCTCATAAGCCACTGGTGTCAGTTGGTTCACCTAAGATGTATACAGGTGCTCATTGGGTTATGAGTACACCGGACAGGACTCGCCGGGAACATGCTAGTTGGTCTTATACCTGACGTCAGATAGCAGTTCCCTGGTGACATGTGTACAGGTTAGTTCATCGACCTGAGATCGTCATTTGTCTCGTGTGAGTTCCCACTGTACTTTGATTACTACCCTACCACGCTCAAAGGAGACGTGCAAATAGGTTTTAGTTGGGTACAGTCCCGAGCCATATGGAGGCAGTGAGTGGATCTGCAGGGGTTCGTCTCTCCCGGTATTGGGGGTGAGGTCGCGCTGTGTCTAGGAGAGCCATTACATGAAGTCCTTGGCCAAGGTAGGAGATTTACTGGTAGGTATTCCAGTAGTATCTCAGGGTGTTCTGGACTACACTCCGACACGACTTGTACCGCTTTTGGGGGTCTGACTTTTACCAACTCCTTAGGCCCGCCATGCGATGCTCATAGACGAACGGACCAGACTGTACGGATATTGTCACTGACAGGCTCAGTGGGGTGTCAGGATTTGTTCGCTCATCGACGTCCTATTTGGTCAATACCTGGTAGCTCGTTACGTATGGCTAATACCTCTGACGTGCTGGTGGTTAAATCCACAGCCAAAGTATTGACGAGTCTTTAGAGTCCCCCACAGGCAGTTTCTCAAGTTTCGGGAAAAACGTTGTAGAGGCCGTATGGAGATATGGCAGGGTTCGATCATGTGCGTGCGGTATTGCACGGATCATGATCGGACGGATAATACTAGCGGGCTTTGGTTTAAGCCGGATCCTAGTATTGTACAGTGTAGATTTTGTCTCATTGCATTTGTATTCGGTCGGAATACAAATGCGGGTATGTATATACAGTCGCGGGGTTTTCCAGTAATTTATTACGGGATCAGTTTTCTGAAGTTGCCTGTTTGCTTTCCGGTTTCGGCCATTTTCCTTTGTTTCTTTCTTTGGCCGAATTTTGGTGGAAAGGGTTATTTGCAATTGTGTATGGAGAAGACTTTTCATGATTCATGATGGTCCAACCATCCTTTGACTTCCTTGGTTAATCATTGCTTGACTTTTGTGATGAGATATATGATTAGGTATGGGTGTGACTTTCTTGATGATCACTCATCATTCTTTCTTACATTATTGATACACACTCACTCCCTCTTCTCATGGTTCATGCCAAGGGCCGGCCATTCTCTGATGGGGCCGTCCAAAATTTTTGGGGAGAAAAATTGGTTCTCGTTTGCTTGCAAAAAATACTTTTGTTCATCTCCCAAGCTTATTCCTTCACCTCTACCAAAAATGGCAACTACACAACCCCTTTGAGACAAAAGCTTCTAAACTCAGCTTATAGCATTCTTGGACACGTCGACTCGCCAACTTCGTGCCCGAGTTGCCTCGGTCCAGAGGTAGGAGCCCGTAAAAGAACCCGGCGATGTGGTGCCTTTCCGACGAGGAGACGAAGACCGGAAATTCCGCGGGGAGATCGGGATGACGACGAGAAGACCGAAGGACACGGATCGCTCGGTATATCTCTCTACCCCTTCTCTAGTTTGCTAGGAGTAGGTTAATGGCCCGATCCGGGTTTTACAGTCCGCGGTAGCGCCGGTTCTAGTTTATAGAAAAGTTTTGATTCCGCATTTTGGCCTCGTTCAGACGGCCGGGGTGCTGCCGTGCACTTACAGAACATACGTACAGTACGTCACTCTACTCAAGCTACCTACTCCATCAACCAAGGGTCATCCTACGCGACGAAAATTCGGGTATAATACCCCCTTGACTAAGTCTAAGTTCCGTAAGGTCAAGCCTAAGTTCCGTATATATACAAACGCTCTAAGCTCCACATTGTCAAACTTAGACTCGAACCAAGGTTAACCTAGCGCTCTGATACCAATTTTGTCATGACCCAAAATAGTACGTGACTGGCCCTTGAATCATATGAAGTCTATAGGACCTCATCTAATTCAAGTAAGCCAAAAGCCCAGAAATCTAAAACCATTTTAAAGAGTAAATAAAGAAACTAGTTTTTTAGAAGTAAAGAAAACATGTTTTAAAAGCAATATTTTTAAATAAATACGCCGAATATGCATTTTTAAAAGCTCAAGTCTTTTCTGAAAATTTCGGCAGAGTTTCCTTTGTAAATACTGGCCCCGAACGGGGTACAACAAGAATAATATATGCACAATGATAAAAGACATCCCCAAGCGGGAGCTTGCTCTTCGTCAATCGACGGCCATAACCACGCAAGCAATATAATATACAACGCCGAAGGGCGAGGATCAAAACTCAAAATGAGCTCAAAATCAACAAGAAAACCATAATACTACAACGCGCGACTCTAAGGTCGAAATAATACACAACTGGTTTTCTAAGTCTGAATAAAAATACAAGTTTGGTTGATGGAATCTCTAGATACAACTGATTAAAATAAATACAAGGGTGGTCACAATGCGAGTGAACCCACCTACCAAATCAATCACCCAGAAAGGAAGCAGTGTGCCAGAAAAGCAGCAATGAAACCTGTACGGCAAAACCTGCAAGAACTGTGGCACAACAGGGGTGAGTTGCCAACTCATGAATAGAAAATATCGCAGAACAGAAATCGTATGTATGACACAATCCTAGGTCAATACGATCAGTAATAATATATCCTCAATATGAATAAATCTGAAGCATGATAAGCGGGCCAGGGTAAACATCTATACATAAGTGTAATCCTATGTACTCGTGTCAGTGCCTCAGGTAACAACATATCATAAATATGAGGTATGATCAATGTAATCAACATGAATCAATGTCAACTATATCATGAAGTCTATAAGTGTGTGGATATCATCCAAATATGTAATCAATGTATGTATGTATGTGGATCTCGTCCACGTGTCACCCAATGACCTAAAACATCATGCATGTAAATATCATAAAGCATATGCATGGAAGTATGAGGACATAAATCACATGCGCCCCTCGTGACATATCAAAATCATGGAACCTGAGTGTCTAGCATCGACACTCGAAAACATCATGAAATCCGTGCCCAGCATCGGCACGTAAATCCTCATATATCGGGCTCCGTCAATCCGGATCGGCCCACGGGCTCCGTCAGTCCGGATCGGCCCGTATCATCTCTCAACTCCGGTCGGTTTCCTCCGGATATCCGCCGAGCTCAAATACAATCACCGGTAGGTAATACTCCCCTGCCAGGCTCACCATCCAATATATACGAGTCTTCTTTCCCCGGGGTACCTCATCGGGTCCACCATGTACCTGCAGATGGGGCCTACCGCTACTCGAATCGGGTTTCACATGCCACTCTCAGAACTGAGAAAACACATGGTGGACGCACTGAAATATCGTATCAAGAGTAACCGGGTTTTTTAAAACAATACATACTCTCTTTTGAAATAACCACGGTTCCCAAATCCAGAAATATCATGGAAACAACATATCTCAATGCATACAATCATAAAGCATGATGTATGCGACATATAAAAGAAATGTAAGCATATCAGTATATCATGCAACATAAAACAGTAATATGCACATATCGAGGGAAGACCGCTCCTTTAAAATGAATCAGTTTTAAAAAGAATCTTGCGGTTCCAAAATCTCCAAATCAATTCAGAATCATCTATGTATGTGCAAATATGTATGTGTGCAAGTATAGGTGTACAACATGTGTGTACGCAAGTATGTCATGTAAGGAGTCATATCCTGATGCAATAATCCTACTGTGTAGTGACATGGCAATTATCGATGATGAAGTGTGTGAGCCGGCAAGCAGGTGTATGTGGAATATACGCATCATCAATAATGGTGCCGGTGTCCTGACAGCATGGTTTTAATATAACAATAATTACATTTACACATGCAATGCGGTGTGAATAGCAAGAATATGCAGAAATCGACTAATAAACACAACAGTGAAGAATCTACATCCATATAAAAATGTCATACAGTTTTGCCATTTAAAATAAGACGAATCTGGGATTTTAGTAAAATAAGGGCTACGGTGTTTTTAAGAAAAGGTGCGTCTTTTGAAAATATCCGTAGAATCCCTTTGCCTGTCTTTAAAATACTCCCGATTCATTAGTTTTTTTGAAATAGGTATGACTCGGGTCTAGCCCAACATCTACTAAGCAAACTACAGATCTAATTAACAAGCTAATCGGGAGGGGTATGGAAACCTCCTAAATCTAAGTCGATATATATATAAATATAATAGTCGGTGATCCCGCCTCTGTAAGTCGATGTGCAACACCCCACGACTTGCGGGGAGGCGGAAATATGAAAAACGATCTTGTTCATTGCTTAAACATCGACTAACCGCATGAATCGAAGCTAAACGATAACTAACAACAATCATAGAAGTTCTAAACTACTATGTGAAGTGATTATACCTCAAGAACCATGTCCTTCGGGTCTTCATCGTTGTCCTCCATTCCTCGTAGGCTCCTTGGAACATCGGCACCTCAACGACCTCCTCGAATCAAAGACGATCCACCCGAAAGTTCCTACGCCAAGCTTAATCTCAAACTTGAGATAACTAGTTTGCTCAAATCGCTAATCTAAGCTAACTAGGTGATATAGAGTGAGGTTATGGATGTATTAGTCTAGCTAACCCTTGTACTCAACACATGAGAGGGAAGGATTAGGGTTTGAAGAGAGAGAGCTTGAGGAGAGAGAAGATGAACATGATAATCAAATGAGAAAAATGAGCTATCATAATATATATCAAGCATTATTGTTTTTCAAGAAAAGAAAAGAAAATGATTTACAACCATGCTTGATAAATATCTTATGGTGATTCATCTCCATGAGTCATTAAGCAATTATGAAGCATTAATGACATGGATGAATCATCCATATGACTCACTAATCTCATTCAATGTATATGCCACCTAAACCTCCTTAGTCACCATCTTCTAGAAGCTTCTCGCGCAATTACGAGAACGCCCCTCCTATCCGTGAAAACACGGAAAAAATTTAGACTGTATAAATCCGATAACCGGATACTAGTAACTGGCTTAAACCAAAGCCGACTAGTAAAAACTGTCCGGATGTCGTACGTGCGTAAACACACGTATGCGTCCGAACCCTTATCGTAAAACCATACGACCTCTATATCGTTTCGCCTGGAGCAGGGAAACTCTCTGTGTGGGACTCTAAAAACTCGACACTACGCTGGCAGTGGGTTTAATCACAGACCGCAAGCGGCACTAGCTGTACGTAACGGTCCTCAGGTAGATGTCGATAAGAAGGCCGATGAGGAAAATCATCCGAACTCCCACTGAGCCTGATGTGACAATCTTCGTACAGTCCGGTCTGTTCGTCTAAGACTATCGCATATCAAGCTTAGGGGGCGGCAAGCTTCAGTCCCCTAATAGCTGTATAAGTCGTGTCGGAGCGAAGCCCATTACACCCTGAGAAGCTACTGGAACCTACCAGTATATCTCGCTTGCCCTGGCCAGGGACTTTGCGTAATGGCTCTCTGACACAGTGCGATATCAACTCCCAATATCGGGAGAGACGAATCCTATCTAACCGCCACTGCCTCCAAGTGCTCGGGACTGCACCCAACTGCTACCTGTTTACACGACTCCTTTGAGCCGTGGTAGGGTAGCAATCTAAGAACAGTGGGACACACTCGAGGCGAAGCAGCAGTGTCAAGTCTGCGGACTATGCTGTACTTGTAACGTTTTGAAAATCGTTTTGGTGAAATTTCGAAAAAACGGTTAAATAAGGGGGTTTTCTGTAAAAAGTCAAAATGCAAATATCTTTATTATAAAATTAAATATACATATTCTAGCTATGTAATTACTAGTATTTGGTGTTTATTGAGCCACTGGTGAAATTTTAAATTTTCTGAAAAAAAATATTATTTTAATATTATTTTAAGACGGTAAGAAAATACATTAAATTAGCGATAAATACAAATTTAAATGGGCTAATTTTAATCTTTAAAATCATGTTAATTAAAATCTAGTTGTAATATAAATTTTTAGTATTTTATTTCAAGTTTTAATTGATTTATTTTATGGAAAACAAAAATATAGTTATTTTGAACTAAAACTTGCAAATATGGAATTGTGGGGGGTCTTTTTGCATAGAATTTTTTTGTAAAGTCTCTCACACTCACCCTCACTCCCCTTGGCCGGCCCCACACTATTGTATCAGCCCAAGAATTTTATTTCTCTCTTTTTGACCATAAATCATGTGAGAAATGGGTTAAAATAAGGTTTTTATATAGTAAAGTAGGTGGGGGTATTATGGTAATTTGGGAGGGGCTTTGACTTGGATTCTTTTCCACAAATCCCCCAAACCTCTACCCACTCCCTCCTCAGCCAAAAATCTGCACCACAACAGCCCCCATTTCTTCTCCTCTTTTCTCTTCAAAACTCCATCCAAAATGCTTCAAAAAAATCCCACAAAATCAAATTCTAATCCCTACCCATTTCTTCTTGACCTATTCTAGTGTGGATCATGGATCAAGAGAGCAAATTGGAGGCCAAGATTTTGGTGCTAGGTCTCTAATTTTGTGAGGTATAATCTTAGCATTTTGCATAAGTTATTGTTTGATTACTTCAATCTAGCTATTATGTGTTTAATTAGGAGTTAATTGTGGTTTTGATATTAAATATTTAACTTTCAAGAAAGGGTTTTGAACGCAACTTAGGGTTTTATGATGTGAGATTATGGTTGTGTGATATTTTTGACATGTTAATGTTATGCTAAAGCAAATCTAGTTGTTAGTTGCATTTTTGTTAATTTAAATTGTGTTAATTACGCTAATTTGTAAACTAGGTTTTTAAAATTTATTGCAAATGTTAGACTAAAAATCTAATTAGGTTTTTCATGACTTCATTAACATTATTAAGTGTAGTTTAACACTTTAGTTCATGGAAATCCAACCTAAATTGTGGTTTGTGCATTTTGCTATAAAATTGTTAAAATTTAGGTATTTTGTAAACTAGAATTTTAGGGTTTTTGGAATTTAATGAGATTAAATTATGAGAATTGTTTTTATGACTTATTTAAGTTATTTAATAAGTATTATGACCGTTAGAATTGTTTAAACATCATGTTTTGTACAAAAATGGCGAATTGTGCTTGCTAGATTTTCGGAAAAATGACTTTTTAAGTGAAATTGGGGTTTTTGTGAATTTTAACCTATTTTATATTAAAATTAGTGTTCGTGAATGTGCAAATGAGTGTATTTGGGTTTTTCTCGATGGTTTGGCGTTTGTACGCCGACGTCGAGGGTTTTTGGGTTGATTTGTGAAAGCAACCATAGGTTTTGACCTATGAGAGATTCGTGCGTCGTTTTGGTCATGAGTCGGATTTTAATACGATACGGTGCGTTATGATATGTAGATACCCTATGTGGACTTCGAGACGACAAGCAAGCGCATGGCGACATCGGCACCGGCGAACGAGGACCAGGTGAGTAAATTTATATCTACGGGGAGAAGTCGGGTGGATGGCGTATAGCACCCCCGCAGTCCGTGGTGGTGTATACGGATACGTATACACACCAACAATTATTATATGTTATTTGGGATTAATAACGATGCTTAAAATGAATATTGGTGCGTTGGATTACTTTAGTGTTGCGAACCCTAGGGTAGTGTTGCACTACACATACACACATACATACTTGCATACATTCCTATTGATATGTGCTCATGGGATTCTTTATAGTTATGGGTTCACATGGGTATGGGACTATGTGTTCACATACGGATTTGAGGATGATACTTGGGATTGAGCTGAGTCGATGAGATTTGATTTGAGGCCGTGAGATCGGTGATATAGCATGGTTCGTATTTGAGATACGACATGACGTTGTAGCGGGTCCTTGACGTAGTGTTTCACACACGTCCATGCATACGTAGGCGGTATCAGTATGGTACTAGACATAGATCAGTACCCCGATCATGATATTTGATAAAGAGGATACCAGATGAATAGTACGATGAATGTGATTTTGACCCGTACCCAGATTTGGGATGCCGTACGACGGATTTACGTACGAGCTATTTATTGATGATTGATCCGCACTCTTGACTTGGGATGCCTGATTATAGATATGGTATCGGATATGATATTATTGAGGCGGGATCACCGACTAATATATATACAGGTATGTATATATATCGACTCAGATGTTATGCGGTTTCCTTACCTGTAGTCCAGCTAGTTAGCTTAGCCCTTTAGTTTAGTTTAGTTGTTAGATTAGATTTGATTCTTACCTATTAGAAAAACTAACGAATCGTGGGTATTTTAAAAGACAGCCCAAGGGATCCTACGGATATTTCAAAAGACGTATCTTTTCATAAAAACACCGTAGCCCCTATTTTCAAAACCCCATGATTCGTGTTATTTCAAAAGGCACCATTTGTAGAACTTTTATTAGATTAATGCAGATTAGTTATAGTTGCGTCTAGTTTTCAGCTACCACTTATTATTGTGGTTCGCTTCGCATCGCATACTTATGTTATAATTTCTTATTGAAATGTTGATATCATGCTGTTAGGACACCAGCACCATTACCGATGATGCGTATATACCACATACACTTACTTGCCGGCTCACACACATCTTCATTGGTAATTGCCATGTCACGTACACCTTAGAAATATTATTGCTTAACTTAGCTTGATAACTCGTAGTTTGACATAATATTAGTGTACTTACCTTATATGCCAGCTTAGATATTGTAGTTATTACTTGTCACTTCATGCATACTGTTATTCATTGTTATGCCGTATTCATGGATTCTCATATTTATATTCATGGTTTTACATGCTATTGATGATTCGGATTCCCATGATATTTTCTGGATTTGGAGGAAAACCGCAAAAACATATATAAACTGCTTTCCCTCTTTTTAAATAAAAAAAATGCGGTTTTCCTATGATGTATGAGTCGTCCACCATGAGTTTGCTGATGGATTTCGAGACCCGATTCGAGGAGTTGGATGAACCGTTTCGGGTACATGGTGGGCCCGGTGCGGTACCCCGGGCAAGATGAATGTGGTGATGACGTTGAGCCTGGCAGGGGAGCACTACCGACCGGTGATTTTACCTGACGCGTCGGATATCCGGAGGATACCGTCGTGGTCTTGAGATAGATGGTAGGGGCTGGTCTGGACTGACGGTGCCCTAGATATTGTGATTGAGACATTGAGATTTTTGAGGTACAGAGATTACGACACAGAGATATCGAGATATTTGGATACTTGTTTTGTGTCGATGCTAGGCACTGTTTTATGCTGATTTCATTTATGGTACCTCCTATTTAAAAATAAGGAAATCTCACTAAACTATGAAAACAGTTCTTCATTTACATGTATTCTATTTTCATGCATTCATACCTCATTCATATGATATATTGCTACCTGAGGCACTGCCACGGGTACATGAGATTATACTCGGGTTAGATATTTACCCTAGCCTTGTTATAGGCTGCATGTTATATATAATTGAGGATATATTATGATCATTGAACTAGGATTGCGTTATTTATGCGATTTTTGTTCGTAGATGTTTTTCTATTCACGAGTTGGCAACTCACCCCCGTTGTGCCCCAGTTTCTTGCAGGTTTGCCGTACAAGATTCATTACGGCTTGCCGGCATAGTTTCCTTCGGGTGATTTGCTAGTAGGTGGGTTTACTTGTATCGTACCCCCCATTATATAACTTGTATATTATTATTCAGTTGTATCTAGAAGTTCCATCAACCAAACTTGTATTTATCTCAGATAGAGACCAGTGATGTTTATTCTTTCGACCTTAGAGCCGCGCGTTGTATTTCTGTGGTTTTCTTATGGTTTTGAGTTTCCTTTTGAATTTTGAACCTCGCCGTTGGCGTTGTATATTATATTGCTTGTGTGGTTGTGACCGTCGATTGACGAAGAGCTAGCTCCCGCTTGGGGATGTCTTTTTATTGATTTCGTATACTATTCATGCTGTATCCCGTTTGGGGCCAGTATTTACAAAGGAGACTCTGCCGAAATTTTCAGTAAATTTTGATGTTCTTAAAAACCGCATAATTCTGCTTATGCTATTAAAACTACTTGTTTTAAATTGGTTTTCCTTCACTCTACTTCTTTTCTTGGTTTGGATTTCTGGGTTTTCGGTTTACTTAGATTACGTATGCCTCGAGACGTTTCGTAGTTTAAGTGCCGGTCATGTTCCGTACTTTCGGGACGTGACAAAGTTGGTATCAGAGCGTTAGGTTTTAACCTTCGGAGCGTAGGATGACCCTTGGTTGATGGAATAGGTGACTAAAGTAGAGTGACGTACCGTTGGTATGTTCCGCGGCATATTTACGACACGCCACTCCACTTAAGAAGCCTTAGGATGTACATTTCCTTGTTCAGTATTATATTCCTTCCTGATCTAGCCTCATCGGTACCAGTTTGGTTTTGCTGCCACGATTACGGGCAGGGAGAGCTACGGCTAGAGTTGCGGTCAGCACGAGCTCGTCATGAACGAGGACTGACCAGGGCATGATTCCGGTGAAACCCGATTGTAGAGAGGTGTCTTTTGATTGTGTTTTACGCCACGAGCGTTGGATGGATCGCCGTATGAGATTGCTCGGACGTGCAGATTAGCACTAGAGGATTGAGCCAATGATAGAGGCCAGCCAGATTTTGATGACCGCTGGCGTGTTGCTTATTCATGATGGTCGAGGCACTGTCAGCATGCAGATGAGCGAACCAGTTTTTGCTGCGAACGATGAGATATTGCCCCAGATGCTGGAATTAGTGCAGAACGAGTTGTACTAAGAGATGATAGAAGGTCGCTAGTCATCGAGGATGAATGACTAGGACATGTAGATCGTTCGCCTACCCCGATGCGAGGTCATCAGATAGATTGATTCCAGCTAGAGACGACTTCACGCGGAGACGTTGGGAGTCTACAGAGACGATCGAATGTCAGAAACCTATTATTCCAAGTTTAAGGTAGTCGGAAAGACATGCAGGCAATTCTATGGTCCCTCTAGAAGAATGAAACCCTAACTCGACTTAATAACCGTGTGAAAGCCTTTGAACCTTCGAGTTTGCGGCAGTTCTGCGGCGCCATTAGTGAGGCTTGGGTTTGCCCTTCTACGGCTGGACCACCGATGCTGTGGTATGTACTCGATACTATTATACTGTACCCAAGATGTTGAGCTCTTGGGGGATTATGAGGTTTTGACGACTCGATTGGATGGCTCGACTTAATTCGGATGCTAGGTGGTGAGATGCATTTCTTGAGAGATTCCCGATATGAGGATAGCCGTTGGAGCTCAGTCCATGTAGCCACGATGAGACGAGTCCGAAGCAGTCGACATTAGAGAAAGTGGAGTAAAGAGGTCCGTACAAGATCTGGATAAGACGACGTTCCACTCCGCCGACATCAGAGATGCGATGCGCATGCCGAGGCATTGTACTCGGATATACCTTCCAGAAGGAGTCGCGATGAGTATGCAGTCGTTCCAGAGCAAGATGCAGATATAGGAAAGGACAACGACTTCCGGACAGTTGGCAGAGACGAGGCATGGAATAGACCGTGAGCAGGATTCCTTCCAGGCCACTGATGCAATGATATTTGCACCCAGGATCAGATGTGTCACGTGCATTCAGAGAGCCAGAGGCCGACGCCAGTGATATGCTGCCTTGACAGGGCCGATGAGCCGATGGATTGTGAGATTGGTAATCCACAGAGAAGACTTGGACCCAGGAGTGGTCATGTTATGCACACCAGCAGGCCAGAGTTCATGATCATCGACGAGACGTCCCACTAGTGACCGCGACAGTTGGCCCGAGATTCTTAGAGGATGCACTTGAGCGGTACTGTTCCGCCATTATTGATTTCGATGTTTGGGTGATTTATTCGTATGATTTGATTTTGATGATTGAGGATTTACGATCTTTGCACAGTGTTGCACTTGATATCGTTTTCATGCTTTAGTTTCACATGTTTGTGATTTTACGGTTTTAAACAGTTGAGTTGGTTTTGTGCGTATGCATGCATACGAATTGGTTCCTGCACTCTGTATAGTTATTATATGCTTGCAGTGTGCACTGGACTTCGATTTCGATTGTGATACTCGATATTTGTTTTGTGTACCTTGTGCACCTGATTGATTTCGCGCATGTTGGGCGCATGTTTTGAAGTGTGATTTTGGTGCACACCAGATGCACTAAATCGAGATTTTTCGTGCATGTCAGATGCACCTGATTTTGCTGCCAAGCACACATGTTGCCTACGACAGATGTTTCATGCACACCCGATGCACTTAGATGTTGTTTCTGTGCGCATGTATGGCACATTCATGGATTTTGATTTCCGTGCACACCAGACGCACGTAGCATTCATGTGCATATTTTGGGATTGATTTCGTATAGAGCAGTACGTTTTTATGATATTGCTATGTGTTTTCGTACTGAGCAGGACTAGTCAGAGGACAATACCTGAATATATTTTTGCATGCATTGATAGTTATTGAAGGGATTTCCAAAAAGCGAGCTATAGCCTCAGTATTTACCTACGTGTCTGATATGACACGAAATGTTTAAAACAAGGAGACCCTTCTAAATTGTTTCCAAAACGGCGGAACGTACATTTCAAACAAAGGTATATATGTATATAGTTATTTTCTTATGATAGACGTCCGCTACTGTGCAGTGTTATACGCGTTGCACAGCGACTTAACGAGATTTGGCATGCATTTCCTTCAGATACTTACAGATATAGATTCGATATTTACATGTATAGTTTCTAGTTATGTCATATTGGTTTTGATTTGGATTTGGCATTGATGTCTTCCCCATGACTCCGATGATTCCGGGATGCTTGACGGAGTTCTGATTTGAGTTATATGCCCATTTTTCATGCGCATGCGTTGCGCTACGATTTGTTTTATGTATTTATGATTTCGGAGCCCCGGCGATTTGATGGTTTTGGCTGAAATATTTTAGTATTTGGGGGAAGTTTTAATTTAAATTCGGGGACCGAATTTCTTTAAGGGGGGAAGATTGTAACGTTTTGAAAATCGTTTTGGTGAAATTTCGAAAAAACGATAAAATAAGGGGGTTTTCTGTAAAAAGTCAAAATGCGAATATCTTTATTATAAAATTAAATATACATATTCTAGCTATGTAATTACTAGTATTTGGTATTTATTGAGCCACTGGTGAAATTTTAAATTTTCTGAAAAAAATATTATTTTAATATTATTTTAAGCCGGTAAGAAAATACATTAAATTAGCGATAAATACAAATTTAAATGGGCTAATTTTAATCTTTAAAATAATGTTAATTAAAATCTAGTTGTAATATAAATTTTTAGTATTTTATGTCAAGTTTTAATTGATTTATTTTATGGAAAAAAAAATATAGTTATTTTGAACTAAAACTTGCAAATATGGTATTGTGGGGGGTCTTTTTGCATAGAATTTTTTTGTAAAGTCTCTCACACTCACCCTCACTCCCCTTGGCCGGCCCCACACTATTGTATCAGCCCAAGAATTTTATTTCTCTCTTTTTGACCATAAATCATGTGAGAAATGGGTTAAAATAAGGTTTTTATATAGTAAAGTAGGTGGGGGTATTATGGTAATTTGGGAGGGGCTTTGACTTGGATTCTTTTCCACAAATACCCCACACCTCTACCCACTCCCTCCTCACCCAAAAATCTGCACCACAACAGCCCCCATTTCTTCTCCTCTTTTCTCTTCAAAACTCCATCCAAAATGCTTCAAAAAAATCCCACAAAATCAAATTCTAATCCCTACCCATTTCTTCTTGACCTATTCTAGTGTGGATCATGGATCAAGAGAGAAAATTGGAGGCCAAGATTTTGGTGCTAGGTCTCTAATTTTGTGAGGTATAATCTTAGCATTTTGCATAAGTTATTGTTTGATTACTTCAATCTAGCTATTATGTGTTTAATTAGGAGTTAATTGTGGTTTTGATATTAAATATTTAACTTTCAAGAAAGGGTTTTGAATGCAACTTAAGGTTTTATGATGTGAGATTATGGTTGTGTGATATTTTTGACATGTTAATGTTATGCTAAAGCAAATCTAGTTGTTAGTTGCATTTTTGTTAATTTAAATTGTGTTAATTACGCTAATTTGTAAACTAGGTTTTTAAAATTTATTGAAAATGTTAGACTAAAAATCTAATTAGGTTTTTCATGACTTCATTAACATTATTAAGTGTAGTTTAACACTTTAGTTCATGGAAATCCAACCTAAATTGTGGTTTGTGCATTTTGCTATAAAATTGTTAAAATTTAGGTATTTTGTAAACTAGAATTTTAGGGTTTTTGGAATTTAATGAGATTAAATTATGAGAATTGTTTTTATGACTTATTTAAGTTATTTAATAAGTATTATGGCCGCTAGAATTGTTTAAATATCATGTTTTGTACAAAAATGGCGAATTGTGCTTGCTAGATTTTCGGAAAAATGACTTTTTAAGTGAAATTGGGGTTTTTGTGAATTTTAACCTATTTTATATTAAAATTAGTGTTCGTGAATGTGCAAATGAGTGTATTTGGGTTTTTCTCGATGGTTTGGCGTTTGTACGCCGACGTCGAGGGTTTTTGGGTTGATTTGTGAAAGCAACCATAGGTTTTGACCTATGAGAGATTCGTGCGTCGTTTTGGTCATGAGTCGGATTTTAATACGATACGGTACGTTATGATATGTAGATACCCTATGTGGACTTCGAGACGACAAGCAAGCGCATGGCGACATCGGCACCGGCGAACGAGGACCAGGTGAGTAGATTTATATCTACGGGGAAAAGTCGGGTGGATGGCGTATAGCACCCCCGCAGTCCGTGGTGGTGTATACGGATGCGTATACACACCAACAATTATTATATGTTATTTGGGATTAATAACGATGCTTAGGATGGATATTGGTGCGTTGGATTACTTTAGTGTTGCGAACCCTAGGGTAGTGTTGCACTATACATACACACATACATACTTGCATACATTCCTATTGATATGTGCTCATGGGATTCTTTATAGTTATGGGTTCACATGGGTATGGGACTATGTGTTCACATACGGATTTGAGGATGATACTTGGGATTGAGCTGAGTCGATGAGATTTGATTTGAGGCCGTGAGATCGGTGATATAGCATGGTTCATATTTGAGATACGACATGACGTTGTAGCGGGTCCTTGACGTAGTGTTTCACACACGTCCATGCATACGTAGGCGGTATCAGTATGGTACTAGACATAGATCAGTACCCCGATCATGATATTTGATAAAGAGGATACTGGATGAATAGTACGATGAATGTGATTTTGACCCGTACCCAGATTTGGGATGCCGTACGACGGATTTACGTACGAGCTATTTATTGATGATTGATCCGCACTCTTGACTTGGGATGCCTGATTATAGATATAGTATCGGATATGATATTATTGAGGCGGGATCACCGACTAATATATATACAGGTATGTATATATATCGACTCAGATGTTATGCGGTTTCCTTACCTGTAGTCCAGCTAGTTAGCTTAGCCCTTTAGTTTAGTTTAGTTGTTAGATTAGATTCGATTCTTACCTATTTCAAAAACTAACGAATCGTGGGTATTTTAAAAGACAGCATAAGGGATCCTACGGATATTTCAAAAGACGTATCTTTTCATAAAAACACTGTAGCCCCTATTTTCAAAACCCCATGATTCGTGTTATTTCAAAAGGCACCATTTGTAGAACTTTTATTAGATTAATGCAGATTAGTTATAGTTGCGTCTAGTTTTCAGCTACCACTTATTATTGTGGTTCGCTTCGCATCGCATACTTATGTCATAATTTCTTATTGAAATGTTGATATCATGCTGTTAGGACACCAGCACCATTACCGATGATGCGTATGTACCACATAGACTTACTTGCCGGCTCACACACATCTTCATTGGTAATTGCCATGTCACGTACACCTTAGAAATATTATTGCTTAACTTAGCTTGATAACTCGTAGTTTGACATAATATTAGTGTACTTACCTTATATGCCAGCTTAGATATTGTAGTTATTACTTGTCACTTCATGCATACTGTTATTCATTGTTATGCCGTATTCATGGATTCTCATATTTATATTCATAGTTTTACATGCTATTGATGATTCGGATTCCCATGATATTTTCTGGATTTGGAGGAAAACCGCAAAAACATATATAAACTGCTTTCCCTCTTTTTAAATAAAAAAAATGCGGTTTTCCTATGATGTATGAGTCGTCCACCATGAGTTTGCTGATTGATTTCGAGACCCGATTCGAGGAGTTGGATGAACCGTTTCGGGTACATGGTGGGCCCGGTGCGGTACCCCGGGGCAAGATGAATGTGGTGATGACGTTGAGCCTGGCAGGGGAGCACTACCGACCGGTGATTTTACCTGACACGTCGGATATCCGGAGGATACCGTCGTGGTCTTGAGATAGATGGTAGGGGCCGGTCTGGACTGACGGTGCCCTAGATATTGTGATTGAGACATTGAGATTTTTGAGGTACAGAGATTACGACACAGAGATATCGAGATATTTGGATACTTGTTTTGTGTCGATGCTGGGCACTGTTTTATGCTGATTTCATTTATGGTACCTCCTATTTAAAAATAAGGAAATCTCACTAAACTATGAAAACGGTTCTTCATTTACATGTATTCTATTTTCATGCATTCATACCTCATTCATATGATATATTGCTACCTGAGGCACTGACACGGGTACATGAGATTACACTCGGGTTAGATATTTACCCTAGCCTTGTTATAGGCTGCATGTTATATATAATTGAGGATATATTATGATCATTGACCTAGGATTGCGTTATTTATGCGATTTCTGTGCGTAGATGTTTTTCTATTCACGAGTTGGCAACTCACCCCCGTTGTGCCCCAGTTTCTTGCAGGTTTGCCGTACAGGATTCATTACGGCTTGCCGGCATAGTTTCCTTCGGGTGATTTGCTAGTAGGTGGGTTTACTTGTATTGTACCCCCCATTATATAACTTGTATATTATTATTCAGCTGTATCTAGAAGTTCCATCAACCAAACTTGTATTTATCTCAGATAGAGACCAGTGATGTTTATTCTTTCGACCTTAGAGCCGCGCGTTGTATTTCTGTGGTTTTCTTATGGTTTTGAGTTTCCTTTTGAATTTTGAACCTCGCCGTTGGCGTTGTATATTATATTGCTTGTGTGGTTGTGACCGTCGATTGACGAAGAGCTAGCTCCCGCTTGGGGATGTCTTTTTATTGATTTCGTATACTATTCATGTTGTATCCCGTTTGGGGCCAGTATTTACAAAGGAGACTCTGCCGAAATTTTCAGTAAATTTTGATGTTCTTAAAAACTGCATAATTCTGCTTATGCTATTAAAACTACTTGTTTTAAATTAGTTTTCCTTCACTCTACTTCTTTTCTTGGTTTGGATTTCTGGGTTTTCGGTTTACTTAGATTACGTACGCCTCGAGACGTTTCGTAGTTTAAGTGCCGGTCATGTTCCGTACTTTCGGGATGTGACAGTACTCATGTCACCTGGGAACTCTTAACTGACGATAGGTATAATACCAACCAATCAGTTCCCCGGCGAGTCCTGTCCGGTGTACCCGTAACCTAACGAGCACCTGTATACTATCTCTAGTACGACGTACTGATGGCTGTGGGACAGAATATCCCCCCAACTGGGATGAGAAGCGTATACACTTAGTCTACTCCGGAATATCGATGCCCTATCTCGATAATCCAACGACCAGGGACCTATATACGATGTTGCTTACAGACTACCCAGCCCCCACTAGTGTGACTGCCATCACGACGCTGGTAATCAAGCAAAGATCCTATGGGCTCTACTAATATGTATAAGTGATACGTTACAAGAAACATATGCACATATTAAAGTAGACTTAAACCAAGTAGCATACTACTATGTTTAGCAAGACTGTTATTTACAACTGTGAATATCCCAAGCTTCCATTAAGTAATATACATGCTAGTATGATACAATAATGGTCCCTAAGGCATATACACTAACAATCTCCCACTTGCACTAGGGCGATGAGCTGGCATATCGTAGACCTATCATCTCGAATAGCCTCTCGAACTGCATCTGAGGAATGTCCTTTGTGAATGGATCAGCAATGTTATCCTCCGTCTTTACTCTCTTCACCTCGATCTCTCGGCGATCTATAATCTCCCTGATCATGTGATACCGCCTTAAGATGTGTCTGGACTTCTGATGGGACCTGGGTTCCTTCGCTAAAGCTATAGCGCCGTTGTTGTCACAATACAGAGGTATTGGACCAACACTGGTAGGAACCACCTGAAGTTCTGTGAGGAACTTCTTCATCCAGACTGCTTCTTTTGCGGCATCGCAAGCAGCTATGTACTCTGCTTCCATTGTTGAGTCAGCAACGGTCTCCTGTTTGGAACTCTTCCAACATACCGCCCATCCATTGAGAGTAAAGACATAACCCGACATGGACTTGGAGTCATCTTTGTCACTCTGGAAGCCGGAGTCGGCAAAGGCCTCTAATTGGAGGTCTTTTCCGCCATATACCAAGAACATTTCCTTAGTCCTCCTTAGGTACTTGAGAATGTTCTTTACTGCTATCCAGTGCTTCTCCCCTGGGTTTGCTTGATACCGGCTTACTACGCTCAATGCGTATGCTACATGCGGTCTGGTACATAACATCGCATACATTATAGAGCCTACCGCAGAAGCGTAGGGAATAATCGACATGCGATCCCTTTCCAAATCAGTCTTGGGAGACATCTCTTTGGAGAGGGTGATTCCGTGACAAGCCGGTAGGTTACCGCGCTTAGAATCATCCATACTGAATCTTTTCACTATGGTGTCTATGTACCTGGACTGTGAAAGTCCCAACATCCTTTTTGATCTATCACGATAGATCCGGATCCCTATAATGTAGGTGGCATCACCCAGGTCTTTCATGGAGAATTTATGTGACAAGAATCTTTTGACTGACTGTAACATAGGAATATCATTTCCTATTAGGAGAATGTCATCCATGTATAAGACGAGGAATACTACAGCTCTCCCTACAATCTTACTGTATATGCAAGGTTCATCAGGATTTTTGATAAAGTCAAATTCTTTGACAGCATCATCAAAATAGATGTTCCAACTCCGCGATGCTTGTTTTAGTCCATAAATGGACTTAAGCAGCTTGCATACTTTACCGCCGCTCCCACTCTGAATGAATCCTTCTGGCTGATCCATATAGACGCTTTCTTCCAAATTACCATTTAGAAAGGTCGTCTTTACGTCCATCTGCCAGATTTCATAATCGTGGAAGGCAGCAATAGCAAGAAGGACCCGAATAGATTTAAGTATAGCTACTGGAGAAAAGGTTTCGTCATAGTCCAAACCAGGCCTTTGACGGAAACCCTTTGCAACAAGTCTAGCCTTATAGGTTTCAATTTGTCTATCTACACCAATCTTCTTTTTGAAGATCCATTTGCATCCTACGGGTTTTACCCCATCTGGAGCAACGTCTAAAATCCATACTTTGTTAGTGTACATGGACTCCATTTCGGTCCACATTGCATCCAGCCATTTTACTGAGTCACTGCTCTGAATGGCTTGCTGGAAGCTAGTAGGCTCATCATAGTCAATAGTGCAATCCTCTCTATCCCCGTCTATGAGAAAATCGTAGTATCTCTCGGGCGGATGAGATTGCCTACTACGTGCGGAGTGGCGTTGGGATGTCCTGTTCTTCTTGAACTTCTGGTTCTACCAAACTTTCAGTAGTAATTTGTGTTTCTGGAATTTCTTCCAGTTCTATTTCGCTCCCACTAGTTTCCTTTTCTAAAAACTGATATTCTAGAAAATGGGTATTACGAGAAACAAAACCTTTTGTTCCTCTGCGTAATAGAATAGATATCCCCTGGAGTTCTTTGGATATCCCACAAACTTACATAGTACTGATCGTGCCTCGAGTTTGTCCGCATGCTGCTTTTTAACATAAGCCGGACATCCCCAAATCTTTAGATACTGAAGATAGGGTTTCTTCCCACTCCACATCTGATATGGTGTGGTAGGCACAGTCTTGGTGGGAACCTAGTTCAAAAGATATGCAGCTGATTCTAGTGCATATCCCTAGAATGATCGCGGTAACTCAGCGTTACTCATCATGGAACGAACCATATCCAATAGGGTTCGATTCCTCCTTTCTGATACACCGTTATGTTGTGGTGTGTATGGAATAGTAAGCTGAGAGAGAATTCCATTCTCTTTTAAGTAACCCAGGAACTCGGCACTTAAGTATTCACCACCTCGATCAGATCTCAGTGTCTTTATACTTTTGCCTGTTTGTTTTTCCACTTCATTCTTGTTTTCTTGGAATTTCTCAAAGGCCTCGGATTTATGCTTCATTAAGAAGACATATCCATACCTAGAGAAATCATCCGTAAAAGTAATGAAGTAGGAATAACCACCTCGCGCATGTGTAGACATTGGACCGCACACGTCACTGTGTACGAGTCCTAAGAGCTCGCTTGCTCTTACTCCGTGTCCAGTGAACGGAGTTTTTGTCATCTTTCCTTTGAGACAAGATTCACAAGTATCATAAGATTGATATTCGAATGGATTCAAATATTCTTCTTTATGTAACTTAGTCAACCTTCTCTCATTGATGTGACCTAGTCTACAATGCCATAAGAAAGCCTGATTTATTTCTGGAGACTTTCTTTTAAGAGTGTTCTGGACATTGAAAACCTGAGCTTGACTTAATACGTATATACCGTTATCTAATGTACCGGACCCAATCAGAACTTGATTTAGGTGGATGTTAACTATATCACTTACGAATGTAAAATCATATCCCTCTCTTGAAAGTGAGGACACTGATATGATATTACAAGTCATACTAGGTACATATAAACGGTTATGTAAAATCAATATATGCCCACTTGTCAAACCTAGGCGATATTCTCCCACGGATTCAGCGTTCACTGTCATTCCGTTTGCAACTCTGAGAGACCAATCACCTACCTTTATAACTCTACTGTTTCTCAAAGCATGTAATGAATTACATATATGAGATCCTGCTCCGGTATCTAGTACCCAGGAAGTAGAGTTTATTGACATACAGTCTTCAATTACAAATACACTTGAGGCTGAAGCCACAACATGCTTCGTATCCTGGCTACTGGCTTCAAAAGCCTTGCAATCTTTCTGCCTATGCCCAATCCCATAACAATAGGAACGTCCCTCTTTTACTATATCCTGTCCCGAAACTTTTGCCCTTCTCTTTCCTTCTACTTCCCTGGTTTTCTTCAGGATAGAAGGTAGAGACTGTAGAATCAAGTCAGTATCTGACCTGTTTCCCAACATGGTCTGCAAGTCCTGGAGCTCATCAATATAGCTAGTCATTGTAAGGACGTTGTCCCCTAAAGATGACTCGTCAGCCAACCTCGCTTGAATTAATTCGTTCGAGGTCTCATATCTTACGATATGAGATTGCTCTCCATATAAATCTTTGTTATAGAGAAAGATGGAAACTAAGTCCATCTTCTCGTGCTGCTTCTGGTATACACCATCAACTGAAGCTAACACGAGGCACTTGGCTTTTGCTTTATCTTTTCCCTTTGTCTGACGGATATCCATATCCGCGACAGTGGAAACTGGACCTGGGACGGCGGGATCTTGAGTAGTAATAGGGTGGTCCAGCTTGTCATAGGAAATGGACATCTGGATAGACTTCTGCCAGTCAAATAAGTCAGATTCAGTCAAATTATTATCTAGATGTAACCTATGTGTGGTCACAAGGTCGCTGCAATTTAAGAGAGAGAAGAAAATACTATTAGCATGATGCTGTTGCAAATTTAGAGTGGTTTAATTTATCTAAACAGGATGGCTCCCATTGTTTCTCGAATCCTTCCTCAAACCATAAAAGAAGAATTAGCCAGGACTATTCTCACCGTACAATACTTGCTTAACCGTTCAGCCAGGCCAGTGTCGATACTTCGAGGGAGGTTTTCCAACGCTTTCACGAAGTTCCTTAATTAAATAACCTCTTTTCTCTGGGGGCATAACCCTGCTGACACCTTTCTAGGCACCTACTTGGTTTATAGCATTGATCGTTAAGTGACGAATCTCCTGATAAGTAGTATATACTCACAGTAGGATCGGGATCCAAGATATCATCGTATGATAATGTTGAAGGAATCCTACCAACATTCATCAAACTCCAAAATGGTATGCTTCTCTCTGCAAATTTCAGTTTCTTTAGAAATTCCCGATGTGGATTTTTGCCCCATGCTCTTATGACTTTGACTAAGGGCCAAAAATGTCATAAGTCATATGTCAAGTTCTACCCATCATTATCCAGGTTAATTTGAACCCACCCGTACATACTCTTGACTAAGGGCCAAGAAAAGTAATACGACTGTTCCAAAATAACGCATCTATCTATGCAACAAATGAATATCCTAGCAGCTACCAAGCACTATGTTTTGACTAAGGGCCAAATATACATAGCTTGAATACTACTGAATACCCAAATGAAATGACGGAGGGCTACGAATGGTTTTGGCAAAAACCGTGAACGTAGTGAACTTGATATAATCGAAGGAACCTGATACTTTTTAAAAGGAGTCGCTAAAGCTCCGCAATTAAAAATTCTGCTCTTTTAAAATAACCAAGTGGTTTCTTTTAAATTTGTTCCAACGATTTAAACTTTGGTTTATTTTCTTTGCATTATAATAATGCATCCCATCATTTAACCTATCATTGCAGAAAATAACGAAAATACAACGTCCTCTTATGCCATCCGCATTCGCCACGGGGTCCCGTCATCACCCGTTAGATTACTTAACTAACGACAGAGCGGGGGCTGGGCTAGCGCGGGTGTAAAGCATAAGTGACGTCTAAATAGCTATCATATATAGATATTGTACATTCGTTAGACGCAATAATATTCATTCCAGATCACAGATGAACTTTATTGGATTTGCAAGCGATCCGTGTTTGTTTTGAGCCTGCAACAAAAGACGGATTACACAGTTGTGATGAATAGCCATAACCCCACCTAAGACCCCTACGGGTACGGCAAACTACCCGCCCGGCAGTTTGTGCACCCCACCTTGGGTCTGTCCTAGGAGCAAAAACAGTAAAATGAAATAATACAACGGTAGCTACAACCGCAACCTGGATGTGCCCCGCAAAATAATATTACAACAAATTACATTTACATCAAATGAATTAAATAATAACCCATCACATAACCCCGGCTATACATCACAATAGTCCAACACAGTTCATATACACAAACAGATAAAATCCATTACAGAAATGTGTAACCCCCTGCCAACCGACATACTAGCAGTTAAGGAAGGTTTAAGAACACATTATACAAACACAGATATAATCCAACAAGCAAATACCGTATAATTTCGATCGATTAAACACATTTAATTTTGCTCCAATACTTCTCTGTAAATCTGAAACCTGAGCAAAAATTAAAAAATTCCAGAAAATACCAAATATCACAGAGAACCCACACATGAAAATTGGGCTGATGAATCGGCAACTCGGCGGCGGAATCGCGGCGGATCGGTGGGATCCGCCGCGGTTCCGCGGTGCTTTAGCCGATTCATGAGCCTAGTTTTCTTAGGTGTTCTAATACTATCATTTAGGGCTTTCTGAAGGTCCCTGAAAAATTTTTGGACCTCATTTAAAAATCGACAGAAACTCATGATATCGGGGTTTTCCGGTTTGTTTTTTTTCGTTCGAAATTCATACAATTTTGCAAGTGAGTTATTTATTGTTTAGCAAGGCTCTGATACCACTGTAAGTCGATGTGCAACACCCCACGACTTGCGGGGAGGCGGAAATATGAAAAACGATCTTGTTCTTTGCTTAAACATCGACTAACCGCATGAATCGAAGCTAAACGATAACTAACAACAATCATAGAAGTTCTAAACTACTATGTGAAGTGATTATACCTCAAGAACCATGTCCTTCGGGTCTTCATCGCTGTCCTCCACTCCTCGTAGGCTCCTTGGAACCTCCTCGAATCAAAGACGATCCACCCGAAAGTTCCTACGCCAAGCTTAATCTCAAACTTGAGATAACTAGTTTGCTCAAATCGCTAATCGAAGCTAACTAGGTGATATAGAGTGAGGTTATGGATGTATTAGTCTAGCTAACCCTTGTACTCAACACATGAGAGGGAATGATTAGGGTTTGAAGAGAGAGAGAGCTTGAGGAGAGAGAAGATGAACATGATAATCAAATGAGAAAAATGAGCTATCATAATATATATCAAGCATTATTGTTTTTCAAGAAAAGAAAAGAAAATGATTTACAACCATGCTTGATAAATATCTTATGGTGATTCATCTCCATGAGTCATTAAGCAATTATGAAGCATTAATAACATGGATGAATCATCCATATGACTCACTAATCTCATTCACTGTATATGCCACCTAAACCTCCTTAGTCACCATCTTCTAGAAGCTTCTCACGCAATTACGAGAACGCCCCTCCTATCCGTGAAAACACGGAAAAACTTTAGACTGTATAAATCCGATAACCGGATACTAGTAACTGGCTTAAACCAAAGCCGACTAGTAAAAACTGTCCGGATGTCGTACGTGCGTAAACACACGTATGCGTCCGAACCCTTGTCGTAAAACCATACGGACTCTATATCGTTTCGCCTGGAGCAGGGAAACTCTCTGCGTGGGACTCTAAAGACTCGACACTACGCTGGCAGTGGGTTTAACCACAGACCGCAAGCGGCAGTAGCTGTACGTAACGGTCCCCAGGTAGATGTCGATAAGAAGGCCGATGAGGAAAATCATCCGAACTCCCACTGAGCCTGATGTCACAATCTTCGTACAGTCCGGTCTGTTCGTCTAAGACTATCGCATATCAAGCCTAGGGGGCGGCAAGCTTCAGTCCCCTAATAGCTGTATAAGTCGTGTCGGAGCGAAGCCCATTACACCCTGAGAAGCTATTGGAACCTACCAGTATATCTCGCTTGCCCTGGCCAGGGACTTTGCGTAATGGCTCTCTGACACAGTGCGATATCAACTCCCAATACCGGGAGAGACGAATCCTATCTAACCGCCACTGCCTCCAAGTGCTCGGGACTGCACCCAACTGCTACCTGTTTACACGACTCCTTTGAGCCGTGGTAGGGTAGCAATCTAAGAACAGTGGGACACACTCGAGGCGAAGCAGCAGTGTCAAGTCTGCGGACTATGCTGTACTCATGTCACCTGGGAACTCTTAACTGACGATAGGTATAATACCAACCAATCAGTTCCCCGGCGAGTCCTGTCCGGTGTACCCGTAACCTAACGAGCACCTGTATACTATCTCTAGTACGATGTACTGATGGCTGTGGGACAGACCATCCCCCCAACTGGGATGAGTAGCGTATACACTTAGTCTACTCCGGAATATCGATGCCCTATCTCGATAATCCAACGACCAGGGACCTATATAGGATGTTGCTTACAGACTACCCAGCCCCCACTAGTGTGACTGCCATCACGACGCTGGTAATCAAGCAAAGATCCTATGGGCTCTACTAATATGTATAAATGATACGTTACAAGAAACATATGCACATATTAAAGTAGACTTAAACCAAGTAGCATACTACTATGTTTAGCAAGACTGTTATTTACAACTGTGAATATCCTAAGCTTCCATTAAGTAATATACATGCTAGTATGATACAATAATGGCCCCTAGGGCATATACACTAACAGCCTCAATAGTATCATATACGATACAATATACAATATGACATTCTCGAGTCAAGAGTGTGGATCTATCATCAATATAAATAGCTCGTACGTAAATCAGTCGTACGGCATCCCAAATCTGGGTACGGGTCAAATATCACATTCATCTCATCATTTATCTGGTATCGTTATCATTCTATCTCATGAACTGGGGTACTGATCTAAGTCTAGTACAAACTGATACCATCGATATATACATATGTGTGCGTGTGTGAAATCACATGCCTAAAGGCCCGCTAAAATCTCATGTCGTATCCCAAATACGAAGCACATCATATCACCGATCTCATGGCACTATGCCCAATCTCATCGACTCACCTCCAAATATCATCCACTATCCTCATCATCCAGGTATAAGTATAACAAGTAAGCATATGTGTGCGTGTGGGTGTAAACCTATCTTAGGGTTCGCAACTAGGAAACTATGCTAGTTTACTTCTAAACCATAATCTAACCATAGTACACCTAATCACATCCTGAAAATCCATGTCACACATAAAGCTATCATATATATAGTATATATATAGTATACTAAACATCGAACTGTGGGGGTGCTATACGCCATGCACCCGACTTCCCCCGTAGATATAATCTTCTCACCTTGCTCTTGTGTGTCGGTGTCGATGTCGCCTTCATCTTCTTCATCATATGGAACCCTTGTGAAGGTACCTACAAAGATAACATAATTGCAAATGCACATTAAACTCACATCGGAAAACCAAAACGACACGCTAAGGCCTATAGGTTAGAACCTATAGACTACGCTTTCAAAACCACCAAACAACCCTCGATACCGTCATACAAATGTCAAGTGATCGAGGTAAAACACAAATACGTAAATCCAGAATTTAAAATACGCAAAACGAAACCCGAATCAAAATAGCAACTATTGAAAATGGTCCCAGATTTCACCCTAGGTCAAATTGGTCAATTCTGCATATACCAGGGGTCTAATTTACAGATGTAGGAACTGCAGAACAAACACGATGTAAGTCTACGCTAGCGCCCCGGCCGTCTACAGACGCCAAATGCGGAATAAAAACTTTTTATCTGGCGCTATCGTATACTTTAACCCGGATCTTCCTTTATTGCTAAACTAACAAACTGTAAAGAGTGTAGAAAGGTTATACCGAACGATCCGAGTCCTTCGTTCTTTAACCATCATCCCACGCTCCGTTGCGGCTGCTCCGATCTGCTCGATCTCCGATATCCTCGTCGAGGTGGCACCACATCACTGATTCTTTAAACGGGCTCCCGCCTCTGACTTGAGGCAACTCGGTCGTCAAGTTTGCTAGAAGAGACGACCAAGAATGATGTAGAGAATGAGTGGATGACTTTGTCTCGTTCCGTCCAAAGTTATGGACGGACGGATAATGAAGTTGCCGTGGGAATCGGGTGTTGGAATGAAATGAGCTGTGAAATTCCACACACCCCAAATGCTATCATAATCTTTTCACAAATGAAAACCTCAAGTGAGAGAGAGTGTGAGGAGAGAGAGGGGGCCGGCCACTTATAGGAGTGGGGGGGTGACCGTAGGAGAGGGGAGAGTAACCATAGGATAAATATCATAATGTGAACACAAAATAATATCTTTAGCTAAACAAGAAATGGTTAAAATCAAAGCATGAGTCACTAGACACCTCACCAAATTCCAGAACCTTCTAGAAGCATGACTCACCCTCATCCAAGAAAAGATAAATCCGTCTTTAACGAATGTTAAAAGACGGCTGATAGAAAACTGGAAACTGGCAACTTCCAAAAGTGATCCTGAAACGACTTTCAGGATAACCCCGTAACTGTATAAATATACCCGCATTTGTATTACGACCGAATACAAATGCAACTGAGACAAAGATATTATATCTACTCAATATAATACTCGGATCCAGCTTAAACCAAAGCCGACCAGTATCATCTGCCCGAAAAATAACACGTGCGTAAACGCACGTGCATTTTCCGAACCCTGCCATAAAACCATACGGCCTCTACAACGTTTCGCCCGAACTTGGGAAACTGTCTGTGGGGGACTCTAATGACTCGTCAGTACCCTGGCAGTGGGTTTAACCACAAACCGTCAGCGGCACTAGCTATGCATAACGGCTGCCCATGGACTGACCTCAAGGGAGACCGATGAGCCAACTCAAGGGAGGCCGATGAGCGAACTCATCCAGAAACCCTACTGAGCCTAATAGTGACAATGTATATACAGTCCGGTCCGTTCGTCAATGAGTATCGCATATCCGCCTAGGGGGCTAGTAACGTCAGACCCCCAATAGCAGTATAAGTCGTGTCGGAGTGTAGCCCAATAACACCCTAAGATACTACTGGAGTACCTACCAGTAAATCTCCTGCCATGGCCATGGACTATGTGTAATGGCTTTCCTAGACACAACACGATCTCGCCCCCAATACCGGGAGAGACGAATCCCCTGCCGATCCGCTCACGTGTCTCCATATGGCTCGGGACTGTACCCAAAAGCTACCTGTTTGCACGATTCCTTTGAGCCGTGGTAGGGTAGAAATCAAAGTACAGTGGGAACTCACACGAGATAAATGACGACCTCAGGTCGATGAACTAACCTGTACACATGTCACCTGGGAACTGCTATCTGACGATAGGTATAGTACTAACTAGCAGATTCCCGGCGAGTCCTGTCCGGTGTACTCATAACCCAATGAGCACCTGTATACATCATAGGTGATCCAACTGACACCAGTGGCTTGTGAGACCGGCCACCGCCCCTCGTCGGGGTCTCGACTGTATACACTAGTCTACTCCGGAGTATCGATGCCCTGTCTCGAAACTCCCACGACTAGGGACCACAATTAAGGATATGCATATAAACTACCCAACTCTCACGTATATGATCGCCATCATACTGTTGGTAGTAAAGCAAGATCCTAAGAGCTCTATCAAAGTGTAACATGCAATCAGTCACCTGAACATGTACACGACTGATAAAGGCAAACCAGATAGCATACTATCATCTCGAGTAAGACTGTTCTACCGGTATAGGTCCTCCGCAATCATTGCAATCACGTACCTGCGATCCAATAATTGACTATGAGGGCACTATCTCCAACAATCTCCCACTTGCACTCATGGCTAATTATTGCGATGTCGACTACTCACAGCCCGTGTGAAACCGAACATCCAACTCCTCTACTAATCAGTTTCACAAAGCCCGTTTGTAAAACTATTGTGTTCGAGAAATAGCCTCAGTGAGTGGATCCGTCTAGATGTTTCTTTCTATATCTCTCTTAATCTCAAGTTCGCGGAGAAAGCCATCTCCCGAATTGAGTAATGCCTGTCTTAGAATATGTCTGGATTTCTGATGGGACCTTGTTCATAAATGAACTCCTTATCCAAACTTCTTAGACTGTATTGATCACTGAACCTAATCAGTATCCGGCACCATGCCACCCACAGTATCCTCTTAGACCACCTGTCCATAATACTGTCCCTCTTCGTCAGAGGGAAAAACTAAAACTCTGACAATCACTCTGTCATCCATGTCACCTTTGAAGCCTGGAATGATGATCGTCTCCCGAAGGAGGCTGCCGTCATCTAATCCGTAGAACAAGCACCTCTGTTCTAAAACTGCTTCCTTATGTTTCTCCAGGATTGGATTAATACAAACTCATTGCATCTAGTGCAAAAACAACATCTGGTGTGGTACTTGACATCTCATGATTGACTCAATTGCCTAAGCAAGTGATCTGCCAATCATGCACAGCCCTCTCCCCTTTAGTCTATACGACACCTTTAGAAAGGGTGACTCCATCACCTGCAGGTACACCACCATGCTAGGAGTCAACTATTCTAAAAACCATTAGAATACTGTCAAAGTACCCACATTGGGAAACTACCCAAATCCAGATCTAAAACCATAGATCCAGAAACCAGAATGTCAAATATTATATCCATATCCTGTCTGGAGAAACAACCGTGTGACGACCGCAGTACAACCGATCGTAGTATAGGAATTTTACTTCCCACTCTGTGTATGTCATCCAGATACCATGACATCACACCCTACTACCTTCTTAACAGATCCATCCCCTATTTTGATTGAAGTCAAACCCATGACTGTCACATCAAAATTAGATGATCTATCTCCGCTATAACTGCTCAAGTCTATAAATAGACATAAGCTACTTGCCCACTAAACTTCCGCTGCTCCCACTGACTACGACAACCCTCCTACCGGGTCTCATATCCTGGAACAACAGTAGTGTCAAGTCTGGGTAGATAAGAACCTCCCTGTTACCGTCCTTGAGGCTACCGAAGTACCTCTCGGGTGTCTGAGGTTACCCACCATATCTGCGGAGTGGCTATTGGAATGTCAAACCTGATTGAATATATAGGTCCTATTAAATTTTCCGTAATCGTTCGCGGTTCTAGAATCACTTCCAGTTCTACCATACTCCCACTACTGTTTTCTGAAAAAGTCCATTTTACTAAAACTGTGGTGAGTCAAGAACAATATCACTATTGATCTTCCAAATGGTAGAATATCAACCCTCGTCATAGCCAGGGTCAACCCATAAGCAGCCATTACAGAAACATGCCCTGAGTTATCCAGAGTCTGGTTTTAAGCATAAGCTGGATAACTCCCCGTACCTTAATATCTTATAAGGTATGATCCATTCTATATCCAATATAGAAACTTTGGCACTTAATTTAATTGGAACCAGATTCAAATCATGCAGCTGTCTCCAGTGCATATCACCTTAATGGAAAAAGGCTAATCAGCATTACTCAACTTAGGAATCCTTCCAATTATGAGTAACCTGAAAGAGAAACAAGTTTCTCAAAACCATTACTATCATCTGAATACCAATCACAAGAATCTACATCTTCGATCTCTTTGAAGAATCCCGATACTTGTGATACTTGGTTCTCTACTTTATTCTTATACCCATAACTTCTCAAAACTTAGACCTTGTATTTCTACGAAACACTTGTCTAAATACTAGAGAAGTTATAAGTAAACAGAACATAGTACGAGGACCAACCCCTTTGTCCTGATGGACACTTGGACAACATACAATACTCTGTATAAGTCCGCTGAGTTAAACAACTCAAAATCTGTGCGTCGTAGGTTGAAAACTGTACCCTGGCGATTTCCTCAAATATCACCTATTACAACGAATTCCGATATAATGAGGATAATCACCTAATTCCCAATAACTTACTCCCGCTCATTATCTGTAAAACCATACAGATATGAGAATGAAACCTGGCAAATACATACCCTTGGAGTAAGTATCTAATCGGGAAAACAGTTTTCCTTTAACAATGCACTGAAACATGAAAATGTTTCTAGGGGTATCTTGGTATTCCTAGTAATGCCTCTTCCATAATCCAATTCATGACTTCAACCGTATATTTTATTGCCATCTCTCCAAATCCCTTTATTTGTCTTTAGTCGTTACCTTCTGTACACCATCGTTAGGCTAAATGGTTTTCTTCCTTCCCTACCGTTCGGCACCAGCCTATGGTTTGGAAGAAGACTATCCAGTAAGCATAATAGGTGTACCCTCCTAAACCAAGGAGTACTCATAACTGAGAGAAGGTGATGATAAAAGACAACTGAATAATACCTTATTCCTTTAAAGGTGAAATAGGAGTGGCGATGAAGTACGCGGTTTTGGTCGTGAATGATATCAGTCGCAATTTACTTTGCCCTCTTTCTAATCCCTTTATTTTGTCTTTAGTTATTGCCTTCTGCACACCCTACTTAGGCTAATTGGTTTTCTTCATTCCCTACCTTTCGGCACCTGCCTATGGTTTGGAATAAGACTATCCAATAAGCGTAATAGGTGTACTCTCCTAAACCAAGGAGCTCTCGCAACCTGAGAGAAGGTGATAATAAAAGACAACTGAATAAACCAATTCTATTTCTCCTGAACCTGGATCCATCCTCGAAGAAGTCCCTTCGAGTTCGTATATAACCATACGATGGATCTATCCAATGGAAGTGGATATCCGTAGTAATACGGGTGTTCTGAGAAATTCAAAGGGTAGAAGAAGGAGTGGCAATGACTTATGCAACTCAGACAATCCAAAAGCCAGTATTTTAAGAAGGTTCGGTCAACCTGGTCACTGAGTCATAGTCTAGGGTCGGTCAAAGGTCGCTGCCAAAGAGAGAGAGAGAAAAGAAATACTCTGCGTGCACTCTAACCAAGATCAGAATGGTCATAACTTTATCTAATCCGGAAACCTCCCACTGTCCTGTCAAATTCTCCTCCAAACCTGAAAGAAGAATCAATCGGGATCACCCGAAGAGTAAACCAACTCATCAGTGGGAATCGGGATCCAACTCTCATCGCATGATAACGTGATGGAATGCATCCACGTTACTCATACTCCAGAAGGTATGCGCATACTTGGCAAGTTTCAGTTTCTTTAGAAATTCCCGATCTGATTTTTGCCCCATTCTCTTATAACCTTGGCTTTGGTCAAAATGTCATAAGTCACATGCCAAGTTCTACCCGTCACTATCTTGTCAATTTGAACCCATCCGCACATGCCCCTGACTTTGGCCAATCGGCAGAACGACTGTCCCAAACTAACTCATCTATCTATGCAACAATTGAAATACCCAGCAGCTACCAAACACTATGCCTTAACTTTGGCTAAAATACATAGCTTGAATACTCAAAAGAAGTGACGGAGGGCTACGGCTGGTTTTTGGCGAAAAACCTTTAGCGTAATGAACTTGATCTCGTTGAAGGAACCTGATAGCTTTTTTAAAATATAGTGGCGAAAACCTTTTGCTAAAGAGGTCACTCCCGGTGAAGGGATCTCGGCTCTTTCCTCATGGAATGAGGTGCAGGATATTCCACTGAATACCGCTATGCAAAGAAACTTGTAATCGACTATAGTGAAGTTATTACCCTGACGCAAACTTCTGCCCAAGGGGTCAGTCCCGGTGAAGGGATATCGGCCCTTGCCCCGTCGAATGAGGTGCAGGATATTCCACTGAATACCGCTATGCAAAACAAAAAGAAACGTCTTTGCAATAACACTTTTTAAATTGTTCCAACAACATCAAACAGGTTTGTTTAACTTTTTGCATTGATCAGAATCAACGCAGTCCCATCAATCAATCACACCAGAAAAGAACGAAAATAAAATGTACGTATATGCCATCCGCATTCGTCACTGGGTCCCGTCATCACCCGTTAGGTTACTTAACTAACGACAGAGCGGGGACTGGACTAGTGCGGGTGTAAAACATATACAACATCTAATAGTATATAAACCAATATACATAATCGCTCCAAGCGTGATAATATGCAACATTACAGAAAAGTAATAAGCATCACAGAACAATACAGATAATCTGGGATCCCCGAGTTTCACAGAGCCACTGCTGAAACCCGACGTTCCCCTGTCGTGTGGATAGCCTGTGCAATGAAACCTAGACCCCTACGGGTGCGGCAAGTTACCCGCCAAAACCTGAAGCGAGGTAGTCCTCCACAGCATAGTGAATGGAACACCCGGCACTTCACGGAATCCGGTAAATTGAGCACCCCTCCTTGGGTCAACCTGTACCCCCTACGAATGCGGCGAATAGTCTGCCAATTTTAGAGTGGGGCCCCTCTGCCTCCCAAAGCCATGAGATGCGGACCCGTTGCCCTCCAGAACCCGGCTATCCGTGCACTCCTTCGCGGGGTAAAACCTAGTACAGTAATGAAAAATAGTACAACAGGTACATCGACCGCAACCTGGTCGTGCCCCAAAAGAATATTATACAACAGGCAGTGACGGCAGTCCACATGTTGGACGCTCGCCCCGCAATATCAAATGTACAAATAAACTCAAACTGTACTACCATTGCACACTGCTATCCACCATGACAAATCAGCAACATCACAGCACAACACAGAACATCAACGCGAATGTCACGTTCGCAAACCCGTCTAAAAGAACTATAGCAATCAGACGCGGTTTACCGATCAAATGACATTCCCGGTCGGAGATATAATGTAAGAACTGTAAACTAACATGTTTAAATTTCGATCGACCAAATATCAAAAAGTGGGCCCCACGACTTACTGGTGAACAGTAACAAAATCTGGGCCAAAACGATATTTACCAAAAACCACAAAATCCAACAGAGAACCCACTGTGAAAATTTGGGGCCACGACCTCACTGTATGGCCGCGGAAGCGCGGTCAAACCATAGGTTTGACCGCGTTTCTGCGGCGATATCATCGAATTACGTGCCCAAATTTCTACGTGGTTCTTAGAAAAGCCTGCACAGATTTTTAAGACATGTAGAATTAATTTTTGAGACCATTTAAAATCAACAGAAACTGTCGAGCTAGGATTTTGCAATTTTCGATTTCCGGTTCGATCGATGTTTTAAACGCGTTAGCACAAGTTAGTATAGCAAAATGGTGAGGCTCTGATACCACTGTAAGTCTACGCTAGCGCCCCGGCCGTCTACAGACGCCAAATGCGGAATAAAAACTTTTTATCTGGCGCTATCGTATACTTTAACCCGGATCTTCCATTATTGCTAAACTAACAAACTGTAAAGAGTGTAGAAAGGTTATACCGAACGATCCGAGTCCTTCGTTCTTTAACCATCATCCCACGCTCCGTTGCGGCTGCTCCGATCTGCTCGATCTCCGATATCCTCATCGAGGTGGCACCATATCACTGATTCTTTAAACGGGCTCCCGCCTCTGACTTGAGGCAACTCGGTCGTCAAGTTTGCTAGAAGAGACGACCAAGAATGATGTAGAGAATGAGTGGATGACTTTGTCTCGTTCCGTCCAAAGCTATGGACGGACGGTTAATGAAGTTGCCGTGGGAATCGGGTTTTGGAATGAAATGAGCTGTGAAATTCCACACACCCCAAATGCTATCATATACTTTTCACAAATGAAAACCTCAAGTGAGAGAGAGTGTGAGGAGAGAGAGGGGGCCGGCCACTTATAGGAGTGGGGGGGTGACCGTAGGAGAGGGGAGAGTAACCATAGGATAAATATCATAATGTGAACACAAAATAATATCTTTAGCTAAACAAGAAATGGTTAAAATCAAAGCATGAGTCACTAGACACCTCACCAAATTCCAGAACCTTCTAGAACCTTCTAGAAGCATGACTCACCCTCATCCAAGAAAAGATAAATCCGTCTTTAACCGAATGTTAAAAGACGGCTGATAGAAAACTGGAAACTGGCAACTTCCAAAAGTGATCCTGAAACGACTTTCAGGATAACCCCGTAACTGTATAAATATACCCGCATTTGTATTACGACCGAATACAAATGCAACTGAGACAAAGATATTATATCTATTCAATATAATACTCGGATCTGGCTTAAACCAAAGCCGACCAGTATCATCTGCCCGAAAAATAACACGTGCGTAAACGCACGTGCATTTTCCGAACCCTGCCATAAAACCATACGGCCTCTACAACGTTTCGCCCGAACTTGGGAAACTGTCTGTGGGGGACTCTAATGACTCGTCAGTACCCTGGCAGTGGGTTTAACCACAAACCGTCAGCGGCACTAGCTATGCATAACGGCTGCCCATGGACTGACCTCAAGGGAGACCGATGAGCCAACTCAAGGGAGGACGATGAGCGAAGTCATCCAGAAACCCTACTGAGCCTAACAGTGACAATGTATATACAGTCCGGTCCGTTCGTCAATGAGTATCGCATATCCGCCTAGGGGGCTAGTAACGTCAGACCCCCAATAGCAGTATAAGTCGTGTCGGAGTGTAGCCCAATAACACCCTGAGATACTACTGGAGTACCTACCAGTAAATCTCCTGCCATGGCCATGGACTATGTGTAATGGCTTTCCTAGACACAGCACGATCTCGCCCCCAATACCGGGAGAGACGAATCCCCTGCCGATCCGCTCACGTGCCTCCATATGGCTCGGGACTGTACCCAAAAGCTACCTGTTTGCATGACTCCTTTGAGCCGTGGTAGGGTAGAAATCAAAGCACAGTGGGAACTCACACGAGGCAAATGACGACCTCAGGTCGATGAACTAACCTGTACACATGTCACCTGGGAACTGCTATCTGACGATAGGTATAGTACTAACTAGCAGATTCCCGGCGAGTCCTGTCCGGTGTACTCATAACCCAATGAGCACCTGTATACATCTTAGGTGATCCAACTGACACCAGTGGCTTGTGAGACCGGCCACCGCCCCTCGTCGGGGTCTTGACTGTATACACTAGTCTACTCCGGAGTATCGATGCCCTGTCTCGAAACTCCCACGACTAGGGACCACAATTAAGGATATGCATATAAACTACCCAACTCTCACGTATATGATCGCCATCATACTGTTGGTAGTAAAGCAAGATCCTAAGAGCTCTATCAAAGTGTAACATGCAATCAGTCACCTGAACATGTACACGACTGATAAAAGCAAACCAGATAGCATACTATCATCTCGAGTAAGACTGTTCTACCGGTATAGGTCCTCCGCAATCATTGCAATCACGTACCTGCGATCCAATAATTGACTATGAGGGCACTATCTCCAACACACGAACCCATTTGGACCAGGTCTGGCCTCAATTTGCAGCCAGAAAGATTAAATTTGCGGCTGTAGTGTGGAGTCAGGGACTGGAGTCTTGGGGTTAGCTTCGTGGGTGCCTGCATGTATCTCTGTGTATGCAAAATAATTTTCAGATGCTCCGGGTGTTAGCAGATTTCATTTAACCCTCACAGAATCCACAATTTTCCGATATCGGCTTTTCTAAATCTGTATTCCGGGGTTCTAGTCCCTTGTTTAGGTTTGAATTCTAGCACTAGGGGGTTTGGATGGCCTCTACTGAGCTCAATTGCACATCACAACTCTCAATTTCCATAAACCCTAACTAGAATTTTCTAAGTCCACAAAACCACTCAATATCAACATGTAACATGTATGGATGCATAAGTAATTAAAACACTACACTAATGGTGCAGAAATTACCTCCTTTGGGACCCAAGAATCCCCTACAGCACCAAAATGTGATTTTTCATGGTCCAATGTGTAGCTAGAGGGCTTGTGCATATTTTTATTGAAATGGGGATAGGGTTTTGAGATTGTTTTGATTGTGTTTTGAGGAGGTGAAGAGGGGGTGGGAGTGAAGGAAGCAGCAGCAACAAGGGAGTTGAGGGGAGAGATGATGAGGGTGAAGGAATGAAGGAGGAATGCCCAAAGTCAATGTTAACCCCTCACCTTTCTCTCTCTCACCCATACCCCATCTTTATTCTTATTCCTTTTTTCTTTTCTTTTCTTTTCTCTTCTCACTCTATTAGAATTGAATAGGAAACCCAAATGAAACCATGGTAGAAAAATGCACAAGTGTGAAAAAGACTTTGTGCATACTATGTGCACAAAACACGCTTAATCCGCGATTAGCGATTTTTAATCGCGATTAGCACTAAAATAGTTTCAAATAAATCATAAAAACTTAAAATTTGCATAATTCACATGAAACACCCGCTTTTAGTAATTTCCATAATTTTCCAAATTTTTCCCAATTTATCGGTATTTAATTATACCGAAATATTAAAATATTCAATATAATATTATTTAATTATAAAAATTCCCAAAAATAATATTTTATTTTTTCTGAAATGTTACAACACTGTTCCTTCCGGGTGATTGCTTTGGTAGGTGGGTTCTTTTGCATCAGGACCACCATTGTATAATTGTTATTTCAGTTGTATCTAGTAAAACTCCATCAACCAGACTAGTATTATTTGATAGACATAGAAGACCAGTGTATATTTTTTTGACCTTAGAGTCGCGTGCTGTATTATATGGTTTTCCTCTGGTTTTCTTTATGATGTTGGATTTTTATCCTGAGTTTGATCCTCGCCCTTCGGCGTTGTATATTATATTTCTTGCGTGGTTATGACCGTCAATTGACGAAGAGCTAGCTCCCGCTTGGGAATGCTTTTATTCATTATATATTTTATCAGGTTTGTACCCGTTTGGGGTCAGTTTTTACAAAGGAAACCCTGCCGAAATTTTTAGAAAAGACTTGAGATTTTAAAAATGCATACTTCGGCTTTTGTTGTTAAACTTCTTGCTTTAAAATTAGTTTTTCCTTCACTCTACTGCTTTACTTGGTTTGGATTTCTGGGTTTTGGCTTACTTAGATTACGTACGCCTCGAGACGTTTCTTAGTTTAAGTGCCGGTCATATTCCGTACTTTTCGGGTCGTGACAAAGTTGGTATTAGAGCGTTAGGTTTTACCTCCTGAGTGTAGGATGATCCTTGGTTGATGGAGTAGGCGACTTTAGTAGAGTGACGTACCGTGTGTATGTTCCGCGGCATTCTTACGATACGCTACTCCACTTAAGAAGCCTTAGGATGTACATTTCCTTGCACAGTATTATATTCATTCCTATGATCTATCCCCTTCAGTACCAGTTTATGGTTTTGTTACCACGGTTGTACGGGCGTGGAGAGCTACGGCTAGAGTTACGGTCAGCACGAGCTCGTCACGGACGAGGATTGACCAGGGCATGATTCCAGGGACATACGATTGCATAGAGGCGTCATTTTATTGTGTTTTCGCGCCATGAGCGTTTGATGGGTCACTTTTACGAGATTACTCGGACGTGCAGATCGGCACCAGAGGATTGAGCCACTGATAGAGGCCATCCAGAATGTGATGACCATTGATGTATCGCCTATTCATGATGATTGAGGCACTGTTCAGCGTGCAGAAGAATGAACCAGTAGTTGCTGCGAACAACGAGATATCGCCCCAGATGTTAGAGCTGTTGCAGCACGAGTTTATACATAGAGATAAGCTAGAAGATCGCTAGTCACCCGAGGATGAATGACTAGGACATGTGGTTCGTTCGCTTACCCCAAAGCGAGGTCATCAGATAGATTGATTCCATCTTGAGGAGACTTCACACAGATACGTTTGTAGTCGATAAAGACTATCGAATGTCAGGAGCCCATTTTCCAAGTTTAAAGTATTCAGAGACAAACGCAAGTAATGCTATGGACCCTCTAGAAGAATGAAATCCTAACTCGACATAATGACCATGGAACGCCTTTGAACCTTAGGGTTTGCGGCAGTTCAGCGGTGCCATTAGTGAGGCTTGGATTTGCCCTTCTACGGTTGGTCCACAGGTGCTGTGGCATGTACTCGATACTATTAAACCATACTCAAGATGTTGAGCTCTTGGGGGATTATGGAACTTTGACGAATCGATCAAAAGGTTCGACTTCATTCGGATATCATGTAATGGGATACATTGCTTGGGAGACTCCAGATACGAGTATAGCCGTTGGAGCGCAGTCCATGCAGCCACGAAGAGACGAGTCCGAAGCAGTCGACATTAGAGAATAGTGGAGTAAGAGGTTCGTACGAAATCTTGATGAGATGACGTTCCACTCCGTCTACATCAGAGATATGATACGCATGCAGAGGTATTGTGTATGGATATATCTTCCGGAAGGAGTCGTGATGAGTATGCAGCCGTTCCGGAACCAGAAACAGATATAGTAAAGGGTGATAACCTCCGAACAGTTCGGCAGAGATGAGATTTAGGAGAGACCTCGATAGGACCTTTCTTGAATAATTTACGAGAAGACATGGACCCAGGAGCGGTCCTATTACGCATACCCAGCAGGCCAGAGTTCGGCATCATTGATGAGATATGTTATGAGCGACCATGATAATCGGCCAAAGATCTTTAGAGGATATGCTAGAGCGGATCGTTTCCGTTAGTACACCGAACCGGGCCGACGAGCCAATGGATTGCAATATTGGTAATCCACAGAGAAATGAAGACCCAAAGACAAAAGACGCCAGGCCGTGAGCAGGAGGTAGCGGATGTTCTTGCTCTACCAGTTTTGGGCGTACCGACACTTTTCGACATTTTAGGAGGCGTACCTCAATGTCTTTCGTTGTGATTTGCATTGTGATCTGAACATCACAATTATATTGTTGGATATATGTATGCCCTAGAGTCCATTATATGATAGTGGATGTATTTATACATGTATATATATATATATATATATATATATATATATATTCAGTGTACATTCTTGCTCGACATGATAGTATGCTATCTGGTTCTACTTTATCTGACATGTTGACTTGATCATGTTTTTTATTCATTCATACATGTTGATAAAGACCTGAGGATATAGACTTGACTACTGTGATTATGATGGAGATCATACTAGTGGGACATTTGTAGTTTATAAGCATATCCTGAAAAGTCCCTAGTCGTAGGTGTATCGAGACGGGGCATCGATATACCAGAGTAGACTAGCGTATATGATACTAGACCCATATGATGGGCGATGGATGTTCCCACATTCATCGATGTTTGACATCGAGATCATATACGGGTGCTCAGTGGTGACTGGGTACACTGGACGGACTCACCGAGAACTCCTATATGGAATTATATCTATCGTCGGATACCAGTTCTCAGGTGACACTGGTACAGGTTAGTCTGTAGACCCGAGATCTTCATAAAGTCTTGTGTGTTCTCCAACTGTACTTTGATTACCACCCTACCACGGCTCTACTGAGTCGTGCAAATAGGTGGCCATTGGGTACAGTCCCGAGACACACGAAGGCGATGAGCGATAGGAGGGGTTTTAAGTCTCTCACGGTATTGGGAGTTGATGCTGTGCTGTGCTCGATTGGCTATATCAGTAAGTCCCTGGCCAGGGCTGTTGAGATTTACTGATAAGTGTTATCAGTAGTTTCTCGATCTGTTATAGACCATTCATCGGCACGACTTATTGAGTTATTAGGGTCGACGTTACCATCCCTAGACTCGATATGCAGCATATCTGACGAAGAGACCGGACTGTACGGTAGTGTTGCCGATTGGCTCGACGGGAGTTGTGACAGGTTCGCTTGTTTTCTTCTGATCGCTCAATACCCGAGTAGCCGTTACATTTAGCCGACCGCTTGCGGCTTGGGGGTGCTTGATATGATCATCACTCACTGCCAGCGTATTGACGAGTCTTAGAGTCCCACAATGGAGTTGCTTAGTCCAGGAGAAACGATGTGGTGCGCATATGAGATATGCGCGTAGACCCGATTAAAATGAGCGTATGAGATACCGTATATTAATCGGGCGGTTTGCTTTTGGTTGGGTCGTATGCGATATGACCGGTTTGCTAAATCAAGTGTTGATTTATCATTGACCATTAGTTTCTCACTTTAAACCCTTTCTTGTCTTTTTATTGTTTGCATGCATGTATGCATTTATTCTCATTCATGCACATATGGATGTGCTTGCACACATACATGCATACATGATTCTATCATGGTTGTTGATAAAGTGGATGGTGGCAATATAAGACTCACACCATATATAAATATATAGATATTATTTTTTGGAAAAGAAAAATGGAAATGGAAATTGTTATCGTGGTTTAATATTTTATTCTTCCACTAACCCTTTGGTTTAACCATGATTTAATTTCTATGGCCATTTTTGATCCAAACTAAATATCTAGATATTTTATAACTATGGTTAAGAATGAGAAAGAGAAAATATATATATTCTCATTTCTCATTTTTATTTATATGCTTATCATTATCTTGAGCTCTTAACAAGCCATCATCTTCTTCCTCCTTTCTCTCTTGCTCTCTAGTTTTCTCTTGTGAGCAAAAGAGTCATCAAGTTAGGGTTTTGATGTGAGAAAACAAACCACATCACCATTCTACACTAGTCTTGCCCATTAGTATAGAGTGTTAGCTTCTACTTCTTCTCTTGATCTAGTGGAGCTTCAATCTTGGACAAAGAGGACTCCGGGTGGATCGTCGTGGACCTAGAGGATCTCAAGTGAACCTTTTTCCAACTCTCAAGTAGCCAAGGAGTCTAGCGTAAGGAGCTACAAAGGTTGTACTCTCAAAACCCTAGCTTTTACTGCTTGTGTTATTGTTAAAGTTTTGTTACCCTATATTTTCTAGCATGATCCTTAAGATAGTTTCTCTAGCACCATATAATTTTTTAAATATGGCATGTATGATGCCTCCAAACACTTATAGTGGTACTGTAGGAAACCCTTCATGGTATCAGAGCCAAGCTAGAGCCTTAGGGTAACCTAGACGACGTTAAAAACCTCGAACGAACGAAACACGACGTCCGGGGGATGCTCTCTGGAAATTTTTCTAAAACCTGGATTTTTTCAAATTAAAAATACTTAAAAAATTCAGCAGGGTATTTTATAAGCCCACCAGAAATACGATGCCCTAACTCATCCGTACGACCGCGGAACCACGGCCATAGTGGCCTTTCTGCGGCAGTTCCGCGGCGCAGTAGGTGGGTCATGGGCCTTATTTTCTTGTGCAGGCCCGAATGTATCTTGTGTAGTTACTGGTATTTTTTAAAACTGCTCAGGTGTTGAGCTTTCTGAGAAGTCTTTGGGTGTTCAATCGTTCGATCGAATGTTTTAACGTCGCATAGTTTTTTAATATTTGATACAATAATTAGAATCTACAAATTTATTTGTTGCGTGTAAATCTAGCAGTTCGGTCTCGGCAACAATAGAAAATCTTGTTGAATTATCCGGCTTATTTTGAAAAGGTGTTTTCATGGATGAGACCGAAATGCGAGCTTTACATTGTTAGACATGAAATCCTGTATATGTGATATTCCGGGTTTGTGTTGTCTAAAGGCGGTTATGATTCTAATTTTTGTAGTTTTTCATTTTATTTCTCTGTGACCGTAAGTGTAGTATGTTGCATATCGCCGGTTTCGTTGCTATACATCAACGACAATCGAGGTACGCATACTTACTTTCGTTGATGATATGTGATATTATGTGTTGCAGAGATTTGACATATATGATTGTCGTGATTGAATAGCCGAGGGGTTTCATGTGAGATGAGAGTTTTCTTTTCATTCATGTAAAATTCAAATGTAATGTAATATTCTTTTATTTGGGGCACTTCCTGTAAGTCCATGCTACCTCTCCCGGTACTTTCGGGAATGCGGAATTTGGTAAAAAACGATTTTCTTAAAGATGGTAACATGGACCTAAAACCCGGATCTTGGTTAAACATCTATCTAACAACCTAACTATGAGTTTCTAGCTACTCGGTTAGGGGGTTATACCTTGCTTGTCTTGAACTCCTTCGTCTTCAAGCTCCGATGGTGGTCCGGACCGGCTTCTTCTCGTCGTCTCCTTGCGCCGAAGAAAGATCCACCTGAAAGCTCCAACCTTTAGCTCCTTCTTCGTTCTTTGAAAAAACTAGTTCACTTGGTTTGCTAAACCTAGTGAACTAGAATGAGTAGAGAAGAATTAGAATGGGATTTTATCTATGGTTCTTGATTCTCAACTCATGAGAGATATGAACCATAGATTCAAGAGAGGGAGCAAGAGCAAAAAGGGTGAGAGCAAAAGGAGAGCTCAAGAACAAGAGAGAGAATGAGCAAGAAAGAATGAGGCTCTCTTTTGTCTTTCACCCTCTCATAATCCAAAGCAATCATAACTCATCATACTAACAAAAGTCTTATGTGATGGTTGAAGCAACCATAACCATATCATTTCATGCACTCATTTTACACAAATGAGCAAGCAAGTAAAAGTCTTTGCCATGAAATGATGGCTATGGTTATCATGATGGTCAACTAGTCAAGCCTAGTCAACCGGTCAACAAAGTCAACAAGTCGACAAAAGTCAACAAGTCAACAAAGTCAACAAAAGTCAACAACCATGTCACCATAATACTTAATTAATATAATAGTTAATCACATATCATATTCTCATTAGGGTTGAGCAAAAAGTCAAATAGTCAACGGTCAACTGTCAACAACCCTAATGAGAATCCGCTGCTTCTGCCTCCCTGTCAACTGTGCATACACACCCGCATCCGCGTTCCGAGGAACACGAATGCACACTGGATAAATCCAATCCCAAAAGGTACACTAGGATCTGGCTTAAACCAAAGCCCGCTAGTGTAAACTGTCCGGACACTGTACGTGCACAAGTGCACGGATGTGACCGAACCCTGTCGCAAAACCATGCGACCTGTCGCAATACCATGCGACCTCTACTCTTTTGCCTAAAGGCGAAAAGCTTTCTGTGTGGGACTCTAAAGACTCGACACTACGCTGGCAGTGGGTTTAACCACAGACCGCAAGCGGCACTAGCTGTGCGTAACGGTCCCCAGGTAATGCCGACAAGAAGACCGACGAGGCGAAACCCATCTGAACTCCTACTGAGCCTGAGTGTGACATTCTCCGTACAGTCCGGTCTGTTCGTCTGATACATCGCATGGTGGGCCTAGGGGGTGGTAAACGTCAGTCCCCCAATAGCGGTATAAGTCGTGCCGGAGCGAAGCCCAAAACACCCTGAGATAACACTGGAAACCTACCAGTATATCTCGTTTGCCCTGGCCAGGGACTACTCGTGTAATGGCTCTCCTAGACACAGCGCGATGTCAACCCCCGATACCGGGAGAGACGAATCCTGTCTAACCGTCACTGCCTCCAAGTGCTTCGGGACTGCACCCAACCACTACCTGTTTGCACGACTCCTTTGAGCCGTGGTAGGGTAGTGATCAAAGTACAGTGGGAACACACTCGAGGCAGAGTGACAGTGTCAAGTCAGCGGACTAAGCTGTACTCATGTCACCTGGGAACTGATAACTGACGATAGACATAATACCAACTAGTCAGTTCCCGACGAGTCCTGTCCAGTGTACCCGTAACCTAACGAGCACCCGCATACTATCTCAAGTACGACGTACTGACGGCTGTGGGACAGACCGTCTCCCACACTGGGATGAGAAGCGCATGCGCTGGTCTACTCCGGAGTATCGATGCCCTGTCTCGATAGTCCTGCGACTAAGGACCTGCATAAGGATGTGCTTATAGATTACCCAGCCCCACTAGTGTGACGGCCATCACATCGCTGGTAATCAAGCAAAGATCCTAAGGGCTCCACTAATGTGTATAGGCGATATACAAAATATAAACACATGTACACATTGAAGTAGAAACAAACCAAGTAGCATACTACTATTTTGAGCAAGATTGTATATACAAGGTGAATATCCCAAGCATCCATTAAGTAATATACAAACTAGTATGATACAGTAATGGCCTCTAGGGCATATACACTAACAATCTCCCACTTGCACTAAGGCCATGTACTGGCGTATCGAAGACCTATCATCTCGATCAGCCGCTCGAACTGAGTCTAGGACAGGGCCTTGGTGAATGGATCTGCAGTGTTATCTTCTGAAGCGACTCTCCGAACCTCGATCTCCTGGCGATCCACGATCTCCCTGATCAGGTGATACCGCCTCAAGATGTGCCTGGATCTCTGATGGGACCTGGGTTCCTTCACTAAAGCTATAGCCCCGTTGTTGTCGCAATACAGAGGTATTGGATCAACAATGGACGGAACCACCTGAAGTTCTTTCAAGAACTTCCTCATCCAGACAACTTCTTTTGCGGCATCAGATGCAGCGATGTATTCCGCTTCCATCGTCGAGTCTGCAACGGTTTCCTGTTTGGAACTCTTCCAACACACCGCCCCTCCATTGAGGGTAAAGACAAAACCCGACATGGACTTGGAATCATCCTTGTCACTCTGGAAGCTGGAGTCAGCAAAGGCCTCGATCTGGAGGTCTTTTCCGCCATACACCAAGAACATCTCCTTAGTCCTTCTTAGGTACTTGAGAATGTTCTTTACTGCTATCCAGTGTTTCTCCCCAGGGTTTGACAGATACCGGCTTACCACACTCAGTGCATAAGCTACATCCGGTCTGGTACACAACATCGCATACATTATAGAGCCTACCGCAGAAGCGTAGGGTATAATAGACATGCGATCCCTCTCCAAATCAGTCTTGGGAGACATCTTTTTAGAGAGGGTGATCCCGTGACAAGCCGGTAGGTTACCGCGCTTGGAATCTTCCATACTGAATCTCTTCAATATAGTGTCGATGTACCTGGACTGTGAAAGTCCTAATATCCTCTTGGATCTGTCACGGTAGATCCGGATACCCAGGATGTATGAGGCATCACCCAGGTCTTTCATGGAGAACCTGTGTGACAAGAACCCCTTGACAGATTGTAGCATAGGAATGTCATTTCCTATTAAGAGAATGTCATCCACGTATAAAACGAGGAATACTACAGTTCTCGCTACAAATCTACTATAGATGCATGGTTCATCTGGATTTTTGATAAAGCCAAATTCTTTGACCGTCTCATCAAAGCAGATGTTCCAACTCCGCGATGCCTGCTTTAGTCCATAGATGGACTTAAGCAACTTGCACACCTTTCCGCTGCTCCCACTCTGAATGAAACCCGCTGGTTGGTCCATATAGACACACTCCTCTAAATTTCCATTTAGAAAAGCGGTCTTTACGTCCATTTTCCAGATCTCATAATCGTGGAAGGCAGCAATGGCAAGAAGGATCCGAATGGATTTCAGCATGGCTACTGGAGAAAAGGTTTCGTCATAGTCCAAGCCAGGTCTTTGACGAAAACCCTTTGCTACTAGCCTAGCTTTATAGGTCTCGACCTGTCCATCTACACCAATCTTCCTTTTGAAGATCCACTTGCATCCTACGGGTTTTACCCCGTCTGGAGCAATGTCCAACGTCCATACCTTGTTGGTGTACATGGACTCCATTTCGGTCCGCATTGCATCCAGCCATTTCACTGAGTCAATGCTCTGAACGGCCTATTGGAAGCTAGTAGGCTCATCATAATCTATGATGCAATCTTCTCTATCCCCGTCTATGAGAAAACCGCAGTATCTCTCGGGCGGATGAGTCTGCCTACTACTCCTGCGGAGCGGCGTAGGAATGTCCTGTTCTGTTGAACCCTCTGGTTCCACTAAGCTTTCAGTAACAGTCTGTGGTTCTGGAATTTCTTCCAGTTCTACTGCGCTCCCACTCTTTTCCTTTTCCAAGAACTGGTGTTCTAGAAAGTGGGCATTACGAGAAACAAGGACTTTTTGTTCCTCTGCGTAGTAGAAAAGATACCCCCTGGTGTTCTTTGGGTATCCCACAAACTTGCACAGTACTGAGCGTGCCTCGAGTTTGTCCGCATGCTGCTTTTTGACAAAAGCTGGACATCCCCAGATCTTCAGATATTGAAGATAGGGTTTCTTCCCACTCCACATTTCATATGGGGTGGTAGGCACAGTCTTAGTCGGAACTCGGTTCAAAAGGTATGCAGCTGATTCTAGTGCATACCCCCAGAATGATCGCGGTAACTCAGCGTTACTCATCATGGACCGCACCATATCCAATAGGGTGCGGTTCCGTCTCTCCGATACACCGTTATGTTGCGGGGTGTATGGAGGAGTAAGCTGAGAGAGAATTCCGTTCTCTTTTAAATAGTCCAGGAACTCGGCACTTAAGTATTCTCCACCTCGATCCGATCTTAGAATCTTAATACTTTTGCCGGTCTGTTTCTCTACTTCATTCTTATACTTCTGGAATTTTCCAAAGGCTTCGGACTTATGTTTCATTAAGAAGACATAACCGTACCTTGAGAAGTCATCCGTAAAAGTAATGAAGTAAGAATGGCCGCTTCGCGCATGTGTAGACATTGGACCACACACATCACTGTGTACGAGTCCCAAGAGCTCGCTCGCTCTTACTCCATGTCCAGTAAACGGAGTCTTTGCCATCTTTCCTTTGAGACAGGATTGACAAGTGGCATACGACTGATATTCGAACGCATTCAAATACCCTTCTGTATGTAACTTTGTCAACCTTCTCTCATTGATGTGACCCAGTCTACAATGCCACAAGAAAGTCTGATTTATTTCCGGAGACTTTCTTTTGTGTGTATTCTGGACGTTGAAAATCTGTGGTTGGTTTAATACGTATATACCATTACTCAATGTACCTGACCCAATCAAAACTTGATTAAGGTGAATGTTTACAACATTACTTACAAACGCAAATTCATAACCTTCTTTAGAAACTAAAGATACAGAAATGATATTACAAGTTGCGTTGGGTACAAAAAAGCAATTACGCAAAACCAAAACATGTCCATCTGACATTCCCAGGTGATAGTCCCCCACGGCTTTAGCATCCATGCTAGCTCCGTTCGCAACTCTGAGGGTCATGTCACCTGCCTTCAAAACCCTACGGTTTCTCAACACCTGCAAAGAATTACAGATATGAGATCCTGATCCGGTATCCAATACCCAGGAAGTAGAGTTTATTGAAAGACAGTTTTCAATAACATACACACCTGAAGCTGAAGCTGCAACCTGCTTCAATTCCTGCAATCATTCTTCCAGTGTCCTTTCTTATGACAATAGAAGCATTCTTCCTTATCCACAAGCTTCCCCGCTATCTTTGTTGCTTTACCTTTTCCCTTCGTATCCACTTTACTAACACCGCCCCTTGGTTTGGCGGGGGCCTTCTTCTTCTTTCCCTTGGCTTTCGCCTTGGACCTAGAAGAAGACGATCCTCCTACAAACAAAGTGGATGTTTCCCTACCTTTCTGTAGGGTGCCCTCTGCGCTCCTCAGCATGTTGAGGAGCTCTGAAAGTTCAACCTCTTTTTCTTGTAAGTTGAAGTTCAGTATGAACTGGGCGTAAGTGGAAGGAAGGGACTGGAGAACTATATCCGTATATAGCTCACTCTCCAATATGATCCCTAGGTCCGCGAGCTCCTCAATGTAGCCGATCATCTTTAGCACGTGCTCGGCTACTGATGATCCGACGGCCATTCTTGTCGAAAATAACTTTTTCGACGCTTCGTATCTTGCGATACGAGATTGCTCTCCATACAGTTCTTTTGTATGAAGCAATATGGATTCCAAGTCCATATTCTCGTGCCTCCTCTGATGTTCGTTGTCCATCGAGGCAAGCACGAGGCATTTGGCCTTCGAGCTATCAATCTCCCAAGTCTTGCGGATTTCCTTATCCGCGACGCTGGAAGTTGGACCAGGGACAGGGGGAGCTTTGGTGGTAAGAAGATACCCCAGCTTGTCGTAAGTGATTGCTATCTTGACATTCCTGAGCCAATCTTTGTAGTTTGGCCCTGTCAGTTTGTTTTTATCTAGGAGTAACTTAAGTCCAGTCATGTTGATTGGTCGCTGCAATTAGGAGAGAGAAGAAGAAACACTCAGCATGATGCTCTTGCAAGTTTAGAGTGGTTTTTAGTTTGTCTAAACAGGATGGCTCCCACTGTTTCTCGAATCCCTCCTCAAACCATAAAGGAAGAATTAGTCAGGATCAATCCCACCGTACAATACTTGCTTAACCGTTCAGCCAGGCCGGTGTCGGTACTTCGAGGGAGGTTTTCCAACGCTTTCGCGAAGTTCCTTAATTAAAGAACCTCTTTTCCCTGGGGGCGTAGCCCCGCTAACACCTTTCTAGGCACCTACTAGGTTTATAGCATTGATCGTTAAGTGAGAAATTTCCCGAGGAGTAGCATATACTCACAGTAGGATCGGGATCCAAATATCATTGCGTGACGAAACTGAAGGAATCCTACCAGAATCATCACACTCCAAATGGTATGCAAATCTAGCAAGTTTCAGTACTTATGAAACTCCCGATGTGGATTTTTTCCCCATGCTCTTATGACCTTGGCGTGAGGTCAAAATGTCATAAGTCACATGTCAAGTTCGTCCCATCATTATCCAGGTTAATTTGAACCCACCCGTACATACCCTTGACGTAGGCCAAAATGGCAGTATGACTGTCTCAAACCAACGCATTCTATCTATGCAACAGATAAATATCCGGCAGCTACCAATCACTATGCCTTGGTGTGAGGTCAAAATACATAGCTTGAATACTACCGAATATTTAACTGAAATGATGGAGGGCTACGGATGGTTTTGGCAAAACCGTGAACGTAGTGAACTTGATTTGGTCGATGGAACGAGATAGCTTTTAAATGGAGTGGCTCAAACTCCGTATTTTAAAAGTTTGTTTTGAAAAGAACCGAGTGGTTTTTCGAAAGTGTTCCAACGACTTTAACTTGGTTTATTATCTTGCATTAGTTCTTTTAATGCGTGATATTCTTGCATTAGTTCTTTTAATGCGTCCCATCATTTAATCCTACCATTGCAGAAAACAACCAAAATATGACGTACGCTTATGCCATTCGCATTCGCCACGGGGCCCCGTCATTACCCGTTAGGTTACTTAACTAACGACAGAGCGGGGGCTGGGCTAGCGCGGCTGTAAAACATAAGCAACGCCTAAATAATATCATATATAGATATACTGCAATGATAAACATTTCAGATCACAGATGAATACATTGGATATACTAGGAATCTGTAATTTGTACGAGCCTGTAACAAAAGACAGATTACACGGTCGCGGTGAATAGCCAATACCCCACCTAAGACCCCTACGGGTGCGGCAAACTACCCGCCAAGTACCCGAAGCATAGCAACCTCCCTCATCTCCATGAGTAGGCCACTCGACACTTCGGCATGCCCGGTAGTTCGTGCACCCCCTCCATGGGTCTATTCTAGGAGCAAAAACAGTAAAAAGAAATTATACAATGACGGCTACAACCCCGACCCGGTTGTGCGGCCATACAAATAATTATTACATCAATTTACAAATTTACAAGAATTGAAAGAAAAGAAAACTCTCGTCTCACAACCCCCGGCTATTCACCCGCGACAATCCAACATATTCATATACACATTCCAGCAACAATACAGATCACAGATTTGTATAACCCCCACTAATCGACATATAGCGATTAGTAGACGTTCAATACAAATATCACATTACAGAAAAACCCGTTAGCTTAAGTCTTTTAGAAGTTCGATCAAAAATACGGATTTTCGGGACCCCAAAATAAAATTTTCGTTCTGGAAAATCTGGGTTGAAAATATATATTCCAAAAATCCCAAAATACCCCAATGAGTAAACTGCAAAAAAGAAAACCCTTGACCGAGTCAACTCGGCCGCGGTTCCGCGGCGGGAGCTTGCTCCCGACGCGGAAACGCGGCGCTTTGATCGAGTCAGGGGCCCAAATTTTTGCAGTTTCTTTAAAAAAGCCTGAGTCGATTTTAAGTGTATTTCAAAAAAGTTTTCCAGCACTTTTAAAATCGACAGAAAGTTTAAAATTCCGGGGTTCGTTTCGGGACTTTTTCGTTGATCGATCTTCTAGTTACTTGCTAACATGTTAGATAGAGTTTAACTAGGCTCTGATACCACTGTAAGTCCATGCTACCTCTCCCGGTACTTTCGGGAATGCGGAATTTGGTAAAAAACGATTTTCTTAAAGATGGTAACATGGACCTAAAACCCGGATCTTGGTTAAACATCTATCTAACAACCTAACTATGAGTTTCTAGCTACTCGGTTAGGGGGTTATACCTTGCTTGTCTTGAACTCCTTCGTCTTCAAGCTCCGATGGTGGTCCGGACCGGCTTCTTCTCGTCGTCTCCTTGCGCCGAAGAAAGATCCACCTGAAAGCTCCAACCTTTAGCTCCTTCTTCGTTCTTTGAAGAAACTAGTTCACTTGGTTTGCTAAACCTAGTGAACTAGAATGAGTAGAGAAGAATTAGAATGGGATTTTATCTATGGTTCTTGATTCTCAACTCATGAGAGATATGAACCATAGATTCAAGAGAGGGAGCAAGAGCAAAAAGGGTGAGAGCAAAAGGAGAGCTCAAGAACAAGAGAGAGAATGAGCAAGAAAGAATGAGGCTCTCTTTTGTCTTTCACCCTCTCATAATCCAAAGCAATCATAACTCATCATACTAACAAAAGTCTTATGTGATGGTTGAAGCAACCATAACCATATCATTTCATGCACTCATTTTACACAAATGAGCAAGCAAGTAAAAGTCTTTGCCATGAAATGATGGCTATGGTTATCATGATGGTCAACTAGTCAAGCCTAGTCAACCGGTCAACAAAGTCAACAAGTCAACAAAAGTCAACAACCATGTCACCATAATACTTAATTAATATAATAGTTAATCACATATCATATTCTCATTAGGGTTGAGCAAAAAGTCAAATAGTCAACGGTCAACTGTCAACAACCCTAATGAGAATCCGCTGCTTCTGCCTCCCTGTCAACTGTGCATACACACCCGCATCCGCGTTCCGAGGAACACGAATGCACACTGGATAAATCCAATCCCAAAAGGTACACTAAGATCTGGCTTAAACCAAAGCCCGCTAGTGTAAACTGTCCGGACACTGTATGTGCACAAGTGCACGGATGTGACCGAACCCTGTCGCAAAACCATGCGACCTGTCGCAATACCATGCGACCTCTACTCTTTTGCCTAAAGGCGAAAAGATTTCTGTGTGGGACTCTAAAGACTCGACACTACGCTGGCAGTGGGTTTAACCACAGACCGCAAGCGGCACTAGCTGTGCGTAACGGTCCCCAGGTAATGCCGACAAGAAGACCGACGAGGCGAAACCCATCTGAACTCCTACTGAGCCTGAGTGTGACATTCTCCGTACAGTCCGGTCTGTTCGTCTGATACATCGCATGGCGGGCCTAGGGGGTGGTAAACGTCAGTCCCCCAATAGCGGTACAAGTCGTGCCGGAGCGAAGCCCAAAACACCCTGAGATAACACTGGAAACCTACCAGTATATCTCGTTTGCCCTGGCCAGGGACTACTCGTGTAATGGCTCTCCTAGACACAGCGCGATGTCAACCCCCAATACCGGGAGAGACGAATCCTGTCTAACCGTCATTGCCTCCAAGTGCTTCGGGACTGCACCCAACCACTACCTGTTTGCACGACTCCTTTGAGCCGTGGTAGGGTAGTGATCAAAGTACAGTGGGAACACACTCGAGGCGGAGTGACAGTTTCAAGTCAGCGGACTAAGCTGTACTCATGTCACCTGGGAACTGATAACTGACGATAGGCATAATACCAACTAGTCAGTTCCCGACGAGTCCTGTCCAGTGTACCCGTAACCTAACGAGCACCCGCATACTATCCCAAGTACGACGTACTGACGGCTGTGGGACAGACCGTCTCCCACACTGGGATGAGAAGCGCATGCGCTGGTCTACTCCGGAGTATCGATGCCCTGTCTCGATAGTCCTGCGACCAGGGACCTGCATAAGGATGTGCTTATAGATTACCCAGCCCCACTAGTGTGACGGCCATCACATCGCTGGTAATCAAGCAAAGATCCTAAGGGCTCCACTAATGTGTATAGGCGATATACAAAAATAAACACATGTACACATTGAAGTAGAAACAAACCAAGTAGCATACTACTATTTTGAGCAAGATTGTATATACAAGGTGAATATCCCAAGCATCCATTAAGTAATATACAAACTAGTATGATACAGTAATGGCCTCTAGGGCATATACACTAACACTTCTGGGTTGAGGTTGATGTCACCAGTGTTGTATTTTATTTACTTTTCCCCATTAGGATAGACCCAAGGAGGGGAGCACAAGTGACCGGGTTCTGGGGTTCAGTGGGAGGCCATCTCGAGGGGTCGAGACCGGGTCTCCTAAACTCCAAAATTGGTAGGGTCGCTTGCCGCTCTCGTAGGGGTCTAGGGGTGTGGGCTTGGCTATTCATCGCGACTGTGGAATCCGTATTTTCTATTGTTGGCTAAATACTAAATACGGACGTTCTAGTATATCCTATATTATCATATCTGTGTTTCTGCTGCCTGTATACTGTGATGTGATATCTAAGACGAATGATATATTATATATAAGATATATAGTAGACGTTGCTTATGTTTTACACCCGCGCTAGTCACGTCCCGGTATGCCGTTAGTTGTATTTTCGTTGCGGTGCATAACGGAACATTGCGGCGAATGCGGATGGCATAAGCGTACGTTGTATTTTCGTTTCTTTTCTGTGATTGGCTTAAGGACTTAAATGATGGGGCTACATTAATATGATTAATGTAAAGAAAATAAACCTAAAAAGATGTTGTAGAATCGGATTTGAAAACCACTCGGCTCTTTATGAAAAGCTATATTTCAAAACTGCGGAGCTCAAGCCACTCCTTTTGAAAACCATTTGATTCTACGACGATATCAAGTTCAAAGCGTTAAAGATTTTCTTAAAAATCATCCGCAACCCTCCATCATTTTAGGAAGTAGAGTACTTAGTATTCGTGCTACGTTTGTTGACTATAATTAAGGCGTAGTGTACGGTAGCAAAGTGATGTCTTCCTACACTGCATATGATGCAGATTAATTAGGACATTCATGCGACTTTGTTGACCATAGTTAAGGATCATGTGAGTGGGTCTAATTAATCAAGAAATGATAGGTAGAACTTGACTGGTACTTATAATTTGTTGACCATAGTTAAGGTCATAGGTACTAGGGGTAAAAACCACATCGGGAATTTCAATAGTTAAAATTTGCAATGAGATTGCATACCTTCCATATGATGGTTGGATCCCGATCCCACTGTGGGCAATAGTTGCTCCCAGGAGAGTTTTGCAGTTTACAATTAGCTAACCCATTAGGTGTCTAGAAAGGTGTTAACGGAGCTACGCCTCTGGGAAGACAAGGTTTACTTTAATTAGGTCCGTGCGAAAGCACGGGGAACCTCCCTCAAGTACCGACACTGGCCTGGCTGAACGGTTAGCGAAGTTGTAGACTGTAATTAATCCTGTCTAGTTTTCTTTTTAAGGTTTGAAAGAAAAATTTGATTAAAGCAGTGGGAGAAATCGATTAGATAAAATAATAACCAATCTGACCTTTGTAAGAGCTTTCGCTGAGTGTATTCTTTCTCTCTCTTAATGGTAGATACCAATGACAGGACTCAAGCTTCTACTAGATAAAAATAAACTGAATGGGACCAATTATAAAGATTGGCTGAGAAATCTTAACATTGCCTTGACTTATGATAAGGTATCATATGTCCTCACGGCTCCAGCCCCGCCCGTCCCAGGTCCAAAATCCTCAGTTGCGGATATTGAAGTCCGCAAGACATGGGACGCTGACTGTGCCACGGCCAAATGCCTCACGCTTGCATCGATGGATAACACACATCAAAAGCAGCACGAGAATATGGACGTTCACGCCATATTCCTCTATACAAAGGAGTTGTATGGAGAGCAATCTCGCGTATTACGATACGAAGCATCAAGAAAACTGTTTCAGATGCGAATAGCCCCTGGCACACCAGTAGGAGACCATGTTCTGAAGATGATAGCTCCCATAGAAGAGCTTGAGGACCTTGGATGGACAATAGAAAATGAACAATATACGGATATTATTCTGCAGTCCCTCCCCTCCACCTTTGCTCAATTTATAGTTAACTTCAACATGCACAACATGGATAAGGAACTACCTGAACTCCTTAATATATTAAGGAGTGCAGAGAGCACACTGAAATCAGTAAAGACTCCCGCTTTGAGTGTTGGGCAATCTTCCTCTTCTCGCCCAAAGGCTTAAGGCCAAGGGAAAGATAAAGAAGAAGCCCACCAATCCTAGGGGTGCAGTTAAAAAGGGTAAGGGAAAGGACAAGACCAAAGCTGGAGAATCGGGGAAAGGGGAATGTTATCACTGCCACAAAACAGGACATTGGAAGCGCAACTGCACAGAGTACTTGAATCTCAAGAAGAAGCATGGGGATGCTTCCGCTTCAGGTGTGTTTGTGACAGAAAACTGTTTTTCAATAAACTCTGCTTCCTGGGTATTAGATACCGGTTCAGGTTCTCACATTTGCAATTCTATGCAGGGGCTGAGAAATAGCAAAGTTTTGAGGACAGGTGACCATACTCTCCGTATTGGAAATGGTTCCAATGTACATACAGTTGCAGTGGGAGAGTATCACTTGGGGTTGCCGTCTGGGTGTATATTGGTTTTGAACCCATGTTATTATGTACCTTGTATGCTTTGTAATATAATATCTGTTTCCTTGTTAGACAATGAAGGATATAATTTTGTATTGCAGAACAATGTTATGAACATTCACCTGAATCAAATGTTGGTTGGGTATAGTATGCTTAATAACGGGATATACGTCCTAAATCAACACACGGTTTTCAGCATACAACACACTAATAAAAGAAAACTTTCAGAAATAAATGAAGGTTTTCTTTGGCACTGTAGACTTGGTCATATTAACGAAACAAGACTAAACAAATTACACAAAGATAGATATTTAAACCCTTTTGAATATAAATCTTATGCGACTTGCCAGTCTTGTATCAAGGGTAAAATGACCAAAACTCCGTTTACAGGACGCGGAGAAAGAGCTATTGAACTCTTAGGTCTCATACATAGTGATGTATGCGGGCCAATGTCTACACAGGCTAGAGACGGTTTTTCATACTTCATTACTTTCACTGATGATTTCTCAAGATTCGGTCATGTATTTTTATTAAAGCACAAATCCGAAGCTTTCGAGAAATTCAATGAATATAAACAAGAAGTAGAAAAACAAACCGGCTTGAGTATCAAAATGCTTCGATCAGATCGAGGTGGAGAGTATCTTAGTACATAATTTGCAAACTTCCTAAAAGAGAATGGGATTCTCTCTCAGCTCACTCCTCCTTACACACCACAGCACAACGGTGTGTCAGAACGACGGAATCAGACCCTATTAGATATGGTCCGTTCCATGATGAGTCATGCTGAGTTACCCGTCTCATTTTGGGGGCATGCATTGGAGACTGCAGCGTTTCTACTGAACAGGGTTCCAACCAAAACCTTGTCTACCACGCCATATGAGATATGGCATGGGAAGAGACCATCTCTTAAGAGAATTAAGATTTGGGGTTGCCCGGCCTATGTTAAAAAGCAGAATCCGGACAAACTCGAGACACGGTCGGTCATGTGTAACTTTGTGGGATATCCAAGGAACTCTTATGGATATCTTTTCTACCACAAGGAGGAACAAAATGTGTTTGTTTCTCAGTATGCCACATTCTTGGAAAAAGAGTTTTTCATAAATGAAACTGATGGCAATGTGGTAGATCTAGAAGAAGTTCTAGAGACACAAACTACAAATGACGACTTGGTTGAACCGGCTGTTGCAATAGAAACTGAGGAACCTCGACCACTCCGTAGGTCTGGTAGGACTTCTCACCCACCGGAGAGGTACTACGGTTTCCTCATTGATGGTGACAGAGAAGACTGCATCATGGAGGATAATGATCCTACCAGTTTTCAGCAAGCTATCACGAGTGGAGACTCTGTGAAGTGGCTGGATGCCATGAGATCCGAAATGGAGTCTATGTACCCCAACAAAGTATGGACTTTGGACGTTGTACCCCCTGGGGTAAAACCTGTGGGGTGCAAATGGATCTTTAAAAGAAAGATTGGTGTAGATGGGCAGGTGGAGACCTATAAGGCAAGACTTGTGGCGAAGGGTTTTCGTCAAAGACCAGGTTTGGACTATGACGAGACTTTTTCTCCCGTAGCCATGCTTAAATCCATTCGGATCCTACTTGCTATAGCTGCTCACTACGACTATGAAATCTGGCAGATGGACGTTAAAACAGCATTTCTAAATGGAGATTTAGAAGAATGCGTTTATATGGATCAGCTAGAAGGCTTCATTGACACTGGGAGCAGCGGGAAAGCATATAGATTGCTTAAATCCATTTATGGGTTAAAGCAGGCATCACGGAGTTGGAACATCTGTTTCGATGATGTTATCAAAGAGTTTGATTTCATCAAAAATCCAGATGAACCTTGTGCTTATAAGAAGGCTGTAGGGAGAGCTGTCACATTCCTCGTATTGTACGTGGATGACATTCTTCTGATAGGAAATGATATTCCTATGCTACAGTCGGTCAAATCTTTCTTATCACTAAGGTTCTCTATGAAGCTTATGGGTGATGCTACATACATTCTGGGCATTAGGATCTATAGGGATAGATCCAAGAGGTTATTGGGATTGTCCCAAACCAGGTACATTAACACCATCCTAAAATGGTTTAGTATGGAAGACTCTAAGCGGGGTGCCTTACCCGCTTGCCATGGGGTCACTCTCTCTAAGGACTCTTGCCCAAAGACCGATGAAGAGAGAGCTCGCATGAGCATTATACCCTATGCTTCGGCAGTAGGATCTATAATGTATGCGATGTTATGTACACGCTCAGATGTAGCTTATGCACTTAGTGTGCAGGTATCAATCCAACCCAGGGGAGAATCACTGGGTAGCTGTGAAGAATATTCTTAAGTACTTGCGAAGGACTAAAGAATTTTTCTTGGTGTATGGTAATGGAGATCTCCAAATGGAGGCCTTTACCGATTCGAGCTTCCAGAGCGATAAGGACGACAGCAAATCTATCTCCAGGTTTGTATCTACCCTCAATGGAGGGGCGGTAAGTTGGAAGAGTTCCAAACATGATACCGTTGTAGACTCTACGATGGAGGCTGAGTACATTGCTGCAAATGATGCCGCCAAGGAAGCCGTCTGGATGAAGAAGTTCGTTTTGGAGCTAGGAGTAGTTCCAACCATTATTTATCCAATACCATTATATTGTGATAATAATGGGGCTATGGCATTAGCCAAGGAGCCCAGATCCCATCAGCGGTCCAGACACATCCTGAGGCGCTTTCATTTGATCCTGGAGATTGTAGATCGCCGCGAGATCGAGATTAGGAGAGTAGACACAAAGAATAACGCCGCGGATCCACTCATCAAGGCCCTCCCTCAGCCGCAGTATGAGCGACTTTTTGAAATGTTGGGTATGAGATACGCCAATAACTGGCCTTATTGCAAGTGGGAGATTGTTGGATATATGTATGCCCTAGAGGTCATTATATGATAGTGGATGTATTTATACATGTATATATATATATATATATATATATATATATATTCAGTGTACATTCCTACTCGACATGATAGTATGCTATCTGGTTCTTCTTTATCTGACATGTTGACTTGATCATGTTTTTTATTCATTCATACATGTTGATAAAGCCCTGAAGATATAGGCTTGACTACTGTGGTTATAATGGAGATCATACTAGTGGGACATTTGTAGTTTATAAGCATATCCTGAAAAGTCCCTAGTCGTAGGTGTATCGAGACGGGGCATCGATATACCAGAGTAAACTAGCGTATATGATACTAGACCCATATGATGGGCGATGGATGTTCCCACATTCATCGATGTTTGACATCGAGATCATATACGGGTGCTCAGTGGTGACTGGGTACACTGGACGGACTCACCGAGAACTCCTATATGGAATTATATTTATCGTCAGATAGCAGTTCTCAGGTGACACTGGTACAGGTTAGTCTGTAACCCAAGATCGTCATAGAGTCTTGTGTGTTCTCCCACTGTACTTTGATTACCACCTTACCATGGGTCTACTGAGTCGTGCAAACAGGTGGCCATTGGGTACAGTCCCGGGACACACGAAGGCGATGAGAGATAGGAGGGGTTTCGTCTCTCCTGGTATTGGGAGTTGATGCTGTGCTGTGCTCGATTGGCTATATCAGTAAGTCCCTGGCCAGGGCTGTTGAGATTTACTGATAAGTGTTATCAGTAGTTTCTCGATCTGTTATAGACCATTCATCGGCACGACTTATTGAGTTATTGGGGTCGACGTTACCATCCCTAGACTCGATATGCAGCATATCTGAAGAAGACACCGGACTGTACGGTAGTGTTGCCGGTTGGCTCGACGGGAGTTGTGACAGGTTCGCTTGTTTTCTTCTGATCGCTCAATACCCAGGTGGACGTTACGTTTAGCTGACCGCTTGCGGCTTGGGGGTGCTTGATATGATCATTACCCACTGCCGGCGTATTGACGAGTCTTAGAGTCCCACAATGGAGTTGCCTAGTCCAGGCGAAACGATGTGGTGCACATATGAGATATGCGCGTGGACCCGATTAAAATGCGCGTATGAGATACCGTATATTAATCGGGCGGTTTGCTTTTGGTCGGGTCGTATGCGATATGACCGGTTTGCTAAATCAAGTGTTGATTTATCATTGACCATTAGTTTCTCACTTTAAACCCTTTCTTGTCTTTTTATTGTATGCATGCATGTATGCATTTATTCTCATTCATGCACATATGGATGTGCGTGCACACATACATGCATATATGATTCTATCATGGTTGTTGATAAAGTGGATGGTGGCAATATAAGACTCACACCATATATAAATATATAGATATTATTTTTTGGAAAAGAAAAATGGAAATGGAAATTGTTATCATGGTTTAATATTTTATTCTTCCACTAACCCTTTGTTTTAACCATGATTTAATTTCTATGGCCATTTTTGATCCAAACTAAATATCTAGATATTTTATAACTATGGTTAAGAATGAGAAAGAGAAAATATATATATTCTCATTTCTCATTTTTATTTATATGCTTATCATTATCTTGAGCTCTTAACAAGCCATCATCTTCTTCCTCCTTTCTCTCTTGCTCTCTAGTATTCTCTTGTGAGAAAAAGAGTCATCAAGTTAAGGTTTTGAAGTGAGAAAACAAACCACATCACCATTCTACACTTGTCTTGCCCATTAGTAAAGAGTGTTAGCTTCTACTTCTTCTCTTGATCTAGTGGAGCTTCAAGCTTGGACAAAGAGGACTCCGGGTGGATCGTCGTAGACCTAGAGGATCTCAAGTGAACCTTTTTCCAACTTTCAAGTAGCCAAGGAGTCTAGCGTAGGGAGCTACAAAGATTGTACTCTCAAAACCCTAGCTTTTACTACTTGTGTTATTGTTAAAGTTTTGTTACCCTATATTTTCTAGCATGATCCTTAAGGTAGTTTCTCTAGCACCATATAATTTTTTTAATATAGCATGTGTGATGCCTCCAAACACTTGTAGCGGTGCTGTAGGAAACCCTTCAATATCACTTGGATTTGAGTTTTGATGACTGAGTTTCAAGATATTTGTTTTCGTGCACCATGGCTACACCTACTGAGTATTTACGTTTTGTGCATAGTTATTGCACTTGAGATATGCTTTATACACCGTTGTGTTGATTTATGATTTGTGCATGTTTATTGCACTTGATTCGGTTTTGTGCCTTGGCTGCACATGTTTATGATTTTATGGATTGCATACAGCTGATTTGATTATTGTGCAGGTAGTATGCACTCGATTTGGTTTTTGCACTCGGTATAGCTTGTATGTGCTTGCAGTGCGTGGATATGTGTTTTGTACACGCAGTTGCACCCGTTTATGATTTTATAAAATTTGGCACACTCGGTGTTGCTTTTTATACGCATTTGAGTTATTGATGCATTTCCGTGCACTTGTTGCACCCGATTTTTATTTTGTGCAGTTGTTGCAATAGGTTCTTTACGCTGTGCATTGTTGCACCATATTGTATTTCGTGCACTGGATGCACTGTATTTGGTATTTCGTGCACTGGATGCACTGTATCCAGTATTTCGTGCACTGGATGCACTGTATTTGATCTTTCGTGCACTGGATGCACTAGAGTTGGTATTTTGTGCACTTGATGCACCATATTTGTATTTTTGTGCGATTGTTGCACTGTTTTGTATTTCGTGCACTGGATGCACCGGATTCATATTTCTAGCATTTGTTGCACCAGCTTGGTATTTTGTGCATTGGTTGCACCGGAATTATACTACGTACCTTGGTTGCATCCGATTTATGTCTTTGAGCATTTGTGTTACCAGATTTGTGTTTTGTGCGCGTCTGCACTTGATGTTCGTTTTCATGCATGTTACCGCACTAGATACTTTTCACGGACTGATGTGCTTGCGTTGGATTTTTGCGCATATTAGGCGCTTAATATTGGATTTATTTATGCATGTTCGATGCACTTGATTTAGATTTATTCGTGCATGTTGGATGCACTTGATTTAGATTTTATTCATGCATGTTCGATGCCTTTGATTTAGCCTTCATTCGTGCATGACGGATGTACTTGATTTGGATTTTCACTCATGTTGAGCGCATGATATGAGATATGGTTTTGTGCACACCGGATGCACTCGATTAGGATTTCCATTCGTGCATGTTGGTTGCACTGGATTGAGATTTTTTGCACCACAGTAACACTTAACTTTTATTAGATATCATTCGAGATGTTGATTTTGATTCCATGCCTGATATTTTGAGCGATTTATTTGCATGATTGAGATTTTATGCACCACAGTAGCACTTGACTTTGATTAGATATCATTCGAGATGTTGATTTTTATTCCATACCTGATATTTTAAGCGATTTATTTGCATGATTGAGATTTATGCACCACAGTAGCACTTGACTTTGATTAGATATCATTCGAGATGTTGATTTTGATTCCATGCATGATATTTTGAGCGATTTATTTGCATCATTGAGATTTTGTGCACCACAGTAGCACTTGACTTTGATTAGATATCATTCGAGATGTTGATTTTGATTCCATGCCTGATATTTTGAGCGATTTATTTGCATGATTGAGATTTTATGCACCACAGTAGCACTTGACTTTGATTAGATATCATTCGAGATGTTGATTTTGATTTCATGCCTATGGTATGCATGTGATTTGACTTATGCTTTCGGCATAGTTTTCATACACTTTTAGTATTTTGATTCGATTTTGTGCACGCTGATGCACATGGTTGTGAGATTATATACCACGGTATACCTGATTTGGATTTGGATTGAGATGTGTTGTATACCGTCGATTTCGATTACGATATTCGATATTGTTTTCGTGCACCTTGTGTACTGGATTTGGATTCTTGCGCATATTTGGGCGCTTGATGAGATTTGGATGTACACCAGATGCACTCAATCGAGATTCTTCGTGCATATCAGATGCACCTGGTATTGCTGTCTGCCACACACCATTGTCTTTGACAGGTGTTTTCGTGTGCACCTGTTGCACTTAGATTTTGTTTCTATGCACATGTATAGCACATTCATGGGTTTCGATTTCCGTGCGCACCAGACGCACGTAGCATTCATATGCATATTTTGGGATTGATTTCTTATGGGGCAGTACGTTTTTATGATATTTACTATTTATTTTCGTACTGAGCAGGACTAGTCAGAGGACAGTACCTGGATATATTTTGCATGCATTGGTAGCTATCGAAGGAATTTCCAAAAAGGGAGCTATAGTCTCAGTATTTACCTACGTGTCTGAGATGACACGAAACATTTTATAAAGGAAACCCTTCTAAATTATTTTTAAAAACGGCGGAACGTACATATTAAACAAAAGATAAGTATATATATAGTTATTTTCTTATAATAGACGTCCTCCACTGCGCCGCGATACGCGCATCACACAGCAACATGAAAGGTTTGGCATGTATTTACTTCAGATGTTTACATGTATAGTTTTGATGTACATTATATTGGTTTTCGTATTGGATTTGACATCTGTGTCTTCACCATGACTCCGATGATTGCGGGATGCTTGACGGAGTTTTGATTTTGAGTTATCTGCTCATTGTTCATGCGCATGCATTGCGCTACGATGCATTTTATGTATTGATGATTTTGGAGCTCCGACGACTTGGACTTTTTACTGAAATGTTTTAGTATTTGAGGGGTTTAAGTTTAAATTCGGGGACCGAATTTCTTTAAGGGGGGAAGAATATAACATTTCAGAAAAATAAAATATTATTTTTGGAGATTTTTATAATTAAATAATATTATATTGAATATTTTAATAAGGCGGTATAATTAAATACCGATAAATTTAGAAAAAATTTATAAAATTATGGAAATTATAGAAATGAGGGTGCTTTATTTGATGTAAGAAAATTATGAATTTTTATGATTAATTATATGCACTTTTAATGCTAATCGCGGTTAAATATCGCTAATCGCGCATTAAGACATTTGTGTTATATTTTCCTACATGGCCTTCTCTTCATTTTCATTCATGGTTTTGGTTTTATGTGAGAAGTGAAAAGAAAAGGAAAAGAAAATACAAAAGAAAACAAGAAAAAGAAAAGTCAAGAGGGGCGAATCGAAGCTCTCTTCCGGTCAACTGTCCACCCATGGGCATGAGAGAGAGGGTGAGGGGTCAAAGCATGGTCTTGGGTTCTTATTTCTTTCCTCGTCATCATCTTCTCCCTCTCTTCTCTTCAGCCCATGGCATCACCTCACACCCACTCTACTACAAACCCTCAAAACATCATCAAAACAAACTCCAAAGCTCATCCCCACTTCATAAAAAAACTTGCACAAGCCTCTTAGCTACACTTTGGACAAAGAAAAATGGGATTTTGATGCTTTAGGGGATTCTTTGAAGGACTACCTTAGCACCATAATGAGGTTATAGAAGCATCTACCATGCCAAATTTAAATTTTTCTTGGTGCTAAGCTAGACAAACAAGATCTTTAACTAGATTATTAGGGTTTTCTTTAGATGATATGTTGACTAGATAAGTGTAGGAAGATTATACCTTGGTAGAATCAAGTCCTTCACTTCACTTGCTCCTTGTAGTAGTCCCGCGACTCCACTAGGCATCTCTTGAGGCTTTGAACGGGCTTCCTTCGTTGCCTTCGCGCCAAAGATGATCCACCACGAAGCTCCTACTAGTTCAAGCTACCACTACACTAAACTCTTTAGTGTATAAAACACATCACACTAGTTTGCTAGAATGGTGTGAGATGATGAAGTAGGGGATGTTAAAATCTCACTTATTTATGCTCAAGCTTCATGATTCACATCACATGTGAGGGTTGAAGCTTGAGGAAAAGCAAGAGGAGGAAGAAGGAGCATGAGCAAGAAGAAATGGCTAAGTCTTTTTTGGAATGAACAAGAATGAATGATAATTCTTGAGCCCTCACTCATTCAAGCATGGAATTATGCAATATTAAATTGCAACCATGCTTGAATAGTGAGTCAAGAATGAATAAACAAGTATTTAACCCATGCTTGCAACCATGCTTCATTTTACACCTCATTTCTATTTTCACAAAATAGAAAAGAAAATGCCATGCTTCATTTTAATATATATATATATATATATATATATATCATATATATTAATATATATTTAATGAAGATTAATTAGTGAGCTAATGATATTAGTTAATATATAATTATATCACATATAATTTATATTACATTATTAAATCAACACTTGATCTAATAATACGGTTATATTATATACGACCGTCTAAAATCATTTATCTGTATATCACATTATCGAATCAGCGCTTGATTCGACAATTTGGTTATATCACATATGACTGAACAGATAACAGATGACTTTCAGATTACAATATGGTATCACATACTCGTATTTAATCAGGCCCACACACATATCATATATGTGTCCTACTTCGTTTCGCTTGAACCAGGGAACTTCTGTATGGGACTCTAAAGACTCGTCAATACGCAGGCAGTAGGTGATGATCATATCAGTCACCTACAAGCCATCAGCGGTACTAGCTGGACGTAACGGATACCCGGGTATTGAGCGATATGAAGGTCAACAAGCAAGCCTGTCTACAGTCTCCATGAAGCCTATCCGTAACACTACCGTACAGTCCGGTCTCTTCGTATGATATGTCGCATATCATGTCTAGGGATGGAAATCGTCAAACCCCAGTAATGTGATAAGTCATGTCGATGTGAGGCTTATAACAGGTCGAGAAACTACTGATGACACTTATCAGTAGATCTCCGTATCAGCCCTGGCCAAGGACTTCCAGTTATTGCCAATCGAACATAGCGCAACATCAACCCCCAATACCGGGAGAGATGAAACCCCTCCTATCACTCATTGCATCCATACGACTCGGGACTGTACCCAAAATCGACCTATTTGCACGACTCCTCTTGAGCGTGGTAGGGAGGAAATCAAAGCACAGTGGGAGTCGCATAAGACTATATGACGATCTCGGGTCTACAGACTAACCTGTATCAGTGTCACCAGAGGACTGCTATCTGACGATAAGTATACTACCACATAGGATTCCTCGGTGAGTCCTGTTCAGTGTACCTAGTCTCCACTGAGCACCCGTATACCCTCTCTGATGTCAAACACCAATGGATGTGGGATCATCCATCGCCCATCATATGGGTCAAGAGGCGTATACGCTAGTCTACTCTGGAATATCGATGCCCTGTCTCGGTATTCCCTCAACTAGGAACAATTGAAGGATGTACTTGTGAACTACCCTGGCCCCACTAGTATGATCTACATCATAGTCCTGGCAGTCAAGTACATATCCTAAGGGCTTTATCAATATGTGAGATAAAGAGTAACCAGATAGCATACTATCATGTCGAGTAAGAAAGTCCTCCCTATATATGTCCAAGCATCCACTACAATATACATCGTATGTACAGTAATAGCCTCTAGGGCATACATATAACTAACAATCTCCCACTTGCACTAGGGCCATCTGTTGTGCTATCGCATACCCAACAATCAGCTGTAGTTGAAGTATCTCATACTCAACCATCCCATAAAAGTCTCCACTGGAAAATAAGCCTTTGTGAGTGGATCCGGGCTGTTGTCCTCTGTGTCTACTCTCCTAACCTCGATCTTCCTGGAGATCAACCATCTCCATGATCAGGCGATACTGCCTAAGAATATGTCTGGATCTCTGATGGGACGGGGGTTCCTAGGCATAAGCCACAACTCCATTGTCACACAATGGTAGGAACTAAGTTCATCTCATGAACTATTATATATATCCAGACTGCCTCTTTTGTAGCATCCTTGGTAGTGATTTATCCTGCCTTTATCATCTAGTGTGTCACGGTATCTAGCTTGGAACTCTTCCAACATACCGTCCCTTCACTGAGGGTAAAGATAATGCCTGTGACTGACATTTAGTCGACCTTACCACCTTGGAACCATTCCAGTGATTCTCCCCAGGATCGATTGATACCATCTTACTACAACTAGTGAGAATCCTAACATCCAATTAGATCTATCTCATAGATATAAAACCTAGGATTTAGGAGGTATCACTTTGATCCTTATATGGAGAATCCTTGTGGTAAGAGGAGATTGACAGAGCGTAGCATAGGAAACTCCTTTCCTATGAAGAGTATGTCATCCATGTACAATATGATGATCACTTCCATACTCTCTATTACCTTTTTGTATATAAAAGGTTCATCTACCATTTTGATGAAGTCAAACTCTTTGACTACAACATCAAAACAGACGTTCCAACTCCGCAATGCCTGCTTTATCCCATAAAGAAACTTGCACACGTTTCCGCTGCTCCCACTGTCTACGAAACCCTCTGGCTGTGTACTTATAGACGCTCTCTTCTAAATCATCATTTAGAAAAGTTGTCATGACACCCAACAGCCAGAAATCGTAGTCATGGTATGTAGCAATGGCAAGTTGGATCTGGATGGACTTAAGTATAGCTTTGAAAGTCTCAACTTTTTCATGTACAACAAGTAATCTTCTCAAGATATACTTGCTCCTGATAGGGATTTAACCCTTCAGATAAATCAACCAAAGTCCATACTTTGTTGGTGTATAAGGATTCCATCTCAGATCACGTTAGCTGTTAGTTATATGTATGCCCTAGAGACCATTACTATACATAGGATGTATATTGTAGTGGATGCTTGGACATATATAGGGAGGACTTTCTAGCTCGACATGATAGTATGCAATCTGGTTACTCTTTACCTTAACGTGTACACTGATTGACTCTCTGTTACATGTTGGTAAAGCCCTTAGGATGTATACTTGACTACCTGGACTATGATGCGGATCATACTAGTGGGGACATGGTAGTCCATAAGTACATCCTTCAAGGTCCCTAGTCGTGGGTGTATCGAGACGGGGCATCGATATACCAGAGTAGACTAGCGTATACCTTCTCGACCCATACAGATGGGCGATGGATGATCCCATATCCATTGGTGTTTGACATCAAAGATGATATACGGGTGCTCAGTGGAGACTGGGTACACTAGACGGACTCGTCGAGAACTCCCAGATGGTATTATACCTTACGTCAGATGGCAGTTCTCAGGTGACACTGGTACAGGTTAGTCTGTAGACCCGAGATCGTCATAGAGTCTTGTGTGATTCCCACTGTGCTTTGATTTCCACCTTACCACGTCCAAGAGGGCGTGCAAAACGGTGGTTTTTGGGTACAGTCCCAAGTCATATGGAGGCAATGAGCGATAGGAGGGGTTTCGTCTCTCCCGGTATTGGGGGTTGATGTTGTGCTATGCTCGATTGGCCATAACAGGGAAGTCCCTGGCCAGGGCCGGTTTAGAGATTTACTGGTAAGTGTTACCAGTAGTTTCTCGGCCCGTTATGAGCCTCTCATCGGCATGACTTATCGGTTATTGGGGTCTGACGTTTACCACCCCTAGACTTGATAGGCGACATATCAGACGAGGAGACCGGACTATACAGTAGTGTCACTGTCAGGCTTTTGCAGGAGTTGGAGCGGGCTTGCTTGCTGATCTTCTGATCGCTCAATACCCGGGTAGCCGTTACGTCCAGCTAGTACCGCTGACGGCTCGTAGGTGCTTGATATAATCATCACCTACTGCCGGCGTATTGACGAGTCTTTAGAGTCCTACATAGATGTTTTACTGGCCCAGGCGAAACGAGATAGGAGCGCATATGTGATATGTGCGGGACCGAGAATAATGCAAGTATGTGATACCGTATTCTATTCTCGCGATGTTTGTTTCGATCGGTTATATGCGATATAACCAAGTCATCGAATCAAGGGTTGATTCGATAAGTCGATACATTGAATGTTAGTCGGTTGTATGTAATATGACCGGATTATTAAGTCAAGTGTTGATTTAATAATTTAGTATATAATTGTATATATGATATACTAATTTACATTAACTAACATTGGTTCACTTTAAGCATTTGTTTTTCTCACTTGTGCACAAGTTAATATATATGTGATATATATTTATTTGTGCTCTTTTTTGTATCATGGTTGTTGATACAAATGTCATGGGTGTACAAGACTTATACCATACTAATTATAGGTTTAGGTTTTTATATTTAAAGTAATTCAAAAACAATTGGATAATGAGCTAACATACATGAAGCTTCATGAAGCTTATGGATGCTTTGACTTATTCCACTTATTTTGTTTTACTTAATATATTTACTGTTGCGCCACGGCAGCGCCCCGACCTTCTACTCGAGGCCAAAATGCGGAATCAAAAATTTTCTAAACTTGGAACCGGCGCTACAGCGGACAAAATACTCGGATCGTGACCATTAACCTAATGCTAGCAAACAAGAGATGGGGTAGAATGCTATACCGAGCGATCCGTATCCTTCGGTCTTCGTCTCCACTCTGATCTCCTCGCGGAATCTCCGGTCGTCGCCTCCTCGTCGAAACGGGCACCACATCGCCGGGTTCTTTTACGGGCTCCCACCTCTGGACCGAGGCAACTCGGACACGAAGTTGGCAAGCCGACGCGTCCAAGGGTACTGTAGGCTAGTGTAGAAAACCTTGTCTCTTTTGGGGTTTATGTAGTTACCATGGTGATGGAGGAATGAACAAGATATCAACTTGGGAATTTTTGTGGCAAGGAAAAATGAGATGAATGATAATTTTCCCACAAAACCAAAAAGAACTCTCTCACTCCTTCACCCTTGAAGTGACCGGCCCCTTATCCCCAAAAGGAAATGGTGGAAGGAATGAATAAGATATCATGAAGGGAGGTGATGGTAGGAAAAAGGAGAGGGTGACCACAACCCAAAGTGAATGATAACAATATCAATTCAAATTCTAATCACAATAAAGCAAGAAATGATGATAGAAAAGAATGGTATCAAAAGATGCTATCATAATCTCCTATTTCACAAATAACACCTCCACAAAGAGTTATTTGCAAATTTGCAAATAACCCCCTCCATCACTAAAGTCCGGCCGTGAAGGAACAAAGAAAAACAGGCCGGAACGGAATAGAAACTGGCAACTTCAGAAAAATGATCCCGTAATAAATTACAAGAAAACCCCGCTACTGCATATACATGCCCGCATTTGTATTCCCACTGAATACAAATGCAAAGAGACAAAATCTACACTGTCTAATACTAGGATCCGGCTTAAACAAAAGCCGGCTAGTAAAATCCGTCCGATCACGATCCGTGCAATACCGCACGTATCTGATCGAACCCTGCCATATCTCCATACGGCCTCTACAGTGTTTCGCCCGAAACTTGAGTAACTGAGTGTGGTGGACTCTAAAGACTCGTCAATACTATGGCCATGGATTTAACCACTAGCACGTCAGAGGTATTAGCCATACGTGACGGGCCACCAACTATTGACCAAAAGGGACGTCGATGAGCGAACTCATCCTGACACCCTACTGAGCCTGTCAGTGACAATATCCGTACAGTCCGGTCCGTTCTTCTATGAGTATCGCATGGCGGGCCTAAGGGGTTGGTAAAAGTCAGACCCCCAAAAGCGGTACAAGTCGTGTCGGAGTGTAGCCCAGAACACCCTGAGATACTACTGGAATACCTACAAGTAAATCTCCTGCCTCGGCAGAGGGCTTTGTGTAATGGCTTTCCTAGACACAGCGCGACCTCACCCCCAATATCGGAAGAGACGAACCCCTGCAGATCCGCTCACTACCTCCATGTGGCTCGGGACTGTACCCAACTAAAATCTGTTTGCACGACTCCTTTGAGCCGTGGTAGGGTAGTAATCAAAGCACAGTGGGAACTCACACGAGACAAATGACGATCTCAGGTCGATGAACTAACCTGTACACATGTCACCAGGGAACTGCTATCTGACGTCTGGTATAATCCCAACTAGCAGGTTCCCGGCGAGTCCTGTCCGGTGTACTCATAACACAATGAGCACCTGTATACATCTTAGGTGAACCAACTGACACCAGTGGCTTGTGAGACCGGCCACCGCCCCTCGTCGGGGTCTCGACTGTATACACTAGTCTACTAATGGAGTATCGATGCCCAGTCTCGAAACTCCCATGACTAGGGACCTTTTAAGGATGTGCTTATAGACCCCAGCTCCCACGTATATGATCGCCATCATACTGCTGGCCGTCAAGCAAGAATCCTAAGGGCTCTATCAATGTGCAATAGTGATCAGTAATGTCACCTAAAGCAGTACACGATGATAAAGATAAACCAGATAGCATACTATCATCTTGAGTAAGACTGTCCTACCGGGATAGGTCCTCCCTCAATCATTGCAATCACGTGCCTGTGATCCAATAATTGACTCTGAGGGCACTATCTCCAACAATCTCCCACTTGCACTCAAGGCTAATTATTGCGATGTCGCATACTCACAGCCCGTGTAATACCGAACACCCAACTCCTCTACTAGTCAGTCTCACAAAGCTCGTTTGCGAAACTATTGCGTTCGAGGAATAGCCTCAGTGAGTGGATCCGCTGTGATGTTTCTTTCTATGTCTCTCTATATCTCAAGTTCGCGGAGAAAGCCATCTCCCGAAATGAGCAATACCTGTCTTAGAATGTCTGGATGTCTGATGGGACCTAGTTCATAAATGAACTCCAAATCCAAACTTCTTAGACTGTATCATCAACTGTAATTAATCGGTATCATGCGCCATCCTTCCCTCGGTATCCGCCTGGAGCACCTGTCCAAAATACTGCCCCTCGTCAGAGGGAAAACTATAACTCTGACAGTCTCTCTGTCATCCATGACACCTTGGAAGCCTGGAATGATAACTGTCTCCTAAAGGAGGCTGCCGTTATCAAATCCCTTAAACATCCACTTATGTTCTAAAGCTGCTTCCAATTGTTTCTCCAGGATTGGATTAATATCAACTTATTGCATCTACTGCAAGAACAACATCTGGTGTGGTACTTGACATCTCATGATTGACTCAATTGCCTAAGCAAGTGATCTGCCAATCATGCACATCCCTCTCTACTTTAGTTTATAAGACACCTTTAGAGAGGGTGACTCCATCACCTGCAGGTACACTACCGTGCCAGGAGTCGTCCATTCTAAATACTTATAGAATGCTGTCTAAGTACCCAGATTGGGAAACCACCCAAATCTAGATCTAAAACCATAGATCTAGTAACCAGAATGTACGATATAAGATCCAATTCCTATGTGGAGAAACTACTGTGTGACAACCAAAGTACAACCGATCGTAGTATAGGAATATCACTTCCTACTCTGTGTATGTCATCAAATACCAGGACATCTCACCCTACTACCTTCTTAACAGATCTATCCCCTATTCTGATAAAATCAAACCTATGACTGTCACATCAGAAATAGATGATCTATTTCTGCTATATCTGCTTTAGTCTATAAATAGACACAAGCCACTTGTCCACCAATGCTTCCGCTGCTCCCACTGACCACGACAACCCTCTGGCAAAGTCATATAGACGTACATTTCTAAAGCTAGTTTAGAACGACGCTATACTCATCCTCCTGCCGGGTCTCACAGTCTGTAACAACAGCAATGGCAAGTCTGGGTAAACAAGAACCTCCCTGTCACCGTTCTTGAGGCTACCGGAGTACCTCTCGGGTGCCTGAGGTTACCCACCATATCTGCGGAGTGGCCAATGGAATGTCAAACCAGATTGAATCTTTAGGTTTATATCAAATATTCAGTAATCGTTTGCGGTTAGGGAATCGCTTCCAGTTCTACCATACTCCCACTACTTTTTTCTGAAAAAATCCAATTTTATTAAAACTGTGGCGAGTTAAGAACAATATCACTATTGATCTTCCAGATGGTAGAAAGTCAACCCTCGTCATAGCCTGGGTCAACCCACAAACAGCCATTACAGAAACGTGCCTTGAGTTATCTAGAGTCTGGTTTTAAGCATAAGCCGGACAACTCCCCGTACCTTAACAATGTCAAGATATGAACTGTTCTATATCCAATATAGAAACAGAAGCACTGATTTAATTGAACCGGATTCAAAACATGCAGTTGTCTCCTGTGCATGTCAACTAAATGGAAAGAGGCCGATCAGCATTACTCAACTTAGGAGTACTTCCAATTTTGAGCAACCTGAAAGAGAAGCTGGTTCTCTTAATCAGTACTATCAACTGAATACCATTCACAAGTATCTACATCTTCGATCACCTTGAAGAATCCCGATACTTGCAATACCCGGTTCTCTACTTTATTCATATACCTATAATTTCTCAAAATTCGGACCCTGTGTTTGTATGAAACACCTGTCTAAAAACTAGAGAAGTCATAAGTAAACCGAATATAGTATGAGAACCAAACCCTCTGTCCTCATGGACGCTGGACAACATACAATACTCTGTATAAGTCCCTTGAGTCTAATAACTCATTCACTGTGTGTCGTAGGTCGAAAACCGTACTATGGTTACGAAGAATTACACCGCTGTTTAATGCTCCTTACCTAACCATCCACTGATATAGGTAAATGTCATAGACATAATTTCAAAAAGGTATATCTCACTCTATAAAAGTAGACGTACAGATATATCAATTTGAAATTGGTGCATAACAACGGATATTCAAAACCAAATATTTGCCGACCGGCAAACAACCCAGGTGACTTCCTCAAATATCACCAATTACAACGAATTCCGATATAATGAGGATGATCACCTAATTCCCAATAACTTACTCCCACTCATCATCTGTAAAACCATACATATGTGAAAATCAAACCTGGTAAATACATACCCTGGAGCAAGTGTCTAATTGGGAAATCAGTTTTCTTTTAACAGTACACAGTGATACTGAAACATTGAAATGTTTCGATGGGGTATCCTGGTATTCCTAGTAATGCCTCTTCCATTATCCAGATTCACAACTGTAACCGTATAATTCTTTGCCATCTCTCAAAATCCGTTTATATGTCTTTAATCATTACCTTTTGCACACCTCTTTAGGCCAAATGGTTTTCTTCCTTCCCTACCGTTCGGCACCAGCCTATGGTTTAGAAGAAGACTATCCAATAAGCATAATGGGTGTAATGTCCTAATCCTAGGAGCACTCGCAATGCGAGAGAAGGTGAAGATAAAAGACAACCGAATAAACCTTATTCCTATTTCTCCTGAACCAGAATCCATCCCCGAACTGGAACAAGTTCCTTTCGAGTTCGTATATAACCATACGATGGAGTATCCAATAAACTGTGGATCTTCGTAGTGATACGGAGTGTCCTGGAGAAATACAAAGGTGAAATGGGAGTGGTAATGAAATACTTGGTTTGGTCGTGAATATCAGTCGCAATTTACTTTCCCCCTTACTAATCCCTTTCTTTGTCTTAACTTAATACCTTCTGTACACCGTGTAGGCTAATTGGTTTTCCTCATTCCCTGCCGTTCGGCACCAGCCTAAGGTTTGGAAGAAGACTATCCAATTTGCGTAATAGGTGTACTATCTCCTAAACCAAGGAGTACTCGCAACCTGAGAGAAGGTAAAAGGAAAAGACAACTGAATAGTCCTATTCGTTTTCTCCAGAACCGGAAACCATCCTCGAATTCCTTCGAGTTCGTATATAACCATACGATGGTTTTGTCCAATGGAAGTGGACGTTCATAGTAATACGGTGCGTCCTGGAGAAAAGGGTAAAAGTAGGAGTGGCAAAGAGGTCTGCAACTCTGACAATCCAAAAGCCAGTGTTAAAGAAGGTTCGGTCAACTTGGTCACTGAGTCATAGTCTGGGGTCGGGTCAATGGTCGCTGCCAAAGAGAGAGAGAAAAGAAATACTCAGCGTGCACTCTAACCTACATCAGAATGGTTATCACTTTATCTAATCTGGAAACCTCCCACTGTAACCTCAAATTCTTCTCCAAACCTGAAAGAAGAATTAGTCGGGATCACCCGAGGAGTAAACCAACTCATCAGTGGGAATCGGGATCCAACTATCATCGAATGATAACTTGATGGAATCCACTCAAGTCACCACACTCCAGAAGGTATGCGCATGCCTGGCAAGTTTCAGTTTCTTTAGAAACCCCCGATGTGTGTTTTTACCCCTAGGACCCAAGTGACCTTAACGGAGTCAACAAATCAAAGAGTCCTATTCAAGTTCAACCCGTCATTATCTGGATTGCAATAAACCCACCCGTACGTGCCCTTGACGGAGTCAACAAGGCCGCCCGACTGTCCTAACCAATCCCATTTATGCAACAAACAAGCACCACTTAGCTACCATGTTGGAGATAGTGTCCTCATAGTCGATTATTGGATCGCAGGTACGTGATTGCAATGATTGCGGAGGACCTATACCGGTAGGACAGTCTTACTCGAAATGATAGTATGCTATCTGGTTTGCCTTTATCAGTCGTGTACATGTTCAGGTGACTGATTACATGTTACACTTTGATAGAGCCCTTAGGATCTTGCTTTACTACCAACAGTATGATGGCGATCATATACGTGAGAGTTGGGTGGTTTATATGCATATCCTTAATTGTGGTCCCTAGTCGTGGGAGTTTCGAGACAGGGCATCGATACTCCGGAGTAGACTAGTGTATACAGTCGAGATCTCGACGAGGGGCGGTGGCCGGTCTCACAAGCCACTGGTGTCAGTTGGATCACCTAAGATGTATACAGGTGCTCATTGGGTTATGAGTACACCGGACAGGACTCGCCGGGAACCTGCTAGTTGGTATTATACATATCGTCAGATAGCAGTTCCCTGGTGACATGTGTACAGGTTAGTTCATCGACCTGAGATCGTCATTTGTCTCGTGTGAGTTCCCACTGTGCTTTGATTTCTACCCTACCACGGCTCAAAGGAGTCGTGCAAACAGGTAGTTTTTGGGTACAGTCCCGAGCCATATGGAGGCACGTGAGCGGATCGGCAAGGGATTCGTCTCTCCCGGTATTGGGGGCGAGATCGTGCTGTGTCTAGGAGAGCCATTACACAAAGCCCACGGCCGTGGCAGGAGATTTACTGGTAGGTACTCCAGTAGTATCTCAGGGTGTTATTGGGCTACACTCCGACATGACTTATACTGCTATTGGGGGTCTGACGTTACTAGCCCCCTAGGCAGATATGCGATACTCATAGACGAACGGACCGGACTGTATATACATTGTCACTGTTAGGCTCAGTAGGGTTTCTGGATGAGTTCGCTCATCAGCCTCCCTTGAGGTCAGTGCATGGGCAGCCGTTACGCATTGCTAGTGCCGCTGACGGTTTGTGGTTAAACGCACTGCCAGGGTACTGACGAGTCATTACAGTCCCCCACAGACAGTTTCCCAAGTTCGGGCGAAACGTTGTAGAGGCCGTATGGTTTTATGGCAGGGTTCGGAAAATGCACGTGCGTTTACGCACGTGTCAGTTTTCGGGCAGATGATACTGGTCGGCTTTGGTTTAAGCCGGATCCGAGTATCATATTGAGTAGATATAATATCTTTGTCTCAGTTGCATTTGTATTCGGTCGTAATACAAATGCGGGTATATTTATACAGTTACGGGGTTATCCTGAAAGTCGTTTCAGGATCACTTTTGGAAGTTGCCAGTTTCCAGTTTTCTTTCAGCCGTCTTTTAACATTCGGTTAAAGACGGATTTATCTTTTCTTGAGATGAGTGTGGAAGTTTCTAGAAGCATCTAGATGTGGTGACTAGGTTAAATGGTGTTGTGTTTTCATTGGTTGCTTTTTGGTGTGTTCACACTTGAGATATTTGTTTGTGTTCACACATGATATTTTCTCTTGTGGTCACCCTCTTCCCTCCTACACTCACCCCCCATCACTATATATGGCCGGCCCCCTCTCCTCCTCCTCGCTCACACTCACTTGATGTTTCAATTGGTAAAAAGATTATGATAGATTTTGGGGTGTATGGAATTTCACAGCTCATTTCATTCCATCACCCGATTCCCATGGCAGCTTCATTAACCGTTCGTCCATTGCCTTGGACGTAACAAGACAAAGTCTTCTACTCATTCTCTACATCATTCTTGGTCGTCTCTTTTAGCAAACTTGACGACCGAGTTGCCTCGAGTCGGAGACGGGAGCCCGTTTAAAGAATCGTTGATGTGGTGCCACCTGGACGAGCAGATCGGAGATCGACGAGATCAGAGCAGCCGCAACGGAGCATGGGATGATAGTTAAAGAACGAAGGACTCGGATCGTTCGGTATAACCTTTCTAGTTTCTTTACAGTTTGTTAGTTTAGCAATAATGGCAGATCCGGGTTAAAGTATACGATAGCGCCAGTTAAAAGTTTTTTGTTCCGCATTTGGCGTCTGTAGACGGCCGGGGCGCTACCGTAGACTTACAGTGGTATCAGAGCCTCACCATTTTGCTTTACTAACTTGTGCTAACGCGTTTAAAATATCGATCGAACCGGAAATCAAAAACTGCAAAATTCAACTTCACAGTTTCTGTCGATTTTAAATGATGTCCTAAAATTATTCCACATATCACAGAAAGTTGTGCAGGGTTTCAGAAGTACACCGACCAAATTTGAGCACGTGATCCCACCAAACCGCGGCGGAGGCGCGGCCAAACCCATGGTTTGGCCGCGCATCCGCGGCCATTCTATGGGATCAGTGCACCAAATTTGGTCTGTATCTTCTCTGTTGGAATTTGGGGTTTTTGGTATATATCTTTTGGGCCCAGATTTTGTTACTGTTCACCAGTTGTTCATGGGGCCCACTTTGTGATATTTTGTCGATCGAAATTTAAACATGTTAGTTTATAGTACTTACATTATATCTCCGACCGGGAATGTCATTTGATCGGTAAACCGCGTCTGATTGCTATAGTTCTTTTAGACGGGTTTGCGAACGTGACATTCGCGTTGATGTTCTGTGTTGTGCTGTGATGTTGCGGATTTGTCATGGTGGATAGCAGTGTGCAATGGTAGTACAGTTTGAGTTTATTTATACATTTGATATTACGGGACGAGCGTCCAACTTGTGGACTGCCGTCACTGCCTGTTGTATAATATTCTTTTGGGGCACGACCAGGTTGCGGTCGATGTACCTGTTGTACTATTTTTATTACTGTACTAGGTTTTGCCCCGCGACGGAGTGCACGGATAGCCGGGTTCTGGAGGGCAACGGGTCCGCATCTCATGGCTTTGAGAGGCAGAGGGGCCCCACTCTAAAATTGGCGGACTATTCGCCGCACTCGTAGGGGGTACAGTTTGACCCAAGGAGGGGTGCTCAAGCTACCGGATCCGTGAAGTGCTGGGTGGTCCATTCACTATGCTGTAGGGGGCTGCCTCACTTCAGGTTTTGGCGGGTAACTTGCCGCACCCGTAGGGGTCTAGGTTTCATTGCACATGCTATCCACACGACAGGGGAACGTCGGGTTTCAGCAGCGGCTCTGTGAAACTTGAGGATCCCAGATTATCTGTATTGTTCTGTGATGCTTATTACTTTTCTGTAATGTTGCATATTATCACGCCTGGAGCGATTATTGTATATTGGTTTATATACTATTAGATGTTGTATATGTTTTACACCCGCGCTAGTCCAGTCCCCGCTCTGTCGTTAGTTAAGTAACCTAACGGGTGATGACGGGACCCAGTGACGAATGCGGATGGCATATACGTACATTTTATTTTCGTTCTTTTCTGGTGTGATTGATTGATGGGACTGCGTTGATTCTGATCAACGCAAAGTAAAGCAAACCTGTTTGGAGTTGTTGGAACAATTTTAAAAAGTGTTATTACAAAGACGTTTCCTTTTGTTTTGCATAGCGGTATTCAGTGGAATATCCTGCACCTCATTCGACGGGGCAAGGGCTGATATCCCTTCACCGGGACTGACCCCTTGAGCAGAAGTTTGCGTCAGGGTAATAACTTCACTATAGTCGATTACAAGTTGCTTTGCATCGCGGTATTTAGTGGAATATCCTGCACCTCATTCCACGAGGAAAGAGCCGAAATCCCTTCACCGGGAGTGACCTCTTTAGCAAAAGGTTTTCGCCACTATATTTTAAAAAGCTATCAGGTTCCTTCAGCGATATCAAGTTCACTACATTAAAGGTTTTTCGCCAAAAACCAGCCATAGCCCTCCGTCACTTCTTTTGGGTATTCAGTAGTATTCAAGCTATGTATTTTGACCTAACGCCAAGGCATAGTGTTTTGGTAGCTGCTGGGTATTCAATTGTTGCATAGATAGATGAGTTGGTTTGGGACAGCCGTTCTGCCATTTTGACCTAACGCCAAGGGCATGTGTGGGTGGGTTCAAATTAACAAGATAGTGACGGGTAGAACTTGGCATGTGACTTATGACATTTTGACCTAACGCCATGGTTATAAGAGCATGGGGCAAAAATCATATCGGGAGTTTCTAAAGAAACTGAAACTTGCCAAGTATGCGCATACCTTCTGGAGTATGAGTAACGTGGATGCATTCCATCACGTTATCATGCGATGAGAGTTGGATCCCGATTCCTACTGATGAGTTGGTTTACTCTTCGGGTGATCCCGATTGATTTTTCTTTCAGGTTTGGAGGAGAATTTGACAGGACAGTGGGAGGTTTCCGGATTAGATACAGTGATAACCATTCTGATCTAGGTTAGAGTGCACGCAGAGTGTTTCTTTTCTCTCTCTCTTTGGCAGCGACTTTTGACCGACCCTAGACTATGACTCGGTGACCAAGTTGACCGAACCTTCTTAAAATACTGGCTTTGGGATTGTCCGAGTTGCATAAGTCATTGCCACTCCTTCTTTTACCCTTTGCATTTCTAAGAACACCCGTATTACTACGGATATCCACTTCCATTGGATAGATCCATCGTATGGTTATATACGAACTCGAAGGGACTTCTTCGAGGATGGATCCAGGTTCAGGAGAAATAGAATTGGTTTATTCAGTTGTCTTTTATTCTCACCTTCTCTCAGGTTGCGAGGGCTCCTTGGTTTAGGAGAGTACACCTATTACGCTTATTGGATAGTCTTATTCCAAACCATAGGCAGGTGCCGAAAGGTAGGGAATGAAGAAAACCAATTAGCCTAAATAGGGTGTGCAGAAGGTAATATGTAAAGACAAAATAAAGGGATTAGAAAGAGGGCAAAGTAAATTGCGACAGTTATCATTCACGACCAAAACCGCGTACTTCATCGCCACTCCTATTTCACTTTTAAAAGAATAAGGTATTATTCAGTTGTCTTTTATCATCACCTTCTCTTAAGATATGAGTACTCCTTGGTTTAGGAGGGTACACCTATTATGCTTATTGGATAGTCTTCTTCCAAATCATAGGCTGGTGCCGAACGGTAGGGAAGGAAGAAAACCATTTAGCCTAACGATGGTGTACAGAGGGTAATGACTAAAGACAAATAAAGGAATTTGGAGAGATGGCAATAAAATATACGGTTGAAGTCATGAATTGGATTATGGAAGAGGCATTACTAGAAATACCAGGATACCCCTACGAAACATTTTCATCTTTCAGTGCATTGTTAAAAGAAAACTGTTTTCCCGATTAGATACTTACTCCAAGGGTATGTATTTACCAGGTTTCATTCTCATATCCGTATGGTTTTACAGATGATGAGTGGGAGTAAGTTATTGGGAATTAGGCGATTATCCTCATTATATCGGAATTCGTTGTAATTGGTGATATTTGAGGAAATCGCCAGGGTACAGTTTTCCACCTACGACGCACAGGTTTTGAGTTATTCAACTCAGTGGACTTATACAGAGTATTGTATGTTGTCCAGTGTCCATCAGGACAAAGGTGTAGGTCCTCGTACTTTGTTCTGTTTACTTATAACTTCTCTAGTTTTTATACATGCGTTTCGTAGAAATACAAGGTCTAAGTTTTGAGAAGTTGTGGGTATAAGAATAAAGTAGAGAACTAGATGTCATAAGTATCGGGATTCTTCAAAGAGATCGAAGATGTAGATTCTTGTGATTGGTATTCAGATGATAGTAATGATTTTGAGAAATTTGTTTCTCTTTCAGGTTACTCATAATTGGAAGGATTCCTAAGTTGAGTAATGCTGATTAGTCTCTTTCCATTAAGTTGATATGCACTGGAGACAGCTGCATGATTGAATATGGTTCCAATTAAATAAGTGCCAAAGTTTTTATATTGGATATAGAATAGTTCGTACCTTAAAAGATGTTAAGGTACGGGGAGTTGTCCAGCTTATGCTTAAAACCAGACACTGGATAACTCAGGGTACGTTTCTGTAATGGCTGTTTGTGGGTTGACCCTGGCTATGACGAGGGTTGATATTCTACCATTTAGAAGATCAATAGTGATATTGTTCTTGACTCGCCACAGTTTTAGTAAAATGGATTTTTTCAGAAAACAGTAGTGGGAGTATGGTAGAACTGGAAGTGATTCCAGAACCGCAAACGATTACGGAAAATTTAATAGGACCTATATATTCATTCAGGTTTGACATTCCATTAGCCACTCCGCAGATATGGTGGGTAACCTCAGACACCCGAGAGGTACTTCGGTAGCCTCAAGGACGGTGACAGGGAGGTTCTTATCTACCCAGACTTGACACTACTGTTGTTCCAGGCTATGAGACCCGGTAGGAGGGTTGTCGTAGTCAGTGGGAGCAGCGGAAGCATAGTGGGCAAGATGCTTATATCTATTTATAGACTTGAGCAGTTATAGCGGAGATAGATCATCTAATTTTGATGTGACAGTCATGGGTTTGACTTCAATCAAAATAGGGGATGGATCTTTTAAGAAGGTAGTAGGGTGTGATGTCATGGTATCTGGATGACATACACAGAGAAGGAAGTAAAATTCCTATACTACGATCGGTTGTACTGTGGTCGTCACACAGTTGTTTCTCCAGACAGGATATGGATATAATATTTGACATTCTGGTTTCTGGATCTATGGTTTTAGATCTAGATTTGGGTAGTTTCCCAATGTGGGTACTTTGACAGATATTCTAATGGTTTTTAGAATAGTTGACTCCTAGCATGGTGGTGTACCTGCAGGTGATGGAGTCACCCTCTCTAAAGGTGTCGTATAGACTAAAGGGGAAACGGCTGTGCATGATTGGCAGATCACTTGCTTAGGCAATTGAGTCAATCGTGAGGTGTCAAGTACCACACCAGATGTTGTTTTTGCACTAGATGCGATAAGTTTGTATTAATCCAATCCTGGAGAGACATAAGGAAGCAGTTTTAGAACATAAGTGGATGTTCTACGGATTTGATGACGGCAGCCTCCTTCGGGAGACGATTATCATTCCAGGCTTCAAAGGTGACGTGGATGATAGAGTGATTGTCAGAGTTTTAGTTTTCCCTCTGACAAGGGACAGTATTATGGACAGGTGGTCCAAGAGGATACTGTGGGTGGCATGGTGCCAGATACTGATTAGGTTCAGTGATCGATACAGTCTAAGAAGTTTGGATTTGGAGTTCATTTATGAACTAGGTCCCATCAGATATCCAGACATATTCTAAGACAAGTATTACTCGATTCGGGAGATGGCTTTTCTCCGCGAACTTGAGATTTAGAGAGATATAGAAAGAAACATCTAGGCGGATCCACTCACTGAGGCTATTTCTCGAACACAATAGTTTTACAAACGGGCTTTGTGAAACTGATTAGTAGAGGAGTTGGATGTTCGGTTTCACACGGGCTGTGAGTAGTCGACATCGCAATAATTAGCCTTGAGTGCAAATGGGAGATTGTTGGAGATAGTGCCCTCATAGTCAATTATTGGATCGCAGGTACGTGATTGCAATGATTGCGGAGGACCTATACCGGTAGGACAGTCTTACTCGAAATGATAGTATGCTATCTGGTTTGCCTTTATCAGTCGTGTACATGTTCAGGTGACTGATTACATGTTACACTTTGATAGAGCCCTTAGGATCTTGCTTTACTACCAACAGTATGATGGCGATCATATACGTGAGAGTTGGGTGGTTTATATGCATATCCTTAATTGTGGTCCCTAGTCGTGGGAGTTTCGAGACAGGGCATCGATATTCCGGAGTAGACTAGTGTATACAGTCGAGATCCCGACGAGGGGCGGTGGCCGGTCTCACAAGCCACTGGTGTCAGTTGGATCACCTAAGATGTATACAGGTGCTCATTGGGTTATGAGTACACCGGACAGGACTCGCCGGGAACCTGCTAGTTGGTATTATACATATCGTCAGATAGCAGTTCCCTGGTGACATGTGTACAGGTTAGTTCATCGACCTGAGGTCGTCATTTGTCTCATGTGAGTTCCCACTGTGCTTTGATTTCTACCCTACCACGGCTCAAAGGAGTCGTGCAAACAGGTAGTTTTTGGGTACAGTCCCGAGCCATATGGAGGCACGTGAGCGGATCGGCATGGGATTCGTCTCTTCCGGTATTGGGGGCGAGATCGTGCTGTGTCTAGGAGAGCCATTACATAAAGCCCACGGCCGTGGCAGGAGATTTACTGGTAGGTACTCCAGTAGTATCTCAGGGTGTTATTGGGCTACACTCCGACACGACTTATACTGCTATTGGGGGTCTGACGTTACTAGCCCCCTAGGCAGATATGCGATACTCATAGACGAACGGACCGGACTGTATATACATTGTCACTGTTAGGCTCAGTAGGGTTTCTGGATGAGTTCGCTCATCAGCCTCCCTTGAGGTCAGTCCATGGGCAGCCGTTACGCATTGCTAGTGCCGCTGACGGTTTGTGGTTAAACCCACTGCCAGGGTACTGACGAGTCATTAGAGTCCCCCACAGACAGTTTCCCAAGTTCGGGCGAAACGTTGTAGAGGTCGTATGGTTTTATGGCAGGGTTCGGAAAATGCGCGTGCGTTTACGCACGTGTCAGTTTTCGGGCAGATGATACTGGTCGGCTTTGGTTTAAGCCGGATCCGAGTATCATATTGAGTAGATATAATTGTCACGTCCCGAAAGTACGGAACATGACCGGCACTTAAACTACGAAACGTCTCGAGGCGTACGTAATCTAAGTAAACCGAACACCCAGAAATCCAAACCAAGAAAAGAAGTAGAGTGAAGGAAAACCAATTTAAAACAAGTAGTTTTAATAGCATAAGCCGAATTATGCGGTTTTTAAGAACATCAAAATTTACTGAAAATTTCGGCAGAGTCTCCTTTGTAAATACTGGCTCCCAAACGGGATACAACAAGAATAGTATACGAAATCAATAAAAAGGCATCCCCATGCGGGAGCTAGCTCTTCGTCAATCGACGGTCACAACCACACAAGCAATATAATATACAACGCCAACGGCGAGGATCAAACTCAAAAGGAAACTCAAAACAACCAGAAATATAACGAGCGACTCTAAGGTCCAAAGAATAAACAACACTGGTCTCTATCTCAATAAATACATGTTTGGTTGATGGAATTTACTAGATATAACGGAATAATATTATACAAGGTAATATGATGGGTACGATACAAGAAAAACCCACCTACTAGCAAGTCACCCGAAAACTGAGCCCGCAAAGCCGTAATTAAACCTGTACGGCAAAACCTGCAAGAAACTGGGGCACAACGGGGGTGAGTTGCCAACTCGTGAATAGAAAAACATCTACGCACAGAAATCGCATAAATAACGCAATCCTAGGTCAATGATCATAATATAAGCTTAAAAATGTATATAACATGCAGCCTATAACAAGGCTAGGGTAAATATCTAACCCGAGTGTAATCTCATGTGGCCGTGTCTGTGCCTCAGGTAGCAATATATCATATGAAGAGGTATGCATGCATGACACAGAATACATGTAAATGAAGAAACTGTTTTCATAATTTAGTGAGATTTCCTTCGTATTTTTAAACTGAGGTATCATAAATGAAATCAGTATCAACAGTGTCTAGCATCGACACAAAACATAAATCTCACTGTCTCGAAATATCAATGTCTCAATCTCAATATCTAGGGCACCGTCAGTCCAGACCGGCCCCTACCATCCATCTCAAGACCAAGAAGGTATCCTCCGGATATCCGACGTGTCGGGTAATATCACCGGTAGGTAATCTGTCCCCTGCCAGGCTCAACGTCAACACCACATTCATCTTGCTCCGGGGTACCATACTGGGCCCACCATGTACCCGTGACGGTTCCTCCACTCCTCGACACGGATCTCGAAAACCATAGCAATCTCATGGTGGACGACACTTACATCACTAGAAAACCGCAATTTACATATTTTAAAAGGTTAATAAGTTTAGAAATTTTGCGGCTTTCCCCCGAAATCCAGAAATATCATAAATCTCAAGAAGTCATCACAAGTGCATATGTCAATGCTAATGAATGTATATGGTGTCAATAACCAAGTTGCAATGTATGATTAATAACTAGGCATGAACAATGGAATAACAGTATGCATGAAGTGACAAGTAATAACTACAATGTCTAAACTGGCATATAACCCAGGTACACTAATATCGTATCAACTACTAACTAACAAGCTAAGCCAAGAAATAGTATTTTCTAAGTGTACGTGACATGGCAATTACCGATGAAGATGTGTGTGAGCCGGCAAGTAAGTGTATGTGGTATATACGCATCATCGGTAATGGTGCTGGTGTCCTAACAGCATGATATCAATAATGGAGTATGTAGCAAAATAAGTATGCAGGGCAGAGCGAACAGCAATAATGTGCGGAAGCAGAATACTAGACACAACGATAACTAATCAGTATTAAACTAATATAAGTCCTACAAATGGTGCCTTTTGAAATAACACGAATCATGGGGTTTTGAAAATAGGGGCTACGGTGTTTTTATGAAAAGATACGTCTTTTGAAATATCCGTAGGATCCCTTGGGCTGTCTTTTAAAATACCCACGATTCGTTAGTTTTTGAAATAGGTAAGAATCGAATCTAATCCAACAACTAAACTAAACTAAAGGGCTAAGCTAACCAGCTGGACTACAGGTAAGGAAACCGCCTAACATCTGAGTCGATGTATATACATACCTGTATATATATATTAGTCGGTGATCCCGCCTCAATAATATCATATCCGATACCATATCTATAATCAGACATCCCAAGTCAAGAGTGCGGATCAATCATCAATATATAGCTCGTACGTAAATCCGTCGTACGGCATCCCCAAATCTGGGTACGGGTCAAAGTCACATCAATCACACTATTCATTTGGTATCTTCTTTATCAAATATCATGATCCGGAATAATGTCCTACGTCTAGTACAATATTGATGCCATCTATGTATGCATGCGGGTGTAAGAATTACTATGTCAGAAGACCCGCTAAAACATCAGATCGTATCTCAATACGAACCAAATCACATCACCGATCTCCTGGCCTTAAGCACAATCTCATCGACTCATCTCAAATTCCAAATACTATCCTCAAATCCAGTATATGAACACATAGTCCCATACCTATGTGAACACATAAATATATATTCCCATACACGCACATATGAAATAAGGAATGTATGCAAGTATGTATATGTGTGTATGTATAAGTGTAGTGCACCCACTACCTAAGGTTTCGTAACCATGCACAAATCCAACACCAATATCCATCTAAAATCATCAATAATAAATCCTAACAACATATCATAAATTGTTGGTGTGTATACGCATCCGTATACATCACCACGGACTGCGGGGGTGCTATACGCCATCCACCCGACTTCTCCCCGTAGATATAAATCTACTCACCTGGTCCTCGCTCGCCGGTGCCGACGTCGCCACGCGCTTGCTTGTCATCTCGAAGTCCGCATGGGGTACCTACATATCATAACGCACCGTATCGCATTAAAACTAAATTCGAAATCGAAACGGCATACGAAAATCAAATCGGCACGCGTATCACGCATAGGTCCAAACCTATCGCCTACGCATGCAAGAATAGTCAAACCAACCCTCGATGTCGATGTAAAAACGTCAAACCATCGATAAAAATCCAATCACACTCATTTGCACATTCACGAACACTAATTTTAATATAAACTAGGTTAAAACTCACAAAAACCCCAACTTTACTTAAAAAGTCACTTTTCCGAAAATCTAGCAAGCACAATTCGCCGTTTTTGTACAAAACAGGATGTTTAAATGAATGTAACGGCCAATATAATTATTAAATATCTTAAATAAGTCATAGAAACAATTTCCAGAATTTAATCTCATTAAATTCCAAAAACCCTAATATTCTAGTTTACAAAATACCCCTTTTTTAACAATTTCATAGCAAAAAAATGCGCAAACTACAATTTAGGTTGGATTTCCATGAACTAAAGTGTTAAACTACACTTAATAAAGTTAATAATATGATAAAAACCCTAACCATATTTTTAATCTCACATATAAATGCATTTCATAAAACCCTAGTTTGCACAAAAGCTTAATTTGGACATTTTTCAAGTAACAACTTGTAATATGCAACTAGATAAATTTTAACAATTTTTCAAGATGTTATCTCACATCACAAACCATGCACAAGTGATCACAACCCAATTTCAAAACAAAACCCTAACTAGAATTCCTTAATCATACAATTGAACCCACATAAAGCCAAATTAACACTTAATTAAGCTAACTACAAGCAATTAACAACAATTTAAGCAAAAGGGTTAGAATTTACCCAAACAAATTGAAGATCCCACAAGCACACATAGCCCTCCAAAATGCTCCCTTGTCACCAAAATCCATGCTATACGGGCTAAGCTAAAATGGGTAGGAGTCGGATTTTGATTTGGATTTTTGCTTGATTTTTTGTGGATTTTTCTTTGGATTTTCTTTGATGGAACAAAGAGAGGAGGAGGAAAATGGGGCTGTTGGGGGGGTTGCTGGTTTCAGCCAGGTTGTGGGGGGGTTAGGTGAGGGAGGAGAGAGAGTGAGGTGGAGAAAATAACAAGTAAGGAAGTCCAAGTCAACACAAAGTCAAAAGTCCAACTCATTTATCCATTTTCTTTTCTTTTCTTTCATTTCTTTTCCTTGAAATCCAAGTGGGGACAAAAGAGGGGGCTGCTGAATTCTTTAAGGGGATAAGTGAATGGGGGTGTGTGGGTGTGGGTACGGATGTGGGGTGATGAAAAATGATAAATACAATACCCAAACATCCATTTACGCTAAAAAAAGGCTTTTTTCTTCAATAATTTCTAAACCGTTTTGGCAAATGATTTCGTTCCAAAAACCACATGATAAAATTTTATTTAATATTTTATGATGCACAAAATTTGTTTCAACTAATTCCAATTTGTAATTTTCCCTAATTAAATGTATTAGTGACGGCTTAAATAATAATAAAATAATATTTTTTTCAGAAAATTTGAAATTTGACCAGCGGCTCAATAAACACCAAATAATAGCAATTATATAGCTAGAATATGTATATTTAATTTTTATAATAAGATATTTGAATTTTGACTTTTTACAGAAAAACCCCTTATTTTACCGATTTTTCGAAATTTCACCGAAACGATTTTCAAAGCGTTACAATAATATCTTTGTCTCAGTTGCATTTGTATTCGGTCGTAATACAAATGCGGGTATATTTATACAGTTACGGGGTTATCCTGAAAGTCGTTTCAGGATCACTTTTGGAAGTTGCCAGTTTCCAGTTTTCTTTCAGCCGTCCTTTAACATTCGGTTAAAGATGGATTTATCTTTTCTTGAGATGAGTGTGGAAGTTTCTAGAAGCATCTAGATGTGGTGACTAGGTTAAATGGTGTTGTGTTTTCATTGGTTGCTTTTTGGTGTGTTCACACTTTGTGTTCACACTTGAGATATTTGTTTGTGTTCACACATGATATTTTCTCTTGTGGTCACCCTCTTCCCTCCTACACTCACCCCCCCATCACTATATATGGCCGTCCCCCTCTCCTCCTCCTCGCTCACACTCACTTGATGTTTCAATTGGTAAAAAGATTATGATAGATTTTGGGGTGTATGGAATTTCACAGCTCATTTCATTCCATCACCCGATTCCCATGGCAGCTTCATTAACCGTTCGTCCATTGCCTTGGACGTAACGAGACAAAGTCTTCTACTCATTCTCTACATCATTCTTGGTCGTCTCTTTTAGCAAACTTGACGACCGAGTTGCCTCGAGTCAGAGACGGGAGCCCGTTTAAAGAATCGTTGACGTGGTGCCACCTGGACGAGCAGATCGGAGATCGACGAGATCAGAGCAGCCGCAACGGAGCGTGGGATGATGGTTAAAGAACGAAGGATGCGGATCGTTCGGTATAACCTTTCTACTCTCTTTACAGTTTGTTATTTTAGCAATAATGGCAGATCGGGGTTAAAGTATACGATAGTGCCAGTTAAAAGTTTTTTGTTCCGCATTTGGCGTCTGTAGACGGCCGGGGCGCTACCGTAGACTTACATACCGTACACTACGCCTTGACGGAGTCAACAAACGCAGCACGAATACTAAATAATACCCATAAGAAATGACGGAGGGCTACGTATAGTTTTTGGCGAAAAGCTTTTAACGTAACGAACTTGTTATCGTTGAAGGAACTGCATAGTTTTTTTTATATAAAAATATAGTGGCGAAAACCCTTGCTAAAGAGGTCACTCCCGGTGAAGGGATCTCGGCTCTTTCCCCGTAATATGAGGTGCAGGATATTCCAACTGAATACCACGATGCAAAGCAAAAGTAATCGGCTATAGTGAAGTTATTGCCCTGACGCAAACTTTTGTCCAAGGGGTCACTCCCGGTGAAGGGATCTCGGCCCTTGCCTCGTCGACTGAGGAGCTGAATATTCATAACCGAATACCACTGTGCAAAACAAAAGAGAACGTCTTTGCAATAACAGCTTTTTGAAAAATGTTCCAACAACATCAGAATAGGTTTGTTTAGCTAGCATTGATCCGAATCAACGCAGTCCCATCAATAGATCACACCAATAAAGAACGAAAATAATGATGTACGTATATGCCATCCGCATTCGCTACTGGGTCCCGTCATCACCCGTTAGGTTACTTAACTAACGACAGAGCGGGGACTGGACTAGCGCGGATGCAAAACATATACAACATCTACTAGTATATATACAATATATAATTTTCGCTCAAGGCGTGATAAAATGCAACATCACAGAAATGTAACCAGCATCACAGAACAATACAGATATCTGGAAGCCCCGGGTTTCACAGAGCCGCTGCTGAAACCCGACGTTCCCCTGGTCGTGTGGATAGCCTGTGCAACGAAAATCCTAGACCCCTACGGGCGCGGCAAGTCACCCGCCAAAACCTGAAGCGAGGCAGCCGCCTTCAGCAACGTGAATGGACCACCAAGCACTTCACGGAATCCGGTAACTTGAGCACCCCTCTTGGGTCAACCTGTACCCCCTACGAGTGCGGCGAATAGCCCGCCAATTCTAGAGTAAAGCCCCCTCCGTCTCAACGCCATGAGATGCGGGCTCGTTGCCCTCTAGAACCCGGCTACCCGTGCACCCCTCCGCGGGGTAATCCTAGTACAGAAAGTAAAATATACATACAACGGGTACATCGACCGCAACCTGGTCGTGACCCAAAAGAATAATACAAACAGGCAGTGACGACAGTCCACATGTCGGACGCTCGCCCCGCAATATCAAATGTACATATAAAACAAAACTGTACTAATATTGCAACCAGGATATCCCCCACGACCGATCCGCAACAACACAGCATAATCACAGAACATCAACGTGAATGTCACGTTCGCAAATCCGTCTAACCGGGCTATAGCAGTTAGACAGGATTTACCGATCAAGTGACATTCACGGTCGCAGATATAATGTAAATACTGTGAACTAATGTATTTAAAATATCCGATCGATCAAATTTTACCAAGTGGGCCCCAAGCATTACTGTAGCACATAAAGAAATTCTGGGCCCAAAAAGAATATACCAAAACCCCTATTTTCAGCCCAAAAGCCCACTGCAAAAAATTGGTGAAGTGAAGACTCAATACTGCGGCGGAACCGCGGCCAAATAGGGGTTATGGCCGCGGTTCCGCGGTCGTATGGAGGGATCAGATTACCAAATTTTCACAGTATTCTTAGAATTCCATGCACATCATTCTGAAACAACCTGAAAAATTTTTGGAGCTAAAAAAATTTTGACAGAAAACACATGGAATGAAAATGCGGTTTTGGGATAAATGTTCGATCGAAATTTTAAACACACTAGACCCAGCTAGACTAGGTTAATAGCGTGGCTCTGATACCATGTTGCGCCACGGCAGCGCCCCGGCCTTCTACTCGAGGCCAAAATGCAGAATCAAAAGTTTTCTAAACTTGGAACCGGCGCTACCGCGGACAAAATACCCGGATCGTGACCATCAACCTAATGCTAGCAAACAAGAGATGGGGTAGAATGCTATACCGAGCGATCCGTGTCCTTTGGTCTTCGTCTCCACTCCGATCTCCTCGCGGAATCTCCGGTCGTCGCCTCCTCGTCGAAACGGGCACCACATCGCCGGGTTCTTTTACGGGCTCCCACCTCTGGACCGAGGCAACTCGGGCGCAAAGTTAGCAAGCCGACTTCGCGCCCGAGGGTACTATAGGCTAGTGTAGAAAACCTTGTCACTTTTGGGGTTTATGTAGTTGCCATGGTGATGGAACAAAGAACAAGATATCAACTTGGGAATTTTTGTGGCAAGGAAAAATGAGATGAATGATAATTTTCCCACAAAACCAAAAAGAACTCTCTCACTCCCTCACCCTTGAAGTGGCCGGCCCCTTATCCCCAAAGGGAAATGGTGGAGGGAATGAATAAGATATCATGAAGGGAGGTGATGGTAGGAAAAAGGAGAGGGTGACCACAACCCAAAGTGAATGATAACAATATCAAATCAAATTCTAATCATAATAAAGCAAGAAATGATGATAGAAAAGAATGGTATCAAAAGATGCTATCATAATCTCCCATTTCACAAATAACACCTCCACAAAGAGTTATTTGCAAACTTGCAAATAACCCCCTCCATCATTAAAGTCCGGCCGTGAAGGAACAAAGAAAAACCGGCTGGAACGGAATAGAAACTGACAACTTCAGAAAACTGATCCCGTAATAAATTACAGGAAAACCGCGCTACTGCATATACATGCCCGCATTTGTATTCCCACTGAATACAAATGCAAAGAGACAAAATCTACACTGTCTAATACTAGGATCCGGCTTAAACCAAAGTCGGCTAGTAAAATCCGTCCGATCACGATCCGTGCAATACCGCACGTATCTGATCGAACCCTGCCATATCTCCATACGGCCTCTACAGTGTTTCGCCCGAAACTTGAGTAACTGAGTGTGGTGGACTCTAAAGACTCGTCAATACTATGGCCGTGGATTTAACCACTAGCACGTCAGAGGTATTAGCCATACGTGATAGGCCACCAGCTATTGACCAAAAGGGACGTCGATGAGCGAACTCATCCTGACACCCTACTAAGCCTGTCAGTGACAATATCCGTACAATCCGGTCCGTTCGTCTATGAGTATCGTATGGTGGGCCTAGGGGTTGGTAAAAGTCAGACCCCCAAAAGCGGTACAAGTCGTGTCGGAGTGTAGCCCAGAACACCCTGAGATACTACTGGAATACCTACCAGTAAATCTCCTGCCTCGGCCGAGAGCTTTGTGTAATGGCTCTCCTAGACACAGAGCGACCTCACCCCCAATACCGGGAGAGACGAACCCCTGCAGATCCGCTCACTGCCTCCATGTGGCTCGGGACTGTACCCAACTAAAACCTGTTTGCACGACTCCTTTGAGCCGTGGTAGGGTAGTAATCAAAGCACAGTGGGAACTCACACGAGACAAATGACGATCTCAGGTCGATGAACTAACCTGTACACATGTCACCAGGGAACTGCTATCTGACGTCTGGTATAATCCCAACTAGCAGGTTCCCGGCGAGTCCTGTCCGGTGTACTCATAACACAATGAGCACCTGTATACATCTTAGGTGAACCAACTGACACCAGTGGCTTGTGAGACCGGCCACCGCCCCTCGTCGGGGTCTCGACTGTATACACTAGTCTACTAATGGAGTATCGATGCCCAGTCTCGAAACTCCCATGACTAGGGACCTTTTAAGGATGTGCTTATAGACCCCAGCTCCCACGTATATGATCGCCATCATACTGCTGGCCGTCAAGCAAGAATCCTAAGGGCTCTATCAATGTGCAATAGTGATCAGTAATGTCACCTAAAGCAGTACACGATGATAAAGATAAACCAGATAGCATACTATCATCTTGAGTAAGACTGTCCTACCGGGATAGGTCCTCCCTCAATCATTGCAATCACGTGCCTGTGATCCAATAATTGACTCTGAGGGCACTATCTCCAACATTTACTAACCTAACCACTATAATTAACAATGGTAAAGTCTCTACATGAGTTAGTATTTGATACTAACTCACCATGGTTAGCTTATTCTCTCTCTTGATCATTTATCCATTCTCATTTTGAGCTCATCTTCTTCCTCCTTCACTTTGATTCTAGGGTTTAATAAAGAGAGCGAAACAAAATGAGAAAAGAAATTCTAAAGTGTACCCATTTCCTATCTCACCATCCTCTACTTGTAAGTGCACGGCGGCGCCCCGGCCGTCAATCCGACGGCCAAATGCGGAAGCGGTGATAAACTTTAATTTTGCGGACTTAGCAAACCGACACCACCGCGCACTAAACACCCGGATGGGACCATTAACTAGTCCTAGCTAACTACAAGACGGGTTAGAGATATACCGAGTGATCCGAGTCCTCCGGTCTTCTCGTCGTCGTCCCAATCTCTCGCGGAAAATCCGGTCGTCGCCTCCTCGCCGGAAGGGCACCACATCGCCTGTATCTTTTACGGGCTCCCACCTCAATGCCGAGGCAACTCGGGCACGAAGCTGGCTAGTCGACGTGCCCAAGAATTGCTGTAGAATGTGTAGTGAAGTTGTCTCTTTGGGGTTTATGATGGTTGCCATGATGGAGGAATTGGTGCAAAAGGAAGCCATGGAGAGTTGCTGGAAGAAAATGGAACATGTATAATGAGCTCGGCCATTGACAATGTTTTTGGCTCTGTCAAGGAATAAACAGCCCCTGCCCCCTCATTTTATGCTCAATGCAAACACACTAATAAATTAATCCCTCATCATAATCATTCCAGCACACTCACCTAAGGTCAATGTAACCTTTTATATTAATTAATCCATACTCACATAAATTCTCCTGCACACTCAAGGGAGGGGGGCCCACGAAAATAACATGAAGGAAATTTCACACCAAAATAAATACTCACTCCATTCCCCAAACAGTGGCCGGCCCATGCCTCATGTGTGAGTGGAGAGGGAGAGCATGGTCAAGGTATGGAGCAACCATTATGATAAAACAATAATGCAAAAAACCCCTTCCACAATTGCTTATTTGCAACAATGCAAATAAGCCCTCCTCCACCAAACTTCGGCCAATGAACGGAACAAAGGAAATCGGCCGAAACGAAAAGCAAACTGGCAACTCCAGAAAACTGGTCCCATAATAAATTACAGGAAAACCCCGATACTGTGCATACACACCCGCATTTGTATTCCGACCGAAATACAAATGCAAAGAGACAAAACTACACAATCAAATACTAAGATCCGGCTTAAGCCAAAGCCGGCTAGTAAAAACCGTCCGATCACGATCCGTGCAATACCGCACGTATCTGATCGAACCCTGCCATATCTCCATACGGCCTCTACAGCGTTTCGCCCGAAAGCTTGAGTAACTGAAAGTGTGGTGGACTCTAAAGGCTCTTCAATACTATGGCTGTGGATTTAACCACTAGCACGTCAGAGGTATAAGCCAATACGTAACGGGCCACCAGCTATTGACTAAAAGGGACGTCGATGAGCGAACTCATCCTGACACCCTACTGAGCCTGTCAGTGACAATATCCGTACAGTCCGGTCCGTTCGTCTATGAGCATCGCATGCCGGGCCTAGGGGGTTGGTAAAAGTCAGACCCCCAAAAGCGGTACAAGTCGTGTCGGAGTGTAGCCCAGAACACCCTGAGATACTACTGGAATACCTACCAGTAAATCTCCTGCCTTGGCCAAGGACTTTGTGTAATGGCTCTCCTAGACATAGCGCGACCTCACCCCCAATACCGGGAGAGACAAACCCCCGAAGATCCGCTCACTGCCTCCATGTGGCTCGGGACTGTACCCAACTAAAACCTGTTTGCACGACACCTTTGAGCCGTGGTAGGGTAGTAATCAAAGTACAGTGGGAACTCACACGAGACAAATGACGATCCCTAGGTCGATGAACTAACCTGTACACATGTCACCATGGAACTGCTATCTGACGTCAAGTATAATCCCAACTAGCAGGTTCCCAGCGAGTCCTGTCCGGTGTACTCATAACCCAATGAGCACCTGTATACATCTTAGGTGAACCAACTGACACCAGTGGCTTGTGAGACCGGCCATCGCCCCTCGTCAGGGTCTCGACTGTATACACTAGTCTACTCTGGAGAATCGATGCCCTGTCTCGAAACTCCCACGACTAGGGACCTTTTAAGGATGTGTTTATAGACTCCAGCTCTCACTTATATGGTCGCCCTCATACTGCTGGCAGTCAAGCAAGAATCCTAGGGGCTCTATCAACGTGCAATAGCGACATGTCAGGTCACCTAAATCAGTACACGATGATAAAGGTAAACCAGATAGCGTACTATCATCTCGAGTAAGACTGTCCTACCGGGATAGGTCCTCCCTCAATCATTGCAATCACGTGCCTGAGATCCAATAATTGACTCTGAGGGCACTATCTCCAACAATCTCCCACTTGCACTCAAGGCTAATTATTGCGATGTCGCATACTCACAGCCCGTGTGATACCGAACACCCAACTCCCCTACTAGTCAGTCTCACAAAATCCGTTTGTGAAATTATTGCGTTCGAGGAATAGCCTTAGTGAGTGGATCCGCCTGGATGTTTCTTTCTATATCTCTCTATATCTCAAGTTCGCGGAGAAAGCCATCTCCCGAAATGAGCAATACCCGTCTTAGAATGTCTGGATGTCTGATGGGACCCAGTTCATAAATGAACTTCAAATCCAAACTTCTTAGACTGTATCGTCAACTGAACTTAATCAGTATCCTGCGCCAAGCCTCCCTCAGTATTGCCTTGGATCACCTGTCCAAAATACCGCCCCTCGTCAGAAGGAAAAACTATAACTCTGACAACCTCCTTGTCGTCCATGTCACCTTGGAAGCCTGGAATGATAACTGTCTCCCAAATGAGGCTGTCGTTATCATATCCCTAGAACATCCACTTATGTTCTAAAACTGCTTCCGACTGTTTCTCCAGGATTGGATCAATATCAACTTATTGCACCTACTGCAAGAACAACATCTGGTATGGTACTTGACATCTCATGATTGACTCAATTGCCTGAGCAAATGATCTGCCAATCATGCGTATCCCTCTCTACTTTAGTCTATAAGACACCTTTAGAGAGGGTGACTCCATCACCTGCAGGTATACTACCGTGCCAGGAGTCGACCATTCTAAATACTCTTAGAATGCTGTCAAAGTACCCTGATTGGGAAACCACCCAAATCTAGATCTAAAACCATAGATCTAGTAACCAGTATGTCTGATATAATGTCCAAGTCCCATATGGAGAAACCACTGTGTGACGACCAAAATATAACCGATCGTAGTATAGGAGTTTCCTTTCCTACTCTGTGTATGTCATCCAAAACCAGGACATCACACCCTACTACCTTCTTAACAGATCCATCCCCTATTCTGATGACGTCAAACCTATGACTGTCACATCAGAAATAGATGATCTATCTCCGCTATATCTGGTTTAGTCTATAAATAGACAAAAGCCTGATGTCCACCAATGCTTCCGCTGCTCCCACTGACTATGACAACCCTCTGGCAGAGTCATATAGACGCGCACTTCTAAAGCTAGTTTAGAACGACGCTATACTCATCCTCCTGCCGGGTCTCGCAGCCTGGAACAACAACAATGGCAAGTGTGGGTAAACAAGAACTTCCCTGTCACCGTCCTTGAGGCTACCGGAGTGCCTCTCGGGTGCCTGAAGTTACCCACCTTATCTGCGGAGTGGCCAATGGAATGTCAAATCAGATTGAATCTTTAGGTTCCTTATCAAATATTCAGTAATCGTTTGCGGTTCTGGAATCGCTTCCAGTTCTACCATACTCCCACTACTGTTTTCTGAAAAATAACCATTTCTTTTTAAAATGTGGCAAGTTAAGAACAATATCACTATTGATCTTCCAGATGGTAGAAAATCAACCCTCGTCATAGCCTGGGTCAACCCACAAACAGCCATTACAGAAACGTGCCTTGAGTTATCCAAAGTCTGGTTTTAATCATAAGCCGGACAACTCCCCGTACCTTAACAATGTTAAGATATGAACTGTACTATATCCAATATAGAACCAGAGGCACTGATTTAATTGAACCAGATTCAAATCATGCAGCTGTCTCCAGTGCATGTCAACTAAATGGAGAGAGGCCGATCAGCGTTACTCAACTTAGGAATGCTTCCAATTATGAGTAACCTGAAAGAGAAGCAATTTCTCTTTATCATTACTATCAACTGAATACCATACACAAGTATCTATATCTTCGATCACTTTGAAGAATCCCGATACTTGCTACACCTGGTTCTCTACTCTATTCAAATACCTATAACTCCTCAAAACTAAGACCCTGTGTTTCTACGAAACACATGTCTAAGAACTAGAGAAGTTAAAAGTAAACAGAATATAGTATGAGGACCAACCCCTCTGTCCTAATGGACACTGGACAACATACAATACTCTGTATAAGTCTGCCGAGTCTAACAACTCTTTCACTGTGTGTCGTAGGTTGAAAACCGTACTTATGGTTAAGAAGAATTACACCGCTGTTTAATGCTCCTTACCTAACCATCCACTGATATTGGTAAATGTCATCGACATAATATCAAAAGGTATATCTCACTCTATGAAAATAGACGTACAGATATATCAATTTGAAATTGGTGCATAACAGCGGATATTCAAAACCAAATATTTGCCGACCGGCAAACAGCCCAGATGATCTCCTCAAATATCACCGATTACAACGAATCCTGATATAATGAGGATGATCACCCAATTCCCAATAACTTACTCCCACTCATCATCTGTAAAGCCATACAGATGTGAGAATCATACCTGGTAAATACATACCCTGGAGTAAGTATCTAATCGGGAAATCAGTTTTCTTTTAACAGTACACAGTGAACTGAAACATTGAAATGTTTCGATGGGGTATCCTGGTATTCTTAGTAATGCCTCTACCATTATCCAGATTCACAACTATAACCGAATAATTCTTTGCCACCTCTCCAAATCCCTTTATATGTCTTTAGTCGTTACCTTCTGCACACCCCTTAGGCCAAATGGTTTTCTTCCTTCCCTACCGTTCGGCTCCAGCCTATGGTTTGGAAGAAGACTATCCAATAAGCATAATGGGTGTACTGTCCTAGTCCTAGGAGCACTCGCAATGCGAGAGAAGGTGAAGATAAAAGACAACCGAATAAACCTTATTCCTATTTCTCCTGGACCAGAATCCATCCCCGAACTGGAACAAGTTCCTTTCGAGTTCGTATATAACCATACGATGGAGTATCCAATAAACTGTGGATCTTCGTAGTGATACGGAGTGTCCTGGAGGAATACAAAGGTGATTTAGGATTGGCGAAGAAATATTTGGTTTGGTCGTGAATATCAGTCGCAATTTACTTTGCCCTCTTACTAATCCCTTGCTTTGTCTTAATCTTAATACCTTCTGCACACCGTTTAGGCTAATTGGTTTTCTTCATTCCCTACCGGTCGGCACCAGCCTAAGGTTTGGAAGAAGACTATCCAATTTGCGTAATAGGTGTACTATCTCCTAAACCAAGGAGTACTCACAACTTGAGAAAAGGTAAAAGGGAAAAGACAACTGAATAATCCTATCCGTTTTCTCCAGAACCGGAAACCATCCTCGAATTCCTTCGAGTTCGTATCTAACCATACGATGGCTTTATCCAATGGAAGTGGATGTTCGCAGTAATACGGGGTGTCCTGGAGAAAAGGGTAAAAGTAGGAGTGGCAATGAGGTCTGCAACTCTGACAATCCAAAAGCCAAGGTTAAGAAGGTTCGGTCAACATGGTCACTGAGTCATAGTCTTAAGGTCGGGTCAATGGTCGCTGCCAGAGAGAGAGAGAAAAGAAACACTCAGCGTGCACTCTAACCTAGATCAGAATGGTTATCCCTTTATCTAATCTGGAAACCTCCCACCGTACCTCAAATTCTCCTCCAAACCTGAAAGAAGAATTAGTCGGGGTCACCCGAGGAGTAAACCAACTCATCAGTGGGAATCGGGATCCAACTATCATCGCATGATAACGTGACGGAATCCGCTCACGGTATAACACTCCAGAAGGTATGCGCATATCTGGCAAGTTTCAGTTCTTTTGAAACTCCCGATGTGATTTTTACCCCATGCTCTTATGACCTTGACTTTGGCCAACATATCATAAGTCACATGTCAAGTTCTACCCGTCATTCTCCAGGTTAATTTGAACCCACCCGTACATACCTTTGACTTTGGCCAAAATGGCAGTACGACTGTCCCAAACCAACGCATCTATCTATGCTGCATATGAATACCCCAATAGCTACCAATCACTGTGCCTTGACTTTGGCCAACATACACAGCTTGAATACTATTGACTACCCATATGAAACGACGGAGGGCTACGAATGGTTTCTGGCGAAAACCTTTAACGTAATGAACTTGATATCGTTGAAGGAACTGATAGCTTTTTAGAAAATATAGTGACGAAAACCTTTACTAAAGAGGTCACTCCCGGTGAAGGGATCTCGGCTCTTTCCCTGTAGAATGGGGTGCAGGATATTCCAAATGAATACCACGATGCAAAGCAAAAGTAATCGGCTATAGTGAAGTTAATGCCCTGACGCAAACTTCTGTCCAAGGGGTCACTCCCGGTGAAGGGATCTCGGCCCTTGCCTCGTCGACTGAGGAGCTGGATATTCATAACCGAATATCACTGTGCAAAACAAAAGTGAACGTCCTTGCAATAACAGCTTTTTTGAAAAGTGTTCCAACAACATCAGAATAGGTTTGTTTAACTTGCATTGATCCGAATCAATGCAGTCCCATCAATTGATCACACCACAAAGAACGAAAATATACTGATGTACGTATATGCCATCAGCATTTGCCACTGGGTCCCGTCATCACCCGTTAGGTTAGCTAACTAACGGCAGAGCGGGGAATGGACTAGCGCGGATGAAAAACATATACAACATCTACTAATATATATACCAATATATAGTATTTCGCTCAAGGCGTGATAAAATGCAACATCACAGAAATGTACAGCATCACAGAACAATACAGATATCTGGGATCCCCGGGTTTCACAGAGCCACTGCTGAAACCCGACGTTCCCCTGGTCGTGTGGATAGCCTATGCAATGAAATCCTAGACCCTTACGGGCGTGGCAAGTTACCCGCCAAAACCTGAAGCGAGGCAGCCCCCTTCAGCGCCGTGAATGGACCACCCAGCACTTCACGGAATCCGGTAACTTGGGCACCCCTCCTGGGTCAACCTGTACCCCCTACGAGTGCGATGAATAGCCCGCCAATCCTGGAGTGAAGCCCCCTCCGTCCCAATGCCATGAGATGCGGGCTTGTTGCCTTCTAGAACCCGGCTATCCGTGCACCCCACCGCGGGGTAATCCTAGTACAGAAAGTAAAATATACATACAACGGGTACATCGACCGCAACCTGGTCATGCCCCAAAATAATAATACAAACAGGCAGTGACGGCAGTCCACATGTCGGACGCTCGCCCCGCAATATCAAATGTACATAATACAACAAAACTGTACTAGCATTGCATCCAGGCTATCCCCCACGACCGATCCGCAACATCACAGCAAAAACAGAACATCAACGTGAAAGTCACGTTCGCAAATCCGTCTAACCGGGCTATAGCAGTTAGATCGGATTTACCGATCGAGTGACATTCACGGTCGCAGATATAATGTAAAAACTGTGAAATAATGTGTTTAAAATATCCGATCAATCAAATCTTAACAAGTGGGCCCCCAAGCATTACTGTAGCAGATAAAGAAATTCTGGGCCAAATGTTATTATTCCAAAACCCCAATTTTAACCCATAAAGCCTACTGGAAAAATTGTACACACTGATCCATCAATACTGCGGCGGAACCGCGGCAACAAGTAGGGTTTTACCGCGGTTCCGCGCTCCCCTGAAGAGATCAGTGTCTCGAATTTCTACAGTAGTCTTAGGTCTTCCAGCACAGTACTTTTATACAACCTGAAAAATTTTTGGAGACCAAAAAAATTTCAACAGAAAACTGTCGTGAAGGAAATACGAGTTTTGGAACATTTGATCGATCGGAACTGAAAAACACATTAAACAAAGCTAGACTAAGTTAATGGCGAGGCTCTGATACCACTGTAAGTGCACGGCGGCGCCCCGGCCGTCAATCCGACGGCCAAATGCGGAAGCGGTGATAAACTTTAATTTTGCGGACTTAGCAAACCGGCACCACCGCGCACTAAACACCCGGATCGGACCATTAACTAGTCCTAGCTAACTACAAGACGGGTTAGAGATATACCGAGTGATCCGAGTCCTCCGGTCTTCTCGTCGTCGTCCCGATCTCTCGCGGAAAATCCGGTCGTCGCCTCCTCGCCGGAAGGGCACCACATCGCCTGTATCTTTTACGGGCTCCCACCTCAATGCCAAGGCAACTCGGGCACGAAGCTGGCTAGTCGACGTGCCCAAGAATTGCTGTAGAATGTGTAGTGAAGTTGTCTCTTTGGGGTTTATGATGGTTGCCATGATGGAGGAATTGGTGCAAAAGGAAGCCATGGAGAGTTGCTGGAAGAAAATGGAGCATGTATAATGAGCTCGGCCATTGACAATGTTTTTGGCTCTGTCAAGGAATAAACAGCCCCTGCACCCTCATTTTATGCTCAATGCAAACACACTAATAAATTAATCCCTCATCATAATCATTCCAGCACACTCACCTAAGGTCAATGTAACCTTTTATATTAATTAATCCATACTCACATAAATTCTCCTGCACACTCAAGGGAGGGGGGCCCACGAAAATAACATGAAGGAAATTTCACACCAAAATAAATACTCACTCCATTCCCCAAACAGTGGCCGGCCCATGCCTTATGTGTGAGTGGAGAGGGAAAGCATGGTCAAGGTATGGAGCAACCATTATGATAAAACAATAATGCAAAAAACCCCTTCCACAATTGCTTATTTGCAACAATGCAAATAAGCCCTCCTCCACCAAACTTCGGCCAATGAACGGAACAAAGGAAATCGGCCGAAACGAAAAGCAAACTGGCAACTCCAGAAAACTGGTCCCATAATAAATTACAGGAAAACCCCGATACTGTGCATACACACCCGCATTTGTATTCCGACCGAAATACAAATGCAAAGAGACAAAACTACACAATCAAATACTAAGATCCGGCTTAAGCCAAAGCCGGCTAGTAAAAACCGTCCGATCACGATCCGTGCAATACCGCACGTATCTGATCGAACCCTGCCATATCTCCATACGGCCTCTACAGCGTTTCGCCCGAAAGCTTGAGTAACTGAAAGTATGGTGGACTCTAAAGACTCTTCAATACTATGGCTGTGGATTTAACCACTAGCACGTCAGAGGTATAAGCCAATACGTAACGGGCCACCGGCTATTGACTAAAAGGGACGTCGATGAGCGAACTCATCCTGACACCATACTGAGCCTGTCAGTGACAATATCCGTACAGTCCGGTCCGTTCGTCTATGAGCATCGCATGTCGGGCCTAGGGGGTTGGTAAAAGTCAGACCCCCAAAAGCGGTACAAGTCGTGTCGGAGTATAGCCCAGAACACCCTGAGATACTACTGGAATACCTACCAGTAAATCTCCTGCCTTGGCCAAGGACTTTGTGTAATGGCTCTCCTAGACACAGCGCGACCTCACCCCCAATACCGGGAGAGACGAACCCCCGAAGATCCGCTCACTGCCTCCATGTGGCTCGGGACTGTACCCAACTAAAACCTGTTTGCACGACTCCTTTGAGCCGTGGTAGGGTAGTAACAAAAGTACAGTGGGAACTCACACGAGACAAATGACGATCCCTAGGTCGATGAACTAACCTGTACACATGTCACCAGGGAACTGCTATCTGACGTCAAGTATAATCCCAACTAGCAGGTTCCCAGCGAGTCCTGTCCGGTGTACTCATAACCCAATGAGCACCTGTATACATCTTAGGTGAACCAACTGACACCAGTGGCTTGTGAGACCGGCCAGCGCCCCTCGTCAGGGTCTCGACTGTATACACTAGTCTACTCTGGAGAATCGATGCCCTGTCTCGAAACTCCCACGACTAGGGACCTTTTAAGGATGTGCTTATAGACTCCAGCTCTCACTTATATGATCGCCCTCATACTGCTGGCAGTCAAGCAAGAATCCTAGGGGCTCTATCAACGTGCAATAGCGACATGTCAGGTCACCTAAATCAGTACACGATGATAAAGGTAAACCAGATAGCGTACTATCATCTCGAGTAAGACTGTCCTACCGGGATAGATCCTCCCTCAATCATTGCAATCACGTGCCTGTGATCCAATAATTGACTCTGAGGGCACTATCTCCAACACTACTAGACTAGTACTTTAGTTTAGGGTGTTTGCTTCATTAATTCTTTGGTTAGTGAGGTAGAAGCTTGAGTCCGTATTCTCTCGACGTAGATCATCTTCGGCATCGAAGACTTCAAGCGATCCCGTTGCAATTTCCACATGGAGCCGTCCGAGAGTCCGGGAGCACGTGATCGCAGCGAAGGGACTATATCAAGGAGCATATGAAGTGAAGGACCGATCCACAAAGGTTGTATTTCGTATTCACTTAGGGTTAAAGTGTTTAGCTTGCATAGATTTCGCCTAATTTCCAGTTAACGATCTTGTTTTAGTTATTCGGCATGGCTAAAATTTCAATCTGGCATGGTTGATGCCTTGTAAAACCTCATTAGAGTGCCTAGTAACCCTACAGTGGTATAAGAGCCTACCTAGAGTATTAGGCGATGAGCTTACGAAGTTAAAACCCCGATCGAACCCGGAATCGCAAAATTAACCCCCTCTCTGGAAAATTTTTGAAATCTGGGATTTTTCTGTATTAAAAATGCCTAAAAAAATCAGCAGGCAATTATAAGAAAAACTGTGCAAAACGACACTGTTTGGAGCTCAAGGCGCCGCGGAACCGCGGCACGAGCATGGCTCGTGCGGCGGTTCCTTGGCCATTATGTGACGTTACCCTCATAAATTTGCACAGTAATGTTTCTTTTTAATTCCCTGATATTTTATGGGTATTTTTATCTGACTCAAGTGTTGAGTATTTTGGGGTTTATTTTGTAGTCGTTGTTTCGATCGGAATTTTTAATTTCGTTGGGTTTTCCGGATATTTAGAAACTGTTAAAAAGTTCGATCCGACATCAATAACTCACCTTTTCCCCGACCCGGATGTAGGGTTCCTAGGCACACTCAAGAGTTCTCACAAGGCATCAACCATGCCAATTTCAAAAATACAAGTGCCGAGAAACCCTAATACGGATCGTTGGCTAGAAGTTTAGGCGAAACAAGCAACTAGTTAACAAATTAACTAAGTAAACGGAAATACAACCTTTGTAGATCCGGTCCTCCACCTCCATAGCTCCGCAATGAAGTCCTCTCCGCTGTACAAATCGGATCTTGGACTCTAGTGTCGGCTTCATCGGAGAAATGGACGGGCTAGATCGTCGACTACGATGCCGAAGATGATCTACGTCGAAGCATCACAAGATCAAGCTCCCACTTCACCAAGTCATGAAACTTGTGAAGAAAACACACTCTACTACTTGGCAAGAGGTAGAGGATGAAGAAATAGGAAGTGGGTTCACTTTAGAATTGGATTTCTCACTCTTTTTCTCACTTTGCCATTGATGAAGGCAAGGTTTCTTTTCTTGAATAAGAAGAAGAAGAAGATGAAGAAGATGATAGAATTATGATAAGTTATTCTTTAAAAAAGAAAATCATAGAATACTTATCATAAACCAACCATGGTTATGTGTAGAGAGCAAACTATAGTTAGGTGAATGGTTAGGTTAGGCATAAAACAAAAATGGTGGACTTTTTCAAAGCTTCATGAAACTTCAACAAAGAAACAAAATTAGCCACCATTTTCCTTTTGCCAAAAGGAAATAAACAAATCAATAAATGAATAAATAAATTAAACAAAACCCTAACCATTTACTTAACCAAGGTTTAAACTTTACACAAACTCAAGTAAGCATGTATCATCAAACATGATACAATCAAGTGCACAAAAGTATATCACATATACAACTTGTGAACTTCAAGTGAGAAAATCCATTTAAAGTGAACCAATACTAGTTAATGCAAAGTAATATATCAAATATATAATTATGCATTAAATCATTAAATCAACACTTGATTCAATGATCCGGTCATATCGCATACAACCGACTAATATCCAATGTATCGGCTTATCGAATCAACCCTTGATTCGATAACCAGGTTATATCGCATACAACCAATCGATACATTCATCGCGAGAATAGAATACGGTATCACATACACGCATTATTCTCGGTCCCGCACATATCTCATATGCGCTCCTATTTCGTTTCGCTTGAGCCAGGAAACCTCTGTGTAGGACTCTAAAGACTCGTCAATATGCCGGTAGCAGATGATGATCATATCAATCACCCACAAGCCGCAAGCGGTCTGCTAAACGTAACGGCCACCCGGGTATTGAGCGATCAGATGATCGACGAGCAAGCCCGCTCACACTCCTGTGAATCCAACCAGTAACACTTACCGTACAGTCCGGTCTGATCGTCTGATATGTCGCATATCTCGCCTAGGGGTGGTAAACGTCAGACCCCAATAGCTCGATAAGTCGTGTCGATATGAGGTCTATAACAATTTGAGAAACTACTGGTAACACTTACCAGTAAATCTCAGCAACACTGACCAGGGATTTCCAGTTATAGCCAATCGAACACAGCGCAACATCTACTCCCTATACCGGGAGAGACGAATCCCCTCCTATCGCTCATTGCCTCCATGTGATTCGGGACTGTACCCAAAAGCCACCGTTTTGCACGCCCTCTTGGACGTGGTAAGGTGGAAATCAAAGCACAGTGGGAACCACACAAGTCTCTATGACGATCTCGGGTCAACAGACTACTCTGTACCAGTGTCACCAGAGAACTGCCATCTGACGTAAGGTATAATACCATCTGGGAGTTCTCGGCGAGTCCGTCCAGTGTACCCAGTCTCCACTGAGCACCCGTATATCATCTCTGATGTCAAACACCAACGGATATGGGATCATCCATCGCCCTTCTGTATGGGTCGAGAAGGTATACGCTAGTCTACTCTGGTATATCGATGCCCCGTCTCGATACACCCACGACTAGGGACCTTGAAGGATGTACTTATGGACTACCATGTTCCCACTAGTATGATCCGCATCATAGTCCAGGTAGTCAAGCACACATCCTAAGGGCTTTACCAACGTGTAACAGAGAGACAAACAGTATACACGTTAAGGTAAAGAGTAACCAGATAGCATACTATCATGTCGAGCGAAAAAGTCCTCCCTATATATATCCCAGCATCCACTACAATGCACATCCAATGTACAGTAATGGCCTCTAGGGCATACATATAACTAACAATCTCCCACTTGCACTAGGGCCATCTGATAGCAGTGGTTGTAGTATCCCATACTCAACCATCCCATAAAAGTCTCTCTCTGGGAAAAGGCCTTTGTGAGTGGATCCGTTGTGTTGTCCTCTGAGTCTACTCTCCAAACCTTGATCACCCTGGAGATCAACCATCTCCATGATCAGGTGATACTGCCTTAGAATATGTCTGGATCACCGATGGGACGGACGTTCCTTGGCATAAGCCACAACTCCATTGTCACACAATGGGAGGAACGTAGTTCATCTCATGAACCAATATACATCCAAACAGCCTCTTTGGTAGCATCTTAAGTAGCGATGTATCCTGCCTTTATCGTCTAGTATGTCACGGTATCTAGCTTGGAACTCTTCCAACATACCGTCCCTTTACTGAGGGTAAAGACAATGCCTGTGACTGACACTCAGTCGTCATTATCACCCTGGAACACTTCCAGTGATTCTTCCCAGGATCAATTGATACCATCTCACTACAGCTAGTGAGTATTCTAACATCCATTTAGATCTATCTCATAGGTCCAAAACCCAGAATTTAGTAGGTATCACTTTGATCCTATATGGAGAATCATTGTGATAGGCAGAGATTGATCGAGCATAGCATAGGAAACTCTTTCCCTATCAAGAGTATGTCATCCACGTACTCTACGAGGATCATCACCATACTCCCTACTACCTTTTTGTATATACAAGGTTCATCTACCATTTTGATGATGTCAACTTCTTTGACTAACACATCAAAATAGACGTTCCAACTCCGCGATGCCTGCTTTATCATATAAAGCATCTTGCACACGTTTCCGATGCTCCCACTGTCTACGAGGCCCCCTGGCTGTGTACTTATAGACGCACTCTTCTAAAATATCATTTAGAAAAGCAGTCATGACACCCGACCGCCAGATATCGTAGTCATGGTATGTAGCCGTGGCAAGTAGTATCTGGATGGACTTAAGCATAGGTACTGGAAAAGGTTTCATCACTATCCACGCCTGGTCGATGACGAAAACCTTTAACAAGTCTAGCTTTGAAAGTCTCAACTTTTCCATCTACACCAAGTAATCTTCTCAAGATATACTTGCTCCTGATGGGGATTTAACCCTTCAGATATAGCAACTAAAGTCCATACTTTGTTGGTGTATAAGGATTCCATCTCAGATCACTAAGCATCCAGCCATTCTTACAGAGTCCCACTCCTGATGGCCAGCTCGAAACTAGTTGGGTCATCATCTCATGATGCAATCCTCGCTCCCACTGTCATAGAGAAACCGAAGTATCTCTCAGATGGGTGAGGAACCCTACTAGATCGGCGGAGAGGCTGAGGTTCGTTGGAATCTACTGAATCCTTCGATTCTACCAAATCATCAGCTGCTTTTTGTATAGCTGGAACATTTCCAGTTCTACATTACAGACCTTGCCTCGAGCTTGTCCGAATTTTGCTTTTAGACATAGGCCGGACAACCCCAAATCTTAACTAGCTTAAGACATGGGCTCTTCCTTTACCATATCACATATGAAATGGTAGGCAACTGATTTGATTGGAACCCTATTCAATAGGTATGCAGCTTCTCAAGCGCATAACTCCCAAAAGGAAATAGGTAACTCAGTAGTACTCATCATAGAGCACACCTTATCATATAGGGTGTGATTGCTTCGCCCCGATATACCATCGTGCTATGGTGTATACGGAGGAGTAATGCTGAGAGAGAATCTCATTCTCCTTTGGAATAGTCCAGGATTTCCGTGCTTAAGTATTCTCCTCCCTGATCACATCAAAGGACATAATACTTATACCCTTATTTTGGTTCTCTATTTCTAACTTATATTCTATGAATATCTCAAAAGGTTCGGACTTGTGTTTCAACAGGAATATAGGTCTGAATCTCGAAAGATCATCAGAGAATGTAATGAAGTACAAAGAACCAGTCTTGGCATGTGTAGACAGGGGACCTACATACATCAACATGTATCATCCCAAGAGTTCACTAACTCTTTCTCTGTTTCCAATAAACAGAGCTGGTGTCATTATATCTTGGTGACATGACTGGCGAGTTTCACAAGATGTAAATTCAAACTGATTTAAATATGCATCTATATGTAACTTCAGCTAGTCGGGTCGCATTAATATGACCTAGTCTACAATACCTTAAGAAGAATTCGTTCATTTCTGAACTCTTCCTCTTGTGTGTGTTCCGTATACTAAAGAACTGTAGTTTGATTTAGAACATCAATGCTTTTAGATAACGTGCCTGAACCGATCAACTTTTGATATAGGAAATGTTCAAAACATTATCCAACAATACAAAATTTTATCATTTCTTTACTAATAAAGAGACTGATATGATTTTGTATATCAGGTTCGGTATCTAATAACATTCGTTCAGAATCAATGTATTGGTAATACAGGGTGACAGTGACCAACAGACTTGGCTGCAACTCTTACCCCGTTTTCTGCCTCATGAAACTTATCACCCGTTCTCAGTCCTCTACCTTTTTGTAGCCCTATGTAGCAGATTACATATCTGGAATCCTGATCTGGTATCACATACCCAGGACGTAAAGGATACTGAGAAACAGTTCTCTGTAATGAACACACCCGAAGATGATGCATCATCATGCACTATCCTAGTTTGGGCGGCAAGGGAATTCTGGTATTCCCCAATTTCCTGCTCTGTCTTATAACAATTATAAGTTGGAGCGGGACCAACGTTCCCCAGCTCAGTATAACAAGCGGGTTCGGTCAATAATCCGTATTATTATCTTGATTAAGGCGTGACATGGTCGCTACCAGGAGAGAGAGAGAAGAAAACACTCAGCGTGCGCTCTTGCAAGAATAGATTGGTTATTATTTTATCTAATCAGGATGGCTCCCACGGCTTTTTATCAAATCTTCCTTCAAACCCTAAAAGGAAAGACTAGCCGGGATTAATTACACACTACAAGTTCGCCAATCTTTCAGCCAGGTCAGTGTCGGTACTTTGAGGGAGGTCCCCCGTGCTTTCGCACGAACCTAATTAATGTAAACCTCGTTTTCCCAGAGGCGTAACCCCGTTGACACCTTACTAGACACCTACTTGATCGGCTAATTGTAATGTGTAAAACTCTCCCAGGAGTAACAATTACTCGCAGCGGGTATCGGGATCCAACTATCTCATAGAAGGTATGCAATCTCATTGCAAATTTCAACACTTGAAATTCCCGATAATATTTTGCCCCTAACGTGCTATGATCTTGACGAAAGCCAACAAACCATAGCCCGCTAGTCAAGTTCAACCCTGACATTTCTTGATTGAATTAAACCCACCCGCACGACCCTTGACGAAAGCCAACAAAGCCGCACGACTACCCTAATCCAATCGCATCGTATGCAGCAGATAAGCAGCATATAGCTACCGCACACTACACCTTAACGAAAGCCAACAAATGTAGCACGAATACTATATACAACTTATCTGAAATGACGGAGGGCTACGACAGCTTTTTCTGAAAACCTATTGCGTAATGAACTTGATATCGTTGTAGAATCAAATGATTTTGAAATGGAGTGCTTTTGAGGCTTTTCCAGTTTTGCTAAAGGAGTCACTCCCGGTGAAGGGATCGTCGGTCCTTTCCTCGTCGAATGAGGTGCTGGATATATCATATATATCACTGTGCAAAGCAAAAACTCTTAAAAGCAATCAAAAGACAAACCGAGTGTGTAGCATCTGCCAGTTATTGCTAAAGGAGTCACTCCCGGTGAAGGGCTCTCGGTCCTTTCCTTATCGAATAAGGTGCAGGATATATCATATATACCGCTGTGCAAAGCAAGAACTGTAGCTACCTGTTTTATTTTGAAATTCGATTCTACAACATCTTTAGGTTTCTTTTATTTCATTAATCACATTAATGAAGTCCCATCATTTAAGTACCTAAACATCACAGATAAATACGACGTACACTTATGCCATCCGCATTCTCCTCGATGTCCCCTCGTGCACCGTTAGATTAGGTAACTAACGGCAGAGCAGGGCAGGGCTAGCGCGGGTGTAAAACATAAGTAACGTCTATATAATATATCATATATACTATATACTGTATCCATCACAGAACATATCACATGATCACATCACAGATATCGCAGCAGAAGAATCATATGAAATATTGGATATACTAGGACGTCCGTGTTTTCAATACGAGCCAGTATAAAACACGGATTCCACGGTCACGATGAATAGCCAAACCCACACCCCTAGACCCCTACGAGAGCGGCAAGCAACCCTACCAATTCTAGAGTTAGGAGACCCGGACTCGACTCCTCGAGTTGGTCTCCCACTGGACTCCAGAACCCGGTTATTTATGCTCCCCTCCTTGGGTCTATCCTAGTGTGGAAAAGTAAATAATATACAAAGGGTGACATCTTCCGCAACCTGGAAGTGCCCCAATAAAAGAATATTACATACAAGTTTTTACATGAATGAAAATGAAAAACACTCATCTCACATAAAAAACCCCGGCTATTCAAACACGACGATCCAATATAACATATCCAGCAACACATAACATCACATGTCATCAACGTAAGTAAATATGTCCATCCCAATTGTCGTTGACATATAGCAACGAAACCGGCGATATCACATATTACACTTACGGTCACAGAAAAGAAAGTGTAAAACTACAACAGTTGGAATCCGCAACCACCTCAGACATCGCATGCCTGACCAAATGAATTCTTTAGACATCGCATGCCTAACAATTATAAACACATCATTTTAGTCTCAAAATCGAAAACTCTTTTCAATATCAAGTCGGACAATTCAACAAGATTCCCGACATCCTGATCGAATGCTCATCGCAAACTTCAGTAGACGGCCGCACCCCCGATACCGTCGACGAAGTGCACCAAGGCGGAACACCGCTGCCGCGAGCACCCGAACGGATGCTTTCGGCGACGGGGTTCTCCTACAGTCACTTGGTCAGGGTTAAGGGATGTAGCTGTCTAATAAGTTTACCCGGCGAGTATCCGCGTACGCTATGTGATTGCGACGGACTTTTGATCACATCAAAATTCCGTGGCAACCGATCAAGTGAGACTAAACTGCTATGTTTATAACATTCATTCAGTTATCTCATAACTACTTGTGAATTCCAATTATTGTATCACATTCCGGATAAATAGAAAATGTTAAACTTTTCGATCAAACAGTCGAACACCCAAGTTTTCCCGATATAGATCAACACATGAAATAAGTCTAACAACATTCAGTTCATGCCTCAGTACCAACGGTCCAGCCGTAAAAGGGTCAAGCCAACGCCTCACATGTGGCACGACGTACTGCCCCAAACCCGAAGGTTCAAAGGGCAGTTCAAGACGGTCACATAATCGAGTTAAGGTTTGTTGTCTTCTAGAGGGTCCATCGCGTTACTTGAACTACTTAGAACGTCGTTAAACCACGGAAAAATCCAACATTTGGAAATTTCTCGACAGGGGAAAAGTTGGGTATTTATATCCGGTCGAACTTTTTAACATATCCAAAAATTATCCGGAACCCACATAGACAAAATCTGATAATCCGATCGAATCATCGAATCCCCAAAACAACCCCAGAAAATTCAACTCTTGAATAATATTTAAAAATACCCAGAGAACTCAGCACTGAATAAAAGAAGTTACTATGCAAAATAGGAAGCATGACGTCACACTTTAGCCGCGGAACCGCCGCATAAGCTAGGCTTATGCCGCGGTTCCGCCGCGCATTAGAGGGATCATGAGATGAATTTTGCGCCGTAATTCTTAGAATTCCCTGCTGAATTTTTTAAGCATTTTTAATCTGGAAAAAACCCAATTTTTGGAAAAAGTCCAGAGAGCGGGTCGGATTAGGGTTTCGGGGTTTGTTCGGATTTGAAATTCCGTCCACGCATCGCCTAAGGCTCTAGCTAGGCTCTGATACCATTGTAGGGTTCCTAGGCACACTCAAGAGTTCTCACAAGGCATCAACCATTCCAATTTCAAAAATACAAGTGCCGAGAAACCCTAATACGGATCGTTGGCTAGAAGTTTAGGCGAAACAAGCAACTAGTTAACAAATTAACTAAGTAAACGGAAATACAACCTTTGTAGATCCGGTCCTCCACCTCCATAGCTACGCAATGAAGTCCTCTCCGCTGTACAAATCGGATCTTGGACTCTAGTGTCGGCTTCATCGAAGAAATGGACGGGCTAGGTCGTCGACTACGATGCCGAAGATGATCTACGTCGAAGCAGCACAAGATCAAGCTCCCACTTCACCAAGTCATGAAACTTGTGAAGAAAACACACTCTATTACTTGGCAAGAGGTAGAGGATGAAGAAATAGGAAGTGGGTTCACTTTAGAATTGGATTTCTCACTCTTTTTCTCACTTTGCCATTGATGAAGGCAAGGTTTCTTTTCTTGAACAAGAAGAAGAAGAAGATGAAGAAGATGATAGAATTATGATAAGTTATTCTTTAAAAAAGAAAATCATAGAATACTTATCATAAACCAACCATGGTTATGTGTAGAGAGCAAACTATAGTTAGGTGAATGGTTAGGTTAAGCATAAAACAAAAATGGTGGACTTTTTCAAAGCTTCATGAAACTTCAACAAAGAAACAAAATTAGCCACCATTTTCCTTTTGCCAAAAGGAAATAAACAAATCAATAAATGAATAAATAAATAAAACAAAACCCTAACCATTTACTTAACCAAGGTTTAAACTTTACACAAACTCAAGTAAGCATGTATCATCAAACATGATACAATCAAGTGCACAAAAGTATATCACATATACAACTTGTGAACTTCAAGTGAGAAAATCCATTTAAAGTGAACCAATACTAGTTAATGCAAAGTAATATATCAAATATATAATTATGCATTAAATCATTAAATCAACACTTGATTCAATGATCCGGTCATATCGCATACAACCGACTAATATCCAATGTATCGGCTTATCGAATCAACCCTTGATTCGATAACCAGGTTATATCGCATACAACCAATCGATACATTCATCGCGAGAATAGAATACGGTATCACATACACGCATTATTCTCGGTCCCGCACATATTTCATATGCGCTCCTATTTCGTTTCGCTTGAGCCAGGAAACCTCTGTGTAGGACTCTAAAGACTCGTCAATACGCCGGTAGCAGATGATGATCATATCAATCACCCACAAGCCGCAAGCGGTCTGCTAAACGTAACGGCCATCCGGGTATTGAGCGATCAGAAGATCGACGAGCAAGCCCGCTCACACTCCTGTGAATCCAACCAGTAACACTTACCGTACAGTCCGGTCTGATCGTCTGATATGTCGCATATCTCACCTAGGGGTGGTAAACGTCAGACCCCAATAGCTCGATAAGTCGTGTCGATATGAGGTCTATAACAATTCGAGAAACTACTGGTAACACTTACCAGTAAATCTCAGCAACCCTGGCCAGGAATTTCCTATTATAGCCAATCGAACACAGCGCAACATCTACTCCCTATACCGGGAGAGACGAATCCCCTCCTATCGCTCATTGCCTCCATGTGATTCGGGACTGTACCCAAAAGCCACCGTTTTGCACGCCCTCTTGGATGTGGTAAGGTGGAAATCAAAGCACAGTGGGAACCACACAAGACTCTATGACGATCTCGGGTCAACAGACTACTCTGTACCAGTGTCACCAGAGAACTGCCATCTGACGTAAGGTATAATACCATCTGGGAGTTCTCGGCGAGTCCGTCCAGTGTACCCAGTCTCCACTGAGCACCCGTATATCATCTCTGATGTCAAACACCAACGGATATGGGATCATCCATCTCCCATCTGTATGGGTCGAGAAGGTATACGCTAGTCTACTCTGGTATATCGATGCCCCGTCTCGATACACCCACGACTAGGGACCTTGAAGGATGTACTTATGGACTACCATGTTTCCACTAGTATGATCCGCATCATAGTCCAGGTAGTCAAGCACACATCCTAAGGGCTTTACCAACGTGTAACAGAGAGACAAACAGTATACACGTTAAGGTAAAGAGTAACCAGATAGCATACTATCATGTCGAGCGAGAAAGTCCTCCCTATATATATCCCAGCATCCACTACAATGCACATCCAATGTACAGTAATGGCCTCTAGGGCATACATATAACTAACACCGGAAAATTTCCAAGTGTTGGATTTTTCCGTTGTTTGAGAACGTCTAAATCATGCAAGTTACGCAATGGACCCTCTAGAAGACAACAAACCTTAACTCGATTATGTTACCGTCTTGAACTGCCCTTTGAACCTTAGGGTTTAGGGCAGTACGGCATGCCACATGTGAGGCGTTGGCTTGACCATTCTACGGCTGGACCGTTGGTACTGTAGCATGTGATGGATGTTTTTAAACCCCCCTCAAGTGTTGAGAGCAATTTAGGAAAACTTGGGTGTTTGATCATTCGATCGGAAAGTTTAACATTGTCTATTTATCTGGAATGTGATACAATAATTGGAATCCACAAGTAGTTATGAGATAACTGTTTTGAATGTTATAAACATAGCAGTTTAGTCTCAATTGATCGGTTGCCACGGAATTTTGATGCGATCAAAAGTCCGTCGCAATCACGTTGCGTACGCGGATACTCACCGGATAAACTTAATAGATAGCCACCAAAGCCCCGACCAAGTGACTGTAGGAGAACCCCGTCGCCAAAAGAATCCGTTTGGGTGCTCGCGGCAGCGGTGTTCCGCCTTAGTACACTTCGTCGACGGCATCTGGGGGTGCGGCCGTCTACTAAAGTTTGCAACGAGCATTCGATCAGCATATCGGGAATCTTGTTGAATTGCCCGACTTGATATTGAAAAGTATTTTCGATATAGAGACTAAAATGCGGGGTTTATAACTGTTAGGCATGCGATGTCTAAGGTTGGTTGCGGATTCCAACTGTTGTAGTTTTACACTTTCTTTTCTGTGACCGTAAGTGTAGTATGTAGTTGTATTGCCGGTATCCGTTGCTATACGTCGACGACAATCGGTGTATGCATACTTACTTACGTTGATGACATGTGATGTTATGTGTTGCTGGATATGTTATATTGGATCGTCGCGTTTTGAATAGATGGGGGTTTTATGTGAGATGAGAGTTTTTATTTTCATTCATGTAAAATTAAATGTATGTAATATTCTTTTATTGGGGCACTTCCGGGTTGAGGTTGCTGTCACCATTTGTATATTATTTACTTTTCCGCACTAGGATAGACCCAAGGAGGAGAGCACAAGTAACCAGGTTCTGGAGTCCAGTAGGAGACCAACTCGAGGAGTCGAGTGCGGGTCTCCTAACTCTAGAATTGGTAGGGTTGCTTGCCGCTCTCGTAGGGGTCTAGGGGTGTGGGTTTGGCTATTCATCGCGACCGTGGAATCCGTGTTTTATACTGGCTCGTATTGAAAACACGGACGTCCTAGTATATCCAATGTTTCATATGTTTCTTCTGCTGCGATATCTGTGATGTGATCATTATGATATGCTGTGTGGATACTGTATATAGTCTATATGATATATTATATAGACGTTACTTATGTTTTACACCTGCGCTAGCCCTGCCCCGCTCTGCCGTTAGTTACCTAACCTAACGGTGTACGAGGGGACATCGAGGCGAATATGGATGGCATAAGTGTACGTCGTATTTATCTGTGATGTTTAGGCGCTTAAATGATGGGACTTCGTTAATATGATTAATGAATGAAAAGAAACCTAAAAGATGTTGTGGAATCGAATTTTCAAAAATAGGTAGCTACAGTTCTTGTTATGCATCGCGGTGTTCCTTGTAGAACATCCTGCACCTTATTCGATAAGGAAAGGGCCGAGATCCCTTCACCGGGAGTGACCCCTTTAGCAATGACTGGCAGATACTACACCCCTCGGTTTGTCTTTTGATTGCTTTTCTAGTTCTTTCTTTGCACAGTGATATATATGATATATCCTGCACCTCATTCCACGAGGAAAGAGCCGACGATCCCTTCACCGGGAGTGACCTCTTTAGTAAAACTAGCAAAAGCCTAAAAAACACTCCATTTTAAAATCATTTGATTCTACAACGATATCAAGTTCATTACGCAATAGGTTTTCAGAAAAACCTGTCGTAGCCCTCCGTCATTTCAGATAAGTTGTATATAGTATTCGTGCTACATTTGTTGGCTTTCGTCAAGGTGTAGTGTGCGGTAGCTATGTGCTGCTTATCTGCTGCATAAGATGCGATTGGATTAGGGTAGTCGTGCGGCTTTGTTGGCTTTCGTCAAGGGTCGTGAGGGTGGTTTTAATTCAGTCAAGAAATGTACGGGTTGAACTTGACTAGCGGGCTATGGTTTGTTGGCTTTCATCAAGGTCATAGCACGTTAGGGGCAAAATTATCGGGAATTTCAAGTGTTGAAATTTGCAATGAGATTGCATACCTTCTATGAGATAGTTGGATCCCGATACCCACTGCGAGTAATTGTTACTCCTGGGAGAGTTTTACACATTACAATTAGCCGATCAAGTAGGTGTCTAGAAAGGTGTCAATGGGGTTACGCCTCTGGGAAAACGAGGTTTACTTTAATTAGGTCCGTGCGAAAGCATGGGGAACCTCCCTCAAAGTACCGACACTAGCCTGGCTGAAAAATTGGCGAACTTGTAGCGTGTAATTAATCCCGGCTAGTCTTTCCTTTTAGGGTTTGAAGAAAGATTTGATAAAAACAGTGGGAGCCATCCTGATTAGATAAAATAATAACCAATCTGATCTTACAAGAGCATACGCAGAGTGTTTTCTTCTCTCTCTCTCTCCAGGTAGCGACCATATCACACCTTAATCAAGATAATAATACGGATATATTGACCGAACCCGCTTGTTATACTGAGCTGGGGAACGTTGGTCCCGCTCCAACTTATAATTGTTATAAGACAGAGCAGGAAATTGGGGATTACTAGAATTCCCGTGCCACCCAAACGAAGAAAGTGAATGATGATGCATCTTCTTCGGGTGTGTTCATTACAGAGAACTGTTTCTCAGTATCCTTTACGTCCTGGGTATGAGATACCGCATCAGGATCCCGCATATGTAATCTGTTACATGGGCTACATAAAGGTAAAGAACTGAGAATGGGTGATAAGTTTCATGAGACAGAAAACGGTGCAATTGTTGCAGCCAAGTCTGTTGGTCACTGTCACCCTGTATTACCTAAATACATTGATTCTGAATAAATCTTATTAGATACCGAACCTGATATACAACTGTAGGGGTTCCTAGGCACACACTAGAGGTCTCACAAGGCATCAACCATGCCAATTTCAAAATTTAACGGTGCCGAGAAACCCTAATACGGATCGTTGGCTAGATGTTTAGGCGAAAAACAAACTAGTTAACACTTAACTACAAGAATACGGAAATACAACCTTTGTAGATCCGGTCCTCCACCTTCATAGCTCCATGATGAAGTCCTCTCCGCTGTCCTCATGCAATCCCGGGCTCTAGCGTCGGCTTAATCGGAGAAGAAGCGGGCTAGGTCATCGACGACGTGCCGAAGATGATCTACGTCGAGGCATCGCTAGATCAAGCTCCAACTTCACCAAGTCAAGAAAACTTGTGAAGGAAACACACTCTACTACTTGGCAAGAGATAGAGGATGAAGAAATAGGAAGTGGGTAGACTTTAGAATTGGATTTCTCACTCATTTTTATCAATCACCATTGATGAAGAAAGGTTTTCTTCAAGTTGAAGAAGAAGAAGAAGATGATTATCTTATGATAAGTTATTCAAAAAGAATAATAAAAAGAATACTTATCATCATAATAACCATGGTCAAGTGTAGAGACTAAACTAAGGTTAAATGAAGTGGTTAGGGTTAAGCATGAGACAAAATGGTCACATTAGTCAAAGCTTCATGAAGCTTCAAAGATAAAACAAAACTAGCAACCATTTTCCCTTTTTCTTTCCAAAATAAATAAATAAATAAATAAGAAAGAAAAAGCAAAACCCTAATCATTAACTTAACAATGGTTTAATCTTTACACTTAACCAAGTTAACATGTATCATCAAACATGATACAATCAAGTGCACAAAAGTATATCACATATACAACTTGTGAACTTCAAGTGAGAAAATCCAATTAAGTGAACCTATATTAGTTAATGTAAAGTGATATATCAAATATATAATTATACATTAAATCATTAAATCAACACTTGATTCAACGACCCGGTCATATCGCATATAACCGACTAATATTAATAGTAACAACTTATCGAATCAACACTTGATCCGATAACCCGGCTATAACGCATATAACCGATCAATGTTACAAATCGCGAGAATCGAATATAGTATCACATACTGGTATCATTCTCGGTCCCGCACATATCTCATATGCGCTCCTATTTCGTTTCGCTTGAGCCAGGAAACCTCTGTGTAGGACTCTAAAGACTCGTCAATACGCCGGCAGCAGATGATGATCATATCAAACACCCACAAGCCGCAAGCGGTCTGCTAAACGTAACGGCCACCCGGGTATTGAGCGATCAGAAGATCGACGAGCAAGCCCGCTTACACTCCAGTGAATCCAACCAGTAACACTACCGTACAGTCCGGTCTGATCGTCTGATATGTCGCATATCTCGCCTAGGGGTGGTAAACGTCAGACCCCAATAGCTCGATAAGTCGTGTCGATATGAGGTCTATAACAATTCGAGAAACTATAGGTAACACTTACCAGTAAATCTCAGCAACCCTGGCCAGGGATTTCCTGTTATAGCCAATCGAACACAGCGCAACATCAACCCCCTATACCGGGAGAGACGAATCCCTTCCTATCGCTCATTGCCTCCATGTGACTCGGGACTGTACCCAAAAACCACCGTTTTGCACGCCCTCTTGGACGTGGTAAGATGGAAATCAAAGCACAGTGGGAACCACACAAGACTCTATGACGATCTCGGATCAACAGACTACTCTGTACCAGTGTCACCAGAGAACTGCCATCTGACGTAAGGTATAATACCATCTGGGGGTTCTCGGCGAGTCCATCCAGTGTACCCAGTCTCTACTGAGCACCCGTATATCATCTCTGATGTCAAACACCAATGGATATGGGATCATCCATCGTCCATCTGTATGGGTCGAGAAGGTACACGCTAGTCTACTCTGGTATATCGATGCCCCATCTCGATACACCCACGACTAGGGACTTTGAAGGATGTACTTATGGACTACCTTGTCCCCACTAGTATGATCCGCATCATAGTCCAGGTAGTCAAGTACACATCCTAAGGGCTTTACCAACATGTAACAGAGAGACAATCAGTATACACGTTAAGGTAAAGAGCAACCAGATAGCATACTATCATATCAAGCAAGAAAGTCCTCCCTATATATGTCCCAGCATCCACTACAATAAACATCCTATGTACAGTAATGGCCTCTATGGCATACATATAACTAACAATCTCCCACTTGCACTAGGGCCATCTGTAGCAGTGGTTGCAGTATCTCATACTCAACCATCCCATAAAAGTCTCTCTCTGGGAAAAGGCCTTTGTGAGTGGATCCGCCGTGCTGTCCTCTGAGTCTACTCTCCTAACCTCGATCTCCTTGGAGATCAACCATCTCCATGATCAGGTGATACTGCCTTAGAATATGTCTGGATCACTGATGGGACGGACGTTCCTTGGCATAAGCCATAACTCCATTGTCACACAATGGGAGGAACTAAGTTCATCTCATGAACAAATATACATCCAGACTGCATCTTTGGTAGCATCTTAAGTAGCGATGTATCCAGCCTTTATCGTCTAGTATGCCACGGTATCTAGTTTGGAACTCTTCCAACATACCGTCCCTTTACTGAGGGTAAAGACAATGCCTGCGACTGACATTCAGTCGTCTTTATCATCCTGGAACCCTTCCAGTGATTCTCCCCAGGATCGATTGATACCATCTCACTACATCTAGTGAGAATCCTAACATTCATTTAGATCTATCTCATAGATCCAAAAACCAGGATTTAGTAGGTATCATTTTGATCCTTTTGGAGAATCCTTGTAATAAGCGGAGATCGACCGAGCGTAGCATAGGAAACTCCTTCCCTATCAAGAGTATGTCATCCACGTACTCTACGAGGATCGTCACCATACTCCCTACTACCTTTTTGTTTATACAAGGTTCATCTACCATTTTGATGATGTCAACTTCTTTGACGAATCCGTCAAAACAGATGTTCCAACTCCGCGATGCCTGCTTTATCCTATAAAGCATCTTGCACACGTTTCCGCTGCTCCCACTGTCTACGGAGCTCTCTGGCTGTGTACTTATAGACGTCCTCTTCTAAAACATCATTTAGAAAAGCAGTCATGGCACCCAACCGCCAGATATCGTAGTCATGGTACGTAGCCGTGGCAAGTAGGATCTGGATGGACATAAGCATAGGCACTGGAAAAGGTTTCATCATTATCCACGCCTGGTCGATGACAAAAACCTTTAACAAGTCTAGCTTTGAAAGTCTCAACTTTTCCATCTACACTAAGTAATCTTCTCAAGATATACTTTCTCCTGATGGGGATTTAACCCTTCAGATATAGCAGCCAAAGTCCATACTTTGCTGGTGTACATGGATTCCATCTCAGATCGCTAAGCATCCAGCCATTCTTACAGAGTCCCACTCCTGATGGCCAGCTCGAAGCTAGTTGGGTCATCATCTCATGATGCAATCCTCGCTCCCACTGTCATTGAGAAACCGATGTATCTCTCAGGTGGGTGAGAAAACCCTACTAGATCGGCGGAGAGGCTGAGGTTCGTTGGTATCTATTGAATCCTTTGGTTCTACCAAATCATCTGCTGTTGTTTGTATAGCTGGAACCTTTCCAGTTGTACATAACAGACCTTGCCTCGAGCTTGTCCGGATTATGCTTTTAGACATAGCCCAGACAACCCCAAATCTTAACCAACTTAAGATATGGGCTCTTCCCTTATCATATCACATATGAAATGGTAGGCAACTGATTTGATTTGAACCCTATTCAATAGGTATCCAGCTTCTCAAGTGCATAACTCCCAAAAAGGAAATAGGTAACTCAGTAGTACTCATCATAGAGCACACCTTATCATATAGGGTGTGATTGCTCCGCCCCGATACACCAACGTGCTATGGTGTATACGGAGGAGTAATGCCGAGAGAGAATCTCATTCTCCTTTAGAATAGTCCAGGATTTCCGTGCTCAAGTATTCTCCTCCTTGATCTCATCATAGGACATAATACTTATACCCGTATTTTGGTTCTCTACTTCTAACTTATATTCTGTGAATATCTCAAAAGGTTCGGACTTGTGTTTCAACAGGAACATATGTCTGAATCTTGAGAGATCATCAGAGAATGTAATGAAGTATAAAGAACTGGTCTTGGCATGTGTAGACAGGGGACCTACATACATCAACATGTATCATCCCAAGAGTTCACTAACTCTTTCTCTGTTTCCAATAAACAGAGCTGGTGTCATGTTATCTCTGTGACATGACTGGCAAGTTTCAAAAGATGTAAATTCAAACTCATTTAAATATGCATCTTTATGTAACTTCAGCTAGTCGGGTCACATTGATATGACCTAGTCTACAATGCCTCAAGAAGAATTCGTTCATTTCTGAACTCTTCCTCTTGTGTGTGTTCCGTATACTAAAGAACTGTAGTTTGATTTAGAACATCAACGCTTTTAGATAACGTGCCTGAACCGATCAACTTTTGATATAGGAAATGTTCAAAACATTATCCAACAATACAGAATTTTATCATTTCTTTACTAATAAAGAGACTGATATGATTTTGTATATCAGGTTCGGTATCTAATAACATTCGTTCAGAATCAATGTATTGGTAATACAGGGTGACAGTGACCAACAGACTTGGCTGCAACACTTGTCCCGTTTTCTGCCTCATGAAACTTATCACCCGTTCTCAGTTCTCTACCTTTCTGTAGCCCTATGTAACAAATTACATATCTGGGATCCTGATCTGGTATCACATACCCAGGACGTAAAGGATACTGAGAAACAGTTCTCTGTAATGAACACACCGAAGATTATGCATCAGCATGCACTCTCTTCGTTTGGGCGGCACGGGAAATCTGGTATTCCCCAATTTCCTGCTTTGTCTTATAACAATTATAAGTTGGAGTGGGACCAACGTTCCCCAGCTCAGTATAACAAGCGGGTTCGGTCAATACATCCGTATTATTATCTTGATTAAGGCGTGATATGGTCGCTACCAGGAGAGAGAGAGAAGAAAACACTCAGCGTGCGCTCTTGCAAGAATAGATTGGTTATTATTTTATCTAATCAGGATGGCTCCTACTGCTTTTTATCAAATCTTCCTTCAAACCCTAAAAGGAAAGACTAGCCGGGATTAATTACACACTACAAGTTCGCCAATCTTTCATCCAGGCCAGTGTCGGTAGTTTGAGGGAGGTCCCCCGTGCTTTCGCACGAACCTAATTAATGTAAACCTCGTTTTCCCAGAGGCGTAACCTCGTTAACACCTTTCTAGACACCTACTTGATCGGCTAATTGTAATGTATAAAACTCTCCCAGGAGTAACTCTTACTCGCAGCGGGTATCGGGATCCAACTATCTCATAGAAGGTATGCAATCTCATTGCAAATTTCAACACTTGAAATTCCCGATAATATTTTGCCCCTAGCGTCCTATGACCTTGACGCAGGCCAACAAACCATAGTCCGCTAGTCAAGTTCAACCCGTCATTTCCTGATTGAATTAAACCCACCCGCACGACCCTTGACGCAGGCCAACAAAGTCGCACGACTACCCTAATCCAATCTGCATCATATGCATAAGCAGATAAATACCAGTTAGCTACCGCACACTACGCCTTGATGCAGGCCAACAAACGTAGCACGAATACTAACTACTACTTATCTGAAATGATGGAGGGCTACGACAGGTTTTTCTGAAAACCTATTGCGTAATGAACTTGATATCGTTGTAGAATCAAATGATTTTGAAATGGAGTGTCTTTGAGGCTTTTCTAGTTTTGCTAAAGGAGTCACTCCCGGTGAAGGGATCGTCGGTCCTTTCCTCGTCGAATGAGGTGCGGGATATATCATATATATCACTGTGCAAAGCAAAAACTCTTAAAAGCAATCAAAAGACAAACCGAGTGTGTAGTATCTGCCAGTTATTGCTAAAGGAGTCAATCCCGGTGAAGGGATCTCGGTCCTTTCCTCATCGAATAAGGTGCAGGATATATCACATATACCGCTGTGCAAAGAAAAAACTGTAGCTACCTGTTTTATTTTGAAATTCGATTCTACAACATCTTAGGTTTCTTTTATTTTCATTAATCACATTAATGAAGTCCCATCATTTAAGTACCTAAACATCACAGATAAATACGACGTACACTTATGCCATCCGCATTCGCCTCGATGTCCCCTCGTGCACCGTTAGGTTAGGTAACTAACGGCAGAGCGGGGCAGGGCTAGCGCGGGTGTAAAACATAAGTAACGTCTATATAATATATCATATATACTATATACAGTATCCATCACAGAACATCAGATGATCACATCACAGATATTGCAGCAGAAGAAACATATGAAATATTGGATATACTAGGACGTCCGTGTTTTCAATACGAGCCAGTATAAAACACGAATTCCACGGTCGTGATGAATAGCCAAACCCACACCCCTAGACCCCTACGAGAGCGGCAAGCAACCCTATCAATTCTGGAGTTAGGAGACCCGGACTCGACTCCTCGAGTTGGTCTCCCACTGGACTCCAGAACCCGGTTACTTATGCCCTCCTCCTTGGGTCTATCCTAGTGCGGAAAAGTAAATAATATACAAAGGGTGACATCTTCCGCAACCTGGAAGTGCCCCAATAAAAGAATATTACATACAAGTTTTTACATGAATGAAAATGAAAAACACTCATCTCACATAAAACCCCCGGCTATTCAAACACGACGATCCAATATAACATATCCAGCAACACATAACATCACATGTCATCAACGTAAGTAAATATGTCCATCCCAATTGTCGTTGACATATAGCAACGAAACCGGCGATATCACATATTACACTTACGGTCACAGAAAAGAAAGTGTAAAACTACAACAGTTGGAATCCGCAACCACCTCAGACATCGCATGCCTGACCAAATGAATTCTTTAGACATCGCATGCCTAACAATTATAAACCCCGCATTTTAGTCTCTATATCGAAAACTCTTTTCAATATCAAGTCGGGCAATTCAACAAGATTCCCGAAATTTGATCGAATGCTCGTCGCAAACTTCAGTAGACGGTCGCACCCCCGATACCGTCGACGAAGTGCACCAAGGCGGAACACCGCTACCGCGAGCACCCGAACGGATGCTTTCGGCGACGGGGTTCTCCTACAGTCACTTGGTCGGGGCTATGGGGCGAGGCTGTCTATTAAGTTTACCCGGCGAGTATCCGCGTACGCTACGTGATTGCGACGGACTTTTGATCGCATCAAAATTCCGTGGCAACCGATCAAGTGAGACTAAAGCGCTATGTTTATAACATTCATTCAGTTATCTCATAACTTCTTGTGAATTCCAATTATTGTATCACATTCCGGATAAATAGAAAATGTTAAACTTTTCGATCAAACAGTCGAACACCTAAGTTTTCCCGATATAGATCAACACATGAAATAAGTCTAACAACATTCAGTTAGTGCCTCATTACCAACGGTCCAGCCGTAGAAGGGTCAAGCCAATGCCTCACATGTGGCACGCCGTACTGCCCCAAACCCGAAGGTTCAAAGGGCAGTTCAAGACGGTCACATAATCGAGTTAAGGTTTGTTGTCTTCTAGAGGGACCATCGCGTTACTTGCACTACTTAGAACGTCTTTAAACCACGGAAAAATCCAACATTTGGAAATTTCCCGACAGGGGAAAAGTTGGGTATTTATATCCGGTCGAACTTTTTAACATATTCAAAAATTATCCGGAAAACCATAAAGACAAAGTTTGACAATCCGATCGAATAATCAAATCCCCAAAACAACCCCAGAAAATTCAACTCTTGAATAAATTTTAAAAATTCCCAAAAAAAATCCAGCATAATTAAAAAGGAATTACTGTGCAACAATTACAGTGAGATACGACCGTACGGCCGCGGAACTGCCGCATGAGCCATGCTCATGCCGCGGAACCGCGGCGGTTTAGATGAATTAGGATGTCGTTTTTCAACATAACTCTTAGATCTTCCTGCTGAATTTTTTACGAATTTTTAATCTGGGAAAATCCCAGATTTTAGAAAAAGTCCAGAGAGCAAGTTTTGAGTTGGGGTTTCGGGTCGATCGGACTTCAAACTCCGTCTAGACTTCGCCTAAGGCTCTAGCTAGGCTCTGATACCACTGTTAGTCAGGCAGCCACCCCATCCAATGGGGTCACCGTGGCACCAACGGGTCTCTCAGCAGCTACTTTTTACGCATGCCCCCTCGCGAGGACTACAACCCGCCGGAACACCTTCCGGTCTCAGGACACCCTGGGGGTAAGAGCCTATGCTTCGCCACACTGTCACACAGTGAGAACCCCCCATAGGTCGACATCCAATGCCTAGTAGCTCTGATACCACTGTAGGGGTTCCTAGGCACACACTAGAGGTCTCACAAGGCATCAACCATGCCAATTTCAAAATTTAACGGTGCCGAGAAACCCTAATACGGATCGTTGGCTAGATGTTTAGGCGAAAAACAAACTAGTTAACACTTAACTACAAGAATACGGAAATACAACCTTTGTAGATCCGGTCCTCCACCTTCATAGCTCCATGATGAAGTCCTCTCCGCTGTCCTCATGCAATCCCGGGCTCTAGCGTTGGCTTCATCGGAGAAGAAGCGGGCTAGGTCATCGACGACGTGCCGAAGATGATCTACGTCGAGGCATCGCTAGATCAAGCTCCAACTTCACCAAGTCAAGAAAACTTGTGAAGGAAACACACTCTACTACTTGGCAAGAGATAGAGGATGAAGAAATAGGAAGTGGGTAGACTTTAGAATTGGATTTCTCACTCATTTTCATCAATCACCATTGATGAAGAAAGGTTTTCTTCAAGTTGAAGAAGAAGAAGAAGATGATTATCTTATGATAAGTTATTCAAAAAGAATAATAAAAAGAATACTTATCATCATAATAACCATGGTCAAGTGTAGAGACTAAACTAAGGTTAAATGAAGTGGTTAGGGTTAAGCATGAGACAAAATGGTCACATTAGTCAAAGCTTCATGAAGCTTCAAAGATAAAACAAAACTAGCAACCATTTTTCCTTTTTCTTTCCAAAATAAATAAATAAATAAATAAGAAATAAAAAGCAAAACCCTAATCATTAACTTAACAATGGTTTAATCTTTACACTTAACCAAGTTAACATGTATCATCAAACATGATACAATCAAGTGCACAAAAGTATATCACATATACAACTTGTGAACTTCAAGTGAGAAAATCCAATTAAGTGAACCTATATTAGTTAATGTAAAGTAATATATCAAATATATAATTATACATTAAATCATTAAATCAACACTTAATTCAACGACCCGGTCATATCGCATATAACCGACTAATATTAATAGTAACAACTTATCGAATCAACACTTGATCCGATAACCCGGCTATAACGAATATAACCGATCAATGTTACAAATCGCGAGAATCGAATATAGTATCACATACTGGTATCATTCTCGGTCCCGCACATATCTCATATGCGCTCTTATTTCGTTTCGCTTGAGCCAGGAAACCTCTATGTAGGACTCTAAAGACTCGTCAATACGCCGGCAGCAGATGATGATCATATCAAACACCCACAAGCCGCAAGCGGTCTGCTAAACGTAACGGCCATCCGGGTATTGAGCGATCAGAAGATCGACGAGCAAGCCCGCTTACACTCCAGTGAATCCAACCAGTAACACTACCGTACAGTCCGGTCGGATCGTCTGATATGTCGCATATCTCGCCTAGGGGTGGTAAACGTCAGACCCCAATAGCTCGATAAGTCGTGTCGATGTGAGGTCTATAACAATTCGAGAAACTACAGGTAACACTTACCAGTAAATCTCAGCAACCCTGGCCAGGGATTTCCTGTTATAGCCAATCGAACACAGCGCAACATCAACCCCCTATACCGGGAGAGACGAATCCCCTCCTATCGCTCATTGCCTCCATGTGACTCGGGACTGTACCCAAAAACCACCGTTTTTCACGCCCTCTTGGACGTGGTAAGATGGAAATCAAAGCACAGTAGGAACCACACAAGACTCTATGACGATCTCGGGTCAACAGACTACTCTGTACCAGTGTCACCAGAGAACTGCCATCTGACGTAAGGTATAATACCATCTGGGAGTTCTCGGCGAGTCCATCCAGTGTACCCAGTCTCTACTGAGCACCCGTATATCATCTCTGATGTCAAACACCAATGGATATGGGATCGTCCATCGCCCATCTGTATGGGTCGAGAAGGTACACGCTAGTCTACTCTGGTATATCGATGCCCCATCTCGATACACCCACGACTAGGGACTTTGAAGGATGTACTTATGGACTACCTTGTCCCCACTAGTATGATCCGCATCATAGTCCAGGTAGTCAAGTACACATCCTAAGGGCTTTACTAACATGTAACAGAGAGACAATCAGTATACACGTTAAGGTAAAGAGCAACCAGATAGCATACTATCATGTCGAGCAAGAAAGTCCTCCCTATATATGTCCCAGCATCCACTACAATATACATCCTATGTACAGTAATGGCCTCTAGGGCATACATATAACTAACAACAACATCATATCAGTCTCTTCGTAAGTAAAGAAGGATATAATTTTGTATTGTTGGATAATGTTTTGAGCATTTCCTATATCAAGAGTTGATCGGTTCAGGCACGTTATCTAAAAGTATTAACATTCTAAATCAAACTACATTTCTTAGTATACATAACACACACAAGAGGAAGAGTTCAGAAATGAACGAATCCTTCTTGAGGTATTGTAGACTAGGTCATATCAATGCGACCCGACTAGCTCAAGTTACATTAAGATGCATATTTAAATCAGTTTGAATTTACATCTTGTGAAACTTGCCAGTCATGTCACAGAGACAAGATGACCATAGCTCCGTTTTTAGGAAACAGAGAAAGAGTTAATGAACTCTTGGGATGATACATATTGATGTATGAAGGTCCCCTGTCTACACATGCCAAGACCGGTTCTTTGTACTTCATTACATTCTCAGATGATCTCTCAAGATTCAGACATATGTTCCTGTTGAAACACAAGTCCGAAGTGTAAGTCCACGTTGCCCACCCCGGTGCTTGCGGGGAGGCGGAAACGGTATAAAAATCGAATTTTTTGCACACTAGGCAACATGGACTAACTAAAGTCGAGATCTTTTCTAAACAAAACTAGCTAACAAGCTAAAGAGAGTTAGCTACTCGGAAAAGATGTTATACCTAGGGCTTTATGTCCTTCTCTCCTTTCTCCTTGTAGTGAACGGAAGTGATCTCCTTGTCGTCTTCTCTCGTCGAAGAAGGATCCACCCGAGAGCCTCAACCTTTGGCTTCAACTTCAAGCTAGAAGTAACTAAGATGCTAGAAGTGCTAATCCTAGAACCTTAGAAGAGAGTAGAGATTGTTTTGGAGTGGTTTTTATCAAGCTCAAGTGTTTCTCAACACATGAGAGGGAAGAGCTTGAGGATGAGGAAGAGGAAGAAGAGGAGAGAGAGTGAATATGATAGAATGAAATGGTTTTTACAACCATAACAAAATATATGTGATTTTCAAATAATAATATTAATCAAAAAATGAAAAGGTGATGGTTAGTTTGAATAGACCATTATCATATCACCATAAATGATTTTGCAAAGATCAAAGAGCATCTAAAAAGGTAATGATGATGGTCAAAGTTTTAAACCTAGTCAACTAGTCAACCTTGGTCAACAAGTCAACAAGCCCAACCATGACACAATTTCATTTAATTAATATTATTAATTGATAAATCACAAGATCATTAGGGTTTGGAAAAAGACGACTGTCAACTGTGCATACACACCCGTTCCAAAACCCCAATGAAAAAACCTCTTCCTCCGCCTCAATCAACTGTGCATACACACCCGCGTTCATGTTCCGAGGAACACGAACACAAAGAGATAAAACCAATCCCAGATCATATACTAGGATCCGGCTTAAACCAAAGCCCGCTAGTATAAGCTGTCCGGACAACAAACATGCACAAGTGCGCGGATGTGAACGAACCCTGTCGCAAAACCATGCGACCTCTACTCATTTTGCCAAAAGGCGAATAGCTCTCTGTGTGGGACTCTAAAGACTCGAAACTACGCTGGCAGTGGTTTTAACCACAGACCGTAAGCGGCACTAGCTGTACGTAACGGTCCCCAGGTAGATGCCGATAAGAAGACTGACGAGGTGAACCCCATCTGAACTCCTACTGAGCCTGAATGTGACAGTCTCCGTACAGTCCGGTTTGTTCATCTGATACATCGCATGGCGGGCCTAGGGAGCGGTAAACGTCAGTCCCCTAATAGCGGTACAAGTCGTGTCAGAGTGAAGCCCAGAACACCCTGAGATAACACTCGAAACCTACCAGTATATCTCGCTTGCCCTGGCCAGGGACTACTCGTATAATGGCTCTCCTAGACACAGCACGATGTCAACCCCCAATACCGGGAGAGACGAATCCTGTCTAACCGTTACTGCTTCCAAGTGATTCGGGACTGCACCCAACTACTACCTGTTTGCACGACTCCTTTGAGCCGTGGTAGGGTAGTAGTCAAAGTACAGTGGGAACACACTTGAAGCGAAATGACAGTGTCAAGTCAGCGGACTAAGCTGTACTCATGTCACCTGGGAACTGATAACTGACGATAGGTATAATACCAACCAATCAGTTCCCAACGAGTCCTGTCCAGTGTACTCGTAACCTAACGAGCACCCGCATACTATCTCAAGTACGACGTACTGACGGCTGTGGGACAGACCGCCTCCCTCACTGGGATGAGAAGCGCATACGCTAGTCTACTCCGGAGTATCGATGCCCTGTCTCGATAATCCCACGACTAGGGATGTGTATAAGGATGTGCTTGTGGATTACCCAGCCCCCACGAGTGTGACTGCCATCACAACGCTGGTAATCAAGCAAAGATCCTAAGGGCTTTACTAATGTGTATAGATAATATGCTAAAAGAAACACATGTACACATTAAAGTAGAAACAAACCAAGTAGCATACTACCATTTTGAGCAAGATTGTATATACAACTGTGAATATCCCAAGCTTCCATTAAGTAATATACAAACTAGTATGATACAGTAATGGCCTCTAGGGCATATACACTAAGAATCTCCCACTTGCACTAAGGCCATATACTGGCGTATCGAAGACCTATCATCTCTATCAGCCGCTCGAACTGAGTCTGGGGCAAGGCCTTGGTGAATGGATCTGCAGTGTTATCTTCTGAAGCAACCCTCCGAACCTCGATCTCCTGGCGATCCACGATATCCCTGATCAGGTGATACCGCCTCAAGATGTGTCTGGATTTCTGATGGGACCTGGGTTCCTTTGCTAAAGCTATAGCCCCGTTGTTGTCGCAATACAGAGGTATTGGATCAACAATGGACGGAACCACCTGAAGTTCTTTCAAGAACTTCCTCATCTAGACGGCTTCTTTTGCGGCATCAGATGCAGCGATGTATTCCGCTTCCATGGTCGAGTCTGCAACGGTTTCCTGTTTGGAACTCTTCCAACACACCGCCCCTCCATTGAGGGTAAAGACAAAACCCGACATGGACTTGGAATCATCCTTGTCACTCTGGAAGCTGGAGTCAGCAAAGGCCTCGATCTGGAGGTCTTTTCCGCCATACACCAAGAACATCTCCTCAGTCCTTCTCAAGTACTTGAGAATGTTCTTTACCGCTATCCAGTGTTTCTCCCCAGGGTTTGACTGATACCTGCTTACTACACTCAGTGCATAAGCGACATCTGGTCTGGTACACAACATCGCATACATTATAGAGCCTACCGCAGAAGCGTAGGGTATAATAGACATGCGATCCCTTTCCAAATCGGTCTTGGGAGACATCTCTTTGGAGAGGGTGATCCCGTGACAAGCCGGTAGATTACCGCACTTGGAATCTTCCATACTGAATCTTTTCAGTATGGTGTCGATGTACCTGGACTGCGAAAGTCCTAATATCCTCTTGGATCTATCACGATAGATCCGGATCCCCAGAATGTAGGAGGCAACACCCAGGTCTTTCATGGAGAACCTGTGTGACAAGAACCCCTTGACAGATTGTAACATAGGAATGTCATTTCCTATCAACAGAATGTCATCCACGTACAAAACGAGGAATACGACAGTTCTTGATACAGATCTACTGTAGATGCATGGTTCATCTGGATTTTTGATAAAGCCAAATTCTTTGACCGTCTCATCAAAACAGATGTTCCAACTCGGCGATGCCTGCTTTAGTCCATAGATGGACTTAAGCAAATTGCACACCTTTCTGCTGCTCCCACTCTAAATAAAACCCTCTGGCTGGTCCATATAGACACACTCCTCTAAATTTCCATTTAGAAAAGCGGTCTTTACGTCCATCTGCCAAATCTCATAATCGTGGAAGGCAGCAATGGCAAGAAGGATCCGAATGGATTTCAGCATAGCCACTGGAGAAAAGGTTTCATCATAGTCCAAACCAGGTCTTTGACGAAAACCCTTTGCAACAAGTCTAGCCTTATAGGTCTCAACCTGTCCATCTACACCAATCTTCCTTTTGAAGATCCACTTGCATCCTACAGGTTTTACCCCATCTGGAGCAATGTCCAACGTCCATACCTTGTTGGTGTACATGGACTCCATTTCGGTCCGCATTGCATCCAGCCATTTTACCGAGTCAATGCTCTGAATGGATTGCTGGAAGCTAGTAGGCTCATCACTATCAATGATGCAGTCCTCTATATCCCCGTCTATGAGAAAACCGTAGTATCTCTCGGGCGGAAGAGACTGCCTACTACTCCTGCGGAGCGGCGTAGGAATGTCCTGATCTTTTGAACCCTCTGGTTCTACTAAGCTTTCAGTAATAGCTTGTGGTTCTGGAATTTCATCCAGTTCTACTGTGCTCCCACTAATCTCCTTTTCCAAGAACTGGTGTTCTAGGAAGTGGGCATTACGAGAAAAAAAAACCTTTTGTTCCTCTGCGTGGTAGAAAAGATACCCCCTGGTGTTCTTCGGGTATCCCACAAACTTGCACAATACTGAGCGTGCCTCGAGTTTGTCCGCATGCTGCTTTTTGACAAAAGCTGGACATCCCCAGATCTTCAGGTAATGAAGATAGGGTTTCTTCCCACTCTATAACTCATATGGTGTGGTAGGCACAGTCTTAGTTGGAACTCGGTTCAAAAGGTATGCGGCTGATTCTAGCGCATATCCCCAGAATGATCGCGGTAACTCAGCGTTACTCATCATGGACCGTACCATATCCAATAGGGTTCGGTTTCGTCTCTCCGATACACCGTTATGTTGCGAAGTGTAGGGAGGAGTAAGCTGAGAGAGAATTCCATTCTCTTTTAGGTAATTCAGGAACTCGGCACTCAAGTATTCACCACCTCGATCAGATCTCAGTGTCTTGATAGTTTTGCCTGTTTGTTTTTCAACTTCATTCTTGTATTCCTGGAACTTTTCAAAGGCTTCAGATTTATGCTTCATTAAGAAGACATGTCCGAACCTTGAAAAATCATCCGTAAAAGTAATGAAGTAAGAAAAACCGCTTCGTGCATGCGTAGACATTGGACCGCACACGTCGCTGTGTACGAGTCCCAAGAGTTCGCTCGCTCTAACTCCGTGTCCAGTGAACGGAGTCTTTGTCATCTTTCCTTTGAGACATGATTGACAAGTTGCATAAGATTGATATTCGAACGGATCCAAATATCTTTCTGTATGTAACTTAGTCAACCTTCTCTCATTGATGTGACCTAGTCTACAATGCCATAAGAAAGCCTGATTGATATCTGGAGACTTTCTTTTGTGTGTATTCTGGACGTTGAAAATCTGTGGTTGGTTTAATACGTATATACCGTTGCTTAATGTACCTGACCCAATCAGAACTTGATTAAGGTGAATGTTCACAACATTACTTACAAATGAAAATTCATAACCTTCTTTAGATAATAAAGATACAGAAATGATATTACAAGTTGCATTTGGTACAAAATAACAATCACGCAAAACCAAAAAATGTCCATCTGACAAACCCAGGTGATAGTCCCCCACGGCCTCAGCATCCATGCTAGCTCCGTTTGCAACTCTGAGGGTCATGTCACCTGCTTTCAAAAAACTACGCTTTCTCAACCCCTGCAAAGAATTACAGATATGAGATCCTGATCCGGTATCCAATACCCAGGAAGTAGAGTTTATTGATAGACAGTTTTCAATAACATACACACCTGAAGCTAAAGCCGCAACTTGCTTCAGATCCTGTGTTTTGGCCTTCCAAGCCCTGCAATCTTTCTTCCAGTGTCCACTCTTGTGACAGTAAAAGCATTTTTCCTTATCCACAAGCTTCCCTGCTACCTTTGTTGCTTTTGCCTTTCCCTTCGTATCCTTCTTACTAACACCACCCCTTGGTTTGGCAGGGGTTTTCTTCTTCTTTCCCTTGGCTTTCGCCTTGGACCTAGAAGAGGAAGATCCTCCTACAAACAAAGTGAATGTTTCCCTACCTTTATGTAGGGTGCCATCTGCACTCCTCAGCATGTTGAGGAGCTCTGAAAGTTCAACTTCCTTTTCTTGCAAGTTGAAATGCAGGATGAACTGGGCGTAAGTGGAAGGAAGGGACTGAAGAATCAAGTCCGTATAGAGCTCATTCTCCAACGTGGTCCCAAGGTCCGCGAGCTCCTCTATGTAGCCAATCATCTTAAGCACGTGTTCCGCTACCGATGATCCGACGGCCAATCTTGCCGAAAATAGCTTCTTCGACACTTCGTATCTTGCGATACGAGATTGCTCTCTATACAGTTCTTTTGTATGGAGAAATATGGATTCAAGGTCTATATTCTCGTGCCTCCTCTGATGTTCATTGTCCATAGAGGCAAACACGAGGCACTTGGCCTTCGCGCAGTCGATTTCCCAGGTCTTACGGATTTCCCTATCCGCGACGCTGGTTTTGGGACCTGGGACAGGGGGAGCTTTGGTGGTAAGAAGATACCCCAACTTGTCATAAGTGATTGCCATCTTGACATTCCTGAGCCAATCTTTGTAGTTTGGCCCTGTCAGTATGTTTTTATCTAGTAATAACTTAAGTCCGGTCATCTTGAATGGTCGCTGCAATTAGGAGAGAGAAAAGAAACACTCAGCATGATGCTCTTGCAAGTTTAGAGTGGTTTTTAGTTTGTCTAAACAGGATGGCTCCCACTGTCTCTTGAATCCCTCCTCAAACCATAAAAGAAGAATTAGTCGGGATCAATCCCACCGCACAATACTTGCTTAACCGTTCAGCCAGGCCAGTGTCGGTACTTCGAGGGAGGTTTTCCAACGCTTTCGCGAAGTTCCTTAATTTAAGAACCTCTTTTCCCTGGGGGCGTAGCCCCGCTAACACCTTTCTAGACACCTACTAGGTTTATAGCATTGATCGTTTAGTGAGAAATTTCCCGAGGAGTAGCATATACTTACAGTAGGATCGGGATCCAAATATCATCGCGTGACAAAACTGAAGGAACCTACCAGAATCATCACACTCCAAATGGTATGCAACGCTAGCAAGTTTCAGTACTTATGAAACTCCCGATGTGATTTTTGCCCCATGCTCTTATGACCTTGGCGTGAGGTCAAAATGTCATAAGTCACATGTCAAGTTCTACCCATCATTATCCAGATTAATTTGAACCCACCCGTACCTACCCTTGACGTAGGCCAAAATGGCAGTACGACTGTCTCAAATCAACGCATTCTATCTATGCAACAGATAAATATCCGGCAGCTACCAATCACTATGCCTTGGCATGAGGTCAAAATACATAGCTTGAATACTACCGAATATTTAACTGAAATGACGGAGGGCTACGAATGGTTTTGGCTAAACCGTGAACGTAGTGAACTTGATATAATCGATGGAACGAGATAGCTTTTAAAAGGAGTGGCTCAATCTCCGCATTTAAAAGTTGGTTTTTGAAAAGAACCGAGTGGTTTTTAAAGTGTTCCAACGACTTTTACATGGTTTATTTTTCTTGCATTAGTTCTTTTAATGCGTCCCGTCATTTAATCCTACCATTGCAGAAAACAACCAAAATATGACGTACGCTTATGCCATTCGCATTCGCCACGGGGCCCCATCATCACCCGTTAGGTTACTTAACTAACGACAGAGCGGGGGCTGGGCTAACGCAGCTGTAAAACATAAGCAACGCCTAAATAGTTATTATATATAAATATATAGCAATGATAGACATTACAGATCATAGATGAATACATTGGATATACTAGGAATCCGCAATCCGTTCGAGCCTGCAACGAAAAGCGGATTACACGGTCGCGGTGAATAGCCAATACCCCACCCAAGACCCCTACGGGTGCGGCAAACTACCCGCCAAGTACCCGAAGCGAAGCAACCTCCCTCAACACCGTGAGTAGGCCACTCGGCACTTCGAGATACCCGGTAGTTTGTGCACCCCCTCCATGGGTCTATCCTAGGAGCAAAAACAGTAAAAAGAATTATACAATGACGGCTACAACCCTGATCCGGTTGTGCGGCCATACAAATAATATTACATCAATTTACATGTTACATGAATAGAAAGAAAAGAAAACTCTCGTCTCACAAAACCCCCCGTCTATTCACCCGCGACAGTCCAACGCATTCATATACACATACCATCAACAAACACAGATTACAGATATGTATAACCCCCACTAATCGACGTATAGCGATTAGCAGACGTTCAATACATATAAATATCACAGATTTAACCGATTAGTCAAAGTATAGTGAAGTTCGATCAAAAATACGGATTTATAGGCCCCAAAATACAAATTTCTATTCTGGAAAATCTGGGCAGGAATAAACCATATTAAAAATCCCAAAACCACAACATAAGAACACTGCACCAAACTCGGTCATGAACCGAGTCAAAACGGCCGCGGTTCCGCGGCAATAGGCATGCTTTTGCCGCGGAACCGCCGCTCTTTGAAGGGTTCACTTGACCGTTTTTGGTGGGCTTCTTCACAAAACCCTGAGCCGATTTTTGAAGTATGATTTTTTAATTTTAGAGCAGAAAAAATTCCAACAGAAATTTAGGGTTTTGTGGTTTTAGTTTTGTGATTTTTACCGATCGAACTTCTATACACTTTACTAACTAGCTAGTTTATGTTTAGTTAGGCTCTGATACCACTGTAAGTCCACGTTGCTACCCCGGTGCTTGCGGGGAGGCGGAAACGGTATAAAAATCAAATTTTTTGCACACTAGGCAACATGGACTAACTAAAGTCGGGATCTTTTCTAAACAAAACTAGCTAACAAGCTAAAGAGAGTTAGCTACTCGGAAAAAATGTTATACCTAGGGCTTTATGTCCTTCTCTCCTTTCTCCTTGTAGTGAACGGAAGTGATCTCCTTGTCATCTTCTCTCGTCGAAGAAGGATCCACCCGAGAGCCTCAACCTTTGGCTTCAACTTCAAGCTAGAAGTAACTAAGATGCTAGAAGTGCTAATCCTAGAACCTTAGAAGAGAGTAAAGATTGTTTTGGAGTGGTTTTTATCAAGCTCAAGTGTTTCTCAACACATGAGAGGGGAGAGCTTGAGGAAGAGGAAGAAGAGGAGAGAGAGTGAATATGATAGAATGAAATGGTTTTTACAACCATAACAAAATATATGTGATTTTCAAATAATAATATTAATCCAAAAATGAAAAGGCGATAGTTAGTTTGAATAGACCATTATCATATCACCATAAATGATTTTGCAAAGATCAAAGAGCATCTAAAAAGGTAATGATGATGGTCAAAGTTTCAAACCTAGTCAACTAGTCAACCTTAGTCAACAAGTCAACAAGCCCAACCATGACACAATTTCATTTAATTAATATTATTAATTGATAAATCACAAGATCATTAAGGTTTGGAAAAAGACGACTGTCAACTGTGCATACACACCCGTTCCAAAACCCCAAAGAAAAAACCTCTTCCTCCGCCTCAATCAACTGCACACCCGCGTTCATGTTCCGAGGAACACGAACACAAAGAGATAAAACCAATCCCAGATCATATACTAGGATCCGGCTTAAACCAAAGCCCTCTAGTATAAGCTGTCCGGACAACAAACGTGCACAAGTGCGCGGATGTGAACGAACCCTGTCGCAAAACCATGCGACCTCTACTCATTTTGCCAAAAGGCGAATAGCTCTCTGTGTGGGACTCTAAAGACTCGACACTATGCTGGCAGTGGGTTTAACCACAGACCGCAAGCAGCACTAACTGTATGTAACGGTCCCCAGGTAGATACCGATAATAAGTCTGACGAGGTGAACCCCATCTGAACTCCTACTGAGCCTGAATGTGACAATCTCCGTACAGTCCGGTCTGTTCGTCTGATACATCGCATGGCGGGCCTAGGGGGGCGGTAAACGTCTGTCCCCTAATAGCGGTACAAGTCATGTCGGAGTGAAGCCAAGAACACCCTGAGATAACACTGGAAACCTACAAGTATATCTCGCTTTCCCTGGCCAGGGACTACTCGTGTAATGGCTCTCCTAGACACAGCGCGATGTCAACCCCCAATACTGGGAGAGACGAATCCTGTCTAACCGTCACTGCCTCCAAGTGCTTCGGGACTACACCCAACTACTATCTGTTTGCACGACTCCTTTGAGCCGTGCTAGGGTAGTAGTCAAAGTACAGTGGGAACACACTTGAGGCGAAGTGACAGTGTCAAGTCAGCGGACTAAGCTATACTCATGTCACCTGGGAACTGATATCTGACGATAGGTATAATACCAACCAATCAGTTCCCAACGAGTCCTGTCCAGTGTACTCGTAACCTAACGAGCACTCGCATACTATCTCAAGTACGACGTACTGACGGCTGTGGGACAGACCGCCTCCCTCACTGGGATAAGAAGCGCATAAGCTAGTCTACTCCGGAGTATCGATGCCCTATCTCGATAATCCCACGACTAGGGACGTGTATAAGGATGTGCTTGTGGATTACCCAGCCCCCATGAGTGTGACTGCCATCACAATGCTGGTAATCAAGCAAAGATCATAAGGGCTCTACTAATGTGTATAGATAATATGCTAAAAGAAACACATGTACACATTAAAGTAGAAACAAACCATGTAGCATACTACCATTTTGAGCAAAATTATATATACAACTGTGAATATCCCAAGCTTCCATTAAGTAATATACAAACTAGTATGATACAGTAATGGCCTCTAGGGCATATACACTAACACAAAGCCTTTGAGATATTCACGGAATATAAGTTAGAAGTAGAGAACCAAAAACGGGTAAAAGTATTATGTCCTTTGATGAGATCAAGGGGGAGAATACTTGAGCACGGGATTCCTGGACTATTCTAAAGGAGAATAAGATTCTCTCTCAGCATTACTCCTCCGTATATGCCACTGCACGTCGGTGTATCGGGGCGGAGCAACCACGCCCTATTTGATTTGGTGCTCTCTATGATGAGTACTACTGAGTTACCTATTTCCTTTTGGGAGTTATGCACTGGAGAAGTTGCATACCTATTGAATAAGGTTCCGATCAAATCAGTTGCCTACCACTTCATATCAGATAAGGAAAGGGAAGAACCCATATCTTAAGTTTGTTAAGATTTAGGGTTGTCCAGCCTATGTCTAAAAGCATAATCTGGACAAACTCGAGGCAAAGTCAGTTCTGTAGAAGTTTGTTGGATATCCCAAGCATTCGCAAGGAAATATCTTCTACCAAACCGAGGAACAAAAGATGTTTTGTTTCTCAACATGCCACCTTTATGAAAGGGAATTTCTTATGGAGAAATTAATGAACATGAGGTAGAACTGGAAGCAGTTCCAGCTATACAAACTGCAGCTGATGATTTGGTAGAACCAAAGGATTCAATAGCAACCAACGAACCACAGCCTCTCCGCTGATCTAGTAGGGTTTCTTCACCAACCTGAGAGATACTTTGGTTTCTCTATGACAGTGGGAGCGAGGATTGCATCATGAGATGATGACCTAACTATTTTTGAGCTGGCCATCAGGAGTAGGACTCTGTAAGAATGGCTAGATGCTTAGCGATCTGAGATGGAATCCTTATACACCAACAAAGTATGGATTTTGGTTGCTTTATCTGAAGGGTTAAATCCCCATCAGGAGCAAATATATCTTGAGAAGATTACTTGGTGTACATGGAAAAGTTGAGACTTTCTAAGCTAGACTTATTAAAGGTTTGCATCATTGACCAGGTATGGATTATGATGAAACCTTTTCTAAGTAGCTATGCTTAAGTCCATCCAGATCCTACTTGCCACGGCTACATACCATGACTACGATATCTGGCGGTTGGGTGTCATGACTGCTTTTCTAAATGATGTTTTAGAAGAAAGAGTCTATAAGTACACAGTCAGAGAGCTTCGTAAACAGTGGGAGCAGCGGAAACGTGTGCAAGATGTTTTATGTGATAAAGCAGGCATCGCGGAGTTGGAACATCTGTTTTGATGAGTTAGTCAAAGAGTTTGACATCATCAAAATGGTAGATGAACCTTGTATATACAAAAAGCTAGTAGGGAGTATGGTAGTGATCCTCGTAGAGTACATGGATGACATACTCTTGATAGGGAAGGAGTTTCCTATGCTACGCTCGGTCAATCCCCGCTTATCATAATGATTCTCCATATAGGATCAAAGTGATACCTACTAAATCCTGGGTTTTGGATCTATGAGATAGATCTAACTGGATGTTAAGATACTCACTAGTTGTAGTGAGATGGTATCAATTGATCCTGGGGAGAATCACTGGAAAGGTTCCAGGGTGATAAGGACGACTGAAAGTCAGTCACAGGCATTGTCTTTACCCTTAGTAAAGGGACGGTATGTTGGAAGAGTTCCAAGCTAGATACCGTGGCATACTAGACGATAAAGGCTGGATACATCGCTACTTAAGATGCTTCCAAAGAGGCAGTCTGGATGTATATTAGTTCATGAGATGAACTTCGTTCCTCCCATTGTGTGACAATGGAGTTGTGGCTTATGCCAAGGAACGCCCGTCCCATCAGTGATCCAGACATATTCTAAGGCAGTGTCACCTGATCATAGAGATGGTTGATCTCCACGGGATCAAGGTTAGGAGAGTAGACTCAGAGGACAACACGGCGGATCCACTCACAAAGGCCTTTTTCCCAGAGAGAGACTTTTATGGGATGGTTGAGTATGAGATACTACAACCACTGTTATCAGATGGCCCTAGTGCAAGTGGAAGATTGTTAGTTATATGTATGCCCTAGAGGCCATTACTGTACATAGGATGTATATTGTAGTGGATGCTTGGACATATATAGGGAGGACTTTCTTGCTCGACCTGATAGTATGCTATCTGGTTACTCTTTACCTTAACGTGTAAACTGATTGTCTTTCTGTTACACGTTGGCAAAGCCCTTAGGATGTGTACTTGACTACCAGGACTATGATGCGGATCATACTAGTGGGGACATGGTAGTCCATAAGTACATCCTTCAAGGTCCCTAGTCGTGGGTGTATCGAGACGGGCCATCGATATACCAGAGTAGACTAGCGTATACCTTCTCGACCCATACAGATGGGCGATGGATGTGTTAGTTATATGTATGCCCTAGAGACCATTACTGTACATAGGATGTATATTGTAGTGGATGCTTGGACATATATAGGGAGGACTTTCTTGCTCGACATGATAGTATGCTATCTGGTTGATCTTTACCTTAACGTGTATACTGATTGTCTCTCTGTTACATGTTGGTAAAGCCCTTAGGATGTGTACTTGACTACCTGGACTATGATGCAGATCATACTAGTGGGGACATGGTAGTCCATAAGTACATCCTTCAAAGTCCCTAGTCGTGGGTGTATCGAGACGGGGCATCGATATACCAGAGTAGACTAGCATGTACCTTCTCGACCCATACAGATGGGAGATGGATGATCTCATATCCATTGGTGTTTGACATCAGAGATGATATACGGGTGCTCAGTGGAGACTGGGTACACTGGACGGACTCGCCGAGAACTCCCAGATGGTATTATACCTCACGTCAGATGGCAGTTCTCTGGTGACACTGGTACAGAGTAGTCTGTTGACCCGAGATCGTCATAGAGTCTTGTGTGGTTCCCACTGTGCTTTGATTTCCATCTTACCACGTCCAAGAGGGCGTGCAAAACGGTGGTTTTTGGGTACAGTCCCGAGTCACATGGAGGCAATGAGCGATAGGAAGGGATTCGTCTCTCCCGGTATAGGGAGTTGATGTTGCGCTGTGTTCGATTGGCTATAACAAGAAATCCCTAGCCAGGGTTGCTGAGATTTACTGGTAAGTGTTACCAGTAGTTTCTCGAATTATTATAGACCTCATATCGACACGACTTATCGAGCTATTGGGGTCTGACGTTTACCACCCCTAGGCGAGATATGCGACATATCAGACGATCAGACCGGACTGTACGGTAGTGTTACTGGTTGGATTCACTGGAGTGTGAGCGGGCTTGCTCGTCGATCTTCAGATCGCTCAATACCCGGGTGGCCGTTACGTTTAGCAGACCGCTTGCGGCTTGTAGGTGCTTGATATGATCATCATCTGCTGCCGGCGTATTGACGAGTCTTTAGAGTCCTACACAGAGGTTTCCTGGCTCAAGCAAAACGAAATAGGAGCGCGTATGAGGTATGTGCGGGACCGAGAATAATACCAGTATGTGATACTGTATTCGATTCTTGCGATGTGACATTGATCGGTTATATCCGATATAGCCGGGTTATCGGATCAAGTGTTGATTCGATAAGTTGTTACTAATGATACTAGTTGGTTATATGCGATATGACCGGATCGTTAAATCAAGTGCTGATTTAATGATTTAATGCATAATTATATATTTGATATCTTACTTTGCATTAACTAGTATCGGTTCACTTTAAATGGATTTTCTCGCTCGGGTGTGCGCATTGCATATGCGATATGATTTTGTGCACATGCTTGTATCATGTTTGATGATACATGCCTTTTTAATTAAGTGTATAGAATTAAACCTTGGTTAATGGAATGGTTAGGGTTTGCTATTTGCTTATTCATTTTATTCATTTATTTATTTATCTTTTTCTTATTGGAAAAAGGAAATGAAATGATAAAATGGTGGCATTTCTTTTGAACATTCATGAAGCTTCATGATTGCTTTGACTTGATGACCATTTTGTTTTGAGCTTAACCCTAACCATTGCATCAAACCATGATTAGTTCTCTACACTTAACTATGGTCAAGTTATGATAAGAATTGATATTCTTTTCTTTTTTAATTTGAACTTATCATATTTTTTCTTCTTCTTCTTCCTTGAACTCAAGAAGAAAACCTTGAGGTCATCAATGGTGATTGATGATAAAGAGTGAGAAATCCAATTCTAAAGTCTACCCACTTCCTATTTCTTCATCCTCTACCTCTTGCCAAGTAGTAGAGTGTGTTTCCTTCACAAGTTTTCAAGGCTTGGTGAAGGTGGAGCTTGATCTAGCGATGCCTCGACGTAGATCATCTTCGGCATGGACATCGATGACCTAGCCCGTCCATTCTCCGATGAAGCCGACGCTAGAGCCCGGGACTTGTTATGGAAAGCGAGGAGACTTCATTGCGGAGCTATGGAGGTGGAGAACCGGATCTACAAAGGTTGTATTTCCGTATCTCTTAGTTAAGTGTTAACTAGTTTACTTTTCGCCTAGATTTCTAGCCAACGATCCGTAGTCGGGTTTCTCGGCACCTAGATTTTTTGAAATTGGCATGGTTGATGCCTTGTGAGACCTCATTAGGGTGCCTAGGAACCCTACAGTGGTATCAGAGCCTAGCTAGAGCCTTAGGCGAAGTCTAGACGGAGTTTGAAAGCCGGACGAACCGAAATCCTAACCCCAAAATTGCTCTCTGGACGTTTTCTAAAATCTGGGATTTTTCCACATTAAAAATATGCAGAGAACACAACACAAATATCTAAGAGTTACTGTGAAGTTTCAAAGCCCAATTCCACTAAACCGCCGCGGTTCCGCGGCATGAGCTAGGCTCATGCGGCGGTTCCGCGGTCGTACGGGCACAGTGTGTAAAATTGTTTGCACAGTAATTCTTATTTTTCAGTGTTGTTTTTCCTGGGTATTTTTGATATTTTTTCCAGAGTTTTAATTTTCAGGGTTGTTTTGGGGATTCGAATGTTCGATCGGATTATCAAATTTTGTCTGTGTGGCTTTCCGGATAAATTTTAGAATATGTTAAAAAGTTCGACCGGATATAAATACCCAATTTTTCCCCTGTCGGGAAATTTCCAAGTGTTGGATTTTTCCGTAGTTTAACGACGTTCTAAGTAGTGCAAGTAACGCGATGGTCCCTCTAGAAGACAACAAACCTTAACTCGATTATGTGACCGTCTTGAACTGCCCTTTGAACCTTCGGGTTTGGGGCAGTACGGCGTGCCACATGTGAGGCGTTGGCTTGACCCTTCTACGGCTGGACCGTTGGTACTGAGGCACGAACTGAATGTTGTTAGACTTATGTTTCATGTGTTGATCTGTATCTGGAAAACTTGGGTGTTCGATTGTTCGATCGGAAAGTTTAACATTTTCTATTTATCCGGAATGTGATACAATAATTGGAATTCACAATTAGTTATGAGATAACTGAATGAATGTTATAAACATAGCAGTTTAGTCTCACTTGATCGGTTGCCACGGAATTTTGATGTGATCAAAAGTCCGTTGCAATCACGCAGCGTACGCGGATACTCGCCGGGTAAACTTAATAGACGGCCTCACTCCATAGCCCCGACCAAGTGACTGTAGGAGAACCCCGTCACCGAAAGCATCCGTTCGGGTGCTCGCGGTAGCGGTGTTCCGCCTTGGTGCACTTCGTCGACGGTATCGGGGGTGAAGCCGCCTACTAAAATTTGCGACGAGCATTCGATCAGGATGTCGGGAATCCTGTTGAATTGCCCGACTTGGTATTGAAAAGTGTTTTCGATAATGAGACTAAAATGCGAGGTTTATAAATGTTAGGCATGCGATGTCTAAGGAATTCATTTGGTCAGGCATGCGATGTCTGAGGTGGTTGCGGATTCCAACTGTTGTAGTTTTACACTTTCTTTTCTGTGACCGTAAGTGTAATATGTGATATCGCCGGTTTCGTTGCTATATGTCAACGACAATTGGGATGCGCATATTTACTTATGTTGATGACATGTGATGTTATGTGTTGCTGGATATGTTATATTGGATTGTCGTGTTTGAATAGCCGGGGTTTTTTATGTGAGATGAGTGTTTTTCATTTTCATTCATGTAAAAACTTGTATGTAATATTCTTTTATTGGGGCGCTTCCAGGTTGCGGAAGTTGTCACCGTTTGTATATTATTTACTTTTCCGCACTAGGACGGACCCAAGGCGGGGAGCACAAGTAACCGGGTTCTGGAGTCCAGTGGGAGACCAACTCGAGGAGTCGAGTCAGGGTCTCCTAACTCTAGAATTGGTAGGGTTGCTTGCCGCTCTCGTAGGGGTCTAGGGGTGTGGGTTTGGCTATTCATCGCGACCGTGGAATCCGTGTTTTATACTGGCTCGTATTGAAAACACGGACGTCCTAGTATATCCAATATTTCATATGTTTCTTCTGCTGCGATATCTGTGATGTGATCATGTGATGTTCTGTGATAGATACTATATATAGTATATATGATATATTATATAGACGTTACTTATGTTTTACACCCGCGCTAGCCCTGCCCTGCTCTGCCGTTAGTTACCTAACCTAACGGTGCACGAGGGGACATCGAGGCGAATGCGGATGGCATAAGTGTACGTCGTATCTATCTGTGATGTTTAGGTACTTAAATGATGGGACTTCATTAATGTGATTAATGAAATAAAAGAAACCTAAGATGTTGTAGAATTGAATTTCAAAATAAAACAGGTAGCTACAGTTCTTGCTTTGCATAGCGGTATATATGATATATCCTGCACCTTATTCGATAAGGAAAGGACCGAGATCCCTTCACCGGGAGTGACTCCTTTAGCAATGACTGGCAGATGCTACACACTCGGTTTGTCTTTTGATTGCTTTTAAGTGTTTTTGCTTTGCACAGTGATATATGTGATATATCCCGCACCTCATTCGACGAGGAAAGGACCGACGATCCCTTCACCGGGAGTGACTCCTTTAGCAAAACTTGAAAAGCCTCAAAAGCACTCCATTTTAAAATCATTTGATTCTACAACGATATCAAGTTCATTACGCAATAGGTTTTCAGAAAAACCTGTCGTAGCCCTCCGTTATTTCAGATAAGTACTAGTTAGTATTCGTGCTGCGGTTGTTTGGCATACGTCAAGGCGTAGTGTACGGTAGCTAACTAGTGCTTATCTGCTTGCATACGATGCGATTGGATTAGGGTATTCGTACGGCGTTGTTTGGCATGCGTCAAGGGTCGTGCGGGTGGGTTTAATTCAATCAAGAAATGTACGGGTTGAACTTGACTAGCAGACTATGGGTTGTTTGGCATGCGTCAAGGTCATAGCGAGCTAGGGGCAAAATATTATCGGGAATTTCAAGTGTTGAAATTTGCAATGAGATTGCATACCTTCTATGAGATAGTTGGATCCCGATACCCGCTGCGAGTAAGAGTTACTCCTGGGAGAGTTTTATACATTACAATTAGCCGATCAAGTAGGTGTCTAGAAAGGTGTCAACGGGGTTACGCCTCTGGGAAAACGAGGTTTACATTAATTAGGTTCGTGCGAAAGCACGGGGGACCTCCCTCAAAGTACCGACACTGGCCTAGCTGAAAGATTGGCGAACTTGTAGTGTGTAATTAATCCCGGCTAGTCTTTCCTTTTAGGGTTTGAAGGAAGATTTGATAAAAAGCAGTGGGAGCCATCCTAATTAGATAAAATAATAACCAATCTATTCTTGCAAGAGCGCACGCAGAGTGTTTTCTTCTCTCTCTCTCCAGGTAGCGACCATATCATGCCTTAATCAAGATAATAATACGGAATATTGACCGAACCCGCTTGTTATACTGAGCTGGGGAATGTTGGTCCCGCTCCAACTTATAATTGTTATAAGACAGAGCAGGAAATTGGGGATTACCAGAATTCCCGTGCCGCCCAAACGAAGAGAGTGCATGCTGATGCATCATCTTCGGGTTTGTTCATTATACAGAGAACTGTTTCTCAGTATCCTTTACGTCCTGGGTATATGATACCGGATCAGGATCCCAAATATGTAATCTGTTACATAGGGCTACAGATAGGTAGAGAACTGAGAACGGGTGATAAGTTTCATGAGGCAGAAAACGGGGCAAGAGTTGCAGCCAAGTCTGTTGGTCACTGTCACCCTGTATTACAAATACATTGATTCTGAACGAATGTTATTAGATACCGAACCTGATATACAAAATCATATCTGTCTCTTTATTAGTAAAGAAACGGTAAAATTTTGTATTGTTGGATAATGTTTTGAACATTTCCTATATCAAAAGTTGATCGGTTCAGGCACGTTATCTAAAAGCATTGAAGTTCTAAATCAAACTACAGTTCCTAGTATACAGAACACACACAAGAGGAAGAGTTCAGAAATGAACAAATCATTCTTGAGGCATTGTAGACTAGGTCATATCAATGTGACCCGACTAGCTGAAGTTACATGTAGATGCATATTTAAATCAGTTTGAATTTACATCTTGTGAAACTCGCCAATCATGTCACAAAGATAAGATGACCATAGCTCCGTTTATTGGAAACAGAGAAAGAGTTAGTAAACTCTTGGGATGATACATGTTGATGTATGAAAGGTCCCCTGTCTACACATGCCAAGACTGGTTCTTTATACTTCATTACGTTCTCTGATGATCTTTCGAGTTTCAGACCTATGTTCCTGTTGAAACACAAGTCCGAACCTTTTGAGATATTCACAGAATATAAGTTAGAAGTAGAGAACCAAAATACGGGTATAAGTATTATGTCCTTTGATGTGATCAGGGAGGAGAATACTTGAGCACGGAATTCCTGGACTATTCTAAAGGAGAATGAGATTCTCTCTCAGCATTACTCCTCTGTATACACCATAGCACGATGGTATATCGGGGCGGAGCAATCACACCCTATATGATAAGGTGTGCTCTATGATGAGTACTACTGAGTTACCTATTTCCTTTTTGGGTGTTATGCACTTGAGAAGCTGCATACCTATTGAATAGGGTTCAAATCAAATCAGTAGCCTACTACTTCATATGAGATATGGTATGGGAAGAGCCCATGTCTTAAGCTAGTTAAGATTTGGGGTTGTCCGGCCTATGTCTGAAAAGCAAAAACCGGACAAGCTCGAGGCGAGGCCTGTAATGTACAACTGGAAAGGTTCCAGCTATACAAACTGCAGCTGATGATTTGATAAAACCAAAGGATTCAATAGTTTCCAATGAACCTCAGCCTCTTCGCCGATCTAGTAGGGTTCCTCACCCACCTGAGAGATACTTCGGTTTTCTCTATGACTGGCCATCAGGAGTGAGACTCTGTAAGAATGGCTGGATGCTTAGCGATCTGAGATGGAATCCTTATGCACCAACAAAGTATGGACTTTGGTTGCTATATCTGAAGGGTTAAATCCCCATCAGGAGCAAGTATATCTTGAGAAGATTACTTGGTGTACTTGGAAAAGTTGAGACTTTCAAAGCTAGACTAGTTAAAGGTTTTCGTCATCGACCAGGCCTGGATAATGATGAAACCTTTTTCCAGTATCTAAGCTTAAGTCCATCCAGATCCTACTTGCCACGGCTTCATACCATGACTACGATATCTGGCGGTTGGGTGCCATGACTGCTTTTCTAAATGATGTTTTAGAAGAGAGAGTCTATAAGTACACAGCCAGAGGGCTTCGTAGACAGTGGGAGCAGCGGAAACGTGTGCAAGATGCTTTATAGGATTAAAGCAGGCATCGCGGAGTTGGAACATCTGTTTTGATGAAATAGTCAAAGAGTTTGACATCATCAAAATGGTAGATGAACCTTGTATATACAAAAAGGTAGTAGGGAGTATGGTGACGATCCTCGTAGAGTACGTGGATGACATACTCTTGATAAGAGAAGAGTTTCTTATGCTACGCTCGGTCAATCTCCGCTTAGGATTCTCCATATAGGATCAAAGTGATACCTACTAAATCCTGGATTTTGGATCTATGAGATAGATTTAATTGGATGTTAGGATTCTCACTAGTTGTAGTGAGATGATATCAATTGATCCTGGGGAGAATCGCTGGAAGTGTTCCAGAGTGATAAAGACGACTGAATGTCAGTCACAGGCATTGTATTTACCCTCAGTGGAGGGACGGTATGTTGGAAGAGTTCCATGATAGATACCGTGACATACTAGACGATAAAAGCTAGATACATCGCTACTTAAGATGCTACCAAAGAGACAGTCTGGGTGTATATTAGTTCATGAGATGAACTTAGTTCCTCCTATTGTGTGACAATGGAGTTATGGCTTATGCCAAGGAACGCCGGTCCCATCAGCGATCCAGACATATTCTAAGGCAGTATTACCTGATCATGGAGATGGTTGATCTCCAGGGGATCGAGGATAGGAGAGTAGACTCAGAGGACAACACAACGGATCCACTCACAAAGGCCTGTTCCCAGAGAGAGACTTTTATGGGATGGTTGAGTATGAGATACTACAACCACTGTTATCAGATGGCCCTAGTGCAAGTGGAAGATTGTTAGTTATATGTATGCCCTAGAGGCCATTACTGTACATAGAATGTATATTGTAGTGGATGCATGGACATATATAGGGAGGACTTTCTTGCTCGACATGATAATATGCTATCTGGTTACTCTTTACCTTAATGTGTAAACTGATTGTCTTTCTGTTACACGTTGGTAAAGCCCATAGGATGTGTACTTGACTACCAGGACTATGATGCGGATCATACTAGTGGGGACATGGTAGTCCATAAGTACATCCTTCAAGGTCCCTAGTCGTGGGTGTATCGAGACGGGCCATCGATATACCAGAGTAGACTAGCGTATACCTTCTCGACCCATACAGATGGGCGATGGATGTGTTAGTTATATGTATGCCCTAGAGGCCATTACTGTACATAGGATGTATATTGTAGTGGATGCTTGGACATATATAGGGAGGACTTTCTTGCTCGACATGATAGTTTGCTATCTGGTTGATCTTTACCTTAACGTGTATACTGATTGTCTCTCTGTTACATGTTGGTAAAGCCCTTAGGATGTGCACTTGACTACCTGGACTATGATGCAGATCATACTGGTGGGGACATGGTAGTCCATAAGTACATCCTTCAAAGTCCCTAGTCGTGGGTGTATCGAGACGGGGCATCGATATACCAGAGTAGACTAGCGTGTACCTTCTCGACCCATACAGATGGGCAATGGATGATCCCATATCCATTGGTGTTTGACATCAGAGATGATATACGGGTGCTCAGTGGAGACTGGGTACACTGGACGGACTCGCCGAGAACTCCCAGATGGTATTATACCTCACGTCAGATGGCAGTTCTCTGGTGACACTGGTACAGAGTAGTCTGTTGACCCGAGATCGTCATAGAGTCTTGTGTGGTTCCCACTGTTCTTTGATTTCCATCTTACCACGTCCAAGAGGGCGTGCAAAACGGTGGTTTTTGGGTACAGTCCCGAGTCACATGGAGGCAATGAGCGATAGGAAGGGATTCGTCTCTCCCGGTATAAGGAGTTGATGTTGCGCTGTGTTCGATTGGCTATAACAGGAAATCCCTGGCCAGGGTTGCTGAGATTTACTGGTAAGTGTTACCAGTAGTTTCTCGAATTGTTATAGACCTCATATCGACACGAGCTATTGGGGTCTGACGTTTACCACCCCTAGGCGAGATTTGCGACATATCAGACGATCAGACCGGACTGTACGGTAGTGTTACTGGTTGGATTCACTGGAGTGTGAGCGGGCTTGCTCGTCGATCTTCAGATCGCTCAATACCCGGGTGGCCATTACGTTTAGCAGACCGCTTGCGGCTTGTAGGTGCTTGATATGATCATCATCTGCTGCCGGCGTATTGACGAGTCTTTAGAGTCCTACACAGAGGTTTCCTGGCTCAAGCAAAACGAAATAGGAGCGCGTATGAGATATGTGCGGGACCGAGAATAATACCAGTATGTGATACTGTATTCGATTCTCGCGATGTGACATTGATCGGTTATATCCGATATAGCCGGGTTATCGGATCAAGTGTTGATTCGATAAGTTGTTACTAATGATACTAGTCGGTTATATGCGATATGACCGGATCGTTAAATCAAGTGTTGATTTAATGATTTAATGCATAATTATATATTTGATATATTACTTTGCATTAACTAGTATCGGTTCACTTTAAATGGATTTTCTCGCTCGGGTGTGCGCATTGCATATGCGATATGATTTTGTGCACATGCTTGTATCATGTTTGATGATACATGCCTTTTTAATTAAGTGTATAGAATTAAACCTTGGTTAATGGAATGGTTAGGGTTTGCTATTTGCTTATTCATTTTATTCATTTATTTATTTATCTTTTTCTTAATGGAAAAATGAAATGAAATGATAAAATGGTGGCATTTCTTTTGAACATTCATGAAGCTTCATGATTGCTTTGACTTGATGACCATTTTGTTTTGAGCTTAACCCTAACCATTGCATCAAACCATGATTAGTTCTCTACACTTAACTATGGTCAAGTTATGATAAGAATTGATATTCTTTTCTTTTTTAATTTGAACTTATCATATTTTTTCTTCTTCTTCTTCCTTGAACTCAAGAAGAAAACCTTGAGGTCATCAATGGTGATTGATGATAAAGAGTGAGAAATCCAATTCTAAAGTCTACCCACTTCCTATTTCTTCATCCTCTACCTCTTGCCAAGTAGTAGAGTGTGTTTCCTTCACAAGTTTTCAAGGCTTGGTGAAGGTGGAGCTTGATCTAGCGATGCCTCGACGTAGATCATCTTCGGCATGGACATCGATAACCTAGCCCGTCCATTCTCCGATGAAGCCGACGCTAGAGCCCGGGACTTGTTATGGACAGCGAGGAGACTTCATTGCGGAGCTATGGAGGTGGAGAACCGGATCTACAAAGGTTGTATTTCCGTATCTCTTAGTTAAGTGTTAACTAGTTTACTTTTCGCCTAGATTTCTAGCCAACGATCCGTAGTCGGGTTTCTCGGCACCTAGATTTTTTGAAATTGGCATGATTGATGCCTTGTGAGAACTCATTAGGGTGCCTAGGAACCCTACAGTATGATCCCATATCCATTGGTGTTTGACATCAGAGATGATATACGGGTGCTCAGTGGAGACTGGGTACACTGGACGGACTCGCCGAGAACTCCCAGATGGTATTATACCTTACGTCAGATGGCAGTTCTCAGGTGACACTGGTATAGGTTAGTCTGTAGACCCGAGATCGTCATAGAGTCTTATATGATTCCCACTGTGCTTTGATTTCCACCTTACCACGTCCAAGAGGGCGTGCAAAACGGTGGGTTTTGGGTACAGTTCCGAATCGCATGGAAGCAATGAGCGATAGGACGGGTTTCGTCTCTCCCGGTATTGGGGGTTGATGTTGCGCTATGCTCGTTTGGCCATAACAGGGAAGTCCCTGGCCAGGGCTGGTTTAGAGATTTACTGGTAAGTGTTACCAGAAGTTTCTCGACCCGTTATGAGCCTCTCATCGGCATGACTTATCGGTTATTGGGGTCTGACGTTTACCACCCCTAGACTTGATATGCGACATATCAGACGAGGAGACCGGACTGTACGGTAGTGTCACTGTCAGGCTTTAGCAGGAGTTGAAGCGGGCTTGCTTGCTGATCTTCTGATCGCTCAATACTCGGGTAGTCGTTACGTCCAGCTAGTACCGCTGACGGCTTGTGGGTGCTTGATATGATCACCACCTACTGCCGGCGTATTGACGAGTCTTTAGAGTCCTACATAGAGGTTTTACTGGCTCAGGCGAAACGAGATAGGAGCGCATATGTGATATGTGCAGGACCGAGAATAATGCAAGTATATGATACCGTATTCTATTCTCGCGATGTTTGTGTCGATCGGTTATATGCGATATAATCAAGTCATCGAATCAAGGGTTGATTCGATAAGTCGATACATTGAATGTTAGTCGGTTGTATGTAATATGACCGGATTATTAAGTCAAGTGTTGATTTAATAATTTAGTGTATAATTGTATATATGATATATTAATTTACGTTAACTAACATTGGTTCACTTTAAGCATTTTTTTTTCTCACTTGTGCACAAGTTAATATATATGTGATATATATTTATTTGTGCTCTTTTTTGTATCATGGTTGTTGATACAAATGTCATGGGTGTACAAGACTTATACCATACTAATTATAGGTTTAGGTTTTTATATTTAAAGTAATTCAAAAACAATTGGATAATGAGCTAACATACATGAAGCTTCATGAAGCTTATGGATGCTTTGACTTATTCCACTTGTTTTGTTTTACTTAATATATTTACTAACCTAACCACTGTAATTAACAATGGTAAAGTCTCTACATGAGTTAGTATTTGATACTAACTCACCATGGTTAGCTTATTCTCTCTCTTGATCATTTATCCATTCTCATTTTGACCTCATCTTCTTCCTTCTTCACTTTGATTCTAGGGTTTGATAAAGAGAGAGATACAAAGTGAGAAAAGAAATTCTAAAGTGTACCCATTTCCTATCTCACCATTCTCTACTAGACTAGCACTTTAGTTTAGGGTGTTTGCTTCACTAATTCTTTGGTTAGTAAGGTAGAAGCTTGAGTCCGTATTCCCTCGACGTAGATCATCTTCGGCATCGAAGACTTCAAGCGATCCCGTTGCAATTTCCTCATGGAGCCGTCCGAGAGTCCGGGAGCACATGATCGCAGCGAAGGGACTACATCAAGGAGCATATGAAGTGAAGGACCGATCTACAAAGGTTGTATTTCGTATTCACTTAGAGTTAAAGTGTTTAGCTTACATAGATTTTGCCTATTCTCTAGTTAACGATCTTGTTTAGAGTTATTCGACACGGCTAAAATTTCAATCCGGCATGGTTGATGCCTTGTAAAACCTCATTAGAATGACTATTAACCCTACATTAGCATCCAGCCATTCTTACAGAGTCCCCACTCTTGATGGCATGCTCGAAACTAGTTAGGTCTATTAGTGTATATGCCCTAGAGGCCATTACTGTATCATACTAGTTTGTATATTACTTAATGGATGCTTGGGATATTCACCTTGTATATACAATCTTGCTCAAAATAGTAGTATGCTACTTGGTTTGTTTCTACTTCAATGTGTACATGTGTTTATTTTTGTATATCGCCTATACACATTAGTAGAGCCCTTAGGATCTTTGCTTGATTACCAGCGATGTGATGGCCGTCACACTAGTGGGGCTGGGTAATCTATAAGCACATCCTTATGCAGGTCCCTGGTCGCAGGACTATCGAGACAGGGCATCGATACTCCGGAGTAGACCAGCGCATGCGCTTCTCATCCCAGTGTGGGAGACGGTCTGTCCCACAGCCATCAGTACGTCGTACTTGAGATAGTATGCGGGTGCTCGTTAGGTTACGGGTACACTGGACAGGACTCGTCGGGAACTGACTAGTTGGTATTATACCTATCGTCAGTTATCAGTTCCCAGGTGACATGAGTACAGCTTAGTCCGCTGACTTGACACTGTCACTTCGCCTCGGGTGTGTTCCCACTGTACTTTGATCACTACCCTACCACGGCTCAAAGGAGTCGTGCAAACAGGTGGTGGTTGGGTGCAGTCCCGAAGCACTTGGAGGCAGTGACGGTTAGACAGGATTCGTCTCTCCCGGTATTGGGAGTTGACATCGTGCTGTGTCTTGGAGAGCCATTACACGAGTAGTCCCTGGCCAGGGCAAACGAGATATACTGGTAGGTTTCCAGTGTTATCTCAGGGTGTTTTGGGCTTCGCTCCGGCACGACTTGTACCGCTATTGGGGGACTGACGTTTACCGCCCTCTAGGCCCGCCATGCGATGTATCAGACGAACAGACCGGACTGTACGGAGAATGTCACGCTCAGGCTCAGTAGGAGTTCAGATGGGTTTCGCCTCGTCGGTCTTCTTGTCGGCATTACCTGGGGACCGTTACGCACAGCTAGTGCCGCTTGCGGTCTGTGGTTAAACCCACTGCCAGCGTAGTGTCGAGTCTTTAGAGTCCCACACAGAAAGCTTTTCGCCTTTAGGCAAAAGAGTAGAGGTCGCATGGTATTGCGACAGGTCGCATGGTTTTGCGACAGGGTTCGGTCACATCCGTGCACTTGTGCACGTACAGTGTCCGGACAGTTTACACTAGCGGGCTTTGGTTTAAGCCAGATCCTAGTGTACCTTATGGGATTGGATTTATCCAGTTTGCATTCGTGTTCCTCGGAACGCGGATGCGGGTGTGTATGCACAGTTGACAGGGAGGCAGAGGCGGCAGATTCTCATTAGGGTTGTTGACAGTTGACCGTTGACTTTTTGACTTTATGCTCAACCCTAATGAGAATATGATATGTGATTAACTATTATATTAATTAAGTATTATGGTGATATGGTTGTTGATTTGTTGACTTTTGTTGACTTGTTGACTTTGGTGACTTGTTGACTTTTGTTGACTTGTTGACCGGTTGACTAGGCTTGACTAGTTGACCATCATGATAACCATGGTTATCATTTCATGCCAAAGACTTTTTCTTGCTTGCTCATTTGAGTAAAATGAGTGCATGACATGATAAGCTTATGGTTGCTTCAAACCATCACATAAGACTTTTTTGATATGATGAGTTATGATCACTTTGGATTATGAGAGGGTGAAAGACAAAAGAGTTGCTCATTCTTTCTTGCTCATTCTCTCTCTTGTTCTTGAGCTCTCCTCTTGCTCTCATCCTCAACCTCTTGCTCCCTCTCTTGATCTATGGTTCTCTTGTCTCATGAGTTGAGAATCAAGAACCATAGATAAAATCCCATTCTAAATCATCTCTACTCATTCTAGTTCACTAGGTTTAGCAAACCAAGTGAACTAGTTTCTTCAAAGAACGAAGAAGGAGCTAAAGGTTGGAGCTTTCAAGTGGATCTATCTTCGGCGTACGGAGACAACGAGAAGGAGCCATCGAACCACCATCGGAGCTTGAAGAGAAGGAGTTCAAGTTTAGGTATAACCATCTTCATCCAAGTAGCTAAATATCTTTAGCTTAGTATGCTAGTTTTAGTTTAGGTAAAGATCCCGACCTAGCTTAGTCCATGTTGCCTCTTGCGTTAAAATTTTGATTTTATACCGTTTCCGCCTCCCCGTAAGAACCGGGGGTCGCAACGTGGACTTACAGAGGTATCAGAGCCTAACTAAACTTAAACTAGCTTGGTAGTGAAGTGTAATGAAGTTCGGAACCGGAAAAATCCAAAAACCAAACTTTTAAAATTAAAACTGAAAACTGAGTTTCTGTTGAAATTTTTTTGGCTCAAAATGAAAAACTTTACACTTGTAAATTCGGCTCAGGGTTTTATGTGAACACCCAAGAAAAACGATACAGTAATTCGTCCAAACCGCCGCCCTTCCGCCGCGCGAGCTAGGCATCCGCCGCGGAACCGCCGCGCTTTGTCGTCTTCTGTGCATCGTTTTTCGTGCAGTGTGTGTATGTGTTGGTTTTGGGATTTTTGGAATATATTATATGTGCCCAGATTTTCCAGAAAAGAAATTTCCTTTTGGGGTCCTATAATTCCGTATTTTTTCCGAACTTCACTGCACTTTGACTATGATGGTTATATCTATGATGTTTGCATGTATTGAACGTCGGCTAATCGCTATAAGTCGATTGGTCGGGGTTATACATGATCTGTAATGTGCTGGAATGTGTATATAAATATGTTGGATTGTCGCGGGTGAATAGCCGGGGGTTGTGAGACGAGAGTTTTCTTTTCTTGCAATTCATGTAAATTTGTAAATTGATGTAATAATTATTTGTATGGCCGCACAACCGGGTCGGGGTTGTAGCCGTCATTGTATAATTTCTTTTTACTGTTTTTGCTCCTAGGATAGACCCATGGAGGGGTGCACAAACTACCGGGTATGCCGAAGTGTCGAGTGGCCTACTCATGGAGATGAGGGAGGTTGCTACGCTTCGGGTACTTGGCGGGTAGTTTGCCGCACCCGTAGGGGTCTTGGGTGGGGTTTTGGCTATTCACCGCGACCGTGTAATCTGTTTTTGTTACAGGCTCGTACAAATTACAGATTCCTAGTATATCCAATGTATTTATCTGTGATCTGAAATGTTTATCATTGCAGTATATCTATATATGATATTATTTAGGCGTTGCTTATGTTTTACAGACGCGCTAGCCCAGCCCCCGCTCTGTCGTTAGTTAAGTAACCTAACGGGTAATGACGGGGCCCCGTGGCGAATGCGAATGGCATAAGCGTACGTCATATTTTGGTTGTTTTCTGCAATGGTAGGATTAAATGATGGGACGCATTAAAAGATCTAATGCAAGAATATCACGCATTAAAAGAACTAATGCAAGATAATAAACCAAGCTAAAGTCGTTGGAACACTTTCGAAAAACCACTCGGTTCTTTTCAAAAACAACTTTTAAATGCGGAGCTTGAGCCACTCCTTTTAAAAGCTATCTCGTTCCATCGACCAAATCAAGTTCACTACGTTCACGGTTTTGCCAAAACCATCCGTAGCCCTCCGTCGTTTCACATGAATAGTCAATAGTATTCAAGCTGTGTTTGTTGGCCAAAGTCAAGGCACAGTGATTGGTAGCTATTGGGTATTCACGTGCAGCATAGATAGATGCGTTGGTTTGGAACAGTCGTACTGCCTTGTTGGCCAAAGTCAAGGGTAGGTGCGGGTGGATTCAAATTAACCTGGAGAACGACGGGCAGAACTTGACATGTGACTTATGATTTGTTGGCCAAAGTCAAGGTCATAAGAGCATGGGGCAAAAATCCACATCGGGAGTTTCATAAGTACTGAAACTTGCTAGATTTGCATACCATTTGGAGTGTGATGATTCTGGTAGGATTCCTTCAGTTTCGTCACGCAATGATATTTGGATCCCGATCCTACTGTGAGTATATGCTACTCCTCGGGAAATTTCTCACTTAACGATCAATGCTATAAACCTAGTAGGTGCCTAGAAAGGTGTTAGTGGGGCTACGCCCCCAGGGAAAAGAGGTTCTTTAATTAAGGAACTTCGCGAAAGCGTTGGAAAACCTCCCTCGAAGTACCGACACCGGCCTGGCTGAACGGTTAAGCAAGTATTGTACGGTGGGATTGATCCTGACTAATTCTTCCTTTATGGTTTGAGGAGGGATTCGAGAAACAGTGGGAGCCATCCTGTTTAGACAAACTAAAAACCACTCTAAACTTGCAAGAGCATCATGCTGAGTGTTTCTTCTTCTCTCTCCTAATTGCAGCGACCAATCAACATGACTGGACTTAAGTTACTCCTAGATAAAAACAAACTGACAGGGCCAAACTACAAAGATTGGCTCAGGAATGTCAAGATAGCAATCACTTATGACAAGCTGGGGTATCTTCTTACCACCAAAGCTCCCCCTGTCCCTGGTCCAACTTCCAGCGTCGCGGATAAGGAAATCCGCAAGACTTGGGAGATTGATAGCGCGAAGGCCAAATGCCTCCTGCTTGCCTCGATGGACAACGAACATCAGAGGAGGCATGAGAATATGGACATGGAGTCCATATTGCTCCATACAAAAGAACTGTATGGAGAGCAATCACGTATCGCAAGATACGAAGCGTCGAAAAAGTTATTTTCGACAAGAATGGCCGTCGGATCATCAGTAGCCGAGCACGTACTAAAGATGATCGGCTTCATTGAGGAGCTCGCTGACCTAGGGATCACATTGGAGAGTGAGCTATATACGGATATAGTTCTCCAGTCCCTTCCTTCCACTTACGCCCAGTTTATACTGAACTTCAACCTACAAGAAAAAGAGGTTGAACTATCAGAGCTCCTCAACATGCTGAGGAGCGCAGAGGGCACCCTACAGAAAGGTAGGGAAACATCCACTTTGTTTGTAGGAGGATCATCTTCTTCTAGGTCCAAGGCGAAAGCCAAGGGAAAGAAGAAGAAGGCCCCCGCCAAACCAAGGGGCGGTGTTGGTAAAGTGGATACGAAGGGAAAAGGCAAAGCAACAAAGTTAGCGGGAAAGCTTGTGGATAAGGAAGAATGCTTCTATTGTCATAAGAAAGGACACTGGAAGAATGATTGTAGGGCCTGGAAGGCCAGAACACAGGAATTGAAGCAGGTTGCAGCTTCAGCTTCAGGTGTGTATGTTATTGAAAACTGTCTTTCAATAAACTCTACTTCCTGGGTATTGGATACCGGATCAGGATCTCATATCTGTAATTCTTTGCAGGCGTTGAGAAACCGTAGTGTTTTGAAAGCAGGTGACATGACCCTCAGAGTTGCAAACGGAGCTAGCATGGATGCTAAAGCCGTGGGGGACTATCACCTGGGAATGTCAGATGGACATGTTTTGGTTTTGCGTAATTGCTTTTTTGTACCCAACGCAACTTGTAATATCATTTCTGTATCTTTAGTTTCTAAAGAAGGTTATGAATTTGCGTTTGTAAGTAATGTTGTAAACATTCACCTTAATCAAGTATTGATTGGGTCAGGTACTCTGAGTAATGGTATATACGTGTTAAACCAACCACAGATTTTTAATGTCCAGAATACACACAAAAGAAAGTCTCCAGAAATAAATCAGACTTTCTTATGGCATTGTAGATTGGGTCACATCAATGAGAGAAGGTTGACGAAGTTACATACAGAAGGGTATTTGAATGCGTTTGAATATCAGTCGTATGCCACTTGTCAATCCTGTCTCAAGGGAAAGATGACAAAGACTCCGTTTACTGGACATGGAGTAAGAGTGAGCGAGCTCTTGGGACTCGTACACAGTGACGTGTGCGGTCCAATGTCTACGCATGCCCGAAGCGGACATTCTTACTTCATTACTTTTACGGATGACTTCTCAAGGTACGGTTATGTCTTCTTAATGAAACATAAGTCCGAGGCCTTTGGAAAATTCCAGGAGTATAAGAATGAAGTAGAGAAACAGACCGGCAAAAGTATTAAGATTCTAAGATCGGATCGAGGTGGAGAATACTTAAGTGCCGAGTTCCTGGACTATTTAAAAGAGAACGGAATTCTCTCTCAGCTTACTCCTCCATACACCCCGCAACATAATGGTGTATCGGAGAGACGGAACCGAACCCTATTGGATATGGTTCGGTCCATGATGGGTAATGCTGAGTTACCGCGATCATTCTGGGGGTATGCGCTAGAATCAGCAGCGTACCTTTTGAACCGAGTTCCGACTAAGACTGTGCCTTCCACACCATATGAAATGTGGTGTGGGAAGAGACCCTATCTTAAGCACATTAAGACATGGGGATGTCCGGCTTTTGTCAAAAAGCAGCATGCGGACAAGCTCGAGGCACGCTCAGTACAGTGCAAGTTTGTGGGGTATCCAAAGAACTCAAAAGGATATTTCTTCTACTGTGAAGAGGAACAAAAGGTTCTTGTTTCTCGTCATGCCTACTTCTTGGAAACTGAGTTTTTGGAAAACCAGATAAGTGGGAGCACAGTAGAACTGGAAGAAATTCCAGAACCACGGACTGTTACTGAAAGTTTAGTGGAACCAGAAGGTTCGGAAGAACAGGACATTCCTGCGCCGCTCCGCAGAAGTAGTAGGCAGTCTCATCCGCCCGAGAGATACTACGGTTTTCTCATAGACGGGGATAGAGAGGATTGCATCATAGATTATGATGAGCCTACTAGCTTCCAGCAGGCCGTTCAGAGCGTTGACTCAGTGAAATGGCTGGATGCAATGCGGACCGAAATGGAGTCCATGTACACCAACAAGGTATGGACGTTGGACATTGCTCCAGACGGGGTAAAACCCGTAGGATGCAAGTGGATCTTCAAAAGGAAGATTGGTGTAGATGGACAGGTTGAGACCTATAAAGCTAGGCTGGTAGCAAAGGGTTTTCGTCAACGACCTGGCTTGGACTACGACGAAACCTTTTCTCCAGTAGCCATGCTGAAATCCATTCGGATCCTTCTTGCCATTGCTGCCTTCCACGATTATGAGATCTGGCAAATGGACGTAAAGATAGCTTTTCTAAATGGAAATTTAGAGGAGTGTGTCTATATGGACCAGCCAGAGGGTTTCATTCAGAGTGGGAGCAGCGGAAAGGTGTGCAAGTTGCTTAAGTCCATCTATGGACTAAAGCAGGCATCGCGGAGTTGGAACATCTGTTTTGATGAGACGGTCAAAGAATTTGGCTTTATCAAAAATCCAGATGAACCATGCATCTATAGTAGATTTGTAGCGAGAACTGTAGTATTCCTCGTTTTATACGTGGATGACATTCTCTTAATAGGAAATGACATTCCTATGCTACAATCTGTCAAGGGGTTCTTGTCACACAGGTTCTCCATGAAAGACCTGGGTGATGCCTCATACATTCTGGGTATCCGGATCTATCGTGACAGATCCAAGAGGATATTAGGACTTTCGCAGTCCAGGTACATCGACACCATACTGAAGAGGTTCAGTATGGAAGATTCCAAGCGCGGTAACCTACCGGCTTGTCACGGGATCACCCTCTCTAAAGAGATGTCTCCCAAGACTGATTTAGAGAGGGATCGCATGTCTATTATACCCTACGCTTCTGCGGTAGGCTCTATAATGTATGCGATGTTGTGTACCAGACCGGATGTAGCTTATGCACTGAGTGTGGTAAGCCGGTATCAGTCTAACCCTGGGGAGAAACACTGGATAGCGGTAAAGAACATTCTCAAGTACCTGAGAAGGACTAAGGAGATGTTCTTGGTGTATGGCGGAAAAGACCTCCAGATCGAGACCTTTGCTGACTCCAGCTTCCAGAGTGACAAGGATGATTCCAAGTCCATGTCGGGTTTTCTCTTTACCCTCAATGGAGGGGCGGTGTGTTGGAAGAGTTCCAAACAAGAAACCGTTGCAGACTCGACGATGGAAGCGGAATACATCGCTGCATCTGATGCCGCAAAAGAAGCTGTCTGGATGAGGAAGTTCTTGAAAGAACTTCAGGTGGTTCCGTCCATTGTTGATCCAATACCTCTGTATTGCGACAACAATGGGGCTATAGCTTTAGCGAAGGAACCCAGGTCCCATCAGAGATCCAGGCACATCTTGAGGCGGTATCACCTGATCAGGGAGATCGTAGATCGCCAGGAGATCGAGGTTCGGAGAGTCGCTTCAGAAGACAACACTGCTGATCCATTCACCAAGGCCTTGCCCCTGACTCAGTTCGAGCGGCTGATCGAGATGATAGGTCTTCGATACGCCAGTACATGGCCTTAGTGCAAGTGGGAGATTGTTAGTGTATATGCCCTAGAGGCCATTACTGTATCATACTAGTTTGTATATTACTTAATGGATGCTTGGGATATTCACCTTGTATATACAATCTTGCTCAAAATAGTAGTATGCTACTTGGTTTGTTTCTACTTCAATGTGTACATGTGTTTATTTTTGTATATCGCCTATACACATTAGTAGAGCCCTTAGGATCTTTGCTTGATTACCAGCGATGTGATGGCCGTCACACTAGTGGGGCTGGGTAATCTATAAGCACATCCTTATGCAGGTCCCTGGTCGCAGGACTATCGAGACAGGGCATCGATACTCCGGAGTAGACCAGCGCATGCGCTTCTCATCCCAGTGTGGGAGACGGTCTGTCCCACAGCCGTCAGTACGTCATACTTGAGATAGTATGCGGGTGCTCGTTAGGTTACGGGTACACTGGACAGGACTCGTCAGGAACTGACTAGTTGGTATTATACCTATCGTCAGTTATCAGTTCCCAGGTGACATGAGTACAGCTTAGTCCGCTGACTTGACACTGTCACTTCGCCTCGGGTGTGTTCCCACTGTACTTTGATCACTACCCTACCACGGCTCAAAGGAGTCGTGCAAACAGGTGGTGGTTGGGTGCAGTCCCGAAGCACTTGGAGGCAGTGACGGTTAGACAGGATTCGTCTCTCCCGGTATTGGGAGTTGACATCGCGCTGTGTCTTGGAGAGCCATTACACGAGTAGTCCCTGGCCAGGGCAAACGAGATATACTGGTAGGTTTCCAGTGTTATCTCAGGGTGTTTTGGGCTTCGCTCCGGCACGACTTGTACCGCTATTGGGGGACTGACGTTTACCGCCCCCTAGGCCCGCCATGCGATGTATCAGACGAACAGACCGGACTGTACGGAGAATGTCACGCTCAGGCTCAGTAGGAGTTCAGATGGGTTTCGCCTCGTCGGTCTTCTTGTCGGCATTACCTGGGGACCGTTACGCACAGCTAGTGCTGCTTGCGGTCTGTGGTTAAACCCACTGCCAGCGTAGTGTCGAGTCTTTAGAGTCCCACACAGAAAGCTTTTCGCCTTTAGGCAAAAGAGTAGAGGTCGCATGGTATTGCGACAGGTCGCATGGTTTTGCGACAGGGTTCGGTCACATCCGTGCACTTGTGCACGTACAGTGTCCGGACAGTTTACACTAGCGGGCTTTGGTTTAAGCCAGATCCTAGTGTACCTTATGGGATTGGATTTATCCAGTTTGCATTCGTATTCCTCGGAACGCGGATGCGGGTGTGTATGCACAGTTGACAGGGAGGCAGAGGCGGCAGATTCTCATTAGGGTTGTTGACAGTTGACCGTTGACTTTTTGACTTTATGCTCAACCCTAATGAGAATATGATATGTGATTAACTATTATATTAATTAAGTATTATGGTGATATGGTTGTTGACTTGTTGACTTTTGTTGACTTGTTGACTTTGGTGACTTGTTGACTTTTGTTGACTTGTTGACCGGTTGACTAGGCTTGACTAGTTGACCATCATGATAACCATGGTTATCATTTCATGCCAAAGACTTTTTCTTGCTTGCTCATTTGAGTAAAATGAGTGCATGACATGATAAGCTTATGGTTGCTTCAAACCATCACATAAGACTTTTTTGATATGATGAGTTATGATCACTTTGGATTATGAGAGGGTGAAAGACAAAAGAGTTGCTCATTCTTTCTTGCTCATTCTCTCTCTTGTTCTTGAGCTCTCCTCTTGCTCTCATCCTCAACCTCTTGCTCCCTCTCTTGATCTATGGTTCTCTTGTCTCATGAGTTGAGAATCAAGAACCATAGATAAAATCCCATTCTAAATCATCTCTACTCATTCTAGTTCACTAGGTTTAGCAAACCAAGTGAACTAGTTTCTTCAAAGAACGAAGAAGGAGCTAAAGGTTGGAGCTTTCAAGTGGATCTATCTTCGGCGTACGGAGACAACGAGAAGGAGCCATCGAACCACCATCGGAGCTTGAAGAGAAGGAGTTCAAGTTTAGGTATAACCATCTTCATCCGAGTAGCTAAATATCTTTAGCTTAGTATGCTAGTTTTAGTTTAGGTAAAGATCCCGACCTAGCTTAGTCCATGTTGCCTCTTGCGTTAAAATTTTGATTTTATACCGTTTCCGCCTCCCCGTAAGAACCGGGGGTCGCAACGTGGACTTACAAGGTCATCATCTCATGATGCAATCCTCGCTCCCACTGTCATAAAGAAAACCAAAGTATCTCTCAGGTGGGTGAGGAACCCTACTAGATCGGCGGAGAGGCCGAGGTTCGTTGGAAACTATTGAATCTTTCGGGTTTACCAAATCATCAGCTGCAGTTTGTATAGCTGGAACTTTTTCCAGTTCTACCTCATGACCACTAATTTCTTCACAAGAAATTCCCTTTCGCAAAGGTGGCATGCTGAGAAACAAAACATCTTTTGTTTCTCGATGTGGTAGAAGATATTCCCTTGCTGATGCTTGGGATATCCAACAAACTTCCACAGAACTGACCTTGCCTCGAGCTTGTCTGGATTATGCTTTTAGACATAGGCCGGACAACCCCAAATCCTAACTTCCTTGAGAGATGGGCTCTTCCCATACCATATCACATATGGAGTGGTAGGCAGCTGATTTGATTGGAACCCTATTCAATAGGTATGCAGCTTCACAAGTGTATAACTCCCAAATGGAAATAGGAAACTCAGTAGTACTCATCATAGAGCGTGTAAGTCGACGTTAGATACCCCACATGATGCGGGGAGGCGGAATAGGTAAAACAATCATTTTGTTTAAACTAACATCGGCTAACTTTACGGATCTTTGCCAAACCCTAACTAACAACAACATAGAAGTCATTAGCTACTATAAAAGATGATTATACCTAATGAATCAAGTCCTTCTTGTTCTCTTTGATCACCTCCTCGTCGGCCTCCTCGATGTGATAGAAGATCCACCCGAGAGCTACTTCTCCAAGCTTTAACCTCTCACTTGAGGTAACTAGGTTGCTATGAGTGCTAATCAAAGTAACCTAGAGGATATAGAATAGGATTAGGGATCTCTTTGTCTTGCTAACCCTAGGATCTCAACACATGAGAGGATTAGGGTTAGGGTTGAAGAGAGAGAGCTTGAGGAGAGAGAATGTGAGAATAATTATCTAATGGAAATTAACTCATTTGTGTATATATATGAAGCATAAAATATCTTGCACAAAATATCTTTTGCAAAAATATCTTCATGCTTCATTTAATACATAATGAATCATCTAATGAGTCATTAAAAGCATTAATGCTTCATTAACTCACTTGATGAATCTGTAGGGTTCCTAGGCACTCCCAAGAGGTCTCACAAGGCATCGACCATGCCAATTTCAAAAATTACGGGTGCCGAGAAACCCGACTACGGATCGTCGGCTAGATTTCTAGGCGAAAAAGCAAACTAGTTAACACTTAACTAAGGGAATACGGAAATACAACCTTTGTAGATCCGGTCCACCACCTCCACAGCTCCGCAACAAAGTATCCTCGCTGTCCAAATCGAAATCCGGGCTCTTGCGTCGGCTTTATCGGAGAAGAAGCGGGCTAGGTCATCGACGACGTGCCGAAGATGATCTACGTCGAAGCATCACTAGATCAAGCTCCACCTTCACCAAGCCATGAAAACTTGTGAAGGAAACACACTCTACTACTTGGCAAGAGATAGAGGATGAAGAAATAGGAAGTGGGTAAACTTTAGTTTTGGATTTCTCACACTTTTCATCAATCCACCATTGATGAAAAGAAGCTTTCTTCATTGAAGAAGATGAAGAAGAAGAAGAAAGTGTTATGATAAGTTCATTAAAAAAGAAAAGAATATCAATTCTTATCATAACTTTAACCATGGTAAAGTGTAGAGAATTAACTTGAGTTGGGTTGAATGGTTAGGGTTAGAGAAGAAGACAAAAATGGTTGCTTTGGTCAAAGTTACATGAAGCTTGAAGAAGCTTCCAAGAAAGCAACCATTTGTTTTCTTTTCTCATTCTTTTCATCCAAAAAGAAATAGATAAAAGAATGAATAAATAAATAAAACCCTAACCATTTACTTAACCAAGGATTAATTCTTTACACTTAACCAAACTAGCATGTATCATCAAACATGATACAAACAAGTGCACAAAAGTATATCGCATATACAATGCGCACTACCGAGTGAGAAAATCCATTTAAAGTGAACCAATACTAGTTAATGCAAACTAATATATCAAATATATAATTATGCATTAAATCATTAAATCAACACTTGATTCAATGATCCGGTCATGTCGCACACAACCGACTAGTATATTATGTATCGACTTATCGAATCAACCCTTGATTCGATAACTAGGTTATATCGCATACAACCATTCGATACATATATCGCGAGAATGAAATACGGTATCACATATACACGCATTATTCTCGGTCCCGCACATATCTCATATGCGCTCCTATTTCGTTTCGCTTGAGCCAGGAAACCTCTGTGTAGGACTCTAAAGACTCGTCAATACGCCGGCAGCAGATGATGATCATATCAAACACCCACAAGCCGCAAGCGGTCTGCTAAACGTAACGGCCACCCGGGTATTGAGCGATCAGAAGATCGACGAGCAAGCCCGCTCACACTCCTGTGAATCCAACCAGTAACACTACCGTACAGTCCGGTCTGATCGTCTGATATGTCGCATATCTTGCCTAGGGGTGGTAAACGTCAGACCCTAATAGCTCGATAAGTCGTGTCGATATGAGGTCTATAACAATTCTAGAAACTACTGGTAACACTTACCAGTAAATCTCAGCAACCCTGGCTAGGGATTTCCTGTTATAGCCAATCGAACACAGCGCAACATCAACCCCCAATACCGGGAGAGACGAATCCCCTCCTATCGCTCATTGCCTCCATGTGACTCGGGACTGTACCCAAAACCACCGTTTTGCATGCCCTCTTGGACGTGGTAAGATATAAATCAAAGCACAGTGGGAACCACACAAGACTCTATGACGATCTCGGGTCAACAGACTACTCTGTACCAGTGTCACCAGAGAACTGCCATCTGACGTGAGGTATAATACCATCTGGGAGTTCTCGGCGAGTCCGTCCAGTGTATCCAGTCTCTACTGAGCACCCGTATATCATCTCTGATGTCAAACACCAATGGATATGGGATCATCCATCGCCCATCTGTATGGGTCGAGAAGGTACACGCTAGTCTACTCTGGTATATCGATGCCCCGTCTCGATACACCCTCGACTAGGGACTTTGAAGGATGTACTTATGGACTACCATGTCCCCACTAGTATGATCCGCATCATAGTCCAGGTAGTCAAGTACACATCCTAAGGGCTTTACCAACATGTAACAGAGAGACAATCAGTGTACACGTTAAGGTAAAGATCAACCAGATAGCATACTATCATGTCGAGCAAGAAAGTCCTCCCTATATATGTCCCAGCATCCACTACAATATACATCCAATGTACAGTAATGGCCTCTAGGGCATACATATAACTAACAGAATCATCTCCATGAGTCACAAAACCATTTAATGCATATAACACCTAAGCTCTCCACCTCATCAACCTTCTAGAAGCTCCTCGACAAATTACGAGAACACCCCTCCCATCCGTGAAAACATGGAAATACTGAGACTGTATAAATCCAATAATCCAATACTAGAATCTGGCTTAAACTAAAGCCTGCTAGTAAAAACTGTCTGAACATCGTACGTGCATAAATGCACGTACGTGTCCGAACCCTGTCGTAAAACCATACGACCTCTATATCGTTTTGCCCGAAGTAGGGAAACTCTCTGTGTGGGACTCTAAAGACTCGACTACTACGCTGGCAGTGGGTTTAACCACAGACCGCAAGCGGCACTAGCTGTACGTAACGGTCCGCAGGTAGATGTCGATAAGAAGGCCGATGAGGAAACCCATCCGAACTCCTACTGAGCCTGATGTGACAATCTCCGTACAGTCCAGTCTGTTCGTCTATGACTATCGCATATCGGGCCTAGGGGGCGGCAAGCGTCAGTCCCCTAAAAGCGGTATAAGTCGTGTCGGAGTGAAGCCCATTGCACCTTGAGAAGCAACTCGAAATCCTACCAGTAAATCTTGGTTGCCCTGGCCAGGGGCTTTGCGTAATGGCTCTCCAAACACAGCGCGATATCAACTCCCAATACAGGGAGAGACGAATCCTATCTAACCGCCACTGCCTCTAAGTGCTTCGGTACTGCACCCAACTGCTACCTGTTTGCACGACTCCTTTGAGCCGTGGTAGGGTAGCAATCTAAGAACGGTGGGAACACACTCGAGGCGAAGCAGCAGTGTCAAGTCTGCGGACTATGCTGTACTCATGTCACCTGGGAACTGTTAACTAACGATGGGTATAATACCAACCAACAGTTCCCTGCGAGTCCTGTCCGGTGTACCCGTAACCCAACGAGCACCTGTATACTATCTCCAGTACAACGTACTAATGGCTGTGGGATAGACCATTTCCCCTACTGGGATGAGAAGCGTACACACTAGTCTGCTCCGGAGTATCGATACCCAATCTCGATAATCCTACGACTAGGGACCTGAAAAAGGATGTGCTTGTAGACTACCCAGCCCCCACTAGTGTGACTGCCATCACAACGCTGGTAGTCAAGCAAGATCCTAAGGGCTCTATCAATATGTATTCTCGATATGCTAACATATACACATATTAAGATAGAAATAAACCAAGTAGCATACTACCATATTTAGCAAGACTGTTAATATAACTGTGAATATCCCAAGCTTCCATTAAGTAATATACAAGCTAGTATGATACAATAATGGCCCCTAGGGCATATACACTAACAATCTCCCACTTACACTAGGGCCATGTACTGGCGTATCGAAGACCTATCATCTCGAGTAGCCTCTCGAATTGAATCTGAGGTAAGGCCTTAGTGAATGGATCTGCAGTGTTTTCCTCTGTAGGAACTATCCGGACCTCGATCTCCCGACGATCTATGATCTTCCTGATCAGGTGATACCGCCTTAAGATGTATCTGGACTTCTGATGGACCTGGGTTCCTTTGCTAAAGCTATAGCTCCGTTGTTGTCGCAATACAGCGATATTGGATCAACAATGGTAGGAACCACCTGAAGTTCTATTAGGAACTTCTTCATCCAGACCGCTTCTTTTGCGGCATCGCAAGCAGCAATATACTCCACTTCCATCGTCGAGTCAGCAACGGTGTCCTGCTTGGAACTCTTCCAGCACACCGCCCCTTCATTAAGGGTAAAGACATAACCTGACATGGACTTGGAGTCATCCTTGGAAGCTGCAATCAGCAAAGGCCTGGATCTTGAGATCTTTTCTGTCCTAAACCAAGAACATCTCCTAGTTCTTCTCAGGTATTTGAGAATGTTCTTTACTGCTATCCAGTGCTTCTCCCCTGGGTCTGATTGATACCTGCTTACCACGCTCAGTGCATAAGCTACATCTGGTCTGGTGCACAACATCACATACATTATAGAGCGTACCGCAGAAGCGTAGGGTATAATAAACATGCGATCCCTTTCCAAATCAGTCTTGGGAGACATCTCTTTGGAGAGGGTGATTCCGTGACAAGCCGGTAAACTACCGCGCTTAGAATCTTCCATACTGAATCTTTTCAGTATAGTGTTGATATACCTGGACTGTAAAAGTCCCAACATCCTCTTGGATCTATCACAATAGATCCGGATCCCCAGAATGTAAGAGGCATCACCCAGGTCTTTCATGGAGAACCTGTGTGACAACAATCCTATGACAGATTGTAGCATAGGAATGTCATTTCCTATCAATAGAATGTCATCCACGTACAAGACAAAGAATACGACAGTTCGTGCTACAATTTTACTATATATACATGGTTCATCTGGATTTTTGATAAAGTCATATTCTTTGATCGTTTCATCAAAATAGATGTTCCAACTCCGCGATGCCTGCTTTAGTCCATAAATGGACTTAAGCAACTTGCACACTTTCCCGCTGCTCCCACTCTGATTGAAACCTTCTGGCTGATCCATATAGACGCACTCTTCTAAATTACCATTTAGAAAAGCCGTCTTTACGTCCATCTTCCAAATCTCATAATCATGGAAGGCGGCAATGGCAAGAAGGATCCGAATGGATTTGAGCATAGCCACTGGAGAAAAAGTTTCGTCATAGTCCAAACCAGGTCTTTGACGAAAACCCTTTGCGACAAGTCTAGCCTTATAGGTTTCCACCTGTCCATCTACACCAATCTTTTTCTTGAAGATCCATTTGCATCCTATGGGTTTTACCCCATCTGGAGAAAAGTCCAAAGTCCATACTTTTTTGGTGTACATGGACTCCATCTCGGTCCGCATTGCATCCAGCCATCTTACCGAGTCGCCGCTCTGGATGGCCTGCTAGAAGCTAGTAGGTTCATCATTATCAATGACGCAATCCTCTCTATCCCCGTCTATGAGAAAACCGTAATATCTCTCAGGAGAATGAGACGGCCTACTACTCCTGCAGAGGGGTGCGGGAATGTCCTGTTCTTCTTGAACTACTGGTTCTACCAAACTTTCAGTAGTAGTTTGTGGTTCTGGAATTTCTTCCTGTTCTATTGCACTCCCACTTGTTTCCTTTTCTAAAATCAGCTGTTCTAGAAAATAGGCATTACGAGAAACAAAAACCTTTTGTTCCCCTGTGTTATAGAAGAAATACCCCTTGGAGTTCTTTGGATATCCCACAAACTTACACTGTACTGATCGTGCCTCGAGTTTGTCCGTATGCTGCTTTTTAACAAAAGCTGGACATCCCTATATCTTCAGATACTGAAGATAGGCTTTCTTCCCACTCCACATCTGATATGGCGTGGTAGGCACAGTCTTGGTAGGAGCCTTGTTCAAAAGATATGCTGCTGATTCTAGCGCATAACCCCAGAAAGATCGCGGTAACTCAGCATTACTCATCATGGAACGAACCATATCCAATAGGGTTCGGTTCCGTCTCTCCGATACACCGTTATGCTGTGAAGTGTATGGAGGAGTAAGCTGAGAGAGAATTCCTTTCTCTTTTAGGTAAACTAGGAACTCGGCACTTAAGTATTCACCACCTCGATCAGATCTCAGTGTCTTGATACTTTTGTCGGTTTGGTTTTCTACTTCATTCTTATATTCTTGGAATTTCTCAAAGGCCTCGAATTTATATTTCATCAAGAAAATGAATCCGTACCTAGAGTAATCATCCGTAAAAGTAATGAAATATGAAAAACCACCTCTTGCATGTGTAGACATTGGACCACATACATCGCTGTGTATGAGTCCTAAGAGCTCGCTCGCTCTTACTCCATATCCAGTGAATGGAGTCTTTGTCATCTTTCCTTTGAGACATGATTGACAAGTGGCATAAGATTGATATTCGAACGGATCCAAATATCCTTCTCTATGTAACTTAGTTAACCTTGTCTCATTGATGTGACCTAGTCCACAATGCCATAAGAAAGCCTTATTTATATCTGGAGACTTTCTTTTTAGTGTGTTCTGAACATTGAAAATCTGTAATTGGTTTAGCACGTATATACCGTTATCTAGTGTACCGGACCCAATCAAACCATGATTAAGGTGGATGTTAACAACATCACTTACAAACATGAAATCATAACCTTCTTTTGATAACAACGATATTGATATGATATTACACGTTAAACTAGGTACACAAAAACAGTTGCGCAACACCAAAATATGTCCACTCATCAATCCTAGGTGATAATCTCTACGGACACAGCACCCACGCTAGCTCCGTTAGCAACCTGGAGAGTCATATCACCAACCTTTAGCTCTCTACGGTTTCTCAGTGCCTGCAATGAATTGCATATATGAGATCCTGATCCGGTATCCAATACCCAGGAAGTAGAGTTGATTGACAGACAATTTTCAATTGCAAACACACCTGAAGTCGAAGCCACAGCTTGCTTCGGTTCCTGATTCTTGGCAATCCAAGCTTTGCAATCTTTCTTCCAATGGCCTTTCCTACGACAGTGGAAGCACTCGTCCTTTGCCACTACTGGCACCGCAAACTTTGTCTTTCCCTTAACTCCCACCTTACTAACACCACCTCTCGGTTTGGTAGCGGCCTTCATCTTCCTTTCTTTGGCCCTTGCCTTGGACCTGGAAGAGGAAGCACTGCGAACAAACATAGTAGGTGTTTCCCTTGCTTTCTGCAAGGTGCCCTCTGCACTCCTCAACATGTTAAGGAGTTCTGGAAGTTCAACTTTTTTTCCTTGAATGTTGAAATTCAGAATAAACTGGGCGTAGGTGGAAGGAAGGGACTGAAGAACCAAGTCTGTATAGAGCTCGTTCTCCAAAGTCGTCCCGAGGTCCGTGAGCTCTTCTATATAGCCAATCATCTTTAGGACATGTTCTCCTACAGATGATCCGACGGCCAGCCTCGACTGAAACAAGTTCTTCGAGGTCTCGTATCTAGCTATACGAGATTTCTCTCCATGCAGTTCCTTGGTGTGGAAAAATATGGACTCAAGATCCATATTCTCATGCCTCCTCTGATGTTCATTATTCATAGAGGCAAGCACGATGCATTTGGCCTTCGCGCAATCTAATTCCCGGGTCTTGTGGATTTCCTTATCCGCAATACTAGATTTTGGACCAGGAACGGCAGGTGCCTTAGCAGTAAGGACATACCCCAATTTGTCATAAGTCAAAGCCATCTTAACATTCCGGAACTAATCTTTATAGTTTGGCCCTGTCAAAATATTTTTATCTAATAGTAACTTAAGGCCTGTCATGTTTTGGGTCGCTGCAATGAGAGAGAGAGGGAACACATTAGCATGATGCTCTTGTAAGTTTAGAGTGGTTTTTAGTTTATCTAAACAGGATGGCTCCCACTGTTTCTCGAATCCCTCCTCAAACCAAAAAGGAAGAACTAGCCTGGACTATTCTCACCGTACAATACTTGCTTAACCATTTAGCCAGGCCGGTGTCGGTACTTCGAGGGAGGTTTTACGACGCTTTCGCGAAGTTCCTTAATTAAATAACCTCTTTTCTCTGGGGGCGTAACCCCGCTGACACCTTTCTCGACATATACTTGGTTTATAGCATTGATCGTTAAGTGACGAATCTCCTGATGAGTAGCGGATACTCACAGTAGGATCGGGATCCAAATATCATCGTGTGATAAAGCTGAAGGAATCCTACCAAAATTATCACACTCCAAATGGTATGCATCTCTTTGCAAATTTCAGTTTCTTTAGAAATTCCCGATATAAATTTCTGCCCCATGCTCTTATGACCTTGGCGTTGGTCAAAATGTCATAAGTCACATGTCAAGTTCTACCCATCATTATCTTGTTAATTTGAACACATCCGTACATACCCCTGACGTTGGCCAAATGATAATCGACTGCCCCAAACTAACTCATCTATCTATGCAACAAATGAATACCCAGCAGCTACCAAACACTATGTCTTGGCGTTGGTCAAAATGCATAACTTGAATACTACTGAATACCTAAATGAAATGACGAAGGGCTACGAATGGTTTTGGCAAAACCGTGGACGTAGTGAACTTGATATGATCGAAGGAACCTGATAGCTTTTGAAAGGAGTAGTTAAGCTCCGCAATTAAAAATATCTTCTGTTTTTAAAAATAACCGAGTGGTTTCTTTTAAACTGTTCCAACGATTCAACTTTGGTTTATTTTCTTTGCATTAATGTAATGTGTCCCATCAATTAACCTATCATTGCAGAAAACAACGAAAATACAACGTCCTCTTATGCCATCCGCATTCGCCACTGGGCCCCGTCATTCATCCGTTAGGTTACTTAACTAACGACAGAGCGGGGGCTGGGCTAGCGCGGGTGCAAAACATAAGTGACATCTAATAGCTATCATATATAGATATTATACATTCGTCAGACGCAATAATAGGCATTCTAGATCACAGATGAACATATTGGATTTTCTACGAATCCGCATTCCTTTTGAGCCTGAAAAGAAAGACGGATTACACAGTCGCGATGAATAGCCAAAACCCCACCCTAGACCCCTATGGGTACGGCAAACTACCCGCCAAGTACCCGAAGTGAAGCGGTCTTCCTCAACGACGTGAGTAGGCCATTAAATACTTCAAAGTACCCGGTAGTTTGTGCACCCTATCTTGGGTCTATCTTAGGAGCAGAAAACAGTAAATGAAATAATACAACGGTGGCTACAACCGCAACCTAGATGTGCCCCGCAAAAGAATATTACAACAATTTACAAATTACATTTGAATGAAAGAAACACTCGTCTCACATCCCCGGCTATCCATTCACGACAATCCAACAAGTCTAAAACACAAACCAGTAAAAACCATTACAGAAATGTGCAACCCCCTGCTAACCGACATACTAGCAGTTAGGGGAGGTTTACGAACACATTAAAAAAATCACAGATATAATCAAATTAGCCAAACATATTAGAATTTCGATCAGGTAAACACAAATGTTTCTACTCCAAAAAATTCTCTATGCACCTGAAACCTGAGCAGAAACAAAACATCCCAGAAAATAAAAAATTAACACCGAAGAATTACTGGGAATTTTGGGCTGACTCGGCTCCAACTCGGCCGCGGATCCGCGGCGGATCGCTTGGATCGGCCGCGGATCCACGGCGGTTTGGCCGAGTTAGGATCCCAAATTTCTCCAGTAACCTTATAATTCCCTGCTTGTATTTTTAAAGGTCCCTGAAAAATTTTTAGACCCCGTTTTAAAATCGACAGAAACTATGTGAAAATGATGTTTTTCCGGGTTCGTTTTGCGATGGAATTTCTAACGACTTTGCTAACAAGTTAATTATGGTTTAGCGAGGCTCTGATACCACTGTAAGTCGACGTTAGACACCCCATATGATGCGGGGAGGCGGAATAGGTAAAACAATCATTTTGTTTAAACTAACATCGACTAACTTTACGGATTTTTGCCAAACCCTAACTAACAACAACATAGAAGTCATTAGCTACTATGAAAGATGATTATACCTAATGAATCAAGTCCTTCTTGTTCTCTTTGATCACCTCCTCGTCGGCCTCCTCGATGTGATAGAAGATCCACCCGAGAGCTACTTCTCCAAGCTTTAACCTCTCACTTGAGGTAACTAGGTTGCTATGAGTGCTAATCAAAGTAACCTAGAGGATATAGAATAGGATTAGGGATCTCTTTGTCTTGCTAACTCTAGGATCTCAACACATGAGAGGATTGGGGTTAGGGTTGAAGAGAGAGAGCTTGAGGAGAGAGAATGTGAGAATAATTATCTAATAGAAATTAACTCATTTGTGTATATATATGAAGCATAAAATATCTTGCACAAAATATCTTTTGCAAAAATATCTTCATGCTTCATTTAATATATAATGAATCATCTAATGAGTCATTAAAAGCATTAATGCTTCATTAACTCACTTGATGAATCATCTCCATGAGTCACAAAACCATTTAATGCATATAACACCTAAGCTCTCCACCTCATCAAACTTCTAGAAGCTTCTCGACAAATTACAAGAACGCCCCTCCCATCCGTGAAAACATGAAAATACTGAGACTGTATAAATCCAATAATCCAATACTAGAATCTGGCTTAAACTAAAGCCTGCTAGTAAAAACTGTCCGAACATCGTACGTGCATAAATGCACGTGCGTGTCCGAACCCTGTCGTAAAACCATACGACCTCTATATCGTTTCGCCCGAAGCAGGGAAACACTCTGTGTGGGACTCTAAAGACTCGACTACTACGCTGGCAGTGGGTTTAACCACAGACCGTAAGTGGCACTAGCTGTATGTAACGGTCCCCAGGTAGATGTCGATAAGAAGGCCGATGAGGAAACCCATCCGAACTCCTACTGAGCCTGATATGACAATCTCCGTACAGTCCGATCTGTTCGTCTATGACTATCGCATATCGGGCCTATGGGGCGGCAAGCGTCAGTCCCCTAAAAGCGGTATAAGTCGTGTCGGTGTGAAGCCCATTACACCTTGAGAAGCTACTGAAAATCCTACCAGTAAATCTCGCTTGCCCTGGCCCAGGACTTTGCGTAATGGCTCTCCAAACACAGCGCGATATCAACTCCCAATACCGGGAGAGACGAATCCTGTCTAACTGCCACTGCCTCCAAGTGCTTCGGGACTGCATCCAACTGCTACCTGTTTGCACGACTCCTTTGAACCGGGGTAGGGTAGCAATCTAAGAACAGTGGGAACACACTTAAGGCGAAGCAACAGTATCAAGTCTGCGGACTATGCTGTACTCATGTCACCTGGGAACTGTTAACTAACGATGGGTATAATACCAACCAACAGTTCCGTACGAGTCCTGTCTGGTATACCCGTAACCCAACGAGCACCTGTATACTATTTCCAATACAACGTACTAATGGCTGTGGGACAGACCATTTCCCCTACTGGGATGAGAAGCGTACACACTAGTCTACTCCGGAGTATCGATGCCCAATCTCGATAATCCTACGACTAGGGACCTGAAAAAGGATGTGCTTGTAGACTACCCAGCCCCTACTAGTGTGACTGCCATCATAACGCTGGTATTCAAGCAAGATCCTAAGGGCTCTATCAATATGTATTCTCGATATGCTAACATATACATGTATTAAGATAGAAATAAACCAAGTAGCATACTACCATATTTAGCAAGACTTTTAATATAACTGTGAATATCCCAAGCTTCCATTAAGTAATATACAAGCTAGTATGATACAATAATAGCCCTAGGGCATATACACTAACAGAGCGCACCATATCTAATAGGTTGTGATTGCTTCGTCCCGATATACCGACGTGATATGGTGTATACGGAGGAGTAATGCTGATAGAGAGAATCTCATTCTCCTTTAGAATAGTCCAGGAATTCCGTGCTCAAGTATTCTCCTCCTTGATCTCATCATAGGACATAATACTTATACCCATTTTTGGTTCTCTACTTCTAACTTATATTCTGTGAATATCTCAAAAGGTTAGGACTTGTGTTTCAACAGGAACATATGTCTGAATCTTGAGAGATCATCAGTGAATGTAATGAAGTACAAAGAACCGGTCCTAGCATATGTAGACAGGGGACTTTCATACATCAGTATGTATCAATCCCAAGAGTTCAGTAACTCTTTCTCTGTTTTCATTAAACGGAGCTATGGTCATCTTATCTTTGTGACATGACCGGCAAGTTTCACAAGATGTAAATTCAAACTAATTTAAATATGCATCTTTATGTAACTTTACCTAGTCAGGTCGCATCAATATGACCTAGTCTACAATGCCTCAAGAAGGATTCGTTCATTTCTGAACTTTTCCTCTTGTGTGTATTCTGTATACTAAGAACTGTGGTTTGATTTAGAACGTTTATGCTTTTAGATAACGTGCCTGAACCGATCAACTCTTGATATAGGAAATGTTCAAAACATTATCCAACAATACAAAATTATATCCTTCTTTACTAATAAAGATAATGATATGATGTTGTATATCAGGTTCGGTATCTAATAACATTTGTTCAGAATCAATGTATTCTGGTAATACAGGGTGATAACTGCCAATAAACTTGGCTGCAATACTTGCATTATTTCCAACTCTTGAAACTTATCACCCGTTCTCAGTTCTTTACCTTTCTGTAGCACATGTAACAGATTATATATCCGGGATCCTGATCCGGTAACAGATACCCAGGACGTAGAGAATACTGAGAAACAGTTCTTTGTAATGAAACACACCCGAAGAAGATGCATCAGCATACACTTTCTTCGTTTAGGCGGCACGGGAATTCTGGTAATCCCCAATTTCTTGCTCGGTCTTATAACATTTATAAGTTGGAGCGGGACCAATGTTCCCTAGCGCAGTATAACAAGCGGGTTCGGTCAAAACATCCGTATTATTATCTTGATTAAGGCGTGATATGGTCACTACCTGGAGAGAGAGAGAAGAAAACACTCAGCGTATGCTCTTACAAGATTAGATTGGTTATATCTAATCAGGATGTCTCCCACTGTTTTAGTCAAATCTTCCTTCAAACCCTGAAAGGAAAGACTAACCGGGATTAATTACACGCTACAAGTTCGCCAATCTTTTAGCCAGGCTAGTGCCGGTACTTTGAGAGAGGTTCCCCGTGCTTTCGCACGGACCTAATTAAAATAAACCTCGTTTTCCCAGGAGCGTAACCCCGTTAACACCTTTCTAGACACCTACTCGATCGGCTAATTGTAATGTGTAAAACTCTCCCAAGAGTAACTCTTACTCGCAGTGAGTATCGGGATCCAACTATCTCATAGAAGGTATGCAATCTCATTGCAAATTTCAACACTTGAAATTCCTAATAATATTTTACCCCTAGAGTCATATGACCTTGACGAATGCCAACAAACTATAGTCCGCTAGTTAAGTTCAACCCGTACATTTCTTGATTGAATTAAATCCACCCGCACGACCCTTGACAAAAGCCAACAAAGCCGTACGACCCCTAACCCAATCGCAGCTCATGCTTTAGCAGATAAGCATTAATTAGCTACCGCACACTACGCCTTGACGAAAGCCAACAAACGTAGCACGAATACTAAATAGTACTTATCTGAAATGTCGGAGGGCTATGCAGGTTTTTCAGAAAAACCATGAGCGTAATGAACTTGATATCGTTGTAAAAACTAATGATTTTGAAAAGGAGTGTTTTTGAGGCTTTTCTAGTTTCGCTAAAGAGGTCACTCCCGGTGAAGGGATCTCGGCTCTTTCCTTATCGAATAAGGTGCTGGATATTCTACAAAGAATACCACTATGCAAAGCAAGAACTATAGAAGCAATCAAAAACTAAACCGAGTGATTTGTAGCATTTGCTAGTTTTGCTAAAGAAGTCACTCCCGGTGAAGGGATCTCGGCTCTTTCCTTATTAAATAAGGTGCTGGATATTCTACAAGGAATACCGCTATGCAAAGCAAAAACTAGAGCTACCCTTTTTGAAAATTTGATTCTACAACATCTTTAGGTTTCTTTTCTTTCATTAATCTTATTAATGAAGTCCCATCAATTAATGTTTCCCTAAATATCACAGAAGAAATGAAACAAAAATAGAACGTACGCTTATGCCATCCGCATTCGCCAGGGGGCCCCGTCATACACCGTTAGGTTACTTAACTACCGGCAAAGCGGGGGCTGGACTAGCGCGGGTGCAAAACATAAGCAACGTTTAATATATATCTTATATATAATATTATATTCGTCTCACGCAGTTATATGATCAACATCATAGAACACAGCAGCAGAAGATAAACATATGAAATATTGGATATACTAGGATGTCCGTGTTTTAAATTTAGCCAGTAATGTAAAACACGGATTCCACGATCGTGAAGAATAGCCAAACCCACATCCCATAGACCCCTACGAGAGCGGCAAGTAACCCTGCCAATTCTAGAGTTAGGAGACCCGGTCTCAACTCCTTGAGATGGTCTCCCACTGGACTCTAGAACCCGGTTACTTATGCTCCCCGCCTTGGGTCTATCCTAATGCGGAAAAGTAAATAATATACAACAGGTGACAACATCCTCATCCCGGAAGTGCCCCAATAAAAGAATATTACATACAAATTTTACATGAATGAAAAAGAAAGCTCTCATCTCACATAAAACCCCCGTTTATTCTTTCACGACGATCCAATAAGACATATCAGCAACACATGACATCGTATATCATCAACGTAAGTAAATATGTGTATTCCGAAACTGGTTGTCATATAGCAACGAGATCGGGATACCTACACATTACACTTACGGTCACAGAAAAGAAATTGTAAAACTACAATAATTAGAATCCGTATATCCTTAGACATCATAAACCCGGAATATCGCATATTCCGGATTTCATGCCAAAACTGTAAACCTTGTATTTTAGTCTCAAATTGAAAACACTTTTCAATTATCTTAGTCGGGTAATTCAACAAGATTCCCGACTACAATATCGAATACTCGTCGGAAACTTTAGTAGATGGCCGCACCCCCGATGTCGGCGACAAAGTGCACTAAGGCGGAACACCGTGGCCGCGAGCACCTGAGTGGGTGCTTTTTGGCAACGGGGTTCTCCTACAGTCACTTGGTCGTGGCTATGGGGCGTAGCTGTCTACTAGAGTTACCCGGCGAGTGTTCACGTACAATACGCGATTGCAACGGAGTTTTGATCCGAATCAAAACTTTGTGGCAACCGATTAATCGAGACTAACATACTAGATTCACAATATACTATATACATTACCAGTTTTCACAAAACCAATAAGCCGGATTTTAACAATTGTATCACATATCATCAAGATCTATACGACGCCAAATATTTCGATCGGTTTAACAAAATCCAGAGAACTCAACAACTTGAGAATCACAGTTAAAAATACCCGGACAATGCACAGATCACCTACGAACCTACACAAGAAAGAATGCTCCCTGACTCACCTACTGCGCCGCGGAATCGCCGCGAAAACCAAGTTTATGCCGCGGTTCCGTGGTCGTACGGTCGAGTCAGGGTGTCATTTTTCTTGTGGGTCCATAGAAAACCCTGCACGATTTTTTGGATATTTTTAATTTCAAAAATTCCAACGTTTGGAAAAATCGACAGAAACATGCAAAAATACGGGTTTTTAAAACCGATCGAACTCTTTAACTTCGTAACGACCTTCCCCTATGATCTAGTTCGGCTCTGATACCATGAAGGACTAGCTTAGCACCATGATGAGGTTATAGAAGCATCTACCATGCCAAATTTAAATTTTTCTTGGTGCTAAGCTAGACAAACAAGATCTTTAACTAGATTATTAGGGTTTTCTTTAGATAATATGTTAACTAGATAAGTGTAGGAAGATTATACATTGGTAGAATCAAGTCCTTCACTTCACTTGCTCCTTGTAATAGACCCGTGACTCCACTGGGCATCTCTTGAGGTTTTGAACGGGCTTCCTTCGTTGCCTTCGTGCCAAAGATGATCCACCACGAAGCTCCTACTAGTTCAAGCTACCACTACATTAAACTCTTTAGTGTATGAAACACATCACACTAGTTTGCTAGAATGGTGTGAGATGATGAAGTAGGGGATGTTAAAAGCTCACTTATTTGTGCTCAAGCTTCATGATTCACATCACATGTGAGGGTTGAAGTTTGAGGAAAAGCAAGTGGAGGAAGAAGAAGCAAGAGCAAGCATGAGCAAGAAGAAATGGCTAAGTCTTTTTTGGAATGAACAAGAATGAATGATAATTCTTGACCCCTCACTCATTCAAGCATGGAATTATGCAATATTAAATTGCAACCATGCTTGAATAGTGAGTCAAGAATGAATACACAAGTATTTAACCCATGCTTGCAACCATGTTTCATTTTACACCTCATTTCTATTTTCACAAAATAGAAAAGAAAATGCCATGCTTCATTTTAATATATATATATATATATATATATATATATATATTAATATATATTTAATGAAGATTAATTAGTGAGCTAATGATATTAGTTAATATATAATTATATCACATATAATTTATATTACATTATTAAATCAACACTTGATCTAATAATACGGTTATATTATATACGACCGTCTAATATCATTTATATGTATATCACATTATCGAATCAACACTTGATTTGATAATTTGGTTATATCACATATGACTGAACTGATAACAGATGACTGCCAAATTACAATACGGTATCACATACTCGTATTTAATCAGGCCCACACACATATCACATATGTGTCCTACTTCGTTTCGCTTGAACCAGGAAACTTCTGTGTGGGACTCTAAAGACCCGTCAATACGCCGGCAGTAGGTGATGATCATATCAGTCACCTACAAGCCGTCAGCGGCACTAGCTGGACGTAACGGCTACCCGGGTATCGAGCGATATGAAGGTCAACAAGCAAGCCTGTCCACAGTCTCCATGAAGCCTATCAGTAACACTACCGAACAGTCCGGTCTCTTCGTCTGATATGTCGCATTTCATGTCTAGGGGTGGAAATCATCAAACCCCAGTAACGTGATAAGTCATATCGATGTGAGGCTCATAACAGGTTGAGAAACTATTGATGACACTTATCAGTAGATCTCCATATCAGCCCTGGCCAGGGACTTCCAGTTATTGCCAATCGAACATAGCGCAACATCAACCCCCAATACCGGGAGAGACGAAACCTCTCCTATCGCTCATTGCCTCCATAGGACACGGGACTGTACCCAAAATCCACCTGTTTGCACGACTCCTCTTAAGCGTGGTAGGGAGGAAATCAAAGCACAGTGGGAGTCGCATAAGACTCTATGACGATCTCGGGTCTACAGACTAACCTGTACCAGTGTCACCAGAGATTCGCTATCTGACGATAGGTATACTACCACATAGGAGTCCTCGGTGAGTCCTGTTCATTGTACCCAGTCTCCACTGAGCACCCGTATACCCTCTCTGATGTCAAACACCAATGGATGTGGGATCATCCTGTAAGTCCACGTTACCCGTCCCCGGTTCTTTGGGGTTGCGGAAATGGTGAAAAACGATTTTTGTTTGGGGTTAACATGGACTCAAAATACAGATCTTTGTTAAACAACTAGCTAACAACCTAACTAGGAGTTTTGCCTGCTCAGTTAGGGGGTTATACCTTAACTTGAACTCCTTCTCTTCGACTCCTTGTGGTGGTCGGATGGTTCTCTCCTCGTCATCTCCTTGTGCCGAAGATGGATCCACCTGAAAGGTTCTACCTTTGGCTACAACCTCAATCTTGAGGAAACTAGAACACTTGGTTTGCTAGACCTTGTATACTAGAATGAGTAGAGAAGTGTTTTGGGTTTTATCTCTAAGGAAATGGTTCTCAACTCATGAGAGGGAGTTTCCTTGAGCTAGAGAGAGAGCAAGAGGAAGAGGGAGAGCTTGAGGATGAGGAGAGCTTTCATGAGAGAGAAAGCAAATGATAGAATGAGCAAGACTTTTCTCACCCTTGCTCTCATAATATCATTTCATGCATTAAATACAATTTGTGAACAAACAAGCAAGCAAAGGTCAATGCCAAGAAATGATAGCCATTGTCATGATGATGGTCAACAAGTCCAACCTAGTCAACCGGTCAACTAAGTCAACAAGTCAACAAAGTCAATCTTTCAACCCAACCATGGCACAATAATACTTAATTAATATTATTATTAATCATATTTCTTATTCTCATTAGGATTTAGCAAAAGTCAACGGTCAACAACCCTAATGAGAATCCTCTGCCTCTATCTCTGTCAACCGTGCATACACACCCACATCCGCGTTCCGAGGAACACGAATACAAACGAGATAAAACCAATCCCAAAACATACACTAGGATCTGGCTTATACCAAAGCCCGCTAGTGATAACTACCCGGACACTAAACGTGCACAAGTGCACGGATGTGACCGAACCCTGTCGCAAAACCGTACGACCTCTACTCTTTTGCCTAAAGGCGAATAGCTCTTTGTCTGGGACTCTAAAGACTCGACACTACGCTGGCAGTGGGTTTAACCACAGACCGCAAGCGGCACTAGCTGTGCGTAACGGCCCTCAGGTAGATGCTGATAAGAAGACGGGCGAGATTAAACCCATCTGAACTCCTACTGAGCCTAAATGTGACAATCTCCGTACAGTCCGGTCTGTTCGTCTGAGAATATCGCATGGCGGGCCTAGGGGCGGTAAACGTCAGTCCCCTAATATCGGTACAAGTCATGTCGGAGTGTAGCCCAGAACACCCTGAGATAACACTGGAAACCTACCAGTATATCTCGCTTGCCCTGGCCAGGGACTTTGTGTAATGGCTCTCCTAGACACAGCGCGATATCAACCCCCAATACCGGGAGAGACGAATCATGTCTAACCATCACTGCCTCCAAGTGCTTCGGGACTGCATCCAACTACTACCTGTTTGCACGACTCCTTTGAGCCGTGGTAGGGTAGTAATCAAAGTACAGTGGGAACACACTCGAGGCAAAGTGACAGTGTCAAGTCAGCGGACTAAGCTGTACTCATGTCACCTGGGAACTGATAACTGACGATAGGTATAGTACCAACCAACAGTTCCCGACGACTCTTGTCCAGTGTACTCGTAACCTAACGAGCATCCGCATACTATCTCAAGTATAACGTACTGACGGCTGTGGGACAGACCGTCTCCCCTGCTGGGATGAGAAGCGCATATGCTAGTCTACTCCGGAGTATCGATGCCCTGTCTCGATAGTCCTACGACTAGGGACCTGCATAAGGATGTGCTTGTGGATTACCCAGCCCCTACGAGTGTGACTGCCATCACAATGCTGGTAATCAAGCAAAGATCCTAAGGGCTCCACTAATGTGTATAGGTGATATACTAAAAGAAACACATGTACACATTAAAGTAGAAACAAACCAAGTAGCATACTACTATTTTGAGCAAGATTGTCTATACAAGGTGAATATCCCAAGCTTCCATTAAGTAATATACAAACTAGTATGATACAGTAATGACCTCTAGGGCATATACACTAACAATCTCCCACTTGCACTAAGGCCATGTACTGGCGTATCGAAGACCTATCATCTCGATCAGCCGCTTGAACTGAGTCTGGGATAAGGCCTTCGTGAATGGATCAGCAGTGTTATCTTCCGTAGCAATTCTCCGGACCCCGATCTCCTGGCGACCCACGATCTCCCTGATCAGGTGATACCACCTCAAGATGTGTCTGGACTTCTGATGGGACCTGGGTTCCTTCGCTAAAACTATAGCCCCGTTGTTGTCGCAATACAAAGGTATTGGATCAACAATGGACAGAACCACCTGAAGTTCTGTCAAGAACTTCTTTATCCAGACGGCTTCTTTTGCGGCATCTGCAGCAGCGATATATTCCGCTTCCATCGTCGAGTCAGTAACGGTTTCCTGTTTGGAACTCTTCCAACACACTGCCCCTCCATTGAGGGTAAAGACATAACCCGACATGGACTTGGAATCATCCTTGTCACTCTGGAAGCTGGAGTCAGCAAAGGCCTCGATCTGGAGGTTTTTTCCGCCATACACCAAGAACATCTCCTTAGTCCTTCTCAGGTATTTGAGAATATTCTTTACCGCTATCCAGTGCTTCTCCCCAGGGTTTGACTGATACCGGCTTACCACACTCAGTGCATAAGCTACATCTGGTCTGGTACACAACATCGCATACATTATAGAGCCTACCGCAGAAGCGTGGGGTATAATAGACATGCAATCCCTTTCCAAATCAGTCTTGGGAGACATCTCCTTGGAGAGGGTGATCCCGTGACAAGCCAGTAGATTACCGCGCTTGGAATCTTCCATACTGAATCTTCTCAGTATGGTGTCGATGTACCTGGACTGTGAAAGTCCTAATATTCTTTTGGATCTTTCACGATAGATCCGGATCCCCAGAATGTAAGAGGCATCACCCAGGTCTTTCATGGAGAACCTGTGTGACAAGAACCCTTTGACAGATTGTAGCATAGGAATGTCATTTCCTATTAAGAGAATGTCTTTGTCACAACCCGAAAGAGCACGTGACTGGCCCTTGAACCATATGACGTCTATAGGACTCCACCTGATCCAAGTAAGCCAAAATCCCAGAAATCTAAAACCATTTTAAGGAGTAAATAAAGAAACTAGTTTAAAGAAGTGAAGAAAATATGTTTTGAAGTCAAGGTTTTTAAATAACTAAGCCGAAAATGGATTTTTAAAATGTAAGGTCTTTTCTAAAAATTTCGGCAGAGTTTCTTTTGTAAATACTGGCCCCGAACGGGGTACAACAAGAATAATATATATATATATGCAATGATAAAAGGCATCCCCAAGCGGGAGCTAGCTCTTCGTCAATCGACGGTCACAATCACGCAAGCAATATAATATACAATGCCGAATGGCGGGGATCAAAACTCAAAAGAACTCAAATAACATGAAAACCGTAATACTACTACACGCGACTTTAAGGTCGAAATAAAACATCACCAGTGTCTAAGTATGAAACAATATACAAGTTTTGGTTGATGGAATTTCTAGATACGAAAAATAATACATGTACAATGGTGGTTCTCATGCAAAAGAACCCACCTATAAAATGCAATTCACCCGCGAAGAAAGCAGTGTGCCAGAAACGCCGCAATAGAACCTGTACGGCAAAACCTGCAAGAACTGTGGCACAACGAGGGTGAGTTGCCAACTCGTGGATAGAAAATATCCACAAGCAGAAATCGAATGCAAGACATAATCCTAGGTCAATACAATCAGTACATAATATAACCCTCAAGAGTAAGTCTGAAGCATGATAATGTGGCAATGTAACATCTAAACATGTATGTAGTGCCAAGTACTCGTGCCAGTGCCTCAAGTAATAACATGTCATAAATGTAAGGTATGTCTGCATGAAGTAAATATGATGAAGTATTTAAAATGATATCAATAAACATATATTAGCGTCCCATTCCACTAATATTGGTGTAAGGGTATATATAACAACGCCCTCATACCCTGTTATATATACAATGAAGTATGATCAATGTAATAAAAATCTGTATGTGATCAACGTCTGAATGAACGTGGATCCCGTCCACCCGTCACCCAATGACAATAAGCATCATGCATGTAAATATGAGGATATAATCAAAATCATGGAAAACATCATGAAACCTGTGCCTAGCATCGGCACGTAAATCCTCATATATCGGGCATCCGTCAGTCCAGGTCAGCCCACTCTCTCATATATCGGGCATCCGTTAGTCCGGGTCAGCCCACTCTCTCATATATCGGGCATCCGTCAGTCCGGGTCAGCCCACTCTCTCATATATCAGGCATCCGTCAGTCCGGGTCAGCCCACTCTCTCATATATCGGGCATCCGTCAGTCCGGGTCAGCCCACTCTCTCATATATCGGGCATCCGTCAGTCCGGGTCAGCCCACTACGTACCCTCATATGGCATCCACTCCTCGTATGGGGTATAAAATCAGAACCGATAAATCTCATGGAGGCAGTGCAAATATCATATCAAGGAAACCGGGTTTTTCAAATAAGTACATACTTTCCTTTGAAATTATCCACGGTTCCCAAATCCAGAAATATCATGAAAATGAATATCTCGATGCGCATAATCAGAAAGCATGATATATGTGACATATTAATGAAATGCAAGTATAACAAGATATCATGCAACATGGAATAATAGTATGCGCATATAAGGTCATATCCTGATGCAATATAGAAATAAACACATGTATTGCGATGCGGAATCGAATAAATCAATGCAACAGTGAAGAATCTACACCAATATGTATATGTTATGCAGTAGTGCCATTTGAAATAAGACGAATCGGGGTTTTGGTAAAATATGGGTTACGATATTTTTAAGAATAGATGCGTCTTTTGAAAATACCCGTAGAATCCCTTTACTTGTCCTTAAGATATTCCCGATTCGTTAGTTTTGAAATATGTATGACTCGGGTCTAGTCTAATATCTACTAAGCCATGTCCATCAGGAGGGGTATAGAAACCACCTAAATCTGAGTCGATATATATATATATATATAATAGTCGGTGATCCCACCTCAATAGTATCGCGTACGATACAGTATCTCATATGCCAATCCTCATGTCATGAGTGCGGATCTATCATCAATATAAAGCTCGTACGGTAAATTGCCGTACGACATCCAAATAGCTGGGTACGGGTCAATATCACATTCCTCTCATCACATAACAGGTATCATTACCATCATATCACATAATCGGGGGTACTGATCATAGTTTAGTACAAATCGATACCATCATCACTGCGTGTGTAAATACACGTCCAATGGCCCGCTAGAGATCACATGCCGTATCCTAAATACGAGTCACATCACATCACCGATCTCACGGTACAATGCTCAATCATCGACTCATCTCCAAGTCATCCAATATCATCAAGCACAGTGCAAGTATAATGAGTATGCAAGGGTGTACGTGTAGGTGTAATTCTATTCTAGGGTTCCCGACTATGAACTACACTAGTTGCTTTTAACCATAAACTATCCATAATACACCTAACACAATATCCACGACACACTATAACTATCATATAATATATAGTATACCAACTACGGACTGCGGGGGTGCTATACGCCATCCACCCGACTTCCCCCTGTAGATATAATCTACTCACATTGCGTCTTCATTTGTCGACGTCGCCACGCGTTTGCTTGTCGTCCCGAAGTCTTCATAGGGTACCTACACATCAACGTATCGTAAATGCGTATTAAAACCACATCAAAGTTAAAACGGCACACGAAACCCAAAACGATACGATAAGGGGCTTATAGGTTAGAACCTATGGGCACGCCTTCAAAACCATCAATAAATCCTCGATATCGTCGTATAAACGCCAAGTAGTCGAGGTAAAACGCAATACACAAATTCAGAATTAAAAATACGGAATACGGAAACACGAATCCAAAACAGCAACTAAGGAAATAGGCTCCAGATTTCACCCTAGGTCCAATTAGACAAATCTACACATGCCAGGGGTCTAAACTACTGGTAAAGGGGCACCAAAACCAAAACGATGCAAATCCACCATGGTCTGGCCGCAAATTGCGGCCAGAATGGATAAATTTGCGGTCGGGAAAAGGAGATAGGGGCTAGGGTCTTGGTGGTAGCTTCCTGGGTGCCTGCACATGTCACTGTCCAACCAAAATAATTTTCAGAGTCTCGGGTTGATAGCAGATCCCAAATAACCTTTACAGATTTCATAATTTTTCCTATATCGGTTTCTAAATCCGTATTCCGGGTCTTAAGTCTCAGGTTTGGGTCTCAATTCATGCACTAGGGTGTTTATATAACCTCTACTGAGCTCAATTTCACATTACAATACAAGATTTCCTCAAACCCTAACTAGGTTTTTACTAAATCCACAAAATCACACGATATCGATTCTAATCTTAACATGGGGGTAAAGGTAATGCATAAACTAAGCTTTAAGGTCCAGAAAACACCTCATTTGGCAACTCAAGAATTTTCTTGAGTTGCCCCTAGTGGCCAAAATCCTTGCTTCCTTAGTCCAATGTATAGGTCTTGAGCTTGTGCACATCTTTTGTAAAATGGGGATAAGGTTTTGGTGATGTTTTTGAGGTGTTTTGAGGATCTTGAAGAGGGGGAGAATGAGGAGCAGAAGCAGCAGCAGCAATGGTGGAAGTGGGAGGGAAGATGAATGAGGAATGAAGAGAATGGCTAAGTCTAAGGTCAAAGTAAAACCATACCTTTCTCTCTTTCACCATACCTCATTTCTTTATTCCTTTTCCATTTTCTTTTCCTTTTCCTTTTCTTTCCTCTCTAAATCCTTCTCACTAGAATAGTAACCCCAAAAGAAACATGGTGGAAAAATACACAAGTGTAAGAAAAATGATATGTGCATGTTTTGCACAAAAATGCTAAAAACCGATTAGCGATTTTTAATCGCGATTAGCACTAAATTAGCATATAACTAATCATAAAAACTTAAAAATGACATAATTCCATAAAATACCCTATTTTAGAATTTTCCAAAATTTTTCCAAATTTTTCTGTGTTTAATTATACCAAAATATTCAAATATTCAATAAAATAATATTAAATTATAAAAATTCCCAAAAAAATAATATTTTATTTTTTTGAAATGTTACAGTCATCCATGTATAAAACGAGGAATACGACAGTTCTTGCTACAAATCTACTATAGATGCATGGTTCATCTGGATTTTTGATAAAGCCAAATTCTTTGACCGTCTCATCAAAACAGATGTTCCAACTCCGCGATGTCTGCTTTAGTCCATATATGGACTTAAGCAACTTGCACACCTTTCCGCTGCTCCCACTCTGAATGAAACGCTCTGGCTGGTCCATATAGACACACTCCTCTAAATTTCCATTCAGAAAAGCGGTCTTTACGTCCATCTGCCAAATCTCATAATCGTGGAAGGCAGCAATGGCAAGAAGGATCCGAATGGATTTTAGCATAGCTACTGGAGAAAAGGTTTCGTCATAGTCCAAACCAGGTCTTTGACGAAAACCCTTTGCAACAAGTCTAGCCTTATAGGTCTCAACCTGTCCATCTACACCAATCTTCCTTTTAAAGATCCACTTGCATCCTACGGGTCTTATCCCATCTGGAACAACGTCCAACGTCCATACTTTGTTGGTGTACATGGACTCCATTTCGGTCCGCATTGCATCCAGCCATTTTACCGAGTCAATGCTCTGAATGGCCTGCTGGAAGCTAGTCGGCTCATCACTATCAATGATGCAATCCTCTCTATCCCCGTCTATGAGAAAACTATAGTATCTTTCAGGCGGATGAGACTGCCTACTACTCGGAGCGGCGCAGGAATGTCCTGATCTTTCGAACCCTCTGGTTCTACTAAGCTTTCAGTAATAGCTCGTGGTTCTGGAATTTCTTCTAGTTCTATTGCGCTCCCACTTATCTGATTTTCCAAAAACACAGTTTCCAAGAAGTAGGCATAACGAGAAACAAAAACCTTTTGTTCCTCTTCGCAATAGAAGAAATATCCCTTGGAGTTCTTTGGATATCCTATAAACTTGCACTGTACTGAGCGTGCCTCGAGTTTGTCCGCATGCTTCTTTTTGACAAAAGCTGGACATCCCCATGTCTTAATGTGCTTAAGATAGGGTTTCTTCCCACACCACATCTGATATGGTGTGGTAGGCACAGTCTTAGTTGGCACTCGGTTCAAAAGGTATGCAGCTGATTATAGTGCATATCCCTAGAATGATCACGGTAACTCAGCGTTACTCATCATTGAACGTACCATATCCAAAAGGGTCTGGTTCCGTCTCTCCGATATACCGTTATGTTGCGGAGTGTATGGAAGAGTAAGCTGAGAGAGAATTCCATTCTCTTTTAGATAATCCAAAAACTCGGCACTCAAGTATTCACCACCTCGATCAGATCTCAATGTCTTGATACTTTTGCCGGTTTGTTTTACTACTTCATTCTTATATTCCTGGAATTTTCCAAAGGCTTCGGATTTATGTTTCATTAAGAAGACATACCCGTAACTTGAAAAGTCATCCGTAAAAGTAATGAAGTAAGAATAACCGCTTCGTGCATGCGTAGACATTGGACCGCACACGTCGCTGTGTACGAGTCCAAGAGCTCGCTCGCTCTTACTCCGTGTCCAGTGAACGGAGTCTTTGTCATCTTTCCTTTAAGACAGGATTGACAAGTTGCATATGATTGATATTCGAACGGATCCAAATATCCTTCTGTATGTTACTTCGTCAACCTTCTCTCATTGATGTGACCTAGTCTGCAATGCCATAAGAAAGCCTGATTTGTTTCCGGAGACTTTCTTTTGTGTGTATTCTGGACATTGAAAATCTGTGGTTGGTTTAATACGTATATACCATTGCTTAATGTACCTGACCCAATCAAAACTTGATTAAGGTGAATGTTCACAACATTACTTACAAATGCAAATTCATAACCTTCTTTAGATAATAAAGATACAGATATGATATTACAGGTTGCATTGGGTATAAAATAACAATTACGCAAAACCAAAACATGTCCATCTGACATTCCCAGGTGATAGTCCCCCACGGACTCAGCATCCATGCCAGCTCCGTTTGCAACTCTGAGGGTCATATCACCTGCCTTCAAAACCTACGCCTTCTCAGTGCCCGTAAAGAATTACAGATATGAGATCCTGATCTGGTATCCAATACCCAGGATGTAGAGTTTATTGATAGACAATTTTCAATAACATACACACCTGAAGCTGAAGCCGCAACTTGCTTCAGATCCTGGTTTCTGGCCTTCCAAGCCCTGCAATCCTTTTTCCAGTGTCCACTCTTATGACAGTAAAAGTATTCTTCATTTCCCACAAGCTTTCCCTCTACCTTTGTTGCCTTTGTCTTTCCCTTCATATCCACTTTACTAACACCGCCCCTTGGTTTGGCGGGGGCTTTCTTCTTCTTTCCCTTGGCTTTCGCCTTGGACCTAGAAGAGGAAGATCCTCCTACAAACAAAGTGGATGTTTCCCTACCTTTCTGTAGGGTGCCCTCTGCACTCCTCAGCATGTTGAGGAGTTCTGAAAGTTCAACTTCTTTTTCTTGCAAGTTGAAGTTCAGGATAAACTAGGCGTAAGTGGAAGGAAGGGACTGGAGAATCAAGTCCGTATAGAGCTCGTTCTCTAACGTAGTCCCAAGGTCCGCGAGCTCCTCAATGAAGCCAATCATCTTAAGCACGTGTTCCGCTACCGATGATCCGACAGCCAATCTCGCCGAAAACGGCTTTTTCGAGACTTCGTATCTGGCGATACGGGATTGCTCTCCATACAGTTCTTTTGTATGGAGAAATATGGATTCAAGGTCCATATTCTCGTGCCTCCTCTGATGTTCATTGTCCATAGAGGCAAGCATGAGGCACTTGGCCTTCGCGCAGTCGATTTCCCATTCCTTATCCGCGACGCTGGTTTTGGGACCTAGGACAGGGGGAGCTTTGGTGGTAAGGAAATACCCCAACTTGTCATAAGTGATTGCTATTTTGACATTCCTGAGCCAATCTTTGTAGTTTGACCCTGTCAGTATGTTTTTATCTAGTAGTCACTTAAGTCCAGTCATGATATTTGGTCGCTGCAATTAGGAGAGAGAGAAGAAACACTTTAGCATGATGCTCTTGCAAGTTTAGAGTGGTTTTTAATTTTTCTAAACAGGATGGCTCCCACTGTCTCTCGAATCCCTCCTCAAATCAAAAAGGAAGAATTAGTCGGGATCAATCTCACTATACAATACTTGCTTAACCGTTCAGTCAGGCCAGTGTTGGTACTTTGAGGGAGGTTTTCCAATGCTTTCACGAAGTTCCTTAATTAAATAAGCTCTTTTCCCTGTGGGCGTAGCCCCGCTAACACCTTTCTAGACACCTACTTGGTTTATAGCATTGATCGTTAAGTGAGAAATTTCCCGAGGAGTAGCATATACTCACAGTAAGATCGGGATCCAAATATCATCGCGTGACAAAACTGAAGGAATCCTACCAGAATCATCACACTCCAAATGGTATGCAGCGCTAGCAAGTTTCAGTTTCTTTTGAAACTCCCGATGTGGATTTTTGCCCCATGCTCTTATGACCATGACTTTGGCCAACAAATCATAAGTCACATGTCAAGTTCTACCCGTCATTCTCCAGGTTATTTTGAACCTATCCGTACCTACCCTTGACTTTGGCCAACAAGGCAGTACGACTGTCCCAAACCAACACATCTATCTATGCTGCACATGAATACCCAATAGCTACCAATCACTATGCCTTGACTTTGGCCAACAAACATAGCTTGAATACTATTGACTATCCATGTGAAACGGCGGAGGGCTACGAATGGTTTTGGCGAAACCGTGAACGTAGTGAACTTGATATAATCGATGGAACGAGAGAGCTTTTAAAAGGAGTGGCTTAAGCTCCGCGTTTAAAAGTTGTTTTTGAAAGAAACCGAGTGGTTTTGAAAGTGTTCCAACGACTCAACTTTGGTTTATTTTCTTGCATTAATTTAATGCGTCCCATCATTTAATCCTACCATTGCAGAAAACAACGAAAATATGACGTACGCTTATGCCATCCGCATTCGCCACGGGGCCCCGTCATTACCCGTTAGGTTACTTAACTAATGACAGAGCGGGGGCTGGACTAGCGCGGATGCAAAACATAAGCAACGCCTAAATAGATATCATATATAGATATATACATTCGTCACATGCAATGATAGCCATTCCAGATCACAGCTGAACACATTGGATATACTAGGAATCCGCATTCCGTACGAGCCTGTAACGAAGAGCGGATTACACGGTCGCGATGAATAGCCAAGACCCCACCCTAGACCCCTACGGGTGCTGCAAACTACCCGTCAAGTACCCGAAGCGAAGCAACCTCCCTCAACACCGTGAGTAGGCCACTCGACACTTCGAGGTACCCGGTAGTTTGTGCACCCCACCTTGGGTCTATCCTAGGAGCAAAAACAGTAAAAGAAATTATACAATGACGGCTACAACCCCATCCCGGTTGTGCGGCCATGTAAATAATATTACATCAATTACAAATTACATGAATTGAAAGAAAAAGAAAACTCTCATCTCACAACCCCCCGGCTATTCATCCGTGACAATCCAATGAATTCATATACACATACCATCAACATTACAGATCATAGATATGTATAACCCCCACTAATCGACGTATAGCGATTAGCAGACATTCAATACATATATCACATCACAGATATAACCCGTTAGCTTAAGTCTTTAGAAGTTCGATCCAAATACGGATTTTTAAACCCCAAAAACAAATTTTGCTTTCTGGAAAATCTGGACAGAAAAATCATATTCCAAAAATCCCAAAATACCCCAGTAAATACACTGCAGCAAAGCCGATCCACAGCCGAGTCAACTCGGCCGCGGATCCGCGGCAAGAAGCTGTTCTTGCCGCGTTTACGCGGTGAGTTGGTCGGTTCTGTGGATCGTTTTTCTCCAGTGTACACTAAAAACCCTGAGTTGATATTTGGTATATGTTAAATAATTTTTACAGCAATTTAAAAATCGACAGAAAGTTTGAATTCCGGGCATGTTTCGTGACCTTTTCTCCGATCGAACTTCTAGTTACTTTGCTAACATGTTAGATAGTGTTTAACTTGGCTCTGATACCATTGTAAGTCCACGTTACCCGTCCCCGGTTCTTTGGGGTTGCGGAAATGGTGAAAAATGATTTTTCTTTGGGGTTAACATGGACTCAAAATATGGATCTTTGTTAAACAACTAGCTAACAACCTAACTAGGAGTTTTGCCTACTCGGTTAGGGGGTTATATCTTAACTTGAACTCCTTATCTTCGACTCCTTGTGGTGGTCGGATGGTTCTCTCCTCGTCGTCTCCTTGTGCCGAAGATGGATCCACCTGAAAGCTTCTACATTTGGCTCCAACCTCAATCTTAAGGAAACTAGAACACTTGGTTTGCTAGACCTTGTATACTAGAATGAGTAGAGAAGTGTTTTGGGTTTTATCTCTAAGGAAATGGTTCTCAACTCATGAGAGGGAGTTTCCTTGAGCTAGAAAGAGAGCAAAAGGAAGAGGGAGAGCTTGAGGATGAGGAGAGCTTTCATGAGAGAGAAAGCAAATGCTAGAATGAGCAAGACTTTTCTCACCCTTTCTCTCATAATCCAAAATAATCATAACAAATAATAATAATTGAGTATTATGTGATGGTTGTTATCATATCAAATGGCAATATCATTTCATACATTAAATGCAATTTGTGAACAAACAAGCAAGCAAAGGTCAATGCCAAGAAATGATAGCCATTGTCATGATGATGGTCAACAAGTCCAACCTAGTCAACCAATCAACTAAGTCAACAAGTCAACAAAGTCAACCTTTCAACTCAACCATGGCACAATAATACTTAATTAATATTATTATTAATCATATTTCTTATTCTCATTAGGGTTTAGCAAAAGTCAACAGTCAACAACCCTAATGAGAATCCTCTGCCTCTGTCTCTGTCAACCGTGCATACACACCCGCATCCGCGTTCTGAGGAACACGAATACAAACGAGATAAAACCAATCCTAAAACGTACACTAGGATCTGGCTTATACCAAAGCCCGCTGGTGATAACTGCCCAGACACTAAACGTGCACAAGTGCACGGATGTGACCGAACCCTGTCGCAAAACCATGCGACCTCTACTCTTTTGCCTAAAGGCGAATAGCTCTCTGTGTGGAACTTTAAAGACTCGATACTACGCTGGCAGTGGGTTTAACCACAGACCGCAAGCGGCACTAGCTGTGCGTAACGGCCCCCAGGTAGATGCCGATAAGAAGACGGACGAGGTGAAACCGATCTAAACTCCTACTGAGCCTGAATGTGACAATCTCCGTACAGTCCGGTCTGTTCGTCTAAGAATATCGCATGGCGGGCCTAGGGGCGATAAACGTCAGTCCCCTAATAGCGGTACAAGTCGTGTCGGAGTGTAGCCCAGAACACCCTAAGATAACACTGGAAACCTACCAGTATATCTGATTGATCTCAAAAACTATCTATTAACCGCAATCAAGAACGGCGTCGCTTTGTAGCTAGCCGGTGAGTACGGGTCGGTCCACAGGGATGTTGTGAATCTCCTAATCGCTCAAACGAGTTAATTCCAAAGGATGTTCGGATTGATTATTAAATCTAAAAACCTAATTATTCTATCTAGGGCAATTAATTGAAAGTTATAACTAGGGCAGATAAATAAAATCTATACTAGGGCAGGAAAATAAATTTAATCTAGGGCAGGAATTGAAATTATCTAGGGCAAGAAAATAAATAAATCTACTTAATTTACAGATGGATCTCTCCAAACATTTACGCAGGGTTGTCAGATCTGAATAGATGAATTGAAGAGAGGCACCGATGCTCTCCATAAAGAATTCTGAATTTATTATTAAAAGGAGGCATAAGAAATTACAATCTTTAGAGTTCCTATTTATAGAGAATAGGAAACCCTAGGTTACATTTTGATCCGCATGTCTACAATTACAAATATACCCCTAGGAAATCTTTTCAGAGCCGTCAAGAGTTTTGGTAAAATTTTCACAACCTCCGGGCATTATACCGCCGCGGAACCGCAGCAATGGCGGGCTTGGGCCACGGTTCCGTGGCCCTTTAGTGAGTTCAGATGAATGTTTTTTCCTGGGCTGCTTCAGGGTTCTTTGGACTTTTCATTTATTTAGTATTTTCTCTATTTGGGCTTCTACATTGGTTCCAGATCTTCAGTGAACAATTTGCAATGGATTTTTAACCGTTCGCTTTGTAATTTTGGACCTTGCGTTGCCTTGTACATTGTGAACTTTATCTTTGATGTAGGCTTGATCAAGAGTCTTCTGTTTGTTGGTTAACGTCCATTTTTTCATCGCCTTTTCATCGTTTTCACTGCTTTCTGTCCAAGAACCTGTAACCTGTAATATATAGCAGACATGCGTCAAAAGTACCTATTTATTTATAAAAAGAATAAGAATGGGGAATATAATAATGCAATATTATGGTGTGAACAAATACCCCCAAACTTATCTTTTGCTCGTCCCCGAGCAAACTTATTTTTATTCACTAAAATCCTAACCACACTTTCGCAGGGAAACGCGATTGCACTGAGCACGTGCAACAAGCCGTTAAACCTCTAGATGTCCCTAGTAGGAGGAGTGTTGTCTCCTGAGGGTTTTGAGCGGATACTACCCACAAAATCCTATCAATTTGGCTGTTCGACCTTTGTTTTTCAATTAGGTTTTCTAACAAGGAATTCTATTATCATCGACCCGCAAATTATCCACCCATATTCTTCACACTTCCTCATCATTTAACTTAAGATTATATATGTTCTATAGAACACTTAGCTTTCCGCATTTCTTAAGTTTTCCTTCTAGGGTTCCATCTCCACTTAGGAATTTTTATCAACTCTACTAAACATACAGGTTCTATTCTTCATTCCTTTCTCTCATCTAAACTCCAATCACATATCCCTACGTGTGTGTATAGATCACCCCTACACTTGGAAATTCAAATCAAGCAATCATACTCTCGTCCGTTGTCCAAAGCACTTCTTAATTGGTGAATTTTTAATTGAATTTTGCTTACACATCCTTCATGCGACCGTTAATACTTCTTGAGGTACCAACGACCGATTACAAAATGTGTTTGCATATTTAAGCGTAATTCCTAGTCTTGCAACACCCAAGGCTTTTAGCAGTGACTCCAAAACTAGTTGATCTAAGGCACTAGGTGATGAAGCACCCTCGCTAAATATTTTTCTATTTTTGCAGCCTTAAGTAATCACAAAAACCAGTGTTCATTTTTTTTATTCTTTATTCACACTTGTATTTTTTTTTCTTTCATTTTCTTCGTACTAAGGACTTCAGACAAAAGCATTTCAAGGTCTCCTCTACTATTCTAAGTTTCAAGGTGCGTGATTGTGCAAATTGTAGGGTATACATTTTCAGAATCTTGACTTGAGCTAGGAATTATTTTTCAAACTTATACTCTAATAAAGATATCAATACTTTTCCTTTGTTTCGACTTAGCCCAAGAAGTTAACCCAAAATTTGCCTATTTCTAAATAAACTACAAAGACATATATTTTCTACCGTTAAACTTTAAGGAAAGTTATTTTTAGGGTTGTTAATTTACTAAGTCTAAGATCTAGTTATTCCTAGCCAGTTAACCTATTTGTCAAACTCAAGTCAATTAGCCAAAATTGAATACATTGATTTTTATAATTTTTGAAATTTTTCAATTTTTATGGGTTTTCAAATAAGTATGCAAATGCAAAAATATATACAAATGAATGCGAAGGAAGAAGACGTACCGAGCATACCCCAAACTTGAACTTGATAGTGTCATCACTGTCATGCTAAACCACGAGGGTCAAAATACCGGCACTCCCCTGTTTATTTATTTATAATTTTTTTTATATTTTTAATGTTTTGAATTTTTTTATTTTTTTTTTATAGAAAAAGAAAACAAAAATATATATATATATATACAACAAGTTTTCCCCCCAAACTTAAGCTTGGCCTTGCACAAGCCAAAGGTTAGCACCAACCATTCAAAGATCTTATCGTGGTAATGGTATAGTTGGTGAAAGGAGGGGGTGGAAAGAAGAGAGATGAGAAGCATACGAGACCGAATGGGAAGAAGAGTGGAATATGGTCTCGGTGGAGGAGAAGAATGGCGGGAAGGAGAAAGAAGGGTAGCACGATCTTGAGGGTGTAAATCGAGTGAATAAATTAGCGCAATTTGGGATGACCGAAATGTGAAAACTGATTGTGCTAATCTATCAACTCGTCGTGCAATGGGATCAAATCCCTCAAGATTCTCAAGAAAACATGGGTACGCCGAACTTGGTATAGGAGATGAAAGCGTAACGGTCACTTGTACAGTCGAAACAATAGGAAGGACGAAAGGAAATGAATTAGGGATAGTATCATTCTCACCGTAGTAAACTGTCTCGAACTTGAAAGATTCCATTAATGGTACGAAACTACTATAATCAACCGAGTCTGATGGTTCAACTAACCCATCTGAAAATGTAAAGGACTCAAACTCGGGTGGTGAGTCATCAAGATCGTCCGAAAAAGTGAAACACTCGTAAGTGTTAACGTCTGTGAGAAGTGTGTCAGATTCAAAAGAAAATTTTTCAAGCTCACAGTCTTCAAGCGTGGTCGGAACGATGGAAAGGAGGGAGGGTGATATAACAGTCAAAGGTTCAGGAGGCTGAATTGGAAAATCAGACACATCAAACAGAAATGATTCAACCTCAATATGATCCTCAAAATTCTCCTCAACACTATCCTTATAATTCTCCTCAAGATTCAACTCATCCATGCCATTATCATCAAAGTCAAGACGCATATGAGATTCGGGAGAAATATTTAATAACTCGGGATGATGATTTGAACATAAAATCTTAATTAAATCGACAGTTTCATCATCTGAAATATTCCCGGCGTCTATATCCTCAATCAAGTGAAAATCAATTTTCTTAGACACCTCATCAAAAGCATGGATATTTATCGATTTAGGTTCTAGAGTGGAGGTGTAAAGGTCAAAAGGATTAGGTGCGGTTTCACTCGAAAAGGGTTCCTCACAATTTGGCAAATCAAACACTACAAAATCACACTACTCATCATTTTGGATACATGTTTGAAAATTGGAGTTGTTGGATTCAATTGGGTATAGGTCGGTTTGATTTAAAAATCCTCTCTCATTCTCACTCTGTCCAACTGCCTCCTCATACATTGAAAAATTTGGAGATAGCGGAAAACTAGCTACCGGTTCAGCAGATTGCATAAGGGCGGCCACGGACGCTTCCACATTCCTAACCATTTTGTTTGTTGCTGTGATATACGCCTCCAACGCCTCTTCCAAACTAGACTTTGGTGGTAAGGGGGTTTCGGCAAAAGATTCGAAATTGTTTGGGTATGTGAAACTCCCAAAAGGCTGTGTAGAAGCGGTGTCTAGTGAAGTTGGGAAGGTCGGGTAGGACTGGTGGGAAGTGGGTGGTTGGGCAGGTGTAGGGTCAACATGTGATAAAAAGGTGAATAGTCTTGTGGATTCCTAAAACTAGATGAGTGGAGAGGGGTGAAAGATCGGCTGCGAGATTGAGCAATATGCTCAGTAATGGACATCGGCATAGGAGTGACAGTAGGACTTGAAAAAGTGGTATCAACATATGGAGGTGGTAAAGGTTGACTTGGTTGACACAAAGTGCGTTGAAAAGTCAAACTGTTTCTCCTAGACGCCTCTATTTGATCTTTCAACGATATTTTAGGCAAGGAAGGGTCGTCTTTAAACTGGCCGAACAAATTGCCGAACGACGCAAAATTAGGTTCGGGATACCAAAGTTCGGCAAGTGATTTATTATGTGGGGTACCCATGTTAGAAGAAAGGGGGAAAGAAAGAAAGTTGGTTGGTGCAAGGATTTATTTGCGGCAAAAGTTTGCAAGTTTTCTAATACTAATTTTCCTTTTTCTTTTTCTTTATTTGAAAATTGTTGCAAAAAGATTTTTAATTAAAGATATGCAACCAAAAAATATTACTTGCAATCAGTTATTATTTTAGGCATATCACCAAGAATCTTTATTTGGAAAAAAAATGTTGCAAAAAGATATTCGAGAAAAGATATGCAACAAAAAGTATTACTTGCAATCAATTTCTAGTTTAAACGAGGCCCAAAAATCCTGCACAAGATTGTTATTTGGAAAGAGAAAGATTTTTAAAGCACACAAAATCTTGCAGGAATTTTTCAGAAAATATATGGAAATTTTTGCATAGGAGGAACAGAGAAGGCTTACAAAGCAAATTTCACGAACAGAGGACACTATTCAGCCGCCTTTCCGCGGTATAAACGCGTTCCTGCCGCGTTTTCACGGCAGTCTAATCAGCACGAATCCCCAAAATTTTTCTGTTGCTCTGATTCGACAAGGCGGCCGCGGTTCCGCGGCCTAAGGTAGGTTTTGGCCGCGGAAGGGCGGTGGGGTGGGCAGTTCGAGACACCAAATTTTTTCAGCTGTTCTGTTGTTTAAAATCTCTTCTGTTCCGATATCCCATTTTCTGTTTCGCTTTCTGGAAATTTCCAGATCCGTCTCGATTATTCCTGCAAGATTCACACAACAAAGTACCCTTTCCAAAAAATAACAATTGATATATTTTTATAGTTTTTGGATTTTTTTAGATTTTTATGATTTTTTTTTCATTTTGATTAACCCGAAAGTGCGAAAAGGAAATAACACGCCATCCCCGGCAACGGCGCCATTTGATTTGTGTGTCAAAAACTATCTGTTAACTGCAATCAAGAACGGCGTCGCCTTGCAGCTAGCCGGTGAGTACTGGTCAGTCCACAGGGATGTTTTGAATCTCCTAATCGCTCAAACGAGTTAATTCCGAAGGATGTTCGGATTGATTAATAAATCTAAAAACCCAATTATTCTATCTAGGGCAATTAATTGAAAGTTATAACTAGGGCAGATAAATAAAATCTATACTAGGGCAGGAAAATAAATTTAATTTAGGGCAGAAATTGAAATTATCTAGGGCAAGAAAATAAATAAATCTACTTACTTTACAGATGGATCTCTCCAAACATTTACGCAGGGTTGTCAGATCTGAATAGATGAATTGAAGAGAGGCACCGATACTCTCCATAAAGAATTCTGAATTTATTATTAAAAAGAGGCATAAGAAATTACAATGTTTAGAGTTCCTATTTATAGAGAATAGGAAACCCTAGGTTACATTTTGATCCGCATGTCTACAATTACAAATATACCCCTAGAAAATCTTTTCAGAGCCGTCAAGAGTTTTGGTAAAATTTTCACAAACTCCGGGCATTATATGGCCGCGGAACCGCGGCAATGGCGGGCGGCCCTTTAGTGAGTTCAGATGAATGTTTTTTTCTGGGCTGCTTCAGGGTTCTTTGGGCTTTTCATTTATTTAGTATTTTCTCCATTTGGGCTTCTACATTGGTTTCAGATCTTCAGTGAACAATTTGCAATGGATTTTTAACCGTTCGCTTTGTAATTTTGGACCTTGCGTTGCCTTGTACATTGTGAACTTTATCTTTGATGTAGGCTTGATCAAGAGTCTTCTGTTTGTTGGTTAAAGTCCATTTTTTCATCGTCTTTTCATCGTTTTCACTGCTTTCTGTCCAAGAACCTGTAACCTGTAATATATAGCAAACATGCGTCTAAAGTACCTGTTTATTTATAAAAAGAATAAGAATGGGGAATATAATAATGCAATATTATGGTGTGAACAAATACCCCCAAACTTATCTTTTGCTCGTCCTCGAGCAAACTTATTTTTATTCACTAAAATCCTAACCACACTTTCGCAGGGAAACGCGATTGCACTGAGCACGTGCAACAAGCCGTTAAACCTCTAGGTGTCCCTATTAGGAGGAGTGTTGTCTCCTGAGGGTTTTCAGCGGATACTATCCACAAAATCCTATCAATTTGGCTGTTCGACCTTTGTTTTTCAATTAGGTTTTCTGACAAGGAATTCTATTATCATCGACCCGCAAATTATCCACCCATATTCTTCACACTTCCTCATCATTTAACTTAAGATTATATATGTTCTATAGACCTACTTAGCTTTCGGCATTTCTTAAGTTTTCCTTCTAGGGTTCCATCTCCACTTAGGAATTTTTATCAACTCTACTAAACATACAGGTTCTATTCTTCATTCCTTTCTCTCATCTAAACTCCAATCACATATCCCTACGTGTGTGTATAGATCACCCCTACACTTGGAAATTCAAATCAAGCAATCATACTCTCGTCCGTTGTCCAAAGCACTTCTTAATTGGTGAATTTTTAATTGAATTTTGCTTACACATCCTTCATGCGACCGTTAATACTTCTTGAGGTACCAACGACCGATTACAAAATGTGTTTGCACATTTAAGCGTAATTCCTAGTCTTGCAACACCCAAGGTTTTTAGCAGTGACTCCCAAACCAGTTGGTCTAAGGCACTAGGTGATGAAGCACCCTCGCTAAATATTTTTCTATTTTTGCAGCCTTAAGTAATCACAAAAACCAGTGTTCATTTTTTTTATTCTTTATTCACACTTGTATTTTTTTTTCTTTCATTTTCTTCGTACTATGGACTTCAGACAAGAGCATTTCAAGGTCTCCTCTACTATTCTAAGTTTCAAGGTGCGTGATTGTGCAAATTGTAGGGTATACATTTTCAGAATCTTGACTTGAGCTAAGAATTATTTTTCAAACTTATACTCTAATAAAGATATCAAAACTTTTCCTTTGTTTTGACTTAGCCCAAGAAGTTAACCCAAAATTTGCCTATTTCTAAATAAACTACAAAGACATATATTTTCTACCGTTAAACTTTAAGGAAGGTTATTTTTAGGGTTTTTAATTTACTAAGTCTAAGATCTAGTTATTCCTAGCCAGTTAACCTATTTGTCAAACTCAAGTCAATTAGCCAAAATTGAATACATTGATTTTTATAATTTTTGAAATTTTTCAATTTTTATGGGATTTCAAATAAGTATGCAAATGCAAAAATATATACAAATGAATGCGAAGGAAGAAGACGTACCGAGCATACCCCAAACTTGAACTTGATAGTGTCCTCACTATCATGCTAAACCATGAGGGTCAAAATACCGGCACTCCCCTGTTTATTTATTTATAATTTTTTTTATATTTTTAATGTTTTGAATTTTTTTATTTTTTTATAGAAAAAGAAAACAAAAATATATATACATCTATACAACAAGTTTTCCCCCCAGACTTAAGCTTGGCCTTGCACAAACCAAAGGTTAGCACCAACCATTCAAAGATCTTATCGTGGTAATGGTATAGTTGGTTAAAGGAGGGGGTGGAAAGAAGAGAGATGAGAAGCACACGAGACCGAATGGGAAGAAGAGTGGAATATGGTCTCGGTGGAGGAGAAGAATGGCGGGAAGGAGAAAGAAGGGTAGCACGATCTTGAGGGTGTAAATCGAGTGAATAAATTAGCGCAATTTAGGATGACCGAAGTTTGAAAACTGATTGTGCTAATCTATCAACTTGTCGTGCAATGGGGATCAAATCCCTCAAGATTCTCAAGAAAATATGGGTACGCCGAACTTGGTATAGGAGATGAAAGCGTAACGGTCACTTGTACAGTCGGAACAATAGGAAGGACGAAAGGAAATGAATTAGGGATAGTATCATTCTCACCGTAGTAAACTGTCTCGAACTTGAAAGATTCCATTAATGGTTCGAAACTACTGTAATCAGCCGAGTCTGATGGTTCAACTAACCCATCTGAAAATGTAAAGGACTCAAACTCGGGCAGTGAGTCATCAACATCGTCCGAAAAAGTGAAACACTCATAAGTGTTAACGTCTGTGAGAAGTGTGTCAGATTCAAAAGAAAAAATTTCAAGCTCACAGTCTTCAAGCGTGGTCGGAACGATGGAAAGGAGGGAGGGTGATATAACAGTCAAAGGTTCAGGAGGCTGAATTGGAACATCAGACACATCAAACAGAAATGATTCAACCTCAATATGATCCTCAAAATTCTCCTCAATACTATCCTTATAATTCTCCTCAAGATTCAACTTATCCATGCCATTATCATCAAAGTCAAGACGCGTATGAGATTCGCGAAAAACATTTAATAACTCGGGATGATGATTTGAACATAAAATCTCAATTAAATCGACAGGTTCATCATCCGAAATATTCCCGGCATCTATATCCTCAATCAAGTGAAAATCAATTTTCTTAGACACCTCATCAAAAGCATAGATATTTATCGATTTAGGTTCTAGAGTGGGGGTGTAAAGGTCAAAAGGATTAGGTGCGATTTCACTCGAAAGGGGTTCCTCGCAATTTGGCAAATCAAACACTACAAAATCGTACAACTCGTCATTTTGGATACATGTTTGAAAATTGGAGTTGTTGGATTCAATTGGGTATGGGTCGGTTTGATTTGGAAACCCTCTCTCATTGTCACTCTGTCCAACCGCCTCCTCATACATTAAAAATTTTGGAGCTAGCGGAAAACTAGCTACCGGTTCAGCAGGTTGCATAAGGGCGGCCACAGACGCTTCCACATTCCTAACCATTTTGTTTGTTGCTGCGATATACGCCTCCAACGCCTCTTCCAAACTAGACTTTGGTGGTAAGGGGGTTTCGGCAAAAGATTCGAAATTTTTTGGGTATGTGAAACTCCCAAAAGGCTGTGTAGAAGCAGTGTCTAGTGAAGGTGGGAAGGTCGGGTAGGACTGGTAGGAAGTGGATGGTTGGGCAGGTGTAGGGTCAACATGTGGATAAAAAGGTGAATAGTCTTGTAGATCCCTTGAACTAGATGAGTGGAGAGGGGTGAAAGATCGGCTGTGAGATTGAGCAATATGCTCAGCAATGGACATCGGCCTAGGAGTGACAGTAGGACTTGAAAAAGTGGTATCAACATATAGAGGTGGTAAAGGTTGACTTGGTTGACACAAAGTGGGTTGAAAAGTCAAACTGTTTCTTCTAGACGCCTCTATTTGATCTTTCAACGATATTTTAGGCAAGGAAGGGTCGTCTTTAAACTGACCGAACAAATTGCCGAACGACGCAAAATTAGGTTCGGGATACCAAAGTTCGGCAAGTGATTTATTATGTGGGGTACCCATGTTAGAAGAAAGGGGGAAAGAAAGAAAGTTGGTTGGTGCAAGGATTTATTTGTGGCAAAAGTTTGCAAGTTTTCTAATTCTAATTTTCCTTTTTCTTTTTCTTCATTTGAAAATTGTTGCAAAAAGATTTTTAATTAAAGATATGCAACCAAAAAATATTACTTGCAATCAGTTATTATTTTAGGCATATCACCAAGAATCTTTATTTGGAAAAAAAATGTTGCAAAAAGATATTCGAGAAAAGATATGCAACAAAAAGTATTACTTGCAATCAATTTCTAGTTTAAACGATGCCCAAAAATCCTGCACAAGATTGTTATTTGGAAAGAGAAAGATTTTTAAAGCACACAAAATCTTGCAGGAATTTTTCAGAAAATATATGGAAATTTTTGCAGAGAAGGAACAGAGAAGGCTTACAAAGCAAATTTCACGAACAGAGGACACTGTTCAGCCGCCTTTCCGCGGTATAAACGCGTTCCTGCCGCATTTTCGCGGCAGTCTAGTCAGCACGAATCCCCAGAATTTTTCTATTGCTCTGATTCGACAAGGCGGCCACGGTTCCGCGGCCTAAGGTAGGTTTTGGCCGCGGAAGGGCGGTGGGGTGGGCAGTTCGAGACACCAAATTTTTTCAGCTGTTCTGTTGTTTAAAATCTCTTCTGTTCCGATATCCCGTTTTCTGTTTCGCTTTCTCGAAATTTCCAGATCCGTCTCGATTGTTCCTGCAAGATTCACACAACAAAGTGCCCTTTCCAAAAAATAACAATTGATATATTTTTATAGTTTTTGGATTTTTTTTAGATTTTTATGATTTTTTTCATTTTGATTAACCCGAAAGTGCGTAAAGGAAATAACACGCCATCCCCGGCAACGGCGCCATTTGATTTGTGTGTCCAAAACTATCTATTAACCGCAATCAAGAACGGCGTCGCCTTGTAGCTAGCCGGTGAGTACGGGTCGGTCCACAGGGATGTTGTGAATCTCCTAATCGCTCAATCGAGTTAATTCCGAAGGATGTTCGGATTGATTATTAAATCTAAAAACCTAATTATTCTATCTAGGGCAATTAATTGAAAGTTATAACTAGGGCAGATAAATAAAATCTATACTAGGGCAGGAAAATAAATTTAATCTAGGGCAGGAATTGAAATTATCTAGGGCAAGAAAATAAATAAATCTACTTACTTTACAGATGGATCTCTCCAAACATTTACGCAGGGTTGTCAGATCTGAATAGATAAATTGAAGAGAGGCACCGATGCTCTCCATAAAGAATTCTGAATTTATTATTAAAAGGAGAAATAAGAAATTACAATCTTTAGAGTTCCTATTTATAGAGAATAGGAAACCCTAGGTTACATTTTGATCCGCATGTCTACAATTACAAATATACCCCTAGAAAATCTTTTCAGAGCCGTCAAGAGTTTTGGTAAAATTTTCACAACCTCCGGGCATTATACGGCCGCGGTACCGCGGAAATGGCGGGCTTGGGCCGCGGTTCTGCGGCCCTTTAGTGAGTTCATATGAATGTTTTTTTTCTGGGCTGCTTCTGGGTTCTTTGGGCTTTTCATTTATTTAGTATTTTCTCCATTTGGGCTTCTACATTGGTTCCAGATCTTCAGTGAACAATTTGCAATGGATTTTTAACCGTTCGCTTTGTAATTTTGGACATTGCGTTGCCTCGTACATTGTGAACTTTATCTTTGATGTAGGCTTGATCAAGAGTCTTCTGTTTGTTGGTTAAAGTCCATTTTTTCATCGTCTTTTCAACGTTTTCACTGCTTTCTGTCCAAGAACCTGTAACCTGTAATATATAGCAGACATGCGTCAAAAGTACCTGTTTATTTATAAAAAGAATAAGAATGGGGAATATAATAATGCAATATTATGGTGTGAACAATTTCTTGCTTGCCCTGGCCAGGGACTTTGTGTAATGGCTCTCCTAGACACAGCGCGATATCAACCCCCAATACCGGGAGAGACGAATCCTGTCTAACCGTCACTGCCTCCAAGTGCTTCGGGACTGCACCCAACTACTACCTGTTTCTATGACTCCTTTGAGCTGTGGTAGGGTAGTAATCAAAGTACAGTGGGAACACACTCGAGGCGAAGTGACAGTGTCAAGTCAGCGGACTAAGCTGTACTCATGTCACCTGGGAACTGATAACTGACGATAGGTGTAGTACCAACCAACAGTTCCCGAAGACTCCTGTCCAGTGTACTCGTAACCTAACGAGCACCCGCATACTATCTTAAGTACGACGTACTGACGGCTGTGGGACAGATCGTCTCCCCTGCTGGGATGAGAAGCGCATACGCTAGTCTACTCCGGAGTATCGATGCCCTGTCTCGATAGTCCTACGACTAGGGACCTGCATAAGGCTGTGCTTGTGGATTACCCAGCCCCCACGAGTGTGACTGCCATCACAACGCTGGTAATCAAGTAAAGATCTTAAGGGCTCCACTAATGTGTATAGGTGATATACTAAAAGAAACACATGTACACATTAAAGTAGAAACAAACCAAGTAGCATACTACTATTTTGAGCAAGATTGTCTATACAAGGTGAATATCCCAAGCTTCCATTAAGTAATATACAAACTAGTATGATACAGTAATAGCCTCTAGGGCATATACATTTGTTGGAGATAGTGCCCTCAGAGTCAATTATTGGATCACAGGCACGTGATTGCAATGATTGAGGGGAGGACCTGTCCCAGTAGGACAGTCTTACTCAAGATGATAGTATGCTATCTGGTTTATCTTTATCATCGTGTACTGCTTTATGTGACCTTACGAGTCGCTATTACACATTGATAGAGCCCCTAGGATTCTTGCTTGACCTCCAGCAGTATGAGGGCAATCATATAAGTGGGAGCTGGGGTCTATAAGCACATCCTTAAAAGGTCCCTAGTCGTGGGAGTTTGGAGACAGGGCATCGATTTTCCAGAGTAGACTAGTGTATACAGTCGAGACCCCGACGAGGGGCGATGGCCGGTCTCACAAGCCACCGGTGTCAGTTGGTTCACCTAAGATGTATACAGGTGCTCATTGGGTTATGAGTACACCGGACAGGACTCGCCGGGAACCTGCTAGTTGGGATTATACCTGATGTCAGATAGCAGTTCCCTGGTGACATGTGTACAGGTTAGTTCATCGACCTGAGATCGTCATTTGTCTCGTGTGAGTTCCCACTGTGCTTTGATTACTACCCTACCACGGCTCAAAGGAGTCGTGCAAACAGGTTTTAGTTGGGTACAGTCCCGAGCCATATGGAGGCAGTGAGCGGATCTGCAGGGGTTCATCTCTCCCGGTATTGGGGGTGAAGTCGCGCTGTGTCTAGGAAAGCCAGAACATGAAAAGTCCTTGGCCAAGGCAGAAGATTTGCTGGTAGGTATTCCAGTAGTATCCCAGGGTGTTCTGGGCTACACTCCGACATGACTTGTACCGCTTTTGGGGGTCTGACTTTTACCAATCCCCTAGGCCCACCATGCGATGCTCATAGATAAACGGACCGGACTGTACGGATATTATCACTGACAGGCTCAGTAAGGTGTCAGGATGAGTTCGCTCATCGACGTCCCTTTTGGTCAATAGCTGGTAGCCCGTCACGTATGGCTAATACCTCTGACGTGCTAGTGGTTAAGTCCACAGCCATAGTATTGACGAGTCTTTAGAGTCCACCACACACAGTTACTCAAGTTTCGGGCGAAACGCTGTGGAGGCCGTATGGAGATATGGCAGGATTCGATCAGATACGTGCGGTATTGCACGGATCGTGATCGGACGGATTTTACTAGCCGGCTTTGGCTTAAGCCGGATCCTAGTATAAGATAGTGTAGATTTTGTCTTTTTGCATTTGTGTTCAGTGGGAATACAAATGCGGGCATGTATTTGCAGTAGCGGGGTTTTCCTGTAATTTATTACGGGGTCAGTTTTCTGAAGTTGCCAGTTTGCATTCCGTTCCGGTCGGTTTTCCTTTGTTCTTTCGCGGCCGGACTTTCCGATGGAGGGGGTAATTTGCAATTGTGCAAATTACTTTTTGTGGAGGGGTTTCTTACATATTTGTGGCATCATGATTGTTTATTCATCATGAGATTCTTTTATGGTCTTTTCCTTTTCTTTTATTGGATGAGGATTGATGAGAAATTGGTGTGACCTTTTTTCTACTCATATCCATCCCCTTTCTTCTCTTGATAATTCATTCATTTTTCTCCACTTGGAAATAGAGGCCGGCCACTATGGGGAGGAGAGAGATTTGGGGAGTGGGAAATTATTCTATCTTCATCTCATTCCATGGTTGCAAAAGACAAGCTCCATATATATCTCATTGCTTTTTATCATTCTCCTCCTCAACTCCTCCATCAAGGCAACTTCGTATACCCTAAAGAGACAACCCACTACACTATATCTACAGCATATCTTGGACGCGTCGGCTAGACAACTTCGCGCCCGAGTTGCCTCGGTCCAGAGGTGGGAGCCCGTAAAAGTATCCGGCTACGTGGTGCCCTTTCCGACAAGGAGGTGACGGACGGAGATTCCGCGGGAGATCGGAGTGGAGACGAAGACCGAAAGACACGGATCGCTTGGTATAACTCTCTACCCATCTTGTTGTTTGCTAGTAGCTAGGTTAATGGCCCGATCCGGGTTAAAAGTGCGCGGTGTTGCCGGTTTACTAGTTTGCAAAGTTTTTGTTTCCGCGTCTCTGGCGTCGGATCGACGGCCGGGGCACCGCCGCGGACTTAAATTGGTATCAGAGACACGCCATTAACCTACCTAGCTTGCTCTGGTATGTTTAAAACCTGATCGAACAAAATCCCAAAAACCGTATTTCTAGTGCATGTGTTCTCTGTTGAAATTTTTCCAGCTCCAAAAATTTTTCAGGTCATTGCAGAAAGACATGCAAGAAATTCTATGAATTCTGGGAAAATATGATTCACTGATTCCTTACTATGACCGCGGAAACGCGGCCAAACCCCTGGTTTGGCCGCGGTTCCACGGTGGGTAAGTGGAATCGTTGCACCAAATTTTTCCAGTGGGCTTTTGAATAGGAAATAGGGGTTTTGGGATATTATTTTTGGGCCCAGATTTTCTGTAAGTGCTACAGTACAGCTTGGGGCCAACTTCGGTGTATTTTTTTGATCGGATATTTTAAACATGCCAGTTCTCAGTATTTACATTATATCTGCGACCGTGAATGTCACTCGATCGGTAAATCCAGTCTAACTGCTATAGCCCGGTTAGACGGATTTGCGAACGTGACATTCACGTTGATGTTCTGTGTTGTGCTGTGATGTTGCGGATCGGTCGTGGGGGATATCCTGGTTGCAGTGGTAGTACAGTTTTGTTTTATATGTATATTTGTTATTGCGGGGCGAGCGTCTGACTTGTGGACTGCCGTCACTGCCTGTTTGTATTATTCTTTTGGGACACGACCGGGTCGAGGTCGATGTACCCGTTGTATGTATATTTTACTTTCTGTACTAGGATTACCCCGCGGAGGGGTGCACGGATAGCCGGATTCTAGAGGGCGACAAGCCCGCATCTCATGGCGTTGAGACGGAAGGGGCTTTACTCTAGAATTGGCGGGCTATTCGCCACACTCGTAGGGGTATAGGTTGACCCAGGAGGGGTGCCCAAGTTACCGGATTCCGTGAAATGCTGGGTGGTCCATTCACGTTGCTGAAGGGGGCTGCCTCGCTTCAGGTTTTGGCGGGCAACTTGCCACGCCCATAAGGGTCTAGGATTTTCATTGCGCAGGCTATCCACACGACCAGGGGAACATCGGGTTTTAGTAGCGGCTCTATGAAACCCGGGGATCCCAGATATCTTTATTGTTCTATGATGCTGTATATTTCTGTGATGTTGCATTTTATCACGCCTTGAGCGAAAATTATATATTATATATATACTAGTAGATGTTGTATATGTTTTGCATCCGCGCTAGTCCAGTCCCCGCTCTGTCGTTAGTTAAGTAACCTAACGGGTGATGACGGGACCCAGTGGCGAATGCGGATGGCATATACGTACATCATTATTTTCGTTCTTTTGTGGTGTGATCAATTGATGGGACTGCATTAATTCGGATCAATGCAAGATAAACAAACCTATTCTGATGTTGTTGGAACAATTTTTCAAAAAGCTGTTATTGCAAGGGCGTTCTCTTTTGTTTTGCACAGTGGTATTCGTTTATGAATATCCAGCTCCTCAGTCGACGAGGCAAGGGCCGAGATCCCTTCACCGGGAGTGACCCCTTGGACAAAAGTTTGCGTCAGGGCAATAACTTCACTATAGCCGATTACTTTTGCTTTGCATCGTGGTATTCAGTTGGAATATCCTGCACCTCATTCTACGGGGAAAGAGCCGAGATCCCTTTACCGGGAGTGACCTCTTTAGCAAAGGTTTTCGTTACTATATTTTTAAAAGCTATCAGTTCCTTCAACGATATCAAGTTCATTACGTTAAAGGTTTTCGCCAGAAACCATTCGTAGCCCTCCGTCGTTTCATATGGATAGTCAATAGTATTCAAGCTGTGTATGTTGGCCAAAGTCAAGGCACAGTGTTTGGTAGCTATTGGGTATTCATATGCTGCATAGATGGATGCGTTGGTTTGGGACAGTCGTACTATTATTTTGGCCAAAGTCAAGGGTATGTACGGGTGGGTTCAAATTAACCTGGATAATGACGGGTAGAACTTGACATGTGACTTATGATATGTTGGCCAAAGTCAAGGTCATAAGAGCATGGGGCAAAAATCCACATCCGGAGTTTCTAAAGGAACTGAAACTTGCCAGATATGCGCATACCTTCTGGAGTGTGATAACGTGAGCGGAGTCTGTCACGTTATCATGCGATGAGAGTTGGATCCTGATTCCCACTGATGAGTTGGTTTACTTCTCGGGTGATCCCGGCTAATTCTTCTTTCAGGTTTGGGGAAGAATTTGACGTTACAGTGGGAGGTTTCCGGATTAGATAAAGTGATAACCATTATGATCTAGGTTAGAGTGCACGCTGAGTGTTTCTTTTCTCTCTCTCTATGGCAGCGACCATTGACCCAACCCTAGACTATGACTCAGTGACCAAGTTGACCGAACCTTCTTAACACTGGCTTTTGGATTGTCAGAGTTGCAAACCTCATTGCCACTCCTACTTTTACCTTTTTCTCCAGGACACCCCGTATTACTACGAACGTCCACTTCCATTGGACAAAACCATCGTGTGGTTATATACGAACTCGAAGGAATTCGAGGATGGTTTCTGGTTCTGGAGAAAACGAATAGGATTATTCAGTTGTCTTTTCCTTTTACCTTCTCTCTCAGATTGCGAGTACTCCTTGGCTTAGGAGATAGTACACCTATTACGCAAATTGGATAGTCTTCTTCCAAACCTTAGGCTGGTGCTGAATGGTAGGGAATGAAGAAAACCAATTAGCATAACGATGGTGTGCAGAAGGTATTAAGTTAAGACAAAGAAAGGGATTAGTAAGAGGGCAAAGTAAATTGCGACTGCTATTCACGACCAAACCAAGTATTTCTTCGCCAATCCTAAATCACCTTTGTATTTCTCTAGGACACTCCGTATCACTACGAAGATCCCAAGTTCATTGGATAATCCATCGTATGGTTATATACGAACTCGAAAGGAACTTGTTCCAGTTCGGGGATGGATCCTGGTTCAGGAGAAATAGGGATAAAGTTCATTCAGGTGTCTTTTATCTTCACCTTCTCTCGCATTGCGAGTGCTCCTAGGATTAGGACAGTACACCCATTATGCTTATTGGATAGTCTTCTTCCAAACCATAGGCTGGTGCCGAACGGTAGGGAAGGAAGAAAACCATTTGGCCTAAAGGGGTGTACAGAAGGTAACGACTAAAGACATATAAAGGGATTTGGAGAGATGGCAAAGAATTATACGGTTACAGTTGTGAATCTGGATAATGGAAGAGGCATTATTAGGAATACCGGGATACCCCATCGAAACATTTCAATGTTTTAGTCTCACTGTGTACTGTTGAAAGAAAACTGATTTCCCAATTAGACACTTACTCCAGAGCATGTATTTACCAGGTATGATTCTCACATCTGTATGGTTTTATAGATGATGAGTGGGAGTAAGTTATTGGGAATTAGGTGATCATCCTCATTATATCGGGATTCGTTGTAATTGGTGATATTTGAGGAAGTCACCTGGGTTGTTTGCCAGTCGGCAAATATTTGGTTTTGAATATCCGTTGTTATGCACCAATTTCAAATTGATATATCTGTACGTCTATTTTTATAGAGTGAGATGTACCTTTTTGAAATTATGTCTATGACATTTACCTATATCAGTGGATGGTTAGGTAAGGAGCATTGAACAGCGGTGTAATTCTTCTTAACCATAAGTACAGTTTTCAACCTACGACACACAGTGAATGAGTTATTAGACTCAGCGGACTTATACTGAGTATTGTATATTATCCAGTGTCCATTAGGACAGAGGGGTTGGTCCTCGTACTATATTCGGTTTACTTATAACTTCTCTAGTTCTAAGACAGGTGTTTCGTAGAAACACAAGGTCAGAGTTTTGAAAAGTTATAGGTATAAGAATAAAGTAGAGAACCAGGTATTGCAAGTATCGGGATTCTTCAAGGTGATCGAAGATGTAGATACTTGTGAATGGTATTCAGTTGATAGTAATGTTTAAGAGAACTTGCTTCTCTTTTAGGTTACTCATAATTGGAAGTACTCTTAAGTTGAGTAACGCTGATCCACCTCCTTCCATTTAGTTGACATGCACTAGAGACAGCTGCATGATTTGAATCTGGTTCAATTAAATCAGTGTCTCTGTTTCTATATTGGATATAGAACAGTTCATATCTTGACATTGTTAAGGTACGGGGAGTTGTCCAGCTTATGCTTAAAACCAGACACTAGACTACTCAAGGCACGTTTCTGTAATGGCTGTTTGTGGGTTGACCCGGGCTATGACGAGGGTTGATTTTCTACCATCTGGAAGATCAATAGTGATATTGTTCTTGACTCGCCACAGTTTTAATAAAAATGGATTTTTTCAGAAAACAGTAGTGGGAGTATGGTAGAACTGGAAATGATTCCAGAACCGCAAACGATTACTGAAGATTTGATAAGAACCTAAAGATTCAATCTGGTTTGACATTCCATTGGCCACTCCGCAGATATAGTGGGTAACCTCAGGCGCTCGAGAGGTACTTCGGTATGCTCAAGGACGGTGGCAGGGAGGTTCTTGTTTACCCAGACTTGACACTACTGTTGTTCCAGGCTGTGAGACCCGGCAGGAGGATGAATATAGCGTCGTTCTGAACTAGCTTCAGAAGAGTACGTCTATATGACTCTGCCAGAGGGTTGTCATAGTCAGTGGGAGCAGCGGAAGCATGGTGGACAAGTGGCTTATGTCTATTTATAGACTAAAGCAGATATAGCGGAGATAGATCATCTATTTCTGATATGACAGTCATAGGTTTGACTTCATCAGAATAGGGGATGGATCTGTTAAGAAGGTAGTAGGGTGTGATGTCCTGGTATTTGATGACATACACAGAGTAGGAAGTGATATTCCTATACTACGATCGGTTATACTTTGGTCGTCACACAGTTGTTTCTCCACATAGGACTTGGATATTATATCAGACATTCTGGTTACTAGATCTATGGTTTTAGATCTAGATTTGGTAGTTTCCCAATCTGGGTACTTAGACAGTATTCTATGAGTATTTAGAATGGACGACTCCTCGCATGGTGGTGTACCTGCAGGTAATGGAGTCACCCTCTCTAAAGGTGTCTTACAGACTAAAGGGGAGATGGATGTGCATGATTGGGAGATCACTTGCTTAGGCAATTGAGTCGATCATGAGATGTCAAGTACCACACCAGATGTTGTTCTTGCAGTAGGTGCAATAAGTTGATATTGATCCAATCCTGGAGAAGCAGTCGGAAGCAGTCTTAGAGCATAAGTTGATGTTCTAGGGATATGATAATGACAGCCTCATTCGGGAGACAGTTATCATTCCAGGCTTCCAAGGTGACCTGGACGACAAGGAGGTTGTCAGAGTTATAGTTTTCCTTCTGACGAGGGGCAGTATTTTGGACAGGTGGTCCAGGTGGATACTGAGGGAAGGCATAGCCCAGGATACTGATTAAGTTCAGTTGACGATACAGTCTAAGAAGTTTGGATTTGGAGTTCACTTATGAGCTAGGTCCCATCAGATATCCAGACATATTATAAGACAGGTATTGCTCATTTCGGGAGATGGCTTTCTCCGCGAACTTGAGATAAAGAGAGACATAGAAAGAAACATCAGAGTGGATCCACTCACTGAGGCTATTCCTCGAACGCAATAGTTTCGCAAACGAGTTTTGTGAGACTGACTAGTAGAGGAGTTGGGTGTTCGGTATCACACGGGCTGTGAGTATGCGACATCGCAATAATTAGCCTTGAGTGCAAGTGGGAGATTGTTGGAGATAGTGCCCTCAGAGTCAATTATTGGATCACAGGCACGTGATTGCAATGATTGAGGGGAGGACCTGTCCCAGTAGGACAGTCTTACTCAAGATGATAGTATGCTATCTGGTTTATCTTTATCATCGTGTACTGCTTTAGATGACCTTACGAGTCGCTATTACACGTTGATAGAGCCCTTAGGATTCTTGCTTGACCTCCAGCAGTATGAGGGCGATCATATAAGTGGGAGCTGGGGTCTATAAGCACATCCTTAAAAGGTCCCTAGTCGTGGGAGTTTGGAGACAGGGCATCGATTCTCCAGAGTAGACTAGTGTATACAGTCGAGACCCTGACGAGGGGCGGTGGCCGGTCTCACAAGCCACTGGTGTCAGTTGGTTCACCTAAGATGTATACAGGTGCTCATTGGGTTATGAGTACACCGGACAGGACTCGCCGGGAACCTGCTAGTTGGGATTATACCTGATGTCAGATAGCAGTTCCCTGGTGACATGTGTACAGGTTAGTTCATCGACCTGAGATCGTCATTTGTCTCATGTGAGTTCTCACTTTGCTTTGATTACTACCCTACCAAGGCTCAAAGGAGTCGTGCAAACAGGTTTTAGTTGGGTACAATCCCAAGCCACATGGAGGCAGTGAGCGGATCTGCAGGGGTTCGTCTCTCCCGGTATTGGGGGTGAGGTCGCGCTGTGTCTAGGAGAGCCAGAACATGAAAAGTCCTTGGCCAAGGCAGGAGATTTGCTGGTAGGTATTCCAGTAGTATCCCAGGGTGTTCTGGGCTACACTCCGACACGACTTGTACCGCTTTTGGGGGTCTGACTTTTACCAACCCCCTAGGCCCGCCATGCGATGCTCATAGACGAACGGACCGGACTGTATGGATATTGTCACTGACAGGCTCAGTAGGGTGTCAGGATGAGTTCGCTCATCGACGTCCCTTTTGGTCAATAGCTGGTAGCCCGTCACGTATGGCTAATACCTCTGACATGCTAGTGGTTAAATCCATAGCCATAGTATTGACGAGTCTTTAGAGTCCACCACACACAGTTACTCAAGTTTCGGGCGAAACGTTGTGGAGGCCGTATGGAGATATGGCAGGGTTCGATCAGATACGTGCGGTATTGCACGGATCGTGATCGGACGGATTTTACTAGCCGGCTTTGGCTTAAGCCGGATCCTAGTATAAGATGTAGATTTTGTCTTCTTGCATTTGTGTTCAGTGGGAATACAAATGCGGGCATGTATTTGCAGTTGTGGGGTTTTCCTGTAATTTATTATGGGATCAGTTTTCTGAAGTTGCCAGTTTGCATTCCATTCCGGCCGGTTTTCCTTTGTTCTTTCGCGGCCGGACTTTCCGATGGAGGGGCTAATTTGCAATTGTGCAAATTACTTTTTGTGGAGGGGTTTCATACATATTTGTGGCATCATGATTGTTTATTCATCATGAGATTCTTTTATGGTCTTTTCCTTTGCTTTTATTGGATGAGGATTGATGAGAAATTGGTGTGACCTTTTTTCTACTCATATCCATTGTTAGTTATATGTATGCCCTAGAGGCCATTACTATACATAGGATATATATTGTAGTGGATGCTGGGACATATATAGGGAGGACTTTCTTGCTCAACATGATAGTATGCTATCTGGTTGATCTTTACCTTAACGTGTACACTGATTGTCTCCCTGTTACATGTTGGTAAAGCCCTTAGGATCTGTGCTTGACTACCTGGACTATGATGCGGATCATACTAGTGGGGACATGGTAGTCCATAAGTACATCCTTCAAAGTCCCTAGTCGAGGGTGTATCGAGACGTGGCATCGATATACCAGAGTAGACTAGCGTATACCTTCTCGACCCATACAGATGGGCGATGGATGATCCTATATCCATTGGTGTTTGACATCAGAGATGATATACGGGTGCTCAGTGGAGACTGGGTACACTGGACGGACTCGCCGAGAACTCCCAGATGGTATTATACCATACGTCAGATGGCAGTTCTCTGGTGACACTGGTACAGAGTAGTCTGTTGACCCGAGATCGTCATAGAGTCTTGTGTGGTTCCCACTGTGCTTTGATTTCCATCTTACCACGTCCAAGAGGGCGTGTAAAACGGTGGTTTTTGGGTACAGTCCCGAGTCACATGGAGGCAATGAGCGATAGGAGGGGATTCGTCTCTCCCGGTATAGGGAGTTGATGTTGCGCTGTGTTCGATTGGCTATAACAGGAAATCCCTGGCCAGGGTTGCTGAGATTTACTGGTAAGTGTTACCAGTAGTTTCTCGAATTGTTATAGACCTCATATCGACACGACTTATCGAGCTATTGGGGTCTGACGTTTACCACCCCTAGGCGAGATATGCGACATATCAGACGATCAGACCGGACTGTACGGTAGTGTTACTGGTTGGATTCACTGGAGTGTGAGCGGGCTTGCTCGTCGATCTTCAGATCGCTCAATACCCGGGTGGCCATTACGTTTAGCAGACCGCTTGCGGCTTGTGGGTGTTTGATATGATCATCACCTGCTTCCGGCGTATTGACGAGTCTTTAGAGTCCTACACAGAGGTTTCCTGGCTCAAGCGAAATGAAATAGGAGCGCATATGAGATATGTGCGGGACCGAGAATAATGCGCGTATGTGATACCGTATTTCATTCTCGCGATGAATGTGTCGAATGGTTGTATGCGATATAACCTAGTTATCGAATCAAGGATTGATTCGATAAGCCGATACATTGTATACTAGTTGGTTATGTGCGACATGACCGGATCATTGAATCAAGTGTTGATTTAATGATTTAATGCATAACTATATATTTGATATATTACTTTGCATTAACTAGTATTGGTTCACTTTAAATGGATTTTCTCACTCGGTTTGTGCACATTGTATATGTGATATACTTTTGTACACATGATTGTATCATGTTTGATGATACATGTTTACTTGGTTAAGTGTAAAGAATTAAACCATGGTTAAACATATAATTAGGGTTTTATTTTTCCATTACTTATTTATTCATTTATTTATTTGTTTATACATTTTGGAAAATAAATGGAAAAGAGAAAAGAATGGTGGCTTTATTTGTTGTTTAGTTGAAGCTTAATGAAGCTTTGACCTTGTCCACCATTCTTATCTCATCCTTAACCCTAACCATTCCTTTAACCTTGGTCAATTCTCTACACATAACCATAGTTAGAATTATGATAAGTATTGTTTGTCTATTCTTTTTTTAATTAACTTATCATAACACTTTCTTCTTCTTCTTCATCTTCTTCAATGAAGAAACCTTCACTTCATCAATGGTGGATTGATGAAATGAGTGAGAAATCCAATTCTAAAGTCTACCCACTTCCTATTTCTTCATCCTCTACCTCTTGCCAAGTAGTAGAGTGTGTTTTCTTCACAAGTTTTTGGACTTGGTGAAGTTGGAGCTTGATCTAGCGATGCCTCGACGTAGATCATCTTCGGCATGGACATCGACGACCTAGCTCGCCATTTCTCCGACGAAGCCGACGCTAGAGGCCAGGAATTCATTTGGACAGCGAGGGGACTTCGTTGCGGAGCTATGGAGGTGGAGCACCGGATCTACAAAGGTTGTATTTCCGTATTCTTGTAGTTAAGTGTTAACTAGTTTCTTTTTCGCCTAGAATTCTAGCCAACGATCCGTACACTAGGGTTTCTCGGCACCGTAATTTTTGAAATTGGCATGATTGATGCCTTGTGAGACCTCCTTGGGGTGCCTAGGAACCCAATAGTGGTATCAGAGCCTAGTTAGAGCCTTAGGCGAAGTCTAGACGGAATTTGAAACCCGAACGAACCCGAAACCCAACTCAAAAATTGCTCTGTCCTTTTTTCAAAAACTGGGATTTTTCCAGATTTAAAATGCTTAAAAAATTCAGCAGGGAAATCTAAGAATTACGGTGCAAAAAGTTTCTCATGAACAGTACAACATGCGGCGGAACCGCGGCAGAAGCCTAACTTCTGCGGCGGTTCCGCGGCTCATTGATGACGTCAGCTTCCCTTGTTTGCACAGTAATTCCTATTTTCTGAAGTTGGATTTTCTGGGAATTTTTAATATTTATTCAAGAGTTGAATTTTCTGGGGTTGTTTTGGGGATTCGGTGTTTCGATCGGATTATCAAATTCTGTCTGTGTGGCTTTCCGGATAAATTTTAGAATATGTTAAAAAGTTCGACCGGATATAAATACCCAATTTTTCCCCTGTCAGGAAATTTCCAAGTGTTGGATTTTTCCGTAGTTTAATGACGTTCTAAGTAGTGCAAGTAACACGATGGACCCTCTAGAAGACAACAAACCTTAACTCGATTATGTGACCGTCTTGAACTGCCCTTTGAACCTTCGGGTTTGGGGCAGTACGGCGTGCCACATGTGAGGCGTTGGCTTGACCCTTCTACGGCTGGACCGTTGGTACTGAGGCACGAACTGAATGTTGTTAGACTTATTTCATGTGTTGATCTGTATCGGGAAAACTTAGGTGTTCGATTGTTCGATCGGAAAGTTTGACATTTTCTATTTATCCAGAATGGGATACAATAATTGGAATTCACAATAAGTTATGAGATAACTGAATGAATGTTATAAATCTAGCAATTTAGTCTCACTTGATCGGTTTCCACGGAGTTTTGATGTGATCAAAAGTCCGTCGCAATCACGTAGCGTACGCGGATACTCGCCGGGTAAACTTAATAGACAGCCTCACTCCATAGCCCCGACCAAGTGACTGTAGGAGAACCCCGTCGCCGAAGGCATCCGTTCGGGTGCTCAAAGAAGCGGTGTTCCGCCTTAGTGCACTTCGTCGACAACATCGGGGGTGCGGCCGCCTACTAAAGTTTGCGACGAGCATTCGATCAGGATGTCGGGAATCTTGTTGAATTGCCCGACTTGAATATTGAAAAGTGTTTTCGATTTTGAGACTAAAATGCGGGGTTTATAATTGTTAGGCATGCGATGTCTGAGGTGATTGCGGATTCCAACTGTTGTAGTTTTACACTTTCTTTTCTGTGACCGTAAGTGTAATATGTGATATCGCCGGTTTCGTAGCTATATGTCAACGACAATTGGGATGTGCATATTTACTTACGTTGATGACATGTGATGTTATGTGTTGCTGGATATGTTATATTGGATCGTCGTGTTTGAATAGCCGGGGGGTTTTTATGTGAAATGAGTGTTTTTCATTTTCATTCATGTAAAAACTTGTATGTAATATTCTTTTATTGGGGCACTTCCAGGTTGCGGATGTTGTCACCTTTTGTATATTATTTACTTTTCCGCACTAGGATAGACCCAAGGAGGGGAGCACAAGTAACCGGGTTCTGGAGTCCAGTGGGAGACCAACTCGAGGAGTCGAGTCCGCGTCTCCTAACTCCAGAATTGGTAGGGTTGCTTGCCGCTCTCGTAGGGGTCTAGGGGTGTGGGTTTGGCTATTCATCGCGACCGTGGAATCCGTGTTTTATACTGGCTCGTATTGAAAACACGGACGTCCTAGTATATCCAATATTTCATATGTTTCTTCTGCTGCGATATCTGTGATGTGATCATGTGATGTTCTGTGATAGATACAGTATATAGTATATATGATATATTATATAGGCGTTACTTATGTTTTACACCCGCGCTAGCCCTGCCCCGCTCTGCCGTTAGTTACCTAACCTAACGGTGCACGAGGGGACATCGAGGTGAATGCGGATGGCATAAGTGTACGTCGTATTTATCTGTGATGTTTAGGTACATAATTGATGGGACTACATTAATGTGATTAATGAAAGTGAAAGAAACCTAAGATGTTGTAGAATCGAATTTCAAAATAAAATAGGTAGCTACAGTTCTTGCTTTGCACAGCAGTATATGTGATATATCCTGCACCTTATTCGATGAGGAAAGGACCGAGATCCCTTCACCGGGAGTGACTCCTTTAGCAATAACTGGCAGATGCTACACACTCGGTTTGTTTTTTGATTGCTTTTAAGAGTTTTTGCTTTGCACAGTGATATATATGATATATCCCGCACCTCATTCGACGAGGAAAGGACCGACGATCCCTTCACCGGGAGTGACTCCTTTAGCAAAACTAGAAAAGCCTCAAAAACACTCCATTTCAAAATTCATTTGATTCTACAACGATATCAAGTTCATTACGCAATAGGTTTTCAGAAAAACCTGTCGTAGCCCTCCGTCATTTCAGATAAGTACTAGTTAGTATTCATGCTGCGGTTGTTTGGCATGCGTCAAGGCGTAGTGTACGGTAGCTAACTAGTGCTTATCTGCTAGCATACGATGCGATTGGATTAGGGTATTCACACGGCGTTGTTTGGCATGCGTCAAGGGTCGTGCGGGTGGGTTTAATTCAATCAAGAAATGTACGGATTGAACTTGACTAGCGGACTATGGGTTGTTTGGCATGCGTCAAGGTCATAGCACGCTAGGGGCAAAATATTATCGGGAATTTCAAGTGTTGAAATTTGCAATGAGCTTGCATACCTTCTATGAGATAGTTGGATCCTGATACCCGCTGCGAGTAATTGTTACTCCTGGGAGAGTTTTGCACATTACAATTAGCCGATCAAGTAGGTGTCTAGAAAGGTGTTAACGGGATTACGCCTCTGGGAAAACGAGGTTTACATTAATTAGGTTCGTGCGAAAGCACGGGGGACCTCCCTCAAAGTACCGACACTGGCCTGGCTGAAAGATTGGCGAACTTGTAGTGTGTAATTAATCCCGGCTAGTCTTTCCTTTTAGGGTTTGAAGGAAGATTTGATAAAAAGCAGTGGGAGCCATCCTGATTAGATAAAATAATAACCAATCTATTCTTGCAAGAGCGCACGCTGAGTGTTTTCTTCTCTCTCTCTCCTGGTAGCGACCATATCACGCCTTAATCAAGATAATAAAACGGATTATTGACCGAACCCGCTTGTTATACTGAGCTGGGGAACGTTGGTCCCGCTCCAACTTATAATTGTTATAAGACAGAGCAGGAAATTGGGGAATACCAGATTTCCCGTGCCGCCCAAACGAAGAGAGTGCATGCTGATGCATCATCTTCGGGTGTGTTCACTACAATGAACTGTTTCTCTGTATCCTCTACGTCCTGGGTATATGATACCAGATCAGGATCCCAGATATGTAATCAGTTACATAGGGCTACAGAAAGGTAGAGAACTGAGAACGGGTGATAAGTTTCATGAGGCAGAAAACGGGGCAAGTGTTGCAGCCAAGTCTGTTGGTCACTGTCACCCTGTATTACCAATACATTGATTCTGAACGAATGTTATTAGATACCGAACCTGATATACAAAATCATATCAGTCTCTTTATCAGTAAAGAAATGATAAAATTTTGTATTGTTGGATAATGTTTTGAACATTTCCTATATCAAAAGTTGATCGGTTCACGCACGTTATCTAAAAGCATTGTTGTTCTAAATCAAACTACAGTTCTTAGTATATGGAACACACATAAGAGGAAGAGTTCAGAAATGAACGGATCCTTCTCAAGGCATTGTAAACAAGATCATATCTATGCGACCCGACTGGCTGTAGTTACATGTAGATGCATATTTAAATAAGTTTGAATTTACATCTTTTGAAACTCGCTAGTCATGTCACAAAGATATAATGACACTAGCTCTGTTTATTGGAAACAGAGAAAGAGTTAATGAACTATTGGGACTGATACATGATGATGTATGTAAGGTCTCCTGTCTACACATGCCAGGACTGGTTCTTTATACTTCATTACATTCTCTGAAGATCTTTCGAGTTTCAGACCTATGTTCCTGTTGAAACACAAGTCCGAACCTTTTGAGATATTCACAGAATATAAGTTAGAAGTAGAGAACCAAAATACGGGTATAAGTATTATGTCCTATGATGAGATCAAGGAGGAGAATACTTGAGCACGGAAATCCTGGACTATTCTAAAGGAGAATGAGATTCTCTCTCGGCATTACTCCTCCGTATACACCATAGCACGTTGGTGTATCGGGGCGGAGAAATCACACCCTATATGATAAGGTGTGCTCTATGATGAGTACTACTGAGTTACCTATTTCCTTTTGGGAGTTATGCACTTGAGAAGCTGCATACCTATTGAACAGGGTTCGAATCAAATTAGTTGCCTACCACTTCATATGTGATATGGAAAGGGAAGAGCCCATATCTTAAGTTAGTTAAGATTTGGGGTTGACCGGCCTATGTCTAAAAGCAAAATCCGGACAAGCTCGAGGCAAAGTCTGTAATGTAGAACTGGAAAGGTTCCAGCTATACAAACTGCAGCTGATAATTTGATAAAACCAAAGGATTCAATAGTTACCAATGAATCTCAGCCTCTCCGCCGATCTAGTAGGGTTCCTCACCCACCTGAGAGATACTTCTGTTTCTCTATGACAGTGGGAGCGAGGATTGCATCATGAGATGATGACCCAACTAGCTTCGAGCTGGCCATCAGGAGTGAGACTCTGTAAGAATGGCTGGATGCTTAGTGATCTGAGATGGAATCCATATACACCAACAAAGTATGGACTTTGGTTGATATATCTGAAGGGTTAAATCCCCATCAGGAGCAAGTATATCTTGAGAAGATTACTTGGTGTAGATGGAAAATTTGAGACTTTCAAAGCTAGACTTGTTAAAGGTTTTCGTCATCGACCAGGTGTGGATAATGATGAAACCTTTTTCCAGTGGCTATGCTTAAGTCCATCCGGATCCTACTTGCCACGGCTACGTACCATGACTACGATATCTGGCGGTTGGGTGCCATGACTGCTTTTCTAAATGATGTTTTAGAAGAGGACGTCTATAAGTACACAGCCAGAGGGCTTCGTAGAGAGTGGGTGCAGCGGAAACGTGTGCAAGATGCTTTATAGGATAAAGCAGGCATCGCGGAGTTGGAACATCTGTTTTGATGGATTAGTCAAAGAAGTTGACATCATCAAAATGGTAGATGAACCTTGTATAAACAAAAAGGTAGTAGGGAGTATGGTAACGATTCTCGTAGAGTACGTGGATGACATACTCTTGATAGGGAAGGAGTTTCCTATGCTATGCTCAATCAATCTCCGCTTATCACAATGATTCTCCATATAGGATCAAAGTGATACCTCCTAAATCCTGGATTTTGGATCTATGAGATAGATCTAATTGGATGTTAGGATTCTCACTAGTTGTAGTGAGATGGTATCAATCGATCCTGGGGAGAATCACTGGAAGGGTTCCAGGGTGATAAAGATGACTGAATGTCTGTCGCAGGCATTGTCTTTACCCTCAGTAAAGGGACGGTATGTTGGAAGAGTTCCAAGCTAGATACCGTGGCATACTAGACGATAAAGGCTTGATACATCGCTATTTAAGATGCTACCAAAGAGGCTGTTTGGGTATATATTGGTTCATAAGATGAACCATGTTCCTCCCATTATGTGACAATGGAGTTGTGGCTTATGCCAAGGAACGTCCGTCCCATCAGTGATCCAGACATATTCTAAGGCAGTGTCACCTGATCATGGAGATGGTTGATCTCCAGGGAGATCAAGGTTAGGAGAGTAGACTCAGAGGACAACACAGCGGATCCACTCACAAAGGCCTGTTCCCAGAGAGAGACTTTTATGGGATGGTTGAGTATGGGATACAGCAACCACTGCTATCAGATGGCCCTAGTGCAAGTGGGAGATTGTTAGTTATATGTATGCCCTAGAGGCCATTACTATACATAGGATGTATATTGTAGTGGATGCTGGGACATATATAGGGAGGACTTTCTTGCTCGACATGATAGTATGCTATCTGGTTGATCTTTACCTTAACGTGTACACTGATTGTCTCCCTGTTACATGTTGGTAAAGCCCTTAGGATCTGTGCTTGACTACCTGGACTATGATGCGGATCATACTAGTGGGGACATGGTAGTCCATAAGTACATCCTTCAAAGTCCCTAGTCGAGGGTGTATCGAGACGTGGCATCGATATACCAGAGTAGACTAGCGTATACCTTCTCGACCCATAAAGATGGGCGATGGATGATCCCATATCCATTGGTGTTTGACATCAGAGATGATATACGGGTGCTCAGTGGAGACTGGGTACACTGGACGGACTCGCCGAGAACTCCCAGATGGTATTATACCATACGTCAGATGGCAGTTCTCTGGTGACACTAGTACAGAGTAGTCTGTTGACCCGAGATCGTCATAGAGTCTTGTGTGGTTCCTACTGTGCTTTGATTTCCATCTTACCACGTCCAAGAGGGCGTGCAAAACGGTGGTTTTTGGGTACAGTCCCGAGTCACATGGAGGCAATGAGCGATAGGAGGGGATTCGTCTCTCCCGGTATAGGGAGTTGATGTTGCGCTGTGTTCGATTGGCTATAACAGGAAATCCCTGGCCAGAGTTGCTGAGATTTACTGGTAAGTGTTACCAGTAGTTTCTCGAATTGTTATAGACCTCATATCGACACGACTTATCGAGCTATTGGGGTCTGACGTTTACCACCCCTAGGCGAGATATGCGACATATCATACGATCAGACCGGACTGTACGGTAGTGTTACTGGTTGGATTCACTGGAGTGTGAGCGGGCTTGCTCGTCGATCTTCAGATCGCTCAATACCCGGGTGGACATTACGTTTAGCAGACCGCTTGCGGCTTGTGGGTGTTTGATATGATCATCACCTGCTGCCGGCGTATTGACAAGTCTTTAGAGTCCTACACAGAGGTTTCCTGGCTCAAGCGAAATGAAATAGGAGCGCATATGAGATATGTGCGGGACCGAGAATAATGCGCGTATGTGATACCGTATTTCATTCTCGCGATGAATGTGTCGAATGGTTGTATGCGATATAACCTAGTTATCGAATCAAGGATTGATTCGATAAGCCGATACATTGTATACTAGTTGGTTATGTGCGACATGACCGGATCATTGAATCAAGTGTTGATTTAATGATTTAATGCATAACTATATATTTGATATATTACTTTGCATTAACTAGTATTGGTTCACTTTAAATGGATTTTCTCACTCGGTTTGTGCACATTGTATATGTGATATACTTTTGTACACATGATTGTATCATGTTTGATGATACATGTTTACTTGGTTAAGTGTAAAGAATTAAACCATGGTTAAACATATAATTAGGGTTTTATTTTTCCATTACTTATTTATTCATTTATTTATTTGTTTATACATTTTGGAAAATAAATGGAAAAGAGAAAAGAATGGTGGCTTTATTTGTTGTTTAGTTGAAGCTTCATGAAGCTTTGACCTTGTCCACCATTCTTATCTCATCCTTAACCCTAACCATTCCTTTAACCTTGGTCAATTCTCTACACATAACCATAGTTAGAATTATGATAAGTATTGTTTTTCTATTCTTTTTTTAATTAACTTATCATAACACTTTCTTCTTCTTCATCATCTTCTTCAATGAAGAAACCTTCACTTCATCAATGGTGGATTGATGAAATGAGTGAGAAATCCAATTCTAAAGTCTACCCACTTCCTATTTCTTCATCCTCTACCTCTTGCCAAGTAGTAGAGTGTGTTTTCTTCACAAGTTTTTGGACTTGGTGAAGTTGGAGCTTGATCTAGCGATGCCTCGACGTAGATCATCTTCGGCATGGACATCGACGACCTAGCTCGCCATTTCTCCGACGAAGCCGACGCTAGAGGCTGGGAATTCATTTGGACAGCGAGGGGACTTCGTTGCGGAGCTATGGAGGTGGAGCACCGGATCTACAAAGGTTGTATTTCCGTATTCTTGTAGTTAAGTGTTAACTAGTTTCTTTTTCGCCTAGAATTCTAGCCAACGATCCGTACACTAGGGTTTCTCGGCACCGTAATTTTTGAAATTGGCATGATTGATGCCTTGTGAGACCTCCTTGGGGTGCCTAGGAACCCTACATCCATCCCCTTTCTTCTCTTGATAATTCATTCATTTTTCTCCACTTAGAAATAGAAGCCGGCCACTATGGGGAGGAAAGAGATTTGGGGAGTAGGAAATTATTCTATCTTCATCTCATTCCATGGTTGCAAAAGACAAGCTCCATATATATCTCATTGCTTTTTATCATTCTCCTCCTCAACTCCTCCATCAAGGCAACTTCGTATACCCTAAAGAGACAACCCACTACACTATATCTACAGCATATCTTGGACTTGTCGGCTAGCCAACTTCGCGCCCGAGTTGCCTCGGTCCAGAGGTGGGAGCCCGTAAAAGTATCCGGCTACGTGGTGCCCTTTCCGACGAGGAGGTGACGGACGGAGATTCCGCGGGAGATCGGAGTGGAGACGAAGACCGAAGGACACGGATCGCTTGGTATAACTCTCTACCCATCTTGTTGTTTGCTAGTAGCTAGTTTAATGGCCCGATCCGGGTTAAAAGTGCGCGGTGGTGCCGGTTTGCTAGTTTGCAAAGTTTTTGTTTCCGCGTCTCCGGCGTCGGATCGACGGCCGGGGCGCCGCCGCGGACTTACAACACTAACACATCCATCGCCCATAAGATGGGTCAAGAGGCGTATACGCTAGTCTACTCTGGAATATCGATGCTCTGTCTCGATATTCTCTCGACTATGAACAATTGAAGGATGTACTTGTGAACTACCCTGGCCCCACTAGTATGATCTACATCATAGTCCTGGCAGTCAAGTACATATCCTAAGGGCTTTATCAATATATGAGATAAAGAGTAACCAGATAGCATACTATCATGTCGAGCAAGAAAGTCCTCCCTATATATATCCAAGCATCCACTACAATCTACATCGTATTTACAGTAATGGCCTCTAGGGCATACATATAACTAACATTCTTGAGTCTCAAATGAGGTAATTCTTTCACTTTAAGTGTAGTAATTCAACTCTTTTAGCAACCTTACATGTTTAGATGTGTTAAGGTGAGATTTAGTGCACTTTGGAAATTACTAAAGAGGGTTAGGGTTTAATTTGAGTTGTGTGATGAACTTGAGTGTATTTTGTAACCTTAAAACCCCCCATGGTGTTATAAACCCAGACCAAACACTAATACCAAACCTGAAACCCAAAATACGGAAAAACAGAAAATTGTTATGTCGGTTTTGTGAGTATTTGAGGGTGCAGGGAAATTTGGAGTGAACTGGGATTTTTACGAGAGAAGCAAACAATTCCAGAGACCAAATTGAGACACCACGAGACCACCCTACCAAAACGAACCCCAACTAAACCCCCCAAACCGAGCAGGCCGGATTTTACCTGCATGTGGCCGGCCATGGGGTGAGGGATTGGGTCCAGGTTGCTTCAGTAGGTCATATACACCCGCCATATACACCCTATATATCACCCTAGTGTTGTTTGCTTACCTTGTTTTCACCTTAAACAAAATCTGGGACTAGTTTCATGAGTTGCTGTTTTATTTCGGGGTTTTGTTTTGGGTATTTTGAAATTCTGGATTTTAGGAATTTGGTTTTAACTCGATGGTTTGACATTTGTACGACGATATCGAGAGTTGTTTGGTGGTTTTGAAGGCGTAGTCCGTAGGTTTGAACTTATAGGCTTTTAGCGTATCGTTTTAGCTTTGAATTGGATTTTAATGTGATACGATATGTTATGATGTATAGATACCCCACGAGGACTTTGAGATGACAAGCAAGCGCGTGGCGACGTCGGCATCGGCAAGCGAAGGTCAAGGTGAGTAGATTATATCTACGGGGGAAGTCGGGTGGATGGCATATAGCACCCCCGCAAAGTCGTAAGAAACAATGTGATGTGATATAAATATAAATTTATATGTTGTTGAGATATTTGAACACTTAGCAGGAAAAGCTTTAGGAGATTATGGGTTTAGTGTTAGCGAGAAGTGAAGAAAGGACTTTAGTTGATTTCTTAGTCACGAAACCCTAAAGTAAAGATTTGCATACACGCACATACACACACCCGCATACATTTACTTCCTTGTGCGTATTGGGGACATATATATATTCGTATTCATATGCATGGATGATGAGGATAGTATATGGTATTTGGAGATGAGTCGATGAGTTTGAGCATGGTGCCATGAGATCGGTGATGTGATTAGTTCGTATTAAGAGATACGACGTGATATTAGCGGATTGTTTAGGCGATGTGTATTTGCACACATGCATACCTTTATGTTGATGATATTAGTATTGTACTAGACTTAGATCAGTACCCCCTGTTCACGATATGTGATGATAAGGATATCAGATGAGTAATGAGATAAATATGATATTTGACCCGTACCCAGATTTGGGGATGCCGTACGATAGATTTACCGTACGATATATATTTATGATGTTAGATCCGCACTCTTGACTCGAGGATGTCATATATATATATATATATATATATATATATATATATATATATATATATATATATATATATCGTACGCGATATTATTGAGGCGAGATCACCGACTACTAGATATATACATAAATCGACTCAGACTTAGGTAGATTTCCTTACCCTTTTAACTGGGTTCGAGTCATACTTGTTTTCAAAGGTGGAGAATTGTGAGCATTTTAAATACCAAACTGCATGACTCGTATATTGGGTTGGTATATTCTTCAGTGTTGCTGTTACTACATCACTTTCTGTATATTCATGATGTTCAATCGTATTGCATGCTAATACATGTGTTATCTGTAATTATTATGAAACCCTGCTGTCAGGACACCAGCACCATTACCGATGATATGTATGCTCCACACACACTTGCATGCCGGCTCACACACATCATCATCGGTAATTACCATGTCACGTACACTTTAGAGAATACTATTCATTGACATACCTTGCTAGCTGATAGTTGCAATATGTTATAGCTTTCGTATGCTGGTTTAACTATTGCATTCATTGCATGATATCAGATGCATTCATATATTCATTGGTCATGCAGTATTACAGAGATTTATGCCGGTATTCATTGTTTATTGATATCATGATTTTGATGATTTCGGACCCTTCTTGAGATTTTCTGGATTTGGAAACCGCATGTGAAATTTTATAAACTGATGAATTATTTTAAAGAGAAAGATGCGGTTTTTCTTGATATGATAAGTATTGTCCACCATGATGTTTTCTCGGTTTTGACATGGTTTTCGAGACCCGATTCGAGGAGTTGGATGAACCGTCAGCGGGTACATGGTGGACCCGGTATGGTACCCCGGGGCAAGAAGCTCGAGTTGTAGACGATGAGCCCGGCAGGGGAAGACTGCCTACCGGTGATTGTCTGGCGCGGCGGATATCCGGAGGATACTGTTCGTGGACGTGTGATTGATGATATGGGCCGATCCGGACTGACGGAGCCCGAGGTATTGAGATATTGAGATTTGAGACACCGAGATATTGCGATTTGATGGTATAGGCCAGTCCAGATAGCCAGAGCCTGAGATATTGAGATTCATGTTTTGTGTCGATACTTGACACTGATTTCTCTGTTGATTTCATTGAGGATATTCGATTTATATACATACAGGAATCTTATTAAATAAAGAAAACAGTTGTCTCACTCATGATGTATTATGTTTCCATTCGTAATGCATTCATACATCATATATCTGATATGTTGCTATCTGAGGCACTGACACGAGCACGTGGTATTGCACTTATGTGTAGTTGGATCAGGATATTTATTTGAGGATATTACTTGATATGACCTAGGATAGCGTCATGCATGCGATTTCTGCTCTGTGATGTTTTCTACTCACGAGTTGGTAACTCACCCCCGTTGTGCCACAGTTCCTTGCATGTTTTGCCGTACAGGTTTCGTTGCAGCTTTGCTGGCACACTATTCCTTCCGGGTGATTGATTTGGTAGGTGGGTTCTTTTGCATCAGGACCACCATTGTATAATTGTTATTTCAGTTGTATCTAGTAAAACTCCATCAACCAGACTTGTATTATTTGATAGACATAGAAGACCAGTGTATATTCTTTCGACCTTAGAGTCGCGCGCTATATTATATAGTTTTCTTCTAGTTTTCTTGATGATGTTGGATTTTTATCCTGAGTTTGATCCTCGCCCTTCGGCGTTGTATATTATATTGCTTGCGTGGTTGTGACCGTCAATTGACGAAGAGCTAGCTCCCGCTTGGGAATGCCTTTATTCATTATATATTTTTTATCAAGTTTGTACCCGTTTGGGGTCGGTTTTTACAAAGGAAACCCTTCCGAAATTTTTAGAAAAGACTTGAGATTTTAAAAATGCATATTTCGGCTTATGTTGTTAAACTCCTTGCTTTAAAATTGGTTTTTTCTTCACTCTACTGCTTTACTTGGTTTGGATTTCTGGGTTTTGGCTTACTTAGATTACGTACGCCTCGAGATATTTTGTAGTTTAAGTGCCGGTCATGTTCCGTACTTTTCGGGTCGTGACAAAGCAAAACAATGGGCAACAAAAACTATGGGAAATGAAACTATGGTTTTGACTTTAGTCAACACAAAAGAAGAGTGTAGAAAGTCAGCCATGATTTTATCCCTATTTAGTTTTTCTCAATAATCAAAATATATAAATATGTTACCATGTGAGTCTTGCATTGCCATCACCAACGTATCATCAACCATGACACATGTATGCTTGCATGTGTGCATCCATATCAACATATGCACACTCATGCATGCATCATAAAGATATATGTTTTAATAAATGAGCTAATGGACTTAATATTAAATCAATACTTGATTTAATAACCCAGTCATATCACATACGACCCGTCCAATAGTAAACGCCCGATTAAAATACGGTATCAAATACACGAATTTAATCGAGCTCCCACGCATATCCCATATGCACCCCACATCTTTTCGCCTGAGCTAGAAAACCCCTTTGTGTGACTCTAAGACTTGTCAATACGCTAGCAGTAGGCAGTGATCATATCACATACCCATAAACCGTCAGCAGCACAAGCTGTACATTACGGCTCCCAGGTATTGAGCGATCAGAAGAAACACAAGTGAACCTGTCAAAACTCCCGTTGAGCCAACTGGCAACACTTACCGTACAGTCCGGTCTCTTCGTCAGATATGCTGCATATAGAGTCTAGGGGTGGTATCGTCGACCCCAATAACTCAATAAGTCATGCCGGTATATGGCTCATAACAGATCGAGAAACTACTGATAACACTTATCAGTAAATCTCATCAGCCCTGGTCAGGGACTTCCTGTTATAGCCAATCGAGCATAACGCAACATCAACTCCCAATATCGGGAGAGTCGAAACCCCTCTTATCGCTCATTGCCTCCAGGTGCCTCGGGACTGTACCCAAAATCCACCTATTTGCACGACTCAGTAGAGCCGTGGTAGGATGGAGATCAAACTACAGTGGGAGGACACACAAGACTCTATGACGATCTCGGGTCTACAGACTAATCTGTACCAGTGTCACCTGAGAACTGCTATCCGACGATAGATATAATACCACATAGGAGTTCTCAGCGAGTCCGTTCAGTGTACCCAGTCTCCACTGAGCACCCGTATACAGTCTTTGGTGTCACCACACCAATGGATATGGGATCATCCATCGCCCATCATATGGGTCAAGTAACGTATACGCTAGTCTTCTCTGGAATATCGATGCCCCGTCTCAATACACCCACGACTAGGAACATTTCAAGGATATGCTTATAAACTACCCATGTCCCACTAGTATAATCTGCATCATAGTCCCAGTAGTCAAGCAAATATCCTAAGGGCTTTATCAACATGTACCAAATGAGTAATAAGCATGATCAAGTGAGCATGTCAAGATAAAGAACAACCAGATAGCATACTATCATGTCTTGCGAGAATGTCCTCTAAATATATATATATATATATATATATATATATACACACACACACACGCACACACACATACCGGTACATCCACTATCATATAATGGCCTCTAGGGCATACATATATCCAACAGGTCTAATGCAATAAAGATAATGATGGGTTGAACTTGACTAAGAGCCTTTGACTCTTTGACCTTGTCAAGATCACTTGGGTCCTAAAGGCAAAAACCATATCAGGAGTTTCAAATATAAAGAAAACTTGCCAAGTTTGCGCATACCTTCTGGAGTGTGGTAATTTTGGTTGGCTTCCATTAGGATTATCACACAATGATAGTTAGGTCCCGATTCCTACTGATGAGTAGTTTGCTCCTCGGGTTATCCCGACTAATTCTCCTTTTAAAGTTTGAAGGAGAATTCGAGGAAACAGTGAGAGGCATCCAAATTAGATAAAGTGATTAACCAATCTAATTTAGGTTAGAGTTCACGCTGATTGTTTCTTTTCTCTCTCTCTCTAGTTTGCGACCATGACCTACCTTAAACTATAACTCAACACCTAATTGACCGACCTTTTTACCATCCGGTTTTTTATTGTCATGATTCACGACAAAGTCGCATATATCCCTGCCACTCCTACTTTCCCTTTACTTTTCTCTAAAACATTCTGTATCACTACGGAGATCCATATTATTTGGAAAGGCCATATCGTATAGTTACATACGAACTCGAAGAAACTTATTTCAGTTCGAGTATGGACATAGATTCCTGAGAAATTGATTAGAATTATTCGGTTGTCTTTTCTCTTTACATTCTCTCAAATTGTGAGGGCTTCTAGTATTAGGAGAGTACACCTATTACACTTATTGGATTGTCTTCTTCCAAACCTTACGTCTGTATGGCGTTACATATGCTGAGTGAGAGTATAATATTTGCAATTGGGTGATTAGATCCTCAATATCAGAATTCTTTGTAATTGGTGATATTTGAGGAAATCACCTGGGTTTTACGTTACGGCAAATATTTGGTTTTGAATAACCGTTATTATGCACCAATTTTTAAAATTGAATATCTATATCTTTATTTTATAAAGTAAGATATAAATTTTGAAATTATGTTCTAAACATTTACCTTTATCAGTTGAGAATAAGGTAAGGTGCATTGATTAACTGTATAGACATTCTTAACCAAAATACAGTTTTCAACTTACAACATACGGAATTTAAGTTAGTATACTCTAGGGACTTATACATGGAAATATATGTTGTCCGGTGTCCTTCGGGACAAGGGGTTAGTAATCTTATTTCATTCAATTTACTTACGAGTTCTTTGATTTTAAACGCGCGTTCGTTGTAATGTAAGGTCCAAAGATTTTGAGAACTTTATAGGTATAAGAATAAAATAGAGAACTGTACGTTGGAAGTATCAGGATTCTTCGAAGTGCTCGAAGATGTAGATATTTATACTAGATATTCCATCATAGTAATATTTAAGAACTTACTTCTCTCTCAGGTTACTCATTCGTGGGTGCGCTCATTGATGAGTAATGTCGCATGGCCTTTTTCAATATGGGATATGCACTGGATACAGTTACATAACAATTGAATATGGTTCCATCTAAATTAATGCCTTTGATTCTATGTGGACATGGAATGGTTGCATATCTTGAAGATATTAAGATATGGAGTTATCCAGTTTCTGTTTAAAAACTGAATCCAGACAAACTCAAGGCACGTCTCTATAACGGCAGTTTATGGGTTATTCCAGGCTTTTAGAAAGGGTTTAACATCTACCATTTCAAGATCAAAGGTTATTTTGTTCTTGACTCGCCACTTTTTTATAAAAGGAATCTTTTTTCAAAAGAAACAAGTGAGAGTATGATAGAATTGGAAGTGATTCCAGAACCACAAACGGTTACTAAAAATTTAGTGGAACCTGGAGATTCAATTGGATTCGACAATCCATTAGCCACTCTGCGGATTTAGTGGGTAACCTCAGCCACCCAAGAGTTATTTCAGTCTCCTCAAAGACTGTAGCCGGAAGATTTTGATAACCCAAGCTTGTCACTACTATTTTCCTTGACTATGAGATCTGGCAGGTGGATGACTATAACGTTATTCTAAATTGAATTTAGAAGTGCATGTGTATATGACTCTGCCAAAAGGTTATCGTAGTCAGTGGGAGCAGCGGAAGCGTGGTGAACAAGTTGCTTATGTCTACTTATAGAATAAAGCAAGGAGAGCGGAATTGGTCATCTAATTTGATGTGAATGTCAAAGATTTTGACTTCATCAGAACAAAAAATGGATCTGGTAAGAAGGTAGTAGGGAGTGATGTCCTGGTATTTGGATAACGTACTCCTGATAGGAATTGATGTTCCTATACTATGATCGATTATACTGTGGTTGTCACAAGGTGTTTCTCCACGTAGGATCTGGATAAAATATCAGGGATTCTGGTGACTAGATCTATGGTTTTAGATCTAGATTTGGGAAGTGTCCCAATTCGGGTACCTTGACCTATTCTAAAGTGTTTTAGATTGGATGACTCCTGGCGTGGTGGTGTCCCCGCAAGTGAGGGAGTCACCGTCTCTAAAGAGATGACTTCTAGACTAATAAGGAGAGGGATTTGCATGATTGACATATCACTTACTTAAGAAATTGAGTCAATAATGAGATGTCAAGTACCACACCAAATATTGCTTTTACACTAGCTGCAATAAGCATATATTAATCCAATCCTTAAGAAACATTGGGAAGCAGTTAAGAATATAAGATGATGTTCTTGGTGTATGGTAATGGCAGCCTCCTGCTGGAGGCGGTTACCCGTTTAGGCTTCTAAGGTCACCTGAATGACAGAGTAGCTATCAGAGTTATAAGTTTTCCCACTTCTGAGGTGCAGTATGTTAGATATCCAATCTGGATACTAAGGTGGTCATGGCACTGGGTGCTGATTACATCAGCAATGGATACAGTCTAAGAAGTTTGTTGGATTTAGTGTTCATGTTATGAACAAGGTGTAGGGTTCCTAGGCACTCTCAAGAGGTCTCACAAGGCATCAACCATGCCAATTTCAAATTTTACAAGTGCCGAGAAACTCTAATACGGATCGTTAACTAGAATTTTAGGCGAAAAAGGAAACTAGTTAACGACTTAACTAAAAGTGAGATGCTACAACCTTTGTAGATCCGGTTATCCACTTCCTTGGCTCCACGTAGTCTTCCCCTCGCTGTCCATCTTGAATCCCGGACTCTCGCATCGTCTTCATCGGAGAAATGAGCGAAATGGTCGTCGGCTACGATGCCGAAGATGATCTACGTCGAGGCTTCACAAGATCAAGCTCCGACTTCACCAAGTTGTGAAACTTGTGAAGTAAACACCCTTTACTACTTGGCAAGAGGTAGAGGGTGAAGAAATAGGAGGTGGGTTCACTTTAGAATTGGATTTCTCACACTTTTGCTCAACATGCCATTAATGGTGGCAAGCTTTTTCTTTTTCTCATGAAGAAGAAGAAGATGAAGATGATTATGATAAGTCTTTAAACTGAAAAAGAAAATGAATACTTATCATAATGTAAACCATGGTTAGGTGTAGAGAATTGACTATGGTTAGATGAATGGTTAGGGTTAAGCATGAAGACAAAAATGGTCACTTTGGTCAAAGCTTCATGAAGCTTCAACAAGCATCAAGAATGAAAGCAACCATTTTGTTTTCTTTTGCCATTTCTTTTTTAATCCAAATTAAAAAAGATAAAAGAATGAATAAATAAAAACCCTAACCATTTACTTAACCAAGGTTTAATTCTTTACACTTAACCAAATGAGCAAGTATCATCAAACATGATACAAACATGTGCATAAAAGTATATCACATATACAACTTGCACATCAAGTGAGAAAATCCATTTAAAGTGAACCAATACTAGTTAATGCAAAGTAATATATCAAATATACAATTATACATTAAATCATTAAATCAACACTTGATTTAACGATCCGGTCATATCGCATATGACCGACTAGTATCCTATGTATCGGCTTATCGAATCAATTCTTGATTCGATATCTAGGTCATATCGAATATAACCAATCGATACATTCATCGCGAGAATGGAATACGGTATCACATACACGCATTATTCTCGGTCCTGCACATATCTCATATGCGCTCCTATTTCGTTTCGCTTGAGCCAGGAAACCTCTGTGTAGGACTCTAAAGACTCGTCAATATGCCGGCAGCAGATGATGATCATATCAAGCACCCACAAGCCGCAAGCGGTCTGCTAAACGTAACGGCCATCCGGGTATTGAGCGATCAGAAGATCGACGAGCTAGCCCGCTCACACTCCTGTGAATCCAACCAGTAACACTTACCGTACAGTCCGGTCTGTTCGTCTGATATGTCGCATATCAAGTCTAGGGGTAGTATACGTCAGACCCCAATAACCGATAAGTCGTGCCGATGTGAGGCTCATAACGGGTCGAGAAACTACTGGTAACACTTACCAGCAAATCTCTGATCAGCCCTGGCCAAGGACTTCCCTGTTACGGCCAATCAAGCACAGCGCAACATCAACCCCCAATACCGGGAGAGACGAAACCCCTCCTATCGCTCATTGCCTCCATATGACTCGGGACTGTACCCAAAGACCACCGTTTTGCACGTCCTCATGGACGTGGTAAGGTGGAGATCAAAGCACAGTGGGAATCACACAAGACTCTATGATGATCTCGGGTCTACAGACTAACCTGCACAAGTGTCACCTGAGAACTGCCATCTGACGTGAGGTATAATACCATCTGGGAGTTCTCGGCGAGTCCGTCCAGTGTACCCAGTCTCCACTGAGCACCCGTATACCATCTCCGATGTCAAACACCAACGAATATGGGATCATCCATCGCCCATCTCATGGGTCGAGAAGCGTATACGCTAGTCTACTCTGGTATATCGATGCCCCGTCTCGATACACCCACGACTAGGGACCTTGAAGGATGTACCTATGGACTACCATGTTCCCACTAGTATGATCTGCATCATAGTTCAGGTAGTCAAGTACACATCCTAAGGGCTTTACCAACATGTAACTATAAGACAGTTTAAAGAGACAAGTGTACATGTTAAGATAAAGAGCAACCAGATAGCATACTATCATATCGAGCAAGAAAGTCATCTCTATATATGTCCAAGCATCCAATATAATATACATCATCTGTACAATACTGGCCTCTAGGGCATACATACAACTAACAATCTCCCACTTGCACTAGGGCCAGCTGCTGTAGTATCGCATACCGAGCATCCCGAAGAGTCTCTCAAACTGTATCTGGGGAATGGCCTTCGTGAGTGGATCCGCTGTGTTGTTCTTCGTGTCAACCCTCCTGACCTCGATCTCCCGGCGATCAACTATCTCCCGGATCAGGTGATACCGCCTCAGAATATGCCTGGATCGCTGATGGGACCTAGGTTCCTTGGCCAAAGCCACCGCTCCATTGTTATCGCAATACAAAGGTATTGGATGCTCAATGGATGGAACCACTCCAAGTTCAATAATGAACTTCTTGATCCAGACAGCCTCTTTAGCAGCATCGTTGGCAGTGATGTATTCAGCCTCCATCGTCGAGTCTGCCACGGTTTCCTGCTTGGAACTCTTCCATCTAACCGCCCCTCCGTAAAGGGTAAAGACAAATCCCGACTGCGACTTAGAGTCGTCCTTATCACTATGGAAGCTCGAATCGGTAAAGGACTCCACTTGGAGTTCTCCGTTACCATACACCAAGAGCATCTCTTTAGTCCTTCGCAACTACTTGAGAATGCTCTTCACAGCTGTCCAGTGACTCTCTCCAGGATCAGCTTGATACCTGCTCACTACACTTAGTGAGTATGCTACATCGGGTCTGGTACATAGCATCGCGTACATGATAGAGCCTACAGCCGAAGCATAGGGTATCCCTTGCATGCGAGCTCTCTCCAAATCAGTCTTGGGAGACATCTCTTTAGAGAGAGTGACTCCAGAGATCGTGGGCAAGTTCCCACGCTTGGATTCTTCCATACTAAACCATTTTAGTATGGTGTCAATGTACCTGGATTGGGACAATCCCAATATCCGTTTGGATCTATCTCTATAGATCATTATTCCCAATATGCAGGAGGCATCACCAAGATCTTTCATTGAGAATCTTTGTGATAAGAAGAGCTTGACCGATTGCAGCATAGGAATATCATTTCCTATCAAGAGTATGTCGTCCACGTACAATACGAGGAAGACCACCTTACTCACTGCTACCTTCTTGTAGATACAAGATTCATCTGGGTTTTTGACGAAATCAAACTCTTTGATAACGACGTCAAAGCAGATGTTCCAACTCCGCGATGCTTGCTTTAATCCATAAATGGATTTAAGCAGCTTGCACACCTTCCCGCTGCTCCCACTGTCTACGAAGCCCTCTGGCTAAGTCATGTACACGCACTCTTCTAAATCACCATTTAGAAAGGCGGTCTTAACATCCATTTGCCAGATTTCGTAGTCATGATATGCAGCGATGGCAAGCATGATCCGAATGGATTTAAGCATAGCCACTGGAGAAAAGGTTTCGTCATAGTCCACACCTGGTCTTTGACGAAAACCTTTTGCAACAAGTCTAGCTTTGAAAGTCTCCACTTTCCCATCTACACCAAGTTTTTTCTTGAAGATCCACTTGCTCCCGATGTGTTTTACCCCTTCAGGAGCAACTTCCAAAGTCCATACTTTGTTGGTGTACATGGATTCCATCTCGGACCGCATAGCATCCAGCCATTTCACTGAGTCCCTACTCGTGATGGCCTGCTCGAAGCTAGTTGGGTCATCATCCTCCATGATGCAATCCTCGCTCCCACCATCCATGAGAAAACCGTAGTATCTCTTAGGTTGGCGAGGAACCCTACTAGATCGGTGGAGAGGCTGGGGTTCGTCGGGTACTACTGAATCCTCTGGTTCCACCAGATCTTCTGTTGTAGCTTCTGTAGCTGGAACCTCTTCCAGTTCTACTTCATGACCACTAATCTCTTTTTCAAGAAATTCCTTTTCTAAAAAGGTGGCATGCCGAGAAACAAACACTCTTTGTTCTTCAGGGTGGTAGAAGATATACCCTTGTGAATTTTTGGGATATCCTATAAATTTGCATAGAACAGACCGTGCCTCGAGTTTGTCCGGATTTTGTTGTTTGACTTAGGCTGGACAACCCCATATCTTAACATAGTTAAGACATGGTATCTTCCCTTTCCATATCTCATATGGAGTGGTAGGCACTGATTTGGTGGGGACCATATTCAATAGATGTATGGCTGTCTCAAGCGCATACCCCCAGAAAGAAAATAGGTAACTCAGCTGTGCTCATCATAGAGCGCACCATATCTAATAGGATGCGGTTCCTCCGTTCTGATACACCGTTGTGCTGTGGTGTATATGGAGGAGTCAGCTGAGAGAGAATCCCATTCTCTTTCAGGAAGTCCAGGAATTTATTGCTTAAGTATTCACCTCCTCGATCAGATAGAAGGATTTTAATACTTTTTCCGGTTTGGTTCTCGACTTCTTGTTTATATTCTCTAAATTTCTCAAAAGCTTCAGACTTGTGTCTTATCAAGTACACATGTCCGTATCTTGTGAGATCGTCAATGAATGTAATGAAGTACGAAGAACCATCCCTGGCATGTGTAGACATGGAACCGCATACATCACTATGTATCAGTCCCAAGAGTTCGGCAACTCTTTCTCCGTGTCCCGTAAACGGAGTTTTGGTCATCTTGCCTTTGAGACATGACTGGCAAGTGTCATAAGATGAAAATTCGAATGGTTTCAAATATCCATCCTTATGCAACTTAGCCAGTCGTGTCACATTGATGTGACCCAGTCTATAATGCCACAAGAAGGATTCGTTCAGTTCTGAACTCTTCCTCTTGTGTGTGTTTGTTATGCTCAGAACTGTTGATTGATTTAGAACATAAATGCCATTGCACAACGTGCCTGATCCAACCAACTTTTGGTTACGGAAAATGTTCATAACATTATCCTGTAATACAAAATTATATCCCTCTTTACTCAGCAAAGAAACCGATATAATGTTGCATATCAGGTTCGGCATGAAATAGCATTCGTTCAGAACCAATGTATTACCAGTTGGTAATACAAGGTGATATTCCCCGACAGTCTTAGCTGCAACAATTACACCATTTCCAACTCTAATGTCTTTATCACCTTCTCCAAGTTCTCTACCTTTCCTAAGCCCATGTAACTGATTATATATGTGGGATCCTGACCCGGTATCTAATACCCAGGACGTAGATCAAATGGAGAAACAGTTCTCTGTAACGAACACACCCGAAGAAAATGCATCATCATGTACTTTCTTCATTCGGGTGGCATGGGAATCCTGGTATTCCCCTATATCATGTTCAGTCCTATAACTTTTATAGGAAAGAACGGAACCAACGTTCCCCAGCACAGTATAACATGCGGGTTCGGTCAATACATCCATATTATTATCTTTATTAGGGCATGAAATGGTCGCTACCTGGAGAGAGAGAGAAGAAAACACTTTAGCGTATGCTCTTACAAGATCAGATTGGTTATTATCTTATCTAATCAGGATGGCTCCCACTGGTTTTTATCAAATCTTCCTTCAAACCCTGAAAGGAAAGACTAGCCGGGATTAATTACACACTACAAGTTCGCCAATCTTTCAGCCAGGCCAGTGTCGGTACTTTGAGGGAGGTCCCCCGTGCTTTCGCACGAACCTAATTAATGTAAACCTCGTTTTCCCAGAGGCGTAACCCCGTTGACACCTTTCTAGACACCTACTTGATCAGCTAATTGCAATGTGTAAAACTCTCCCAAGAGTAACTCTTACTCGCAGTGGGTATCGGGATCCAACTATCTCATAGAAGGTATGCAATCTCATTGCAAATTTCAACACTTGAAATTCCCGATAATACTTTTGCCCCTAGCGTGCTATGACCTTGACGAAAGCCAACAAACCACAGCCCGCTAGTCAAGTTCAACCCGTACATTTCTTGACTGAATTAAACCCACCCGCACGACCCTTGACGAAAGCCAACAAAGCCGTACGACTACCCTAATCCAGTCGCATCATATGCAGCAGATAAGCAGCATATAGCTACCGCACACTACACCTTGACGAAAGCCAACAAATGTAGCACGAATACTATATGCAACTTATCTGAAATGACGGAGGGCAACGACAGGTTTTTCTGAAAACCTATTGCGTAATGAACTTGATATCGTCGTAGAATCAAATGAAGTTTTGAAATGGAGTGATTTTGAGGCTTTTCTAGTTTTGCTAAAGGGGTCACTCCCGGTGAAGGGATCGTCGGCCCTTTCCTCGTCGAATGAGGTGCAGGATATATCATATATATCGCTGTGCAAAGCAAAACTCAAAAACAATCAAAAGCAAACCGAGTGTGTAGCATCTGCCAGTTATTGCTAAAGGAGTCACTCCCGGTGAAGGGATCTCGGTCCTTTCCTCATCGAATAAGGTGCAGGGTATATCATATATACCGCTATGCAAAGCAAGAACTGTAGCTACCTGTTTTGTTTAAAATTTGATTCTACAACATCTTAGGTTTCTTTTCTTTCATTAATCACATTAATGAAGTCCCATCATTTAAGTCACCTAAACATCACAGATAAATACGACGTACACTTAAGCCATCCGCATTCGCCTGGATGTCCCCTCGTGCACCGTTAGGTTAGGTAACTAACGACAGAGCAGGGCAAGGCTAGTGTGGGTGCAAAACATAAGTAACGTCTATATAATATATCATATATACTATATATTGTATCTATCACAGAACATCACATGATCACATCACAGATATCGCAGCAGAAGAAACATATGAAACATTGGATATACCAGGACGTCCGTGTTTTCAATACGAGCCAGTATAAAACACGGATTCCACGGTCGTGATGAATAGCCAATCCCACACCCCTAGACCCCTACGAGAGCGGCAAGCAACCCTACCAATTCTAGGGTTAGGAGACCCGGACTCGACTCCTCGAGATGGTCTCCCACTGGACCCTAGAACCCGGTTACTTATGCTCCCCTCCTTGGGTCTATCCTAATGCGGAAAAGTAAATAATATACAAAGGGTGACATCTTCCGCAACCTGGAAGTGCCCCAATAAAAGAATATTACATACAAGTTTTTACATGAATGAAAATGAAAAACACTCATCTCACATAAAAACCCCCGGCTATTCAAACACGACAATCCAATATAACATATCCAGCTGCAGGGTTCCTAAGCACTCCGAAGAGGTCTCACAAGGCATCAACCATGCCAATTTCAAAAATTACGGGTGCCTACAAACCCTAATACGGATCGTTGACTAGAGATTAGGCAAGTCTAGCAACTAGTTAACAAATTAACTACAAGAACGGAAATACAACCTTTGTAGATCCGGTCCTCCACCTCCACGGCTCCGTGATGAAGTCCTCTCCGCTGTCCAAATGAAATCCCGGGCTCAAGCGTCGTCTTCATCGGAGAAAAGGCAGGCTAGGTCATCGACGACGATGCCGAAGATGATCTACGTCGAGGCATCGCTAGATCAAGCTCCAACTTCACCAAGTCATGAAACTTGTGAAGAAAACACACTCTACTACTTGGCAAGAGGTAGAGGATGAAGAAATAGGAAGTGGGTTCACTTTAGAATTGGATTTGTCACTCATTTTCTCAAGTTGCCATTAAAGCACTCAAGCTTTTTCTTCTTGTCAAGATGAAGAAGAAGAAGAAAGAATATGATGAATATCTTTGAATAATTGAAAAAGAAATCATTCTTATCATATTCTTAACCTTAGTTAAGTGTAGAGAATAGACCATGGTTAGTAATGATGGTTAGGGTTAAGCAAGAGACAAGAATGGTGGACTAGGTCAAAGCTTCATAAAGCTTTAACAAAACAACAAATAAAGCCACCATTCTTTTCATATCTTTTCAAAATGAATAAACAAATAAATAAATGAATAAATCAAAACCCTAACCATTATCATGTAACCATGGTTTGATCTTTACACAAAAACCCTAGCAAACATGTATCATCAAACATGATACAATCAAGTGCACAAAAGTATATCACATATACAATGTGCACATCCGAGTGAGAAAATCCATTTAAAGTGAACCGATACTAGTTAATGCAAAGTAATATATCAAATATATAATTATGCATTAAATCATTAAATCAACACTTGATTTAATGATCCGGTCATATCGCATATAACCGACTAATATCTACAGTAACAACTTATCGAATCAACACTTGATCCGATAACCCGGCTATATCGCATATAACCGATCAATGTCACATATCGCGACAATCAAATACAGTATCACATACTGGTATCATTCTCGGTCCCGCACATATCTCATATGCGCTCCTATTTCGTTTCGCTTGAGCCAGGAAACCTCTGTGTAGGACTCTAAAGACTCGTCAATACGCCGGCAGCAGGTGATGATCATATCAAACACCCACAAGCCGCAAGCGGTCTGCTAAACGTAACGGCCACCCGGGTATTGAGCGATCAGAAGATCGACGAGCAAGCCCGCTCACACTCCAGTGAATCCAACCAGTAACACTTATCGTATAGTCCGGTCTGATCGTCTGATATGTCGCATATCTCGCCTAGGGGTGGTAAACGTCAAACCCCAATAGCTCGATAAGTCGTGTCGATATGAGGTCTATAACAATTCGAGATACTACTGGTAACACTTACCAGTAAATCTCAGCAACCCTGGCCAGGGATTTCCGGTTATAGCCAATCGAACACAGCGCAACATCAACTCCCTATACCGGGAGAGACGAATCCCCTCCTATCGCTCATTGCCTCCATGTGATTCGGGAATGTACCCAAAAACCACCGTTTTGCACGCCCTCTTGGACGTGGTAAGATGGAAATCAAAGCACAGTGGGAACCACACAAGACTCTATGACGATCTCGGGTCAACAGACTACTCTGTACCAGTGTCACCAGAGAACTGCCATCTGACGTAAGGTATAATACCATCTGGGAGTTCTCGGCGAGTCCGTCCAGTGTACCCAGTCTCCACTGAGCACCCGTATATCATCTCTGATGTCAAACACCAATGGATATGGGATCATACATCGCCCATCTGTATGGGTCGAGAAGGTATACGCTAGTCTACTCTGGTATATATCGATGCCCCGTCTCGATACACCCACGACTAGGGACCTTGAAGGATGTACTTATGGACTACCATGTCCCCACTAGTATGATCCGCATCATAGTCCAGATAGTCAAGTACACATCCTAAGGGCTTTACCAACATGTAACAGAGAGACAATCAGTATACACGTTAAGGTAAAGAGTAACCAGATAGCATACTATCATGTCGAGCAAGAAAGTCCTCCCTATATATGTCCCAGCATCCACTACAATATACATCCTATATATAGTAATGGCCTCTAGGGCATACATATAACTAACAATCTCCCACTTGCACTAGGGCCATCTGATAGCAGTGGTTGTAGTATCTCATACTCAACCATCCCTTAAAAATCTCTCTCTGGGAACAGGCCTTTGTGAGTGGATCCGCTGTGTTTGTCCTCTGAGTCTACTCTCCAAATCTCGATCACCCTGGAGATCAACCATCTCCATGATCAGGTGACACTGCCTTAGAATATGTCTGGATCACTGATGGGATCGGCGTTCCTTGGCACAAGCCACAACTCCATTGTCTCACAATGGTTGGAACGTAGTTCATCTCATGAACCAATATACACCCAGACTGCCTCTTTGGTAGCATCTTAAGTAGCGATGTATCAAGCCTTTATCGTCTAGTATGCCACGGTATCTAGCTTGGAACTTTTCCAACATACCGTCCCTTTACTGAGGGTAAAGACAATGCCTGCGACTGACTTTCAGTCGTCCTTATCACCCTGGAACCCTTCCAGTGATTCTTCCCAGGATCGGTTGATACCATCTCACTACAACTAGTGAGAATCCTAACATCCATTTAGATCTATCTCATAGATCCAAAACCCAGGATTTAGGAGGTATCACTTTGATCCTATATGGAGAATCATTGTGATAAGCGGAGATTGACCGAGCGTAGCATAGGAAACTCCTTCCCTATCTAGAGTATGTCATCCACGTACTCTACGAGGATCGTCACTATACTCCCTACTACCTTTATGTATATACAAGGTTCATCTACCATTTTGATGATGTCAAACTCTTTGACTAAGACATCAAAACAGATGTACCAACTCCGCGATACCTGCTTTATCTTATAAAGCATCTTGTACACGTTTCCGCTGCTCCCACTGTCTACGAAGCCCTCTGGCTATGTACTTACAGACGCACTCTTTTAAATCAATATTTAGAAAAGCAGTCATGACACCCAACCGCCAGATATCGTAGTCATGGTATGTAGCCGTGGCAAGTAGGATCTGGATGGACTTAAGCATAGATCCTTAGAAAAGGTTTCATTATGATCCATACCTGGTCAATGATGCAAACCTTTAACAAGTCTAGCTTTGAAAGTCTCAACTTTTCCATGTACACCAAGTAATCTTCTCAAGATATACTTGCTTCTGATGGGGATTTAACCCTTCAGATATAGCAACCAAAGTCCATACTTTGTTGGTGTATAAGGATTCCATCTCAGATCGATAAACATCCAGCCATTCTTACAGAGTCTTACTCTCGATGGCCAGCTCAAAACTAGTTGGGTCATCATCTCATGATGCAATCCTCGGTCCCACTGTCATAGAAAAACAGAAGTATCTCTCAGGTGGGTGAGGAACCCTACTAGATCGGCGGAGAGGCTGAGGTTCGTTGGATTCTACTGAATCCTTCGGTTCTACCAAATCAACAGCTGCAGTTTGTATAGTTGGAACCTTTCCAGTTCTACATAACTTACATTGCCTCGAGCTTGTCCGGATTTTGCTTTCAGACATAGGCCGGACAACCCCAAATCTTAACCAACTTAAGATATGGGCTCTTCCCTTTCCATATCACATATGAAATGGTAGGCGACTGATTTGATTTGAACCCTATTCAATAGGTATGCAGCTTCTCAAGTGCATAACTCCAATAAAAAGGAAATAGGTAACTCAGTAGTACTCATCATAGAGCACACCTTATCATATAGGGTGTATCTGCTCCGTCCCGATATACCATCGTGCTATGGTGTATATGGAGGAGTAATGCTGAGAGAGAATCTCATTCTCCTTTAGAATAGTTCAGGAATTCCGTGCTCAAGTATTCTCCTCCTTGATCTCATCAAAGGACATAATACTTATACCCGTATTGGTTCTCTACTTCTAACTTATATTCTGTGAATATCTCAAAAGGTTCGGACTTGTGTTTCAACAGGAACATAGGTCTGAATCTTGAAAGATCATCAGAGAATGTAATGAAGTACAAAGAACCGGTCTTGGCATGTGTAGATAGGGGACCTTACATACATCAACATGTATCATCCCAAGAGTTTACTAACTCTTTCTCTGTTTCCAATAAACAGAGCTTGTGTCATTATATCTATGTGACATGACTGGCAAGTTTCACAAGATGTAGATTCAAACTGATTTAAATGTGCATCTGCATGTAACTTCAGCTAGTCGGATCACATTGATATGACCTAGTCTACAATACCTCAAGAAGGATTCGTTCAGTTCTGAACTCTTCCTCTTGTGTGTGTTCTGTATACTAAGAACCGTTGTTTGATTTAGAACATCAATGCTTTTAGATAACGTGCCTGAACCGATCAACTTTTGATATAGGAAATGTTCAAAACATTATCCAACAATACAAAATTTTATCATTTCTTTACTGATAAAGAGACTGATATGATTTCGTATATCAGGTTCGGTATCTAATAACATTCGTTCAGAATCAATGTATTGGTGATACAGGGTGACAGTGACCAACAGACTTGGCTGCAACACTTGCCCCGTTTTCTGCCTCATGAAACTTATCACCCGTTCTCAGTCCTCTACCTATCTGTAGCCCTATGTAACAGATTACATATCTGGGATCCTGATCCGGTATCATATACCCAGGATGCAGAGGATACTGAGAAACAGTTCTTTGTAATGAACACACCCGAAGATGATGCATCAGTATGCACTCTCTTCGTTTGGGCGGCACGGGAATTCTGGTAATCCCCAATTTCCTGCTCTGTCTTATAACAATTATAAGTTGGAGCGGGACCAACATTCCCCAGCTCAGTATAACAAGCGGGTTCGGTCAATAATCCGTATTATTATCTTGATTAAGGCGTGATATGGTCGCTACCTGGAGAGAGAGAGAAGAAAACACTCAGCGTGCGCTCTTGCAAGAATAGATTGGTTATTATTTTATCTAATCAGGATGGCTCCCACTGCTTTTTATCAAATCTTCCTTCAAACCCTAAAAGGAAAGACTAGCCGGGATTAATTACACACTACAAGTTCGCCAATCTTTCAGCCAGGCCAGTGTCGGTACTTTGAGGGAGGTCCCCCGTGCTTTCGCACGAACCTAATTAATGTAAACCTCATTTTCCCAGAGGCGTAACCTCATTGACACCTTTCTAGACACCTACTTGATCGGCTAATTGTAATGTATAAAACTCTCCCAGGAGTAACAATTACTCGCAGCGGGTATCGGGATCCAACTATCTCATAGAAGGTATGCAATCTCATTGCAAATTTCAACACTTGAAATTCCCGATAATATTTTTCCCCTAGCGTCCTATGACCTTGACGGAGGTCAACAAACCATAGGCTACTAGTCAAGTTCAACCCGTCATTTCTTGATCGAATTAAACCCACCCGCACGACCCTTGACGGAGGTCAACAAGGCCGCACGACTACCCTAATCCAATCTGCATCATATGCATAAACAGATAAATACTAGTTAACTACCGCACATTACGCCTTGACGGAGGTCAACAAACGTAGCACGAATACTAAGTAGGACTTATCTGAAATGACGGAGGGCTATGACAGGTTTTTCTGAAAACCTATTGCGTAATGAACTTGATATCGTTGTAGAATCAAATGATTTTAAAAATGGAGTGTTTTTTAGGCTTTTCTAGTTTTGCTAAAGGAGTCACTCCCGGTGAAGGGATCGTCGGTCCTTTCCTCATCCAATAAGGTGCGGGATATATCATATATATCACTGTGCAAAGCAAAAACTCTTAAAAGCAATCAAAAGACAAACCGAGTGTGTAGCATCTGCCAGTTATTGGTAAAGGAGTCACTCCCGGTGAAGGGATCTCGGTCCTTTCCTCATCGAATAAGGTGCAGGATATATCATATATACCGCTGTGCAAAGCAAGAACTGTAGCTACCTGTTTTATTTTTGAAATTCGATTCTACAACATCCTAGGTTTCTTTTTATTTCATTAATCACATTAATGAAGTCCCATCATTTAAGTACCTAAACATCACAGATAAATACGACGTACACTTATGCCATCCGCATTCGCCTCGATGTCCCCTCGTGCACTGTTAGGTTAGGTAACTAACGACAGAGCGGGACAGGGCTAGCGCGGGTGTAAAACATAAGTAACGCCTATATAATATATCATATATACTATATACTGTATCTATCACAGAACATCACATGATCACATCACAGATATCGCAGCAGAAGAATTATATGAAATATTGGATATACTAGGACGTCCGTGTTTTTAATACGAGCCAGTATAAAACACGGATTCCACGGTCGCGATGAATAGCCAAACCCACACCCCTAGACCCCTACGAGAGCGGCAAGTAACCCTACCAATTCTAGAGTTAGGAGACCCGAACTCGACTCCTCGAGTTGGTCTCCCACTGGACTCCAGAACCCGGTTACTTGTGCTCCCCTCCTTGGGTCTATCCTAGTGCGGAAAAGTAAATAATATACAAAAGGTGACATCTATCCACAACCTGGAAGTGCCCCAATAAAAGAATATTACATACAAGTTTTTACATGAATGAAAATGAAAAACACTCATCTCACATAAAAAACCCCGGCTATTCAAACACGACGATCCAATATAACATATCCAGCAACACATAACATCACATGTCATCAACGTAAGTAAATATGCGTATCCCAATTGTCGTTGACATATAACAACGAAACCGGCGATATCACATATTACACTTACGGTCACAGAAAAGAAAGTGTAAAACTACAACAGTTGGAATCCGCAACCTCCATAGACATCGCATGCCTAATCAAATGAATTCCTTAGACATCGCATGCCTAACAATTATAAACCCCGCATTTTAGTCTCATTATCGAAAACACTTTTCAATATTAAGTCGGGCAATTCAACAGGATTCCTGACATCCTGATCGAATGCTCGTCGCAAACTTCAGTAGACGGCCGCACCCCCGATACCGTCGACGAAGTGCACCAAGGCGGAACACCGCTGCCGCGAGCACCCGAACGGATGCTTTCGGCGACGGGGTTCTCCTACAGTCACTTGGTCGGGGCTATGGAGTGAGGCTGTCTATTAAGTTTACCCGGCGAGTATCCGCGTACGCTACGTGATTGCGACGGACTTTTGATCACATCAAAATTCCGTGGCAACCGATCAAGTGAGACTAAACTGCTATGTTTATAACATTCATTCAGTTATCACATAACTTTTGTGAATTCCAATTGTTGTATCACATTCCGGATAAACAGAAAATGTTAAACTTTCCGATTGAACATTCGAACACCCAAGTTTTCCCAATACAGATCAATACATGAAACAAGTCTAAAAACATTCAGTTCGTGCCTCAGTACCAACGGTCCAGCCGTAGAAGGGTCAAGCCAACGCCTCACATGTGGCACGCCGTACTGCCCCAAACCCGAGGGTTCAAAGGGCAGTTCAAGACGGTCACATAATCGAGTTAAGGTTTGTTGTCTTCTAGAGGGACCATCGCGTTACTTGCACTACTTAGAACGTCTTTAAACCACGGAAAAATCCAACACTTGGAAATTTCCCGACAGGGGAAAAATTGGGTATTTATATCCGGCCGAACTTTTTAACATATTCTAAAATACCCGGAAAGCCACACAGACAAAATTTGATAATCCGATCGAATATACGAATCCCCAAAACAACCCCAGAAAATTCAACTCTTGAATAAAATATTAAAATTATCCAGAAAACACAGGAGTCAAATATAACAATTACTGTGCAAACAAAAGTCAAAGATTCAACATAACGGTCGCGGAACCGCCGCGCCACGTGGGGTAAGGCCGCGTTTCCGCGGCGGTTTGACGGAGTTAGGGCTCCGTTTTGCACAGTAATTCATAAAAAACCCTGCTTAATTTTCTGCATATTTTTAATATGGAAAAAACCAGATTTTTAAAAATTGGACAGAGAGCATTTTGGAAATGGGTTTTCGGGTTCGTTCGGATTTCAAACGACGTCTAGACTTCGTCTAAGGCTCTAGCTAGGCTCTGATACCACTGTAGGGTTCCTAGGCACTCCCAAGAGGTCTCACAAGGCATCAACCATGCCAATTTCAAAAATTACGGGTGCCTACAAACCCTAATACGGATCGTTGACTAGAGATTAGGCGAATCTAGCAACTAGTTAACAAATTAACTACAAGAACGGAAATACAACCTTTGTAGATCCGGTCCTCCACCTCCACGGCTCCGTGATGAAGTCCTCTCCGCTGTCCAAATGAAATCCCGGGCTCAAGCGTCGGCTTCATCGGAGAAAAGGCGGGCTAGGTCATCGACGACGATGCCGAAAATGATCTACGTTGAGGCATCGCTAGATCAAGCTCCAACTTCACCAAGTCATGAAACTTGTGAAGAAAACACACTCTACTACTTGGCAAGAGGTAGAGGATGAAGAAATAGGAAGTGGGTTCACTTTAGAATTGGATTTGTCACTCATTTTCTCAAGTTGCCATTAAAGCACTCAAGCTTTTTCTTCTTGTCAAGATGAAGAAGAAGAAGAAGAAAGAATATGATGAATATCTTTGAATAATTGAAAAAGAAATCATTCTTATCATATTCTTAACCTTAGTTAAGTGTAGAGAATAGACCATGGTTAGTAATGATGGTTAGGGTTAAGCAAGAGACAAGAATGGTGGACTAGGTCAAAGCTTCATGAAGCTTTAACAAAACAACAAATAAAGCCACCATTCTTTTCATATCTTTTCAAAATGAATAAACAAATAAATAAATGAATAAATCAAAACCCTAACCATTATCATGTAACCATGGTTTGATCTTTACACAAAAACCCTAGCAAACATGTATCATCAAACATGATACAATCAAGTGCACAAAAGTATATCACATATACAATGTGCACATCCGAGTGAGAAAATCCATTTAAAGTGAACCGATACTAGTTAATGCAAAGTAATATATCAAATATATAATTATGCATTAAATCATTAAATCAACACTTGATTTAATGATCCGGTCAAATCGCATATAACCGACTAATATCTACAGTAACAACTTATCGAATCAACACTTGATCCGATAACCCGGCTATATCGCATATAACCGATCAATGTCACATATCGCGAGAATCAAATACAGTATCACATACTGGTATCATTCTCGGTCCCGCACATATCTCATATGCGCTCCTATTTCGTTTCGCTTGAGCCAGGAAACCTCTGTGTAGGACTCTAAAGACTCGTCAATACGCCGGCAGCAGGTGATGATCATATCAAACACCCACAAGCCGCAAGCGGTCTGCTAAACGTAACGGCCACCCGGGTATTGAGCGATCAGAAGATCGATGAGCAAGCCCGCTCACACTCCAGTGAATCCAACCAGTAACACTTACCGTACAGTCCGGTCTGATCGTCTGATATGTCGCATATCTCGCCTAGGGGTGGTAAACGTCAGACCCCAATAGCTCGATAAGTCGTGTCGATATGAGGTCTATAACAATTCGAGATACTACTGGTAACACTTACCAGTAAATCTCAGCAACCCTGGCCAGGGATTTCCGGTTATAGCCAATCGAACACAGCGCAACATCAACTCCCTATACCGGGAGAGACGAATCCCCTCCTATCGCTCATTGCCTCCATGTGATTCGGGACTGTACCCAAAAACCACCGTTTTGCACGCCCTCTTGGACATGGTAAGATGGAAATCAAAGCACAGTGGGAACCACACAAGACTCTATGACGATCTCGGGTCAACAGACTACTCTGTACCAGTGTCACCAGAGAACTGCCATCTGACGTAAGGTATAATACCATCTGGAAGTTCTCGGCGAGTCCGTCCAGTGTACCCAGTCTCCACTGAGCACCCGTATATCATCTCTGATGTCAAACACCAATGGATATGGGATCATCCATCGCCCATCTGTATGGGTCGAGAAGGTATACGCTAGTCTACTCTGGTATATATCGATGCCCCGTCTCGATACACCCACGACTAGGGACCTTGAAGGATGTACTTATGGACTACCATGTCCCCACTAGTATGATCCGCATCATAGTCCAGATAGTCAAGTACACATCCTAAGGGCTTTACCAACATGTAACAGAGAGACAATCAGTATACACGTTAAGGTAAAGAGTAACCAGATAGCATACTATCATGTCGAGCAAGAAAGTCCTCCCTATATATGTCCCAGCATCCACTACAATATACATCCTATGTATAGTAATGGCCTCTAGGGCATACATATAACTAACAATCTCCCACTTGCACTAGGGCCATCTGATAGCAGTGGTTGTAGTATCTCATACTCAACCATCCCTTAAAAATATCTCTCTGGGAACAGGCCTTTGTGAGTGGATCCCCTGTGTTTGTCCTCTGAGTCTACTCTCCAAACCTCGATCACCCTGGAGATCAACCATCTCCATGATCAGGTGACACTGCCTTAGAATATGTCTGGATCACTGATGGGATCGGCGTTCCTTGGCACAAGCCACAACTCCATTGTCTCACAATGGTTGGAACGTAGTTGGAATCCGCAACCTCTTTAGACATCGCATGCCTAACACTTATAAACCCTGCATTTTAGTCCCATTATTGAAAACTCTTTTCAATATGTAGTGAGACTAAACCGCTAGATTTATAACATTCTTCCAGTTATCTCATAACTGTTTGTGAATTCCAATTATTGTATCCCATTCCGGATAAATAGAAAATATTAAACTTTCCGATCGAACATTCGAACACCCAAGTTTTCCCGAAACCGTTCAACACATGAAATAGGTTCAAAGACATTCACTTCATGCCTCAGTACCAACGGTCCAGCCGTAGAAGGGTCAAGCCAACGCCTCACATGTGGCACGCCGTACTGCCCCAAACCCGAAGGTTCAAAGGGCAGTTCAAGACGGTCACATAATCGAGTTAAGGTTTGTTGTCTTCTAGAGGGACCATCGCGTTACTTGCACTACTCAGAACGTCCTAAAACCACAGAAAAATCCAACACTTGGATATTTTCCGGCAGGGGAAAAGTTGGGTATTTATATCCGGTCGAACTTTTTAACATATTCGAAAAATATCCGGAAAAACACATAGACAAAGCTTGATAATCCGATCGAATCATCGATTTCCAATGCAACCCCAGAACACTCAACTCTTGAGTCAATTTAAAAATTCCCAGAAAACTCAGCATAATAAAATAGGAATTACTGTGCAAACAGGGAAGGATGACGTCATGATCAGGCCGCGGAACAGCGGCAGAAGCCAGGCTTCTGTCGCGGTTCCGCCGCACTTTGGACTCTTCATTTTGAAAATTTTGCACCGTAATTCTTAGAATTCCCTGCTGAATTTTTTAAGCATTTTTAATCTGGAAAAAACCCAGTTTTTAGAAAAAGTCCAGAGAGCACTTAGGTTTTTAGGGTTTCGGTTCGATCGGGTTTCAAACGTTGTCTACACTTCGCCTAAGGCTCTAGCTAGGCTCTGATACCACTGTAGGGTTCCTAGGCACTCTCAAGAGGTCTCACAAGGCATCAACCATGCCAATTTCAAATTTTACAAGTGCCGAGAAACTCTAATACGGATCGTTAACTAGAAGTTTAGGCGAAAAAGGAAACTAGTTAACGACTTAACTAAAAGTGAGATGCTACAACCTTTGTAGATCTGGTTATCCACTTTCTTGGCTCCACGTAGTCTTCCCCTCGCTGTCCATCTCGAATCCCGAACTCTCGCATCGGCTTCATCGGAGAAATGAGCGAAATGGTCGTCGGCTACGATGCCGAAGATGATCTACGTCGAGGCTTCACAAGATCAAGCTCCGACTTCACCAAGTTGTGAAACTTGTGAAGTAAACACCCTTTACTACTTGGAAAGAGATAGAGGGTGAAGAAATAGGAGGTGGGTTCACTTTAGAATTGGATTTCTCACACTTTTGCTCAACATGCCATTAATGGTGGCAAGCTTTTTCTTTTTCTTATGAAGAAGAAGAAGATGAAGATGATTATGATAAGTCTTTAAAATGAAAAAGAAAATGAATACTTATCATAATGTAAACCATGGTTAGGTGTAGAGAATTGACTAAGGTTAGATGAATGGTTAGGGTTAAGCATGAAGACAAAAATGGTCACTTTGGTCAAAGCTTCATGAAGCTTCAACAAGCTTCAAGAATGAAAGCAACCATTTTGTTTTCTTTTGCCATTTCTTTTTTAATCCAAATTAAAAAAGATAAAAGAATGAATAAATAAAAACCCTAACCATTTACTTAACCAAGGTTTAATTCTTTACACTTAACCAAATGAGCAAGTATCATCAAACATGATACAAACATGTGCATAAAAGTATATCACATATACAACTTGCACATCAAGTGAGAAAATCCATTTAAAGTGAACCAATACTAGTTAATGCAAAGTAATATATCAAATATACAATTATACATTAAATCATTAAATCAACACTTGGTTTAACGATCCGGTCATATCGCATATGACCGACTAGTATCCTATGTATCGGCTTATCGAATCAATCCTTGATTCGATATCTAGGTCATATCGAATATAACCAATCGATACATTCATCGCGAGAATGGAATACGGTATCACATACACGTATTATTCTCGGTCCTGCACATATCTCATATGAGCTCCTATTTCGTTTCGCTTGAGCCAGGAAACCTCTGTGTAGGACTCTAAAGACTCGTCAATACGCCGGCAGCAGATGATGATCATATCAAGCACCCACAAGCCGCAAGCGGTCTGTTAAACGTAACGGCCATCCGGGTATTGAGCGATCATAAGATCGACGAGCTAGCCCGCTCACACTCCTGTGAATCCAACCAGTAACACTTACCGTACAGTCCGGTCTGTTCGTCTGATATGTCGCATATCAAGTCTAGGGGTGGTATACGTCAGACCCCAATAATCGATAAGTCGTGCCGATGTGAGGCTCATAACGGGTCAAGAAACTACTGGTAACACTTACCAGCAAATCTCTGATCAGCCCTGGCCAGGGACTTCCCTATTACGGCCAATCGAGCACAGCGCAACATCAACCCCCAATACCGGGAGAGACGAAACCCCTCCTATCGCTCATTGCCTCCATATGACTCGGGACTGTACCCAAAGACCACCGTTTTGCACGTCCTCATGGACGTGGTAAGGTGGAGATCAAAGCACAGTGGGAATCACACAAGACTCTATGACGATCTCGGGTCTACAGACTAACCTGCACAAGTGTCACCTGAGAACTGCCATCTGACGTGAGGTATAATACCATCTGGGAGTTCTCGGCGAGTCCGTCCAGTGTACCCAGTCTCCACTGAGCACCCGTATACCATCTCTGATGTCAAACACCAACGGATATGGGATCATCCATCACCCATCTCATGGGTCGAGAAGCGTATACGCTAGTCTACTCTGGTATATCGATGCCCCGTCTCGATACACCCACGACTAGGGACCTTGAAGGATGTACCTATGGACTACCATGTTCCCACTAGTATGATCTGCATCATAGTCCAGGTAGTCAAGTACACATCCTAAGGGCTTTACCAACATGTAACTATAAGACAGTTTAAAGAGACAAGTGTACATGTTAAGATAAAGAGCAACCAGATAGCATACTATCATATCGAGCAAGAAAGTCATCTCTATATATGTCCAAGCATCCAATATAATATACATCATCTGTACAATACTGGCCTCTAGGGCATACATACAACTAACACAAGGTCCCATCAGATATCCAGACAAGTTCTTTCGGAAGATAGTTGTTCTCCGCTAAGTTGAGATATAGAAAGATACAGATAGAAACATTAGAGTGGATCCACTCACTGAGGCTATTTCTCGAACACGTAAGTTTCTTAAAACGAATTTTGAGAAACTGAGTAGTAAAGAAGTTAGGTATTCGGTAGCACACAAACTGTAAGTATGCGATACCGCAATAATTAGCCTTAAGTGCAAGTGGGAGATTGTTGGATATAGTGCCCTCAAGACAATTATTGTAATTGCAAGTAGGTGATTAAGATAATTGAACGAGGACCTATACAGTTAGAATAGTCTTACTCGAGATGATAGTATACTATCTGGTTTGTCTTTATCATTATGTGTATATATTTTGATAAAGCCCATATGATTATTGCTTGATTACCAGCATTATGATGGAGATCATATATGTGGGAGATGGGTGGTCCATAAGCACATCTTTAAATGTCCCTACTCGAGGGAGTATCGAGACTGGGTATCGATACTCCAGAGTAGACTAGTTTATACTTTTCAAGACCCCAACGAGGGGCGGTGGCCGGTCTCACAAGCTATTGGTGTTGAGTCACCTAAGATAGTATACAGGTGCTCACTGGAGGTGAGTACACTGTACGGACTCGCCGAAAACTTCTAGATGGTATTATACCTATCATCAAATGGAAGTTCTCTTTTGGCATGAGTACATGTTAGTCTTTTGATCTTAGATTTTCATTTGTCTCGTATGAGTTCTCACTATGCTTAGATTACTACCCTACCACGGCTCAAAGGCATCATGCAAACAGGTTTTAGTTGGGTACAGTCCCAAACCATATGGAGGCAGTGAACAATCGTCAGGGATTCGTCTGTCGTGGTATTGGAAGTTGATGTCGCATTGTGTTGGGTCAGCCATCACCAAAAATTCTTAGACAAGATGGATGAGATTTACTGATGTGATATCAGTAGTTTCTCAGTGGGTGATGAGTTTCAGACTGGCACGACTTATCGGATTAGTGGTCTGACGTTATCCATCCCTAGACCCGGTATGTGATTATCTCAGACAAATAGACCGGACTGTACGAAGATTGTCACAGACAGACTCAGTAGGGATATGGATGAGTTTTCTCATCGGCCTCTCTTTTGCTCAATACCTGGATAGCCATTACGTACAGCTAGTGTCGCCGGCGTGTTTGTGGTTAAACTCACTGCCAGCGTATTGACGAGTCTTTAGAGTCCCACACAGATGGTTTTCCCAGTTCAGGCAAAATGATGTAGTGGCCGTATATTAATACGTGCAAGGTTCCGATTAGATATGTGTGCTAGCCACGCGGACTTCAATCGGGCGGATGATAATACTAGCCGGTTTAGGATTAAGCTGGATTATTAAATTAAGTTTTGATTTAATAATTTACACACACATATATATATATATATATATTTCGATATGTATATTCTAATATTATGTTCATTGTATTTTTCTATCTCTTGGGTATTCGTATTTTGATATAAATGCGGGCATGTATTTGCGGGGACGTATTCTTATATTTATACAAGAATACTTCTAGAAGAAGGACAACTCATTTCAAAGTTTTTCTTTTTAAGAAATTAAGAAATGAGATGGAAAAGAAAAACGGTAGAGGGTATGGCTAAATGAATTTATAATTCATTTGTAAATACTATTCAAGTATGGTTGTAGTTTTAAAATGAAAAAAAATCGTTTTACAAAAGTGTTGAAGCATGCTTGAATTTAAAAAGAAAATTATTCATTCTACCATTCTTGTTTCTCACTCTTCCATGGTTCCTCATTCTTCTTCTTCCTCTACCTTCTTATGAGTTGAGATTCAAGAGGATTAAGAGAAAAAAAAATCATTAGAACACTCACACACATCACTAAGCATCCTAGATTAGCATCCTAGGATCTTTAGCTACTTCATGAATGAAGTTGAAGCTTGAACTTGGTTCCTTCGGGTGGATAATTTTCGGCGAAGGGAGACCGTCTTGCAAGTGCGATCCGGATCTCCTGAGAGCTTTCTAGAGTCTAACCCAATTGGAGCAAATGAAGACGCTACAAAGGTTGTGATTTCTATCCTCTAGTGTTTGCTAGTTTAAATATGGACTCGAGGTCCATATTCTCATGCCTCCTCTGATGTTCGTTGTCCATAGAGGCAAGCACGAGGCACCTGGCCTTCGCGCAATCAATCTCCCAAGTCTTACGGATTTCCTTATCCGCGACGCTGGAGGTGGGACCTGGGACGGGGGGAGCTTTGGTGGTAAGAAGATACCCCAGCTTGTCGTAAGAGATTGCCAATTTGACATTCCTGAGCCAATCTTTGTAGTTTGGCCCTGTCAGTATGTTTTTATCTAGAAGTAACTTAAGTCCAGTCATTTCGAATTTGGTCGCTGCAGGGGGGAGAGAAGAAACACTTTAGCACGATGCTCTTGCAAGTTTAGAATGGTTTTTAATTTGTCTAAACAGGATGGCTCCCACTGTCTCTCGAATCCCTCCTCAAACCACAAAAGAAGAATTAGCCGGGATCAATCCCACCGCACAATACTTGCTTAACCGTTCAGCCAGGCCAGTGTCGGTACTTCGAGGGAGGTTTTCCAACGCTTTCGCGAAGTTCCTTAATTTAAGAACCTCTTTTTCCTGGGGGCGTAGCCCCGCTAACACCTTTCTAGGCACCTACTAGGTTTATAGCATTGATCGTTTAGTGAGAAATTTCCCGAGGAGTAGCATATACTCACAGTAGGATCGGGATCCAAATATCATCACGTGACGAAAATGAAGGAATCCTACCATAATCATCACACTCCAAATGGTATGCAAATCTAGCAAGTTTCAGTACTTATGAAACTCCCGATGTGGATTTTTGCCCCATGCTCTTATGACCTTGACGAAGGTCAACAAATCATAAGTCACATGTCAAGTTCTGCCCGTCATTATCCAGGTTAATTTGAACCCACCCGTATATACCCTTGACGAAGGTCAACAAGGAAATACGACTGTCCCAAACCAACGCATCTATCTATGCTACATATGAACACCCAACAGCTACCAATCTCTATGTCTTGACGAAGGCCAACAAACATAGCTTGAATACTATTGAATATTCATACGAAATGACGGAGGGCTATGAATGGTTTTAGCGAAACCGTGAACGTAGTGAACTTGATATAATCGATGGAACGAGATAGCTTTTAGCCTCAAGCTCCGCATTTAAAAGTTAGTTTTGAAAAGAACCGAGTGGTTTTTCGAAAGTGTTCCAACGACTTTAGCTTGGTTTATTATCTTGCATTAGTTCTTTTAATGCGTGATATTCTTGCATTAGTTCTTTTAATGCGTCCCATCATTTAATCCTACCATTGCAGAAAACAACCAAAATATGACGTATGCTTATGCTATTCGCATTCGCCACGGGGTCCCGTCATCACTCGTTAGGTTACTTAACTAACGACAGAGCGGGGGCTGGGCTAGCGCGGCTGTAAAACATAAGCAACGCCTAAATATAAAGCAATGATAGACATTACAGATCACAGATGAATACATTGGATATACTAGCAATCCGCAATCCGTTCGAGCCTGCAACGAGAAGCGGATTACACGGTCGCGGTGAATAGCAAATACCCCACCCAAGACCCCTACGGGTGCGGCAAACTACCCGCCAAGAACCCGGTAGTTTGTGCACCCCTCCATGGGTCTATCCTAGGAGCAAAAACAGTAAAAAGAATTATACAATGACGGCTACAACCCCGACCCGGTTGTGCGGCCATACAAATAATATTATTACATCAATTTACATTTACAAATGAATGAAAGAAAAACAAAAGCTCATCTCACATCCACCCCGGCTATTCACCCGCGACAGTCCAACACATTCATATACACATTCCAACATCAAACACAGATCATGTATAACCCCGACCAATCGACTTATAGCGATTAGCCGACGTTCAATACATGCAAACATCACAGATATAACCATCATAGTCAAAGTGCAGTGAAGTTCGGGAAAAAATACGGAATTATAGGACCCCAAAAGTAAATTTCTGTTCTGGAAAATCTGGGCACATATAATATATCTTAAAAATCCCAAAACCAATACAGAGACACACTGCACGAAAAACGATGACTATAGGACAACAAACGGCGGCGGTTCCGCGGCAAATGCCTACCTCATGCCGCGGAACCGCGGCGGTTTGAATGAATTAGGGGATCGTTTTTCTTGGGTGTTCACACAAAACCCTGAGCCGAATTTAGGTGTATAACAAATCTCATTTTGACCAGAAAAAATTTTAACAGAAACTAGGGTTTTGTGAAAGTTTGGTTTTTGGATTTTTTTTCGGTTCCGAACTTCGTTACACTTCACTACAAAGCTAGTTTAAGTTTAGTTAGGCTCTGATACCACTGTAAGTCCACGTTGCGACCCCCGGTTCTTACGGGGAGGCGGAAACGGTATAAAAATCAAATTTTTAGCGCATGGGGCAACATGGACTAACAAAGTCGGGATCTTTTCTAAACTAAACTAGCTAACATGCTAAGGAGAGTTAGGATAGATGGTTATACCTAACTTGAACTCCTTCTTCTTGAAACTTTTGTAGAGGTTGATGGTTCTTTCCTCGTTGCCTTCTTCCGTCGAAGATGGATCCACCTGAGGGTTCAACCTTCGGGCTCTTTCTCGAACTTTGAGAGAACTAGAATCTCCGGCTTGCTAAACCTTGATCCTAGAGTGAGTAGAGAGTGTCTTTTGGGGTTTTATCTTTTCAAGGAGAGAGATTCTCAACTCATGAGAGGGGTTCTCCTTGAGCTAGAGGAAGAAGAAGATGAAATGAGGAGAGAGAAGCTAAATAATAGAATGAGCTCTTTTCTTTTTGCAACCATAACATAAAGCAAAAAGAATTATCAAATTAATAATAATAATGAAAATGGAATAGTTGATGGAAGGTTTAGGAATGACCATTATCATTTCAAACATTAAATGAATTTGCTAGAATCAAAGAGCATCTTTCTTTTGTAATGATGATGGTCAAAACTTCAACCATGGTCAACAAGTCAACCATGGTCAACAAGTCAACAAAAAACCAACCATGACACAATTTCATTTTATTAATATTATTAATTGATATATCATAATTCCATTAGGGTTTGGAAAAAGACGACTGTCAACTGTGCATACGCACCCGTTCCGAAACCCTAATGAAAAACCTCTTCCTCCGCCTCAATCAACTGTGCATACACACCCGCATTCTTGTTCCGAGGAACATGAATACCAAGAGATAAAAGCAACCCCAAAACATATATCGGTATCTGACTCAAACCAGAGCCAGCCAGTAATATCCGTCCGGACTCCAAACGTGCACAAGTGCGCGGATGAGAACGAACCCTGTCGCAAAACCATGCGACCTCTACTTTGTTTTGCCCAGAGGCGAATACCCTCTGTGTGGGACTCTAAAGACTCAACACTACGTTGGCAGTGGGTTTAACCACAGACCGCAAGCGGCACTAGCTGTGCGTAACGGTCCCCAGGTAGATGCCGACAAGAAGGCTGACGAGGTGAACCCCATCTGAACTCCTACTGAGTCTGAATATGACATTCTCCGTACAGTCCGGTCTGTTCGTCTGATACATCGCATGTCGGGCCTAGGGGGCGGTAAAACGTCAGTCCCCCAATAGCGGTACAAGTCGTGTCGGAGTGAAGCCCAAAACACCCTGAGATAACACTGGAAGCCTACCAGTATATCTCGCTTGCCCTGGCCAGGGACTACTCGTGTAATGGCTCTCCTAGACACAGCGCGATGTCAACCCCCAATACCAGGAGAGACGAATCCTGTCTAACCGGCACTGCCTCCAAGTGCTTCGGGACTGCACCCAACTACCACCTGTTTGCACGACTCCTTTGAGCCGTGGTAGGGTAGTAGTCAAAGTACAGTGGGAACACACTCGAGGCGAAGTGCCAGTGTCAAGTCAGCGGACTAAGCTGTACTCATGTCACCTGGGAACTGATAACTGACGATAGGTATAATACCAACCTGTCAGTTCCCGACGAGTCCTGTCCAGTGTACTCGTAACCCAACGAGCACCCGTATACTATCTCCAGTACGACGTACTGATGGCTGTGGGACAGACCATCTCCCACACTGGGATGAGAAGCGCATACGCTAGTCTACTCCGGAGTATCGATGCCCTGTCTCGATAGTCCTGCGGCTAGGGACCTGTATAAGGATGTGCTTACAGATTACCCAGCCCCCACTAGTGTGACTGCCATCACAACGCTGGTAATCAAGCAAAGATCCTAAGGGCTCCACTAATGCGTATAGGTGATATCGCAAAATAAACACATGTACACATTGAAGTAGAAACAAACCAAGTAGCATACTACTATATTTAGCAAGATTGTTTATACAAGGTGAATATCCCAAGCTTCCATCAAGTAATATACAAACTAGTATGATACAGTAATGGCCTCTAGGGCATATACACTAACAATCTCCCACTTGCACTAAGGCCATGTACTGGCGTATCGAAGACCTATCATCTCGATCAGCCGCTCGAACTGAGTCTGGGGTAGGGCCTTGGTGAATGGATCTACAGTGTTTTCTTCTGAAGCAACCCTCCGAATCTCGATCTCCTTGCGATCCACGATCTCCCTGATCAGGTGATACCGCCTCAAGATGTGCCTGGATCTCTGATGGGACCTGGGTTCCTTTGCTAAAGCTATAGCCCCGTTGTTGTCGCAATACAGAGGTATTGGGTCAACAATGGACGGAACCACCTGAAGTTCTTTCAAGAACTTCCTTATCCAGACAGCTTCTTTTGCGGCATCAGATGCAGCGATGTATTCCGCTTCCATCGTCGAGTCTGCAACGGTTTCCTGTTTGGAACTCTTCCAACACACCGCCCCTCCATTGAGGGTAAAGACAAAACCCGACATGGACTTGGAATCATCCTTGTCACTCTGGAAGCTGGAGTCAGCAAAGGCCTCGATCTGGAGGTCTTTTCCGCCATACACCAAGAACATCTCCTTAGTCCTTCTCAGGTACTTGAGAATGTTCTTTACCGCTATCCAGTGTTTCTCCCCAGAGTTTGACTGATACCGGCTTACCACACTCAGTGCATAAGCTACATCCGGTCTGGTACACAACATCGCATACATTATAGAGCCTACCGCAGAAGCGTAGGGTATAATAGACATGCGATCCCTCTCCAAATCAGTCTTGGGAGACATCTCTTTAGAGAGGGTGATCCCGTGACAAGCCGGTAGGTTACCGCGCTTGGAATCTTCCATACTGAATCTTTTCACTATGGTGTCGATGTACCTGGACTGAGAAAGTCCTAATATCCTCTTGGATCTATCACGATGGATCCGGATCCCCAGGATGTATGAGGCATCACCCAGGTCTTTCATGGAGAACCTGTGTGACAAGAACCCCTTGACAGATTGTAGCATAGGAATGTCATTTCCTATTAAGAGAATGTCATCTACGTATAAAACGAGGAATACTACGGTTCTCGCTACAAATCTACTATAGATGCATGGTTCATCTGAATTTTTGATAAAGCCAAATTCCTTGACCGTCTCATCAAAACAGATGTTCCAACTCCGCGATGCCTGCTTTAGTCCATAGATGGACTTAAGCAACTTGCACACCTTTCCGCTGCTCCCACTCTGAATGAAACCCTCTGGCTGATCCATATAGACACACTCCTCTAAATTTCCATTTAGAAAAGCGGTTTTTACGTCCATCTGCCAAATCTCATAATCGTGGAAGGCAGCAATGGCAAGAAGGATCCGAATGGATTTCAGCATAGCCACTGGAGAAAAGGTTTCGTCATAGTCCAAGCCAGGTCTTTGACGGAAACCCTTTGCTACAAGTTTAGCTTTATAGGTCTCAACCTGTCCATCTACACCAATCTTCCTTTTGAAGATCCACTTGCATCCTACGGGTTTTACCTCGTCTGGAGCAATGTCCAACGTCCATACTTTGTTGGTGTACATGGACTCCATTTCGGTCCGCATTGCATCCAGCCATTTTACCGAGTCAACGCTCTGAACGGCCTGCTGGAAGCTAGTAGGCTCATCATAGTCTATGATGCAATCCTCTCTATCCCCGTCTATGAGAAAACCGCAGTATCTCTCGGGCGGATGAGACTGCCTACTACTCCTGCGGAGCGGCATAGGAATGTCCTGTTCTTTTGAACTTACTGGCTCTTCCAAGTCTTCAGTAATAGCTTGTGGTTCTGGAATCTCTTCCAGTTCTATTGCGTTCCCACTTATCTGGGTTTCCAAAAACTCAGTTTCCAAGAAGCGGGCATGTTGAGAAACAAAAACTTTTTGTTCCTCAGCGGAATAGAACAGATACCCCCTGGAGTTCTTTGGGTATCCCACAAACTTACATTGTACTGAACGTGCCTCGAGCTTGTCCGCATGCTGCTTTTTTACAAAAGCTGGACATCCCCATATCTTAAGGTACTTAAGACAGGGTTTCTTCCCACTCCACATCTGATATGGAGTGGTAGGCACAGTCTTGGTAGGAGCCTTGTTCAAGAGATATGCAGCTGCTTCTAGTGCATAGCCCCAGAAAGATCGCGGTAACTCAGCCTTACTCATCATGGAACGAACCATATCCAATAGGGTTCGATTCCTCCTTTCCGATACACCGTTATGTTGCGGAGTGTATGGAGGAGTACGCTGAGAGAGAATTCCATTCTCTTTTAAATAGTCCAGGAACTCGGCACTCAAGTATTCACCACCTCGATCCGATCTTAGAATCTTAACACTTTTGCCTGTTTGTTTTTCAACTTCATTCTTGTAATCCCGAAATTTCTCAAAGGCCTCGGATTTGTGCTTCATTAAGAAGACATGTCCATACCTAGAGAAATCGTCTGTGAAAGTAATGAAGTATGAATAACCGCTTCGCGCATGTGTAGACATTGGACCACACACGTCACTGTGTATGAGTCCCAAGAGCTCGCTCGCTCTTTCTCCGTGTCCAGTGAACGGAGTCTTTGTCATCTTTCCTATGAGACAAGATTCACAAGTGGCATAAGACTGATACTCGAACGGATCCAAGTATCCTTCTTTATGTAACTTAGTCAACCGTGTCTCATTGATGTGACCCAGTCTACAATGCCATAAGAAAGCCTGATTGATATCTGGAGGCTTTCTTTTGTGTGTATTCTGGACATTGAAAATCTGTGGTTGGTTTAATACGTATATACCATTGCTCAATGTACCTGACCCAATCAGAACTTGATTAAGGTGAATGTTTACAACATTACTTACAAACGCAAATTCATAACCTTCTTTAGAAACCAAAGATACAGAAATGATATTACAAGTTGCGTTGGGTACAAAAAAGCAATTACGCAAAACTAAAACATGCCCATCTGACATTCCCAGGTGATAGTCCCCCACGGCTTTAGCATCCATGCTAGCTCCGTTCGCAACTCTGAGGGTCATGTCACCTTCCTTCAAAAACCTACGGTTTCTCAACGCCTGCAAAGAATTACAGATATGAGATCCTGATCCGGTATCCAATACCCAGGAAGTAGAGTTTATAGAAAGACAGTTTTCAATAACATACACACCTGAAGCTGAAGCCGCAACCTGCTTCAGTTCCTGTGTCCTGGCCTTCCAAGCCCTGCAATCTTTCTTCCAGTGTCCACTCTTATGACAATAGAAGCATTCTTCCTTTCCAACAAGCTTCCCCGCAATCTTTGTTGCCTTTTCCTTTCCCTTCGTACCCACTTTACTAACACCGCCTCTTGGTTTGGCGGGGGCTTTCTTCCTCTTTCCCTTGGCTTTCTCCTTGGACCTAGAGGAAGAAGATCCTCCTACAAACAAAGCGGGTGTTTCCCTACCCTTCTGTAGGGTGCCCTCTGCGCTCCTCAGCAGGTTGAGGAGTTCTGAAAGTTCAACTTCCTTTTCTTGTAAGTTGAAGTTCAGTATAAACTGGGCGTAAGTGGATGGAAGGGACTGGAGAATTAAATCCGTATAGAGTTCACTGTCCAACGTGGTCCCAAGTTCTGTGAGCTCCTCAGTGTAGCCAATCATCTTAAGCACGTGGTCCGCTACCGATGATCCGACGGCCAACTTAGTCAAAAATAACTTCTTCGACACTTCGTATCTTGCGATACGAGACTGCTCTCCATACAGTGCTTTTGTATGGAGAAATATGGACTCGAGGTCCATATTCTCATGCCTCCTCTGATGTTCGTTGTCCATAGAGGCAAGCACGAGGCACCTGGCCTTCGCGCAATCAATCTCCCAAGTCTTACGGATTTCCTTATCCGCGACGCTGGAGGTGGGACCTGGGACGGGGGGAGCTTTGGTGGTAAGAAGATACCCCAGCTTGTCGTAAGCGATTGCCAATTTGACATTCCTGAGCCAATCTTTGTAGTTTGGCCCTGTCATTATGTTTTTATCTAGAAGTAACTTAAGTCCAGTCATTTCGAATTTGGTCGCTGCAGGGGGGAGAGAAGAAACACTTTAGCACGATGCTCTTGCAAGTTTAGAATGGTTTTTAATTTGTCTAAACAGGATGGCTCCCACTGTCTCTCGAATCCCTCCTCAAACCACAAAGGAAGAATTAGCCGGGATCAATCCCACCGCACAATACTTCTTAACCGTTCAGCCAGGCCAGTGTCGGTACTTCGAGGGAGGTTTTCCAACGCTTTCGCGAAGTTCCTTAATTTAAGAACCTCTTTTCCCTGGGGGCGTAGCCCCGCTAACACCTTTCTAGGCACCTACTAGGTTTATAGCATTGATCGTTTAGTGAGAAATTTCCCGAGGAGTAGCATATACTCACAGTAGGATCGGGATCCAAATATCATCGCGTGACGAAAATGAAGGAATCCTACCATAATCATCACACTCCAAATGGTATGAAAATCTAGCAAGTTTCAGTACTTATGAAACTCCCGATGTGGATTTTTGCCCCATGCTCTTATGACCTTGACGAAGGTCAACAAATCATAAGTCACATGTCAAGTTCTGCCCGTCATTATCCAGGTTAATTTGAACCCACCCGTATATACCCTTGACGAAGGTCAACAAGGCAATACGACTGTCCCAAACCAACGCATCTATCTATGCTACATATGAACACCCAACAGCTACCAATCTCTATGTCTTGACGAAGGTCAACAAACATAGCTTGAATACTATTGAATATTCATACGAAACGACGGAGGGCTACGAATGGTTTTGGCGAAACCGTGAACGTAGTGAACTTGATATAATCGATGGAACGAGATAGCTTTTAGAAGGAGTGGCTCAAGCTCCGCATTTAAAAGTTAGTTTTGAAAAGAACCGAGTGGTTTTTCGAAAGTGTTCCAACGACTTTAGCTTGGTTTATTATCTTGCATTAGTTCTTTTAATGCGTGATATTCTTGCATTAGTTCTTTTAATGCGTCCCATCATTTAATCCTACCATTGCAGAAAACAACCAAAATATGACGTACGCTTATGCCATTCGCATTCGCCACGGGGTCCCGTCATCACTCGTTAGGTTACTTAACTAACGACAGAGCGGGGGCTGGGCTAGCGCGGCTGTAAAACATAAGCAACGCCTAAATATAAAGCAATGATAGACATTACAGATCACAGATGAATACATTGGATATACTAGCAATCCGCAATCCGTTCGAGCCTGCAACGAGAAGCGGATTACACGGTCGCGGTGAATAGCAAATACCCCACCCAAGACCTCTACGGGTGCGGCAAACTACCCGCCAAGAACCCGGTAGTTTGTGAACCCCTCCATGGGTCTATCCTAGGAGCAAAAATAGTAAAAAGAATTATACAATGACGGCTACAACCCCAACCCGGTTGTGCGGCCATACAAATAATATTATTACATCAATTTACATTTACAAATGAATGAAAGAAAAACAAAAGCTCATCTCACATCCACCCGGCTATTCACCCGTGACAGTCCAACACATTCATATACACATTCCAACATCAAACACAGATCATGTATAACCCCGACCAATCGACTTATAGCGATTAGCCGACGTTCAATACATGAAAACATCACAGATATAACCATCATAGTCAAAGTGCAGTGAAGTTCGGGAAAAAATACGGAATTATAGGATCCCAAAAGTAAATTTCTGTTCTGGAAAATCTGGGCACATATAATATATCTTAAAAATCCCAAAACCAACACAGAGACACACTGCACGAAAAACGATGACTATAGGACAACAAACGGCGGCGGTTCCGCGGCAAATGCCTACCTCATGCCGCGGAACCGCGGCGGTTTGAATGAATTAGGGGATCGTTTTTCTTGGGTGTTCACACAAAACCCTGAGCCGAATTTAGGTGTATAACAAATCTCGTTTTGACCAGAAAAAATTTTAACAGAAACTAGGGTTTTGTGAAAGTTTGGTTTTTGGATTTTTTTCGGTTCCGAACTTCGTTACACTTCACTACAAAGCTAGTTTAAGTTTAGTTAGGCTCTGATACCACTGTAAGTCCACGTTGCGACCCCCGGTTCTTACGGGGAGGCGGAAACGGTATAAAAATCAAATTTTTAGCGCATGGGGCAACATGGACTAACAAAGTCGGGATCTTTTCTAAACTAAACTAGCTAACATGCTAAGGAGAGTTAGGATAGATGGTTATACCTAACTTGAACTCCTTCTTCTTGAAACTTTTGTAGAGGTTGATGGTTCTTTCCTCGTTGCCTTCTTCCGTCGAAGATGGATCCACCTGAGGGTTCAACCTTCGGGCTCTTTCTCGAACTTTGAGAGAACTAGAATCTCCAGCTTGCTAAACCTTGATCCTAGAGTGAGTAGAGAGTGTCTTTTGGGGTTTTATCTTTTCAAGGAGAGAGATTCTCAACTCATGAGAGGGGTTCTCCTTGAGCTAGAGGAAGAAGAAGATGAAATGAGGAGAGAGAAGCTAAATAATAGAATGAGCTCTTTTCTTTTTGCAACCATAACATAAAGCAAAAAGAATTATCAAATTAATAATAATAATGAAAATGGAATAGTTGATGGAAGGTTTAGGAATGACCATTATCATTTCAAACATTAAATGAATTTGCTAGAATCAAAGAGCATCTTTCTTTTGTAATGATGATGGTCAAAACTTCAACCATGGTCAACAAGTCAACCATGGTCAACAAGTCAACAAAAAATCAACCATGACACAATTTCATTTTATTAATATTATTAATTGATATATCATAATTCCATTAGGGTTTGGAAAAAGACGACTGTCAACTGTACATACGCACCCGTTCCGAAACCCTAATGAAAAACCTCTTCCTCCGCCTCAATCAACTGTGCATACACACCCGCATTCTTGTTCCGAGGAACATGAATACCAAGAGATAAAAGCAACCCCAAAACATATATCGGTATCTGACTCAAACCAGAGCCAGCCAGTAATATCCGTCCGGACTCCAAACGTGCACAAGTGCGCGGATGAGAACGAACCCTGTCGCAAAACCATGCGATCTCTACTCTGTTTTGCCCAGAGGCGAATACCCTCTGTGTGGGACTCTAAAGACTCAACACTACGCTGGCAGTGGGTTTAACCACAGACCGCAAGCGGCACTAGCTGTGCGTAACGGTCCCCAGGTAGATGCCGACAAGAAGGCTGACGAGGTGAACCCCATCTGAACTCCTACTGAGTCTGAATGTGACATTCTCCGTACAGTCCGGTCTGTTCGTCTGATACATCGCATGTCGGGCCTAGGGGGCGGTAAAACGTCAGTCCCCCAATAGCGGTACAAGTCGTGTCGGAGTGAAGCCCAAAACACCCTGAGATAACACTGGAAGCCTACCAGTATATCTCGCTTGCCCTGGCCAGGGACTACTCGTGTAATGGCTCTCCTAGACACAGCGCGATGTCAACCCCCAATACCGGGAGAGACGAATCCTGTCTAACCGGCACTGCCTCCAAGTGCTTCGGGACTGCACCCAACTACCACCTGTTTGCACGACTCCTTTGAGCCGTGGTAGGGTAGTAGTCAAAGTACAGTGGGAACACAATCGAGGCGAAGTGCCAGTGTCAAGTCAGCGGACTAAGCTGTACTCATGTCACCTGGGAACTGATAACTGACGATAGGTATAATACCAACCTGTCAGTTCCCGACGAGTCCTGTCCAGTGTACTCGTAACCCAACGAGCACCCGTATACTATCTCCAGTACGACGTACTGATGGCTGTGGGACAGACCATCTCCCATACTGGGATGAGAAGCGCATACGCTAGTCTACTCCGGAGTATCGATGCCCTGTCTCGATAGTCCTGCGACTAGGGACCTGTATAAGGATGTGCTTACAGATTACCCAGCCCCCACTAGTGTGACTGTCATCACAACGCTGGTAATCAAGCAAAGATCCTAAGGGCTCCACTAATGCGTATAGGTGATATCGCAAAATAAACACATGTACACATTGAAGTAGAAACAAACCAAGTAGCATACTACTATATTTAGCAAGATTGTTTATACAAGGTGAATATCCCAAGCTTCCATCAAGTAATATACAAACTAGTATGATACAGTAATGGCCTCTAGGGCATATACACTAACAGTAATGCCCGGAACTGCTTGACTCCGGGTGTTTCCGCCTCAGGGAGAGCAAGTTCTTGGTGCATGAGGGTTGTTTGCTCCCGCTGTCCCTCCAATAGCCTCTTGATAGGTTCGAGAAGCACCGTCTATTCATTGATAGGCGTTGTAACGGTAGGTAGAGGTGATAGTGTAAGCGGTGATGTGTTTCCATTGACGTTGGTGCTGGTATTGTTGGGAGAATCTATCATCTTGATAGAAAAGACAGATTAAGATAGATTAAAGAAATTTGAAATGCAAGGAATGTAAATGCTTGTTGAATTCATTAATTCTTGTAGTATTTTGTTTAAGGTTTCATGCAGAACTGACCTGCATGGGCCAGCAATAAAAGCTGTCACGCCCCATTTTCCAGTAGACGAAAACGGAGACGTGGTAAGAACGCGACATATTTATTCAGAGAAGGTCATTCTCTAAATAAATATGCTAAGTATATTGAAACAAAAATACACAATACAAGAATAAATGGAGACTGAAAATTTTTCAGCAAACTTCTTTATTTACATTCGAACTTGAAACATTTACAGTACATAAGTTTAACTGAAAAGAAAATAAAATAACAGAAATATCTAAACAGGTGGCATACATAAACTGAAAGAAAAGATAAGCCAAGCTAAGCTTGAGTAGTGGTCTGATCGTAATCCTCCTCAGTAGCATCGACTTCCTGTTGGCTATAGTGCCCTAAGGCAATTATCATAGTCACGGACTTGTGATTATGATGATTGAGTGAGGACCTATACCGATAGAACGGTCTTACTTGAGATGATAGTATACTATCTAGTTTGTCTTGATCATCATGTACATGTTGATAGAACCCATAGGATTCTTGCTTGACTGCCAGCATTATGATGGCGATCATATATGTGGGAGCTGGGGTCTATAAGCACATCCTTAAATGTCCCTAGTCGTTGGAGTATCGAGAACGGGTATCAATACTCCAGTGTAGACTAGTGTATATTGATCGAGACCCCGACGAGGGGCGGTGGCCAGGTCTCACAAGCCATTGGTGTTAGTTTGTTCACTTAAGATAGTGTTAGTGTATATGCCCTAGAGGCCATTACTGTATCATACTAGTATGTATATTACTTGATGGAAGCTTGGGATATTCACAGTTGTACAGACAATCTTGCTCAATATAGTAGTATGCTACTTGGTTTGTCTCTGCTTTAATGTGTACTTGAGTGTTTATTTATTATATCACCTATACGCATTAGTAGAGCCCTTTGGATCTTTGCTTGATTACCGGCGTTGTGATGGCGATCACACTCGTGGGGGCTGGGTAATCTACAAGCACATCCTTATACACGTCCCTAGTCGTGGGAGTATCGAGATAGGGCATCGATACTCCGGAGTAGACTAGCGTATGCGCTTCTCATCCCAGCACGGGAGGCGGTCTGTCCCACAGCCGTCGGTACGTCGTACTTGAGATAGTATGCGGGTGCTCGTTAGGTTACGAGTATACTGGACAGGACTCGTCGGGAACTGATGGTTGGTATTATACCTATCGTCAGTTATCAGTTCCCAGGTGACATGAGTACAGCTTAGTCCGCTGACTTGACACTGTCACTCCGCCTCGAGTGTGTTCCCACTGTTCTTTGATTACTACCCTACCACGGCTCTACTGAGTCGTGCAAACAGGTAGTAGTTGGGAGCAGTCCCGAAGCACTTGGAGGCAGTGACGGTTAGACAGGATTCGTCTCTCCCGGTATTGGGGGTTGACATCGCGCTGTGTCTAGGAGAGCCATTACACAAGTAGTCCCTGGCCAGGGCAAGCGAGATATACTGGTAGGTTCCAGTGTTATCTCAGGGTGTTCTGGGCTTCACTCCGACACGACTTGTACCGCTATTAGGGGTCTGACGCTTGCCGCCCCCCTAGGCCCGACATGCGATGTATCAGACGAACAGACCGGACTGTACGGAGATTGTCACATACAGGCTCAGTAGGAGTTCGGATGGGTTTACCTCATCGGCCTTCTTATCGACATCTACCTGGGGACCGTTACGTACAGCTAGTGCCGCTTGCGGTCTGTGGTTAAACCCACTGCCAGCGTAGTGTCGAGTCTTTAGAGTCCCACACAGAGAGTTTCCCTGCACTGAGCGAAACGTGTAGAGGCCGTATGGTTTTACGGCAGGGCTGCGATCACTTACGTACACTTGTGTGCGTATGGTGTTCGGGCAGGCAGTACTAGTAGGCTTTGGTTTAAGCCGGATCCTAGTATTGCACGGATGGATTTGTTTTGTCTTCTGTGCATCCGCATTCTACGGAATACGGATGCAGGTGTGTATGCACAGTTTTTCGGAGTGATGAAGGAGGAGGTGCCTCATTAGGGTTTTGGCAGTTGGTTCGGCCAAAACCGTTATGTGGCAGGCTCATTAGGGTTTTGACAGTCGATTCGGTCAAAACCATTTTGAGGCGGACTCATTAGGGTTTTGACAGTTCCTTTGGTCAAAACCATTATGAGCCGCGAACATCATTTACTATTCCTATTAGTGATAATCTTATGATGGCTAATTGCATTGACCATTTGACCCCGTTGACCTCTCTTGACTTTGTTGACCGGTTGACCGGGTTGACCATTGACTTTCAAGAGGGTTCCACACTCTTCTTTTCTTTTCCTTTTTCTTTTGGATTATGATAATGGTCATTTCAAAGTAGCCATCAACTTTATCTTGATGGGATTAGTAATGATGTTGTTTTGCATTATTTGCAACCATGGTTGTTTTTCTTTGGTATCATAATTTTATTCTCATTCTCTCTCTTGAAATGAGAAGCTCCATGGTTGCTAGCAAGCTCCTTCTTCTTCCTCCTCTTGATTTCTCCTTTGATCTCATGTGTTGAGAGAAAAAGGATTCCACTTGACAAACACATCCATACATCTCCTCTACACATCCTAGGGCTTCTAGATTAGCAATCTCCTTGCCCTAGTTATCTCGGCTTGAGGTGGAGCTCGGTGTACATCTCTCGGGTGGATCGTCTTCGACTCAAGGAGGCCGCGGAGGTGACCAAAGTCCGGATCAACCATTGAGCAAGCAAAGAGAAGAACAACAAGAAGAGAAGAACAACAAGAAGTGAAGAACAACAAGAAGAGAAGGAGTTCAAGTTGAGGTATAACCCCTAACCGAGTAGATAACATCTCAAGTTAGGATGCTAGTGTATTGTTTAGCAAAGATCCGGCTTTTACGGTCCATGTTACAAAGTTTAGAAAAAATTTTGTTTTACGGTTTCCGCAACCTCGAAAGTACCGGGAGAGGTAACGTGGACCTAACAGTGGTATCAGAGCCTAACTAAACATAAACTAGCTTGGTAGTGAAGTGTATCGAAGTTCGAAACGGAAAAATCGAAAAAACCGAGTTACAAAAATCTGAGTTTCTGTTAAAAATTTTTCTGGTCAAAACAAAATTTGTCATACACCAAAAATCATCTCAGGGTTTTTAGAAGAAAGCCACCAAAAACGAGCCAGCAACTCGACCAAAGAGCCGCGTTTCCGCGGCAATAGCAAGCTATTGCCGCGGAACCGCGGCCATCTTGGTGAGTCACTGGGTCGATTTTGGTGCAGTGTGTTTCTGACTTGGTTTTAGGATTTTTGAGATGGTTTATATGTGCCCAGATTTTTCAGAATAGAAATTTGTTTTTGGGGGCCTATAAATCCGTATTTTTCCGAACTTCAATATACTTTGACTACAAAGGTTATATCTGTGATGTTCATATGTATTGAACGTCGGCTAATCGCTATATGTCGATTAGTCGGGGTTATACATATCTCTGATCTGTGTTGTTGATGGTTTGTGTATATGAACTCGTTGGATTGTCGCGGATGAATAGCCGGGGTGGATGTGAGATGAGAGTTTCTTTTTCTTTCATTCATGTAATAATTTGTAAATTGATGTAATATTATTTGTTTGGCCGCACAACCGGGTCGGGGTTGCAGCCGTCATTGTATAATTCTTTTTACTGTTTTTGCTCCTAGGATAGACCCATGGAGGGGGTGCACAAACTACCGGGTATCTCGAAGTGCCGAGTGGCCTACTCATGGCGTTGAGGGAGGTTGCTTCGCTTCGGGTACTTGGCGGGTAGTTTGCCGCACCTGTAGGGGTCTTGGGTGGGGTTTTGGCTATTCATCGCGACTGTGTAATCCGTTTTTCGTTGCAGGCTTGAACGAATCGCGGGTTCCTAGTATATCCAAAGTGTTCATCTGTGATCTGGATTGGCTATCATTGCAGTATATCTATATATAATAACTATTTAGGCGTTGCTTATGTTTTACAGCCGTGCTAGCCCAGCCCCCGCTCTGTCGTTAGTTAAGTAACCTAACGGGTGATGACGGGGCCCAGTGGCGAATGCGAATGGCATAAGCGTACGTCATATTTTGGTTGTTTTCTGCAATGGTAGGATTTAAATGATGGGACGCATTAAAAGAACTAATGCAAGAAAATAAACCTAAAAGACGTTGTTGGAACAATTTTTCAAAAAGCTGTTATTGCAAGGACGTTCATTTTTGTTTTGCATCGCGGTATTCGGTTGTGAATGCCCAGCACCTCAGTCGACGAGGCAAGGGCCGAGATCCCTTCATCGGGAGTGACCCCTTGGACAAAAGTTTGCGTCAGGGTAATAACTTCACTATAGTCGATTATTCTTGCTTTGCATCGAGGTATTCAGTTTGGAATATCCTGCACCTCATTCGACGAGGAAAGAGCCGAGATCCCTTCACAGGGAGTGACCTCTTTAGCAAAAGTTTTCGCCACTATATTTTTTTCAAAAGGTCTATCATGTTCCTCCAACCACATCAAGTTCATTACGTTAACGGGTTTTTCGCCAAAAACTCAGCCGTAGCCCTCCGTCGTTTCAGAAAATTAATACTTAGTATTCGTGCTGTGTTTATTGATTATTCGTCAAGACACGGTGAACGGTAGCTGAGTAATAACTCTCTGTTGCACTGATAGATGCGATTGGTTAGAACGGTCACATGATTTTGTTGATTATTCGTCAAGGATCATGCGGGCGGGTCTAATGCAATCCTGGATAACGACGGGTTGAACTTGACTAGGACCTTTTGATTTGTTGATTATTCGTCAAGGTCACTTGGGTCCTAGGGGCAAAAACCACATCGGGAGTTTCAAAAGAACTGAAACTTGCAGATTTAGCATACCTTCTGGAGTGTAGTGACTAGAGTGGATTCCATCTAGGTCATCACACAATGATAGTTGGATCCCGATCCCACTGATGAGTTGGTTTACTTTCGGGAGATTACTTTCACTTAACAATCAATGCTATAAACCTAGTAGGTGTCTAGAAAGGTGTTAGCGGGGCTACGCCCCCAGGGAAAAGAGGTTCTTGAATTAAGGAACTTCGCGAAAGCGTTGGAAAACCTCCCTCGAAGTACCGACACTAGCCTGGCTGAAAGGTTAAGCAAGTATTGTGACGTGAATTAAATCCCGGCTAGTTCTTCTTTTAAAAAGGTTTTAAGAAGAATTTGAGGAAACAGTGGGAGACATCCTGGTTAGATAAATTAATAAACCAATCTAATCTTGCAAGAGCATACGCTGAGTGTTTCTTTTCTCTCTCCAGGCAGCAACCTTTTCACGCCCTAATCAAGATAATAAAATGTATCGCTTGACCGATCCGAATTCTTATTCGGGACTGGGGAAAGTTGGTTCAGCTCTAACTTGTGACAACAGTCATGAGTATGAGAATAGGAAAGGGGATTGTATGGATTTCCAGGATACCCAGTTGAAGAAGAAGCATGGTTTTGCATCTACTTCAGGTGTTCTTGTAATTGAGAACTGTTTTACGGTCAGCCCTACCTCCTGGGTACTTGATACCGGATCAGGATCTCATATCTGTAATTTATTGCAAGGACTGAGAAAAAGTAGGAAAGTTGCACCGGGTGATATGTCGCTCAGAGTAGCGAACGAAGCACAAGTTAATGCGGCAGCCGTCGGTGAATATCACCTAGTATTGCCAAATGGCAAGACTATGATTTTGAACAATTGCTACTATGTACCCTCCATGGTTTGCAACATCATATCAGTTTCTTTACTCGATAAAGATGGATATAACTTTGTTCTTGAAAAGAATATCATGAACATTTACCTTCATAAGGTACTGGTTGCAGAGGGTACACTGTGTAATGGTATCTACGTTCTAAATCAGAATGCAGTTCTCAATATACAAAACACACGCAAGAGGAAGAATTCAGATACGAATGAATCCTACTTGTAGCATTGTAGACTTGGTCATATCGGAGAGAAAAGACTGAGTAAGTTGCATAAAGATGGACTCTTGAATGCGTTCGAGTTTTCATCTTATGAAACTTGTCAGTCTTGTCTCAAAGGAAAGATGACCAAATCTCCGTTCACCGGACATGGAGAAAGAGCAAGAGAGCTCTTGGGACTCATACACAGTGATGTGTGTGGTCCGATGTCTATACATGCAAGGGGCGGGTTCTCCTACTTCATCACATTCACTGACGATCTCTCTAGATTCGGATATGTGTATCTGATGAAACACAAATCTGAAGCTTTTGAGAAATTCAAGGAATTCAGAAAGGAAGTAGAGAACCAGATTGGCAAAAGTATCAAGATCCTCCGGTCTGATAGAGGAGGGGAGTACTTAAGCACGGAATTCCTAGATTACTTAAAAGAGAATGGTATTCTCTCTCAGCTTACTCCTCCTTATACACCACAGCACAACGGTGTTTCGGAGCGGAGGAATCGTACCCTATTGGATATGGTTCGCTCCATGATGAGTAGTGCTGAGTTGCCTCTTTCATTCTGGGGACATGCGCTTCAGACAGCGGCATACCTTTTGAATCAAGTTCCGTCCAAATCAGTGCCTAAAACTCCGTATGAAATATGGAGCAGTAAGAAACCATGTCTTAAGTTTATTAAGATATGGGGTTGTCCGGCCTATGTGAAAACGCAGAAACCGGACAAGCTAGAGGCACGATCAGTTCTGTGTAAATTTGTGGGATATCCTAAAGACTCACTAGGATATCTGTTCTACCACACTGAGGAACAGAAGGTGTTTGTATCTCGCCACGCCACCTTCTTAGAAAGGGAGTTTCTTGCAAAAGAAGCTAGTGGGAGTTCGGTAGAACTGGAAGAAATTCAGCGACCACAAAATGTAACTGAAAATTTGGAGGAACCGCTAGATTCAATAACCCCAGACGAACCTCAGCCACTCCGCAGATCTGGTAGGATTTCTCATCCGCCCGAGAGATACTACGGTTTTCTCATAGACGGGGATCGAGAGGATTGCATCTTGGAAGAAGATGACCCTACCAGTTTCAGGCAGGCCATTATCAGTAGGGACTCTGATAAGTGGCAGGAAGCAACGCAATCCGAAATGGAGTCTATGTACGCCAATAAAGTGTGGACCTTGGATATTGCTCCACCTGGGGTAAAACCCGTTGGATGCAAATGGATCTACAAAAGGAAACTTGGTGTAGATGGGCAGGTGGAAACCTATAAAGCTAGACTCGTTGCAAAAGGTTTTCGTCAAAGACCTGGTTTGGACTATGATGAAACTTTTTCTCCGGTGGCTATGCTCAAATCCATTCGGATCCTACTTGTCATTGCTGCCTTCCATGACTATGAAATCTGGCAGATGGATGTTAAAACGGCTTTCCTGAACGGTTGTTTGGAAGAGTGCGTTTACATGGATCAACCAGAAGGTTTCGTAGACAGTGGGAGCAGCGGAAAGGTGTGCAAGTTGCTTAAATCCATTTATGGATTAAAGCAGGCATCGCGGAGCTGGAACATCTGTTTTGATGAGGCAATCAAGGAATTTGATTTCATCAAGAACGAAGATGAACCCTGCGTATATAAGAAGATTGTAGGACGAACTGTCGTATTCCTAGTCTTGTACGTGGACGACATTCTTTTGATAGGAAATGATATTCCTATGCTACAATCGGTCAAGCTATTTTTGTCACAAAGGTTCTCCATGAAGGACCTGGATGATGCCTCGTACATTCTGGGGATCAAGATCTATAGAGATAGATCCAAGAAACTATTGGGACTTTCACAGTCCAGGTACATAGAGACCGTACTAAAGAGATTTAGTATGGAGGGTTCCAAGCGCAGTAACATACCCGCATTGCACGGAATTACCCTCTCCAAGAAGATGTCTCCTAAGACTGACGAGGAGAGGGTTCGCATGAGCACTATACCCTACGCTTCGGCGGTAGGATCTATAATGTATGCGATGCTATGTACAAGACCAGATGTAGCTTACGCGTTGAGCGCGGTAAGCCGGTATCAGTCAGACCCAGGGGAGGACCACTAGACAGCAGTGAAGAACATTCTCAAGTACCTGAGAATGACTAAGGAGATGTTCCTGGTTTACGGTAATGGAGACCTCAGGGTCGAGTCCTTTACCGATTCAAGCTTCCAGAGTGACAAAGATGACAGCAAGTCTGTCTCGGGTTTTGTGTTTACCCTCAACGGAGGGGCGGTATGTTGGAGGAGTTCCAAGCAGGATACCGTCGCAGACTCGACGATGGAGGCTGAATACATTGCTGCAAGCGATGCCGCAAAAGAGGCGGTCTGGATAAAGAAGTTCATTAGTGAACTTCAGGTGGTTCCGTCCATTGTTGACCCAGTACCTTTGTATTGCGATAACAATGGGGCTATAGCTTTAGCGAAGGAACCAAGGTCCCATCAGAAATCCAGGCACATCTTAAGGCGGTATCACCTGATCAGGGAGATCATTGATCGCCAGGAGATCGAGGTGCGGAGAGTGGACACAAAGGACAACACTGCAGACCCATTCACGAAGGCTTTACCCCAGACTCAGTTCGAGCGGCTGATCGAGATGATAGGTCTTCGATACGCCAGTACATGGCCTTAGTACAAGTGGGAGATTGTTAGTGTATATGCCCTAGAGGCCATTACTGTATCATACTAGTATGTATATTACTTGATAGAAGCTTGGGATATTCACAGTTGTACAGACAATCTTGCTCAATATAGTAGTATGCTACTTGGTTTGTCTCTGCTTTAATGTGTACTTGAGTGTTTATTTATTATATCACCTATACGCATTAGTAGAGCCCTTTGGATCTTTGCTTGATTACCGGCGTTGTGATGGCGATCACACTCGTGGGGGCTGGGTAATCTACAAGCACATCCTTATACACGTCCCTAGTCATGGGAGTATCGAGATAAGGCATCGATACTCCGGAATAGACTAGCGTATGCGCTTCTCATCCCAGCACGGGAGGCGGTCTGTCCCACAGCCGTCGGTACGTCGTACTTGAGATAGCATGCGGGTGCTCGTTAGGTTACGAGTACACTGGACAGGACTCGTCGGGAACTGATGGTTGGTATTATACCTATCGTCAGTTATCAGTTTCCAGGTGACATGAGTACAGCTTAGTCCGCTGACTTGACACTGTCACTCCGCCTCGAGTGTGTTCCCACTGTTCTTTGATTACTACCCTACCACGGCTCTACTGAGTCGTGTAAACAGGTAGTAGTTGGGAGCAGTCCCGAAGCACTTGGAGGCAGTGACGGTTAGACAGGATTCGTCTCTCCCGGTATTGGGGGTTGACATCGCGCTGTGTCTAGGAGAGCCATTACACAAGTAGTCCCTGGCCAGAGCAAGCGAGATATACTGGTAGGTTCCAGTGTTATCTCAGGGTGTTCTGGGCTTCACTCCGACACGACTTGTACCGCTATTAGGGGTCTGACGCTTGCCGCCCCCCTAGGCCCGACATGCGATGTATCAGACGAACAGACCGGACTGTACGGAGATTGTCACATACAGGCTCAGTAGGAGTTCGGATGGGTTTACCTCATCGGCCTTCTTATCGACATCTACCTGGGGACCGTTACGTACAGCTAGTGCCGCTTGCGGTCTGTGGTTAAACCCACTGCCAGCGTAGTGTCGAGTCTTTAGAGCCCTACACAGAGAGTTTCCCTGCACTGAGCGAAACGTGTAGAGGCCGTATGGTTTTACGGCAGGGCTGCGATCACTTACGTACACTTGTGTGCGTATGGTGTTCGGGCAGGCAGTACTAGTAGGCTTTGGTTTAAGCCGGATCCTAGTATTGCACGGATGGATTTGTTTTGTCTTCTGTGCATCCGCATTCTACGGAATACGGATGCAGGTGTGTATGCACAGTTTTTCGGAGTGATGAAGGAGGAGGTGCCTCATTAGGGTTTTGGCAGTTGGTTCGGCCAAAACCGTTATGTGGCAGGCTCATTAGGGTTTTGACAGTCGATTCGGTCAAAACCATTTTGAGGCGGACTCATTAGGGTTTTGACAGTTCCTTTGGTCAAAACCATTATGAGCCGCGAACATCATTTACTATTCCTATTAGTGATAATCTTATGATGGCTAATTGCATTGACCATTTGACCCCGTTGACCTCTCTTGACTTTGTTGACCGGTTGACCTGGTTGACCATTGACTTTCAAGAGGGTTCCACACTCTTCTTTTCTTTTTCTTTTTCTTTTGGATTATGATAATGGTCATTTCAAAGTAGCCATCAACTTTATCTTGATGGGATTAGTAATGATGTTGTTTTGCATTATTTGCAACCATGGTTGTTTTTCTTTGGTATCATAATTTTATTCTCATTCTCTCTCTTGAAATGAGAAGCTCCATGGTTGCTAGCAAGCTCCTTCTTCTTCCTCCTCTTGATTTCTCCTTTGATCTCATGTGTTGAGAGAAAAAGGATTCCACTTGACAAACACATCCATACATCTCCTCTACACATCCTAGGGCTTCTAGATTAGCAATCTCCTTGCCCTAGTTACCTTAGCTTGAGGTGGAGCTCGGTGTACATCTCTCGGGTGGATCGTCTTCGACTCAAGGAGGCCGCGGAGGTGACCAAAGTCCGGATCAACCATTGAGCAAGCAAAGAGAAGAGGTGACCAAAGTCCGGATCAACCATTGAGCAAGCAAAGAGAAGAACAACAAGAAGAGAAGAACAACAAGAAGTGAAGAACAACAAGAAGAGAAGGAGTTCAAGTTGAGGTATAACCCCTAACCGAGTAGATAACATCTCAAGTTAGGATGCTAGTGTATTGTTTAGCAAAGATCCGGCTTTTACGGTCCATGTTACAAAGTTTAGAAAAAATTTTGTTTTACCGTTTCCGCAACCCCGAAAGTACCGGGAGAGGTAACGTGGACCTAACAGATAGTATACAGGTGCTCATTGGGTTATGAGTACACTGGACGGACTCGCCGGGAACCTGCTAGTTGGTATTATAGCTATTGTCAGATAGCAGTTCCCAGGTGATATGTGTATAGGTTAGTCTGTCGACCTGAGATCGTCATTTGTCTCGTATGAGTTCCTACTGTGCTTTGATTACTACCCTACTACGGCTCAAAGGAGTCGTGCAAACAGGTTTTAGTTGGGTACAATCCCGAGTCACATGGAGGCAGTGATCAGATCGTTGGGGATTCGTCTCTCTCGGTATTGGGAGTTGATGTCGCGTTGTGTACGGATGACCATCACCATAAATCCGTAGCTATGGTGGACGAGAATTATCGATCCAGGATCGATAGTTTCTCAGGTGGTGATGGGTTTCATCCCGACACTAAATGTCACGTTGTTAGGGGTCTGACTTTATCCACCCCCTTAGACTCGATATGCAATACTCTTAGACGAACAGACCGGACTGTACGGATATTGTCACTGTCAGGCTCAGTAGGAGTTCAGGATGAGTTTGCTCATTGGCCTCCCTTTCGCTCAATACCTGGGTAGCCGTTACGTACAGCTAGTGCCGCTGACATGCTTGTGGTTAAACCCACTGCCAGCGTATTGAAGAGTCTTTAGAGTCCCACACAGAGGGTTTTCACGGTTCAGGCGATATGGTGTAGTTCACATATGTTGATACATACAGGTGTCCGATTAAATATGTGCATGTGCAGCACAGACTTTAATCGGACGGTTGATAATACTAGCGGTTTAGGATTTAGCCAGATTATCAAATCAGGTTTTTGATTTAATAATTTACATACGTATATATGTATTCTAGTATTATTGTTCACTATTCATTTTCTCTCTCGGCTATTCGTATTTTCGTACGAATACGCGTATATGTACCGGGAAGTATTCCGTATTTTATACGGAATAGCTTCTAGAAGATACCACCTCATTATTGATTTTTAGAAAACCATTTGTTTTTAAATAAGGTGGAAAAGGTGATATGAGTCAAGGCATGGGTCAAAGCATGGAGATAAGGTATGGTTGCAATTGTTTAATAGTAATTGGAAATGATATTTTTTTTGTGAAGGAGATGAGAGAGGAGAGGGGGCCGGCCACTATTTTTGGAGGTGGGGTTTCTTTTTCTTTTGGTTACACTACACTTGCTCTCTCTCACTCTCTCATTTTTTTCACACTAAAAATACTTAGCCAATTTCTTTAGCTCATGCCCTTGATCATCACCTCATTCATCTTCTATGGTTGCTAAGTTGAGCAAATGAGTATGAGAGAAAATATAGTGACACACTACTACACCTCGACTTTCCATCGCTAGCAACTTTGGAGCGTCGATTGCCTCGTTCGTCGAGGCTGGAGCTTGCACTGTTTCCCTCAGGTGGATCATCGGAGATAGAGGAAGACCGGCAACCAAATATCATCAAACAATCACTAGGATCTTGGAATGAAGATCGAAGGACACGGATCAACTCGGTATAATCATTCTAACTCTTAGTTAGTTTGCTAGTTTAGGGTTTAAGGTCGATCCGGGATTCGAGCAGCGGTAGCGCCGATTTCAGAAATTTTTGTTCCGCATTTTGGCCGCGTTTCGATGGCCGGGGAGCTGCCGTAACCCAACACTTCCTCTGTCTCAACAATACCTGATGAACATTCCAAGATAACAAAAGTGAGTGGAATGCCTGTCAGCGAACTAGCACCCGGTAAGTCCAAAGGTAAGGTAAGTGTGAAAAATGATAGGTATAGCATAAAATGAAGTAAAGTAAATGACGAGTAAAAGTGTGTGGAAGTGAACATGAGTATATATCCTATAAATCTCTAAATGGCAACTATGTTAACGGTAAGTCCAAGTGTAAATATCAACGCAACCGTAGAAATATTCATGAGTTCAAGAGTGGGACCCCAGGAGCAAACAAACAGGGGCCCGTTTCATGTTTAGCACCGGGACTCCAAATTATGGAGGAGTCGACCCAACTGAAATTCGAGTAAATAGAATTCGAGTAGGTTAATACGGGACTCCTGAAGTTCCGTTAGATTCACACCTGTAATTACCCCACCCCGAATATGATAGATTATAACTGTTATATTGACTTAATTGATTCGATTGGTTGATTATAACATGTCTTGATTGAAACCATAGATTACGAAAAGGTGAAGAATGAAGTCGAGTAAGTCAAGTAGAATGAGAGTCATGTCAGTTGCAATTCTGGGTCGAATCAAGTCAAGTGCTCAAGTTCAAGTTCAAGATTAGGTTCGAGTTTGGATTCGAGTTCGAATTCAAATCAAGTTCGATTTTGTATTCAAATTATAGCCATATCTTATTAATAGCTTTAATCTTGTAAATTTCTTGAGTTTGGAAAATATCGATAACTGCTACACATGGACGGCAAGATTTGTGTATTTTTCAAAAACGTTTATCATTTGATAATTTCCACCCTGAGGTTACGATCTGTATTTAGGGAGAGGCAAGTCGTGTATCAATGTCTCCGGCAACCCCGAAGCAACTGATAAAAGAAAATGCAACTCAAATCAATCTGCAACCTAAATACGTAATCTAGACTAGTCTTTTGATTTTTAAGGTATTTTAGTAAAAATGTCATTTAAAATTTTTTGAGGGTTTTTAATTTGTCCTAAAATCTCGAATAAGTTTTTAATAAAAACATGTTGTTTAAATGTCAAGATTTTTTTATAAAAAACTTATTTTATATTTTGTGGCGTTTTAATGTAAAAAATCTAATTTTTAAAGTTTATGGTATTTTAATGAAAACTACTACTTTTGGAAACTTGATGGTATATTCTTAAAACTTTAATCTTCTCATAAAAAAAAGTTTTCACCATTTGTTTTTCTTAAAAATACGGATTTATGATTTATATAATTTTCCAATGATTTAATTTGTTTTAAAAGTCGTATTTCTTTAAAATCGTATTTGTATTCTTTTCGAGACTGAATTCTCTTGAAGAGTTCTGTATCTCGCTCTACTATCTCAAGAATGTGTGATAACCCGTACCATCCTCAAATAGGTTTCCTAACGAGGGTTGTAGAGCCGTAATTGTAAAGATTTTCAAATAGCGATTAAAAACGTATTTTTATAAAGCGACGGTATTTTAATGAAATTGTTTCTTTTAGAATAAGATATATAACCAAAATATCGTGCTATGAAAACCATTGTGTATGTGAGTGGAGTAGGTCGTTACCCCATAGATTTTCTAGAGTTATATGTCAAAATAGCGATAAAAGGTGCATGCAAAGTTCATGGTATTTTTATGTCATTTTCGATGTATGATTTATTTAGTACGGAATTTTAAACATATTCAAAATTAATGAGATGGATAATATTTTAAAGCGATGTTAGAAAGATTATAGTGACTTATTCATCATGATCATTGCGATAAAAATTATTTAACTGAAATTGTTAAAAACTGCATATCGTTTTAAAGGTGTTGGAAATGAAACAAATCAAGAGAGGAGGGGAAAGAGAAGCGACTAACGGATTGTGCTAGATCTTTACGGGATCGTATATAAGAGAAAGAAGGCATCGGTTGGAAGAACCGAGACTACAAGATATGAAAAGATCGATCGAACGTCGTTTTGACTTGGGCAACTCCACTTGAATAGACTTAAACTCTTCTTAGACTTGGAAATTTTTGGAGAGTATTTTGAATGGAATTTTCAGAAATGAGGACCAAGATGGACGCTCCATCTATGCTGCTGCTGCTGCAGCACTCATGCAGCGTGGTCACCGAATGATAGTTCCTTAGCCTATGCTCCCTTCCAACAACCTTGAAGCTCATCACGTGCCTGTCGTCGTCCAGTATCTCAAGCCTCTCCGTGCTGGTGACGGAGGGGATTCCGGAGACGAGGCGGAGGTGGCGGAGGAAGCCGACCGCGTTAGGATTTGAGACGTCGACATGGCATGACTTTACGAAGCGCTTGTAGGCCTGCGGGCAGTCGAAGCAACCAAGGAGGGACCAGACAGCGGAGACGGGGGCGGAGACGACTTGTGTGACGGCGGAGGAGCACTCGTGTGGGCCAAGGGAGCGGGTGTGGAGCTAATTGATGCCGGCGGGGATCGAGGGGTGGGTGAACAAGCGGGGGGTGTTGTTGGTTTTGGTCATCTCATGATGGGTGTGGGTGTGGGTGTGGAGAGAGGATGTTCTTGAGGAGGTCATGGCTGTGCAAGGCATGCATGGTTAGAATTTTGTGTTGAGAGAGATGAGAGAGGAGAAGAATAGGGAGAGGTTTATCATAGCTCGTGATGTGTTGGAAGTTGCAAAGTTTTTTAATTTGTTTTTTTAGGTGGTGGTGGGGGTTGTTTATTAATTTGGCAAATTGCATGATTTTTTTTTCTTTTACTTAATGATAGTACGTAATGTGCAAATTGCAACCTACAAGATGTAATTTACTAGATCTTTTCTAAGAAGGTAAAGGTTGGTTTGGTTTTTGAAGATTTAATAATGAAAGCTAATTCAGCTGTCTCTTCGCAACAACTGTAATCTAGATGGTAATCCTTAATTCCCATGAAATATTACCATATTTATTTAGGTGTAAAAAGTATTCCCGAAAATATAGGATTATCTGGGTAATCAAATGACCTCATTTCATGATAATACCATTCCCCCAAAACATCTGTTTATCCTAAATTACCACGAATACTCCCACCTAACATGAATGAGTCATGACCATCCGCCGCCGGCCTCCCTCGCCACCGGCCGGCCCTGCCACCCATCGTCGGTCATTCGACGGCCGGCGCCGGTCATCGTCGATTGTCCGCCGGCTGGCCCGCCACAGATCAGAAGTTCACAGCCGGCCGGACACCGACTATCGCTGATCGTTTACCGGTTGGTGTTAGTGTATATGCCCTAAAGGCCATTACTGTATCATACTAGTTTGTATATTACTTAATGGAAGCTTGGGATATTCACCTTGTATATACAATCTTGCTCAAAATAGTAGTATGCTACTTGGTTTGTTTCTACTTCAATGTGTACATGTGTTTATTTTAGTATATCGCCTATACACATTAGTGGAGCCCTTAGGATCTTTGCTTGATTACCAGCGATGTGATGGCCGTCACACTAGTGGGGCTGGGTAATCTATAAGCTCATCCTTATGCAGGTCTCTGGTCACAGGACTATCGAGACAGGGCATCGATACTTCGGAGTAGACCAGCGCATGCGCTTCTTATCCCAGTGTGGGAGACGGTCTGTCCCACAGCCGTCAGTACGTCGTACTTGAGATAGTATGCGGGTGCTCGTTAGGTTACGGGTACACTGGACAGGACTCGTCGGGAACTGACTAGTTGGTATTATACCTATCGTCAGTTATCAGTTCCCAGGTGACATGAGTACAGCTTAGTCCGCTGACTTGACACTGTCACTCCGCCTCGAGTGTGTTCCCACTGTACTTTGATCACTACCCTACCACGGCTCAAAGGAGTCGTGCAAACAGGTAGTGGTTGGGTGCAGTCCCGAAGCACTTGGAGGCAGTGACGGTTAGACAGGATTCGTCTCTCCCGGTATTGGGGGTTGACATCGCGCTGTGTCTAGGAGAGCCATTACACGAGTAGTCCCTGGCCAGGGCAAACGAGATATACTGGTAGGTTTCCAGTGTTATCTCAGGGTGTTTTGGGCTTCGCTCCGGCACGACTTGTACCGCTATTGGGGGACTGACGTTTACCGCCCCCTAGGCCCGCCATGCGATGTATCAGACGAACAGACCGGACTGTACGGAGAATGTCACACTCAGGCTCAGTAGGAGTTCAGATGGGTTTCGCCTCGTCGGTCTTCTTGTCGGCATTACCTGGGGACCGTTACGCACAGCTAGTGCCGCTTGCGGTCTGTGGTTAAACCCACTGCCAGCGTAGTGTCGAGTCTTTAGAGTCCCACACAGAAAGCTTTTCGCCTTTAGGAAAAAGAGTAGAGGTCGCATGGTTTTGCGACAGGGTTCGGTCACATCCGTGCACTTGTGCGCGTACAGTGTCCGGACAGTTTACACTAGCGGGCTTTGGTTTAAGCCAGATCCTAGTGTACCTTATGGGATTGGATTTATCCAGTTTGCATTCGTGTTCCTCGGAACGCGGATGCGGGTGTGTATGCACAGTTGACAGGGAGACAGAGGCAGTGGATTCTCATTAGGGTTGTTGACAGTTGACCGTTGACTATTGACCTTTTGATCAACCCTAATAAGAATATGATATGTGATTAACTATTATATTAATTAAGTATTATGGTGACATGGTTGTTGACTTTTGTTGACTTTGTTGACTTGTTGACTTTTGTTGACTTGTTGACTTTGTTGACCGGTTGACTAGGCTTGACTAGTTGACCATCATGATAACCATAGCCATCATTTCATGGCAAAGACTTTTTCCTGCTTGCTTATTTGTGTAAAATGAGTGCATGAAATGATATGGTTATGGTTGCTTCAAACCATCACATAAGACTTTTTTTAGTATGATGAGTTATGATGACTTTGGATTATGAGAGGGTGAAAGACAAAAGAGAGCCTCATTCTTTCTTGCTCATTCTCTCTCTTGTTCTTGAGCTCTCCTTTTGCTCTCACCCTTTTGCTCTTGCTCCCTCTCTTTAATCTATGGTTCTCTTGTCTCATGAGTTGAGAATCAAGAACCATAGATAAAATCCCATTCTAATTCTTCTCTACTCATTCTAGTTCACTAGGTTTAGCAAACCAAGTGAACTAGTTTCTTCAAAGAACGAAGAAGGAGCTAAAGGTTGGAGCTTTCAGGTGGATCTATCTTCGGCGTACGGAGACGACGAGAAGAAGCCATTCCGGACCACCATCGGAGCTTGAAGACGAAGGAGTTCAAGACAAGCAAGGTATAACCCCCTAACCGGGTAGCTAGAAACTCGTAGTTAGGTTGCTAGATAGATGTTTAACCAAGATCCGGGTTTTAGGTCCATGTTACCACCTCCGTAAAAATCGTTTTTTACCAAATTCCGCATTCCCGAAAGTACCGGGAGAGGTAGCATGGACTTACAGTGGTATCAGAGCCTAGTTAAACTCTATCTAACAAGTTAGCAAGTAACTAGAAGATCGATCAAAAAAAAAGTCCCAAAAACGAACCCATGAATTTTCAACTTTCTGTCGATTTCAAAAGTACTGGAAAAACCTTTTTAAAATACACCTAAAATCGACTCAGGCTTTTTTAAAGAAACTGCAAAAATTTGCGCCCCTGACTCGATCAAAGCGCCGCGTTTCCGCGGTGGGAGCACGCTCCCGCCGCGGAAACGCGGCCGAGTTGACTCGGTCAAGGGTTTTCTTTTTTGCAGTTTACTCACTGGGGTATTTTGGGATTTTTGGAATATATATTTTCAACCCAGATTTTCCAGAACGAAAAATTTACTTTGGGGTCCTGAAAATCCGTATTTTTGATCGAACTTCTAAAAGACTTAAGCTAACGGGTTTTCTGTAATGTGATATTTGTATTGAACGTCTACTAATCGCTATATGTCGATTAGTGGGGGTTATACAAATCTGTGATCTGTAATGTTGCTGGAATGTGGATATGAATATGTTGGATTGTCGCGGGTGAATAGCCGGGGGTTGTGAGACGAGAGTTTTCTTTTCTTTCAATTCATGTAAATTTGTAAATTGATGTAATAATTATTTGTATGGCCGCACAACCGGGTCGGGGTTGTAGCCGTCATTGTATAATTTCTTTTTACTTTTTTTGCTCCTAGGATAGACCCATGGAGGGGGTGCACAAACTACCGGGTATGCCGAAGTGTCGAGTGGCCTACTCATGGAGATGAGGGAGGTTACTACGCTTCGGGTACTTGGCGGGTAGTTTGCCGCACCCGTAGGGGTCTTGGGTGGGGTATTTGGCTATTCACCGCGACCGTGTAATCTGTTTTTGTTACAGGCTCGTGCAAATTACAGATTCCTAGTATATCCAATGTATTCATCTGTGATCTGAAATGTTTATCATTGCAGTATATCTATATATGATATTATTTAGGCGTTGCTTATGTTTTACAGACGCGCTAGCCCAGCCCCCGCTCTGTCGTTAGTTAAGTAACCTAACGGGTAATGACGGGGCCCCGTGGCGAATGCGAATGGCATAAGCGTACGTCATATTTTGGTTGTTTTCTGCAATGGTAGGATTAAATGATGGGACGCATTAAAAGAACTAATGCAAGAATATCACGCATTAAAAGAACTAATGCAAGATAATAAACCAAGTTAAAGTCGTTGGAACACTTTCGAAAAACCACTCGGTTCTTTTCAAAACAAACTTTTAAAATACGGAGTTTGAGCCACTCCATTTAAAAGCTATCTCGTTCCATCGACCAAATCAAGTTCACTACGTTCACGGTTTTGCCAAAACCATCCGTAGCCCTCCATCATTTCAGTTAAATATTCGGTAGTATTCAAGCTATGTATTTTGACCTCACGCCAAGGCATAGTGATTGGTAGCTGCCGGATATTTATCTGTTGCATAGATAGAATGCGTTGGTTTGAGACAGTCGTACTGCCATTTTGGCCTACGTCAAGGGTATGTACGGGTGGGTTCAAATTAACCTGGATAATGATGGGACGAACTTGACATGTGACTTATGACATTTTGACCTCACGCCAAGGTCATAAGAGCATGGGGCAAAAATCCACATCGGGAGTTTCATAAGTACTGAAACTTGCTAGATTTGCATACCATTTGGAGTGTGATGATTCTGGTAGGATTCCTTCAGTTTCGTCACGCAATGATATTTGGATCCCGATCCTACTGTGAGTATATGCTACTCCTCGGGAAATTTCTCACTTAACGATCAATGCTATAAACCTAGTAGGTGCCTAGAAAGGTGTTAGCGGGGCTACGCCCCCAGGGAAAAGAGGTTCTTTAATTAAGGAACTTCGCGAAAGCGTTGGAAAACCTACCTCGAAGTACCGACACCGGCCTGGCTGAACGGTTAAGCAAGTATTGTACGGTGGGATTGATCCTGACTAATTCTTCCTTTATGGTTTGAGGAGGGATTCGACAAACAGTGGGAGCCATCCTGTTTAGACAAACTAAAAACCACTCTAAACTTGCAAGAGCATCATGCTGAGTGTTTCTTCTTCTCTCTCCTAATTGCAGCGACCAATCAACATGACTGGACTTAAGTTACTCCTAGATAAAAACAAACTGACAGGGCCAAACTACAAAGATTGGCTCAGGAATGTCAAGATAGCAATCACTTACGACAAGCTGGGGTATCTTCTTACCACCAAAGCTCCCCCTGTCCCTGGTCCAACTTCCAGCGTCGCGGATAAGGAAATCCGCAAGACTTGGGAGATTGATAGCGCGAAGGCCAAATGCCTCCTGCTTGCCTCGATGGACAACGAACATCAGAGGAGGCACGAGAATATGGACATGGAATCCATATTGCTTCATACAAAAGAACTGTATGGAGAGCAATCTCGTATCGCAAGATACGAAGCGTCGAAAAAGTTATTTTCGACAAGAATGGCCGTCGGATCATCAGTAGCCGAGCACGTGCTAAAGATGATCGGCTACATTGAGGAGCTCGCGGACCTAGGGATCACATTGGAGAGTGAGCTATATACGGATATAGTTCTCCAGTCCCTTCCTCCCACTTACGCCCAGTTTATACTGAACTTCAACTTACAAGAAAAAGAGGTTGAACTTTCAGAGCTCCTCAACATGCTGAGGAGCGCAGAGGGCACCCTACTGAAAGGTAGGGATACATCCACTTTGTTTGTAGGAGGATCATCTTCTTCTAGGTCCAAGGCGAAAGCCAAGAGAAAGAAGAAGAAGGCCCCCGCCAAACCAAGGGGCGGTGTTAGTAAGGCGGATACGAAGGGAAAAGGTAAAGCAACAAAGATAGCGGGGAAGCTTATGGATAAGGAAGAATGCTTCTATTGTCATAAGAAAGGACACTGGAAGAATGATTGCAGGGCCTGGAAGGCCAGAACACAGGAATTGAAGCAGGTTGCAGCTTCAGCTTCAGGTGTGTATGTTATTGAAAACTGTCTTTCAATAAACTCTACTTCCTGGGTATTGGATACCGGATCAGGATCTCATATCTGTAATTCTTTGCAGGCGTTGAGAAACCGTAGGGTTTTGAAGGCAGGTGACATGACCCTCAGAGTTGGGAACGGAGCTAGCATGGATGCTAAAGCCGTGGGGGACTATCACCTGGGAACAGATGGACATGTTTTGGTTTTGCGTAATTGCTTTTTTGTACCCAACGCAACTTGTAATATCATTTCTGTATCTTTAGTTTCTAAAGAAGGTTATGAATTTGCGTTTGTAAGTAATGTTGTAAACATTCACCTTAATCAAGTTTTAATTGGGTCAGGTACATTGAGTAATGGTATATACGTATTGAACCAACCACAGATTTTCAATGTCCAGAATACACACAAAAGAAAGTCTCCAGAAATAAATCAGACTTTCTTGTGGCATTGTAGACTGGGTCACATCAATGAGAGAAGGTTGACGAAGTTACATACAGAAGGGTATTTGAATGCGTTCGAATATCAATCGTATGCCACTTGTCAATCTTGTCTCAAAGGAAAGATGACAAAGACTCCGTTTACTGGACATGGAGTAAGAGCGAGCGAGCTCTTGGGACTCGTACACACTGACGTGTGCGGTCCAATGTCTACACATGCGCGAAGCGGCCATTTTTACTTCATTACTTTTACGGATGACTTCTCAAGGTACGGTTATGTCTTCTTAATGAAACATAAGTCCGAAGCCTTTGGAAAATTCCAGGAGTATAAGAATGAAGTAGAGAAACAGACCGGCAAAAGTATTAAGATTCTAAGATCGGATCGAGGTGGAGAATACTTAAGTGCCGAGTTCCTGGACTATTTAAAAGAGAACGGAATTCTCTCTCAGCTTACTCCTCCATACACCCCGCAACATAACGGTGTATCGGAAAGACGGAACCGCACCCTATTGGATATGGTGCGGTCCATGATGAGTAACGCTGAGTTACCGCGATCATTCTGGGGGTATGCGCTAGAATCAGCTGCATACCTTTTGAACCGAGTTCCGACTAAGACTGTGCCTACCACCCCATATGAAATGTGGAGTGGGAAGAAACCCTATCTTCAATATCTGAAGATCTGGGGATGTCCAGCTTTTGTCAAAAAGCAGCATGCGGACAAACTCGAGGCACGCTCAGTACTGTGCAAGTTTGTGGGATATCCAAAGAACACCAGGAGGTATCTTTTCTACTACGCAGAGGAACAAAAAGTCCTTGTTTCTCGTAATGCCCACTTTCTAGAACACCAGTTCTTGGAAAAGGAAAATAGTGGGAGCGCAGTAGAACTGGAAGAAATTCCAGAACCACAGACTATTACTGAAAGGTTAGTGGAACCAGAGGGTTCAACAGAACAGGACATTCCTACGCCGCTCCGCAGGAGTAGTAGGCAGTCTCATCCGCCCGAGAGATACTGCGGTTTTCTCATAGACGGGGATAGAGAGGATTGCATCATAGATTATGATGAGCCTACTAGCTTCCAGCAGGCCGTTCAGAGCGTTGACTCAGTGAAATGGCTGGATGCAATGCGGACCGAAATGGAGTCCATGTACACCAACAAGGTATGGACGTTGGACATTGCTCCAGACGGGGTAAAACCCGTAGGATGCAAGTGGATCTTCAAAAGGAAGATTGGTGTAGATGGACATGTTGAGACCTATAAAGCTAGGCTGGTAGCAAAAGGTTTCCGTCAAAGACCTGGCTTGGACTACGACGAAACCTTTTCTCCAGTAGCCATGCTGAAATCCATTCGGATCCTTCTTGCCATTGCTGCCTTCCACGATTATGAGATCTGGCAAATGGACGTAAAGACAGCTTTTCTAAATGGAAATTTAGAGGAGTGTGTCTATATGGACCAGCCAGAGGGTTTCATTCAGAGTGGGAGCAGCGGAAAGGTGTGCAAGTTGCTTAAGTCCATCTATGGACTAAAGCAGGCATCGCGGAGTTGGAACATCTGCTTGATGAGACGGTCAAAGAATTTGTGTTTATCAAAAATCCAGATGAACCATGCATCTATAGTAGATTTGTAGCGAGAACTGTAGTATTCCTCGTTTTATACGTGGATGACATTCTCTTAATAGGAAATGACATTCCTATGCTACAATCTGTCAAGGGGTTCTTGTCACACAAGTTCTCCATGAAAGACCTGGGTGATGCCTCGTACATTCTGGGTATCCAGATCTACCGTGACAGATCCAAGAGGATATTAGGACTTTCTCAGTACAGGTACATCGACACCATACTGAAGAGATTCAGTATGGAAGATTCCAAGCGCGGTAACCTACCGGCTTGTCACGGGATCACCCTCTCTAAAGAGATGTCTCCCAAGACTGATTTGGAGAGGGATCGCATGTCTATTATACCCTACGCTTCTGCGGTAGGCTCTATAATGTATGCGATGTTGTGTACCAGACCGGATGTAGCTTATGCACTGAGTGTGGTAAGCCGGTATCAGTCAAACCCTGGGGAGAAACACTGGATAGCGGTAAAGAACATTCTCAAGTACCTGAGAAGGACTAAGGAGATGTTCTTGGTGTATGGCGGAAAAGACCTCCAGATCGAGGCCTTTGCTGACTCCAGCTTCCAGAGTGACAAGGATGATTCCAAGTCCATGTCGGGTTTTGTCTTTACCCTCAATGGAGGGGCGGTGTGTTGGAAGAGTTCCAAACAAGAAACCGTTGCAGACTCGACGATGGAAGCGGAATACATCGCTGCATCTGATGCCGCAAAAGAAGCTGTCTGGATGAGGAAGTTCTTGAAAGAACTTCAGGTGGTTCCGTCCATTGTTGATCCAATACCTCTGTATTGCGACAACAACGGGGCTATAGCTTTAGCGAAGGAACCCAGGTCCCATCAGAGATCCAGGCACATCTTGAGGCGGTATCACCTGATCAGGGAGATCGTAGATCGCCAGGAGATCGAGGTTCGGAGAGTCGCTTCAGAAGATAACACTGCAGATCCATTCACCAAGGCCCTGCCCCAGACTCAGTTCGAGCGGCTGATCGAAATGATAGGTCTTCGATACGCCAGTACATGGCCTTAGTGCAAGTGGGAGATTGTTAGTGTATATGCCCTGGAGGCCATTACTGTATCATACTAGTTTGTATATTACTTAATGGAAGCTTGGGATATTCACCTTGTATATACAATCTTGCTCAAAATAGTAGTATGCTACTTGGTTTGTTTCTACTTCAATGTGTACATGTGTTTATTTTAGTATATCGCCTATACACATTAGTGGAGCCCTTAGGATCTTTGCTTGATTACCAGCGATGTGATGGCCGTCACACTAGTGGGGCTGGGTAATCTATAAGCTCATCCTTATGCAGGTCCCTGGTCGCAGGACTATCGAGACAGGGCATCGATATTCCGGAGTAGACCAGCGCATGCGCTTCTCATCCCAGTGTGGGAGACGGTCTGTCCCACAGCCGTCAGTACGTCGTACTTGAGATAGTATGCGGGTGCTCGTTAGGTTACGGGTACACTGGACAGGACTCGTCGGGAACTGACTAGTTGGTATTATACCTATCGTCAGTTATCAGTTCCCAGGTGACATGAGTACAGCTTAGTCCGCTGACTTGACACTGTCACTCCGCCTCGAGTGTGTTCCCACTGTACTTTGATCACTACCCTACCACGGCTCAAAGGAGTCGTGCAAACAGGTAGTGGTTGGGTGCAGTCCCGAAGCACTTGGAGGCAGTGACGGTTAGACAGGATTCGTCTCTCCCGGTATTGGGGGTTGACATCGCTCTGTGTCTAGGAGAGCCATTACACGAGTAGTCCCTGGCCAGGGCAAACGAGATATACTGGTAGGTTTCCAGTGTTATCTCAGGGTGTTTTGGGCTTCGCTCCGGCACGACTTGTACCGCTATTGGGGGACTGACGTTTACCGCCCCCTAGGCCCGCCATGCGATGTATCAGACGAACAGACCGGACTGTACGGAGAATGTCACACTCAGGCTCAGTAGGAGTTCAGATGGGTTTCGCCTCGTCGGTCTTCTTGTCGACATTACCTGGGGACCGTTACGCACAGCTAGTGCCGTTTGCGGTCTGTGGTTAAACCCACTGCCAGCGTAGTGTCGAGTCTTTAGAGTCCCACACAGAAAGCTTTTCACCTTTAGGCAAAAGAGTAGAGGTCGCATGGTATTGCGACAGGTCGCATGGTTTTGCGACAGGGTTCGGTCACATCCGTGCACTTGTGCGCGTACAGTGTCCGGACAGTTTACACTAGCGGGCTTTGGTTTAAGCCAGATCCTAGTGTACCTTATGGGATTGGATTTATCCAGTTTGCATTCGTGTTCCTCGGAACGCGGATGCGGGTGTGTATGCACAGTTGACAGGGAGACAGAGGCAGTGGATTCTCATTAGGGTTGTTGACAGTTGACCGTTGACTATTGACCTTTTGATCAACCCTAATGAGAATATGATATGTGATTAACTATTATATTAATTAAGTATTATGGTGACATGGTTGTTGACTTTTGTTGACTTTGTTGACTTGTTGACTTTGTTGACCGGTTGACTAGGCTTGACTAGTTGACCATCATGATAACCATAGCCATCATTTCAAGGCAAAGACTTTTTCTTGCTTGCTCATTTGTGTAAAATGAGTGCATGAAATGATATGGTTATGATTGCTTCAAACCATCACATAAGACTTTTTTTAGTATGATGAGTTATGATGACTTTGGATTATGAGAGGGTGAAAGACAAAAGAGAGCCTCATTCTTTCTTGCTCATTCTCTCTCTTGTTCTTGAGCTCTCATTTTGCTCTCACCCTTTTGCTCTTGCTCCCTCTCTTTAATCTATGGTTCTCTTGTCTCATGAGTTGAGAATCAAGGACCATAGATAAAATCCCATTCTAATTCTTCTCTACTCATTCTAGTTCACTAGGTTTAGCAAACCAAGTGAACTAGTTTCTTCAAAGAACGAAGAAGGAGCTAAAGGTTAGAGCTTTCAGGTGGATCTATCTTCGGCGTACGGAGACGACGAGAAGAAGCCATTCCGGACCACCATCGGAGCTTGAAGACGAAGGAGTTCAAGACAAGCAAGGTATAACCCCCTAACCGAGTAGCTAGAAACTCGTAGTTAGGTTGCTAGATAGATGTTTAACCAAGATCCGGGTTTTAGGTCCATGTTACCACCTCCGTAAAAATCGTTTTTTACCAAATTCCGCATTCCCGAAAGTACCGGAAGAGGTAGCATGGACTTACAGTTGTCCCACCGCCGATCAGACGTAGTTTGTCGCCCGGCCGGCCCCGCCCGCCTGCCACCGATCGTTCGTCGCCAGCCTCGCCGTTATCCACCGGCCCTCCTCCAGCCTCGCCGTATGTTGTACATATATATATTATCGGGAAAGATTAAAATATACCAAGCACGTTAATACACGATTTCTTGGAATTAGATACCCGGTCATTCTATTTCCGAAAATACAAGGATTTCCGTAATTTTCTATTTCATGTACAAAGCAAGGGCAATCTAGACTCGCAAGCTTGGAGATGATTTCGCTGAAATGTTACATGCTGAATGCCTGAACATCAAAAACAGTATCCATTAAAATTTCTTTTATTTTCTAATAAAAAATATTTTATTTTATTTTTTTAGATGGTTTCCATTTAAGTTGTATGAATTAGAGCATCAAAATCATGACAATTTTGTCATATACTGTGTTAGCTTTTAGATAATAACATGCTGCCAATGTTGTTGCTCTTATATACCTATTATATTTGTCAGGACCCGGTTCTTGTTCACGGAATAAAGTGTCACACCAAGTGTCATGCCAAGAGGACGGGGGCCACCTCTTGAGTCTGTGGAACCCACTCTAGAACGATGCGGACTCTTCGGAATACATTCCGAAAGAGAGCAGATCTATACAATAAATGGAATGATATCACTCCTCAATACAGAGACGCCTTTTAAGTGAACCGGAACAACATGAGCTTAAAAACTCCGTAGTTAAAGCGTGTTCAGGTCAGGGAAGTCTTGGGATGGATGACCTCCTGGGAAGCGGCCCCTGGTCGGGTCCGGTTCGTCCCGAAAGACAAAACCGTGCGGTTTCGGCCAAAGCGGACAATACTCTCTGTATTGGGGGTGGGGCGTGACAGAATGATATCAGAGCTGGTGCCTCAATAGTAGGTCTGTGATTTGAGGACGAATCATTGTTCAAAGGTGGGGAGGATGTCGGGACCCGGTTCTTACTCACGGAACAAAGTGTCACGCCAAGTGTCATGCCAAGGAGGCGGGGGCCACCTCTTGAGTCCGTGGGCCCCACTATAGAACAACGGTGACTCTTCGGAATACATTCTGAAAGAGGGCAGATCTATACTATAAATGGAATGATAACACTCCCCAATACTCTCTGTATTGGGGGTGGGGCGTGACAGAATGGTATCAGAGCCGGTCTCTCAATAGTAGGTCTATGGTTCGAGGACGAACCATTGTTCAAAGGTGGGGGAGGATGTCGGCACCCGGTTCTTGCTCACGGAACAAAATATAAATGGAACGTGTCATGCCAAGGGGGCGGGAACCACCTCTTGAGTCCGTGGGACCCACTGTAGAACAATGGGACTCTTCGGAATATATTCCAAAAGAGGATAGATCTGTACTATAAATAGAATGATAACACTCCTCAATATAGATACGTCTTTTAAGTGGACCGAAACTACAGAAGCTTGAGAACTCCGTAGTTAAACATGCTAAGACCAGGAAAGTCTTGGGATGAGTGACCTCTTGGGAAATGGCCCCTGTCGGGGTCCGGTTCGTTCCGGAAGACCAAACCGTACGGTTTCGGGTAGAACAGACAATACTCTCTGTATTGAGATTGGGGCCTAACAATATTCATATTTGGATTGTATTTTGACAATAGCTAATACCCGCTACCTATGCTAACCCATACAAACTCGTCCTACCAAATAAAACCCATAAAGGAAACCACGGGTGTGCTTTGGAGAACTTGTAATGGTAAATCATATTAACCCCCTTCAATATTATTAATTTATACAAATTCCCTTTAACAATTCCATTTTCAATTATCCTCCAAGTTCTTAAAAATCTAGTGACTTGTGATGTTAGCTTTATGTGGGTGGGTCTTTATCAATCAAAATCCCCAATCAAGAAAGAGGATTTAAAACATATATCATCTAATTACCCAAATTACCAACTTAAGCAAGACCCAATGGTCTATCATCAAAGAAAATGGATTTTTCACAAGGATTTCCAAATTGCAAGTCAAATATACATTTGGCTTCTCAACTTCTACTTGTACATTTAGTAATGGCACATGACAAAAATTAAAAATCAGTGACTGCATGCTTAATAATTTAAAAAATAAAAAAGCAAACCAACAAATCTATAATCAAATGACAACAACATATTATATATTAAGATTCAAGTCCATCCATTTCAAAACAGTAATGTTTCCTTTTTACTGAAACATACAAATTTTCAATATATTATCTAGAGAGATAATTAATACCAATATACTTCAGATAAGGATCTTCACAGTGTTAGTTCCTGCAAACCAATTCCATTGACATAATCTGCAATCTTCACAATGCCATATCATATAGGAAGTAATTGAAGCGATTATTTTTCTTCCAAGTTCACAAAATAGAACAAGCAAATAAATGTACTGAATGAGACTGCAAGCAAGTCAAATTTGTATCCTCCTGTCCTTGAAGGAAGATCTATCTTGAGAAATCCAAATGTATTCTGCTAATAAGATACATTAAGCAGAAACGGTTAGAGCACTTTAACAGCATATTAATGGAACATTAGCGATCTGATAATTGCCTGAAGAAATTCTCACTTCGACATATCAATGAATATAGCACAATGAGCGTCATTTCTTGGCAAACTCACATTTGAGTAAACCGACAGGCAGTCAAGTAGCTCGATGATCAAAATTCAGTACAAGTTCATAAAGCTTTGTCATAGAAGATACATCACTACATTATAGCCTCCAAATTATATTTCTACTAAAATTTTTCATACACCACGTCATTCTTGCATCAGTAGGTTGCAAAATTTCCAAAGGAAAAACATAGAAGCAACATTTAGAGGAAAGAAGTGTGTTTTCCAAACCTCATAGCAACAACTATTTAGTAATAATTAGAACAAGCTAAACTCAGATGATTGAACATTACTGGAAAGAAAAACTCACCATAAAGGTTTCCTTTACGTTTTCCTGAGGATGACTTTAAATTCAGCATCCCCTCTGATGGACTGAATTCATGAAAATCTCACCTGTTCATTCCAGAAATCATAAAATGACTTGCATTGACTTCTCTCCTTTTCGCTGCTGGATCGATCACCATGCTGTAAAAGTTGAAGCAGAAATTCTTAAATAGATGATAAATTTTACTGAAGTGCCTTAGAGATATCTGAGACACCAAGGATAACACCAATATACCCATAACGTGATTTTACACAATCATCACATAGCCCGCAAGTGATGAAAGTGCATTCTATAGAAAGTTCATTAATCAGAATTTGCTAGTAGTTAAATATAGGTTAAGGATGGTCACAATTAAATTTTTGTCAATTTCACTTTAACTTGCTTCCACTTACTTAGCATCTACGAGGATTATTATTAAGGTGGATCTGAATATTTTTCAAATATGGATATGGATATGGATTTTTCGAATCCGGTCGGATACAGTTACGCGCGTGTGTGTGTGACTAAAACATTTTCCTAGATACGGACACGGTTGAAGCAAAATTATCCAGATATCTATATTTGAATATATTAATTTGAATACAGATATGGATACGGACATTCACAACCAAATAGAAGCAAATATATCTTTCTAAATTTATTTTTTAGTTAATAATGCTTATTTAAATCATAAATTTTTCTCTCATTTTATACATTATGCATCATAGGCCTATATTGTGTATAGTATTTTGTTAGCATATTTAGTTGTTCATATAATATTCATTTGAATACATATTTGTCTACTCTGTCAAATATTTTAAGTACCCATATTAAATAAGTATTCAAATTCGTTTTTGAAATGTATAATTACATACACATTACCGTGTGTTCATCCATATTTGTTGTATCTTGAATCTTTTTTAAACACATTCATCTGTGTCCATCTCTTTAATTATGATATGTATCTGCATCCGATATTGCCAGATGCGGATATGACTTTTTGTTACCGAACTATATATGTAACCCAATCTGTACTTGCCGCTAGAAAAAAATACGGATATGGTAATGCCCACATCCACTCCTTATCCTATCCGGCTGCAACCCTAATTATCACATATTGCATCAGAAATGTGGTATAAAGCCATCAATAAAATTTAGCAAAAGTAAAAACAGGATAAAGAATCAACTGTAATTCAGCAAACTGTAATGTTCCATAATCAAATTCGTAATTTCTAGAGAGGTAACAGCAAAAAAAGGTATAATAGAGAGCCCAAAAATGATTCATTCCTGAATTGTATTGTTCACAGACTATTCTACCAATTTCATAAACACAAATTAGACTACAGCTTCTCGGCGATATTTAAAGGTATTAAGTGCACAATATTTATACATTAAAAGCTCAAAAGAAAGAGAATTAGGATATCTATACCAAACAAGCTAGTTATATGGTACCTCCTCATCAAGAAAGTCCATCCGAAAGAAGCAACTGATTCAATACAAATAAATGCCTGCTTCTAGTTGTCAAGAAGATAACATGAGATTGGAAACATATAACTCTCATAAAATGCTCATTTATAAAATATATTGGGTGATAACAGTTACGTACTACTAATAAGCTTACAAACAAATAATATATAACTCTTCGAGATTAGGATCTTCCAAACATTCGTGTAAGGAACAGTTACGCTAAGAAACACAATATTATCTTGGTAATGTAAATTTGGTGGAGTTCAAAAAACAAAAGGTTATGTGAAGTAAGTTGGCATGCTCTTATCTTGCATTTTCTTTACCAATTATTCCAGAATCATCAATTATTGACAGTTCCATGGCATTTAAAATACATAGTCATTTTATTCCTTCCATAGCCAATAAAATACAGCTGAAGAATTGCAGTTAATCTAAGGGCCTATTTCTTCCTGTAATTTGTAAGATATATCCAAATGTACCACCAAAAACTTGGTTTTGTTAAGAATTTTAAAAGAGACAAAGGAAAAACAAAGCTAAATTTCAATATATTGAACCGATTTGCAATCAAAAAACAAAACTGTGGACATATTTATTATATAATTCACTAATTGCATACTAATGCAATGATACAAGCACCAAACTAACCAAAGGCCTGGAAAAATTACATCGGACAGTCGGCATCTTGCAAACTCCACACATAACTATAACTTATCACAATCTAAGTCCTCTGCAAAATGAAAAAGGGAAATGCAGTTAGATTTCAGCTAGAAATTGTACCCCAAAAATAAAGAACAGATTAAAATTAGAAATGATTGCCTCAACTTCAGTTTTGTACAAATCCGGGGTTATCTCAGTCAACCAGAAACCTGGAAATAGCAACTGCACAAAAAATTTCAAACAAATCGACATGCATTAGTTACAACTAAATATATTTCGCACTTCAACTTGAGGTATCTAATTATAGCTCAAAAAACTGATTCTTTTTCTTTTCCATTTCTCTTATATAGGAGACTTTAAATACAAAATAACTGCAAACAGACCTTTAAGAACAGAAATCTGAAATCAAATTGATAAAGAAAGGAGCATGAAGACAGATAAGAAATTCAAAATGTAATTATTATTTTTTAAGTGAAAATTTAATTGAAAGGCTCGTATTTGTGTTCTATATATACCTGGCAAGAGAAATCAAAAGGAAGGGAAAATATAGAAAGAATAAAGATTAAAAGCAAATAACAACACTGAATAAAAAAAAAAATTAAGGAAAAAAAAATCTTTTTTACCAAAATAAAACAGAATGCAACTCATAAGTACAAAAAATCAATATGATAAAAGCATTCTAACAAATTAAATGGTCAACTCAAAATTGCTGTTTAAAATAAGAACAGGAATTAGTCTATAATTTTGTTTAATTAGGAATGAATATCATTAGAATATGGAATCCAGGGCGGCTTTAAAAATTTGTTCTTTCTCTTTCTCTTTCTCTTTATAGTAAACAATTTTGAGAGAATGAATGATGAAAGAAGAAGAACAAAGTACCAATATACAAAAGACTGCCATAATATTCAATTTGTTCAATAAATTCCGAAAGTGTTCAGATACATTAAAGATTGAGAAGATCAAGAACAATAGAAAAACTGAATCCCACTTTCTCAAATTTTCTCAAATAACAGCATTGCTCATCGAAAAGTTTAAAATAAATCAAAAAAATTCAGCTAAAGGAAACACCTTTTTAAATCGAACCTTAAAAATCAAAATTAAGCTAAAATGCCGTTTTTACCTTCAGATTGAACACGGAATAATGAATCAAAGTTCAAAGCGATCAATTCTCTAAAATCCCCTTAAATTAGGAAAAGAAAAAAGAAACAAAATCAGCTGAAAGTACCTCGAAAAGAAAAAAGCAACAATAAAAAAAGGCTCGTTGTTTTCCTCAAGTTCTCACAAATTAGTCAGAAAAACACAATTTTTCTTACATCGAGCTGCCTCTGAATATATTTAGCCCTCTTCTTCGGCCGCCTCGGTGGCTTCGATCCCCTTATCTTCACAAAATCCTCTTCAATCTCCTCCTTCCTCAACGAAACCGCAAACTCACGCCTTTTCTCGTCCTTCTCACCCTCCGATCTCCTACTATTCACAAAATTGCCCTTCTCCACCTGCAAGGTCCTCGGCGGCGACGGAGAGCTCCACGAGCTCCGATTCGGATCTGGATTCGGGTTCTGACTCGAAACACGATTCGGATTCGCTGGCCTGGTCCGCAAGTTCCACGGCTTAGCAGGCGAAGACTCGGCCATGGCGACGACCACCTCTTCGACCCGCTTCGGTTTGGGTTTCGGATCGAAAAAGGTGAGATCACCGACGGCGAGGTTGACGCAGCGGAGCAGGCGCTGGCTGCCCCAAGAGAGAGTTGGGGGAAAGGAGAAGTTGTGAAGAGAGCGGCGGTTGCTGTTGACTGCGGTGCGCTTCACCTCGGGCGAGGGCAAGCGTCGGTGGCCCGAGGGTTCGTCGGCGGCGGCGACCATCGAGGGAGGCGATGGAAACTTCTTTTTTTTGAGAGAGAAAGAGGAGGCAAGAGGGGGGAGAGAGAGAAAGAGGAGGTGATGGTGTGATTTGATAATAACGTTTTGGTTTTGGTTTTGTTTTTGTATTAGGTGTTTTTCAGAAAAGCCCTTGGAATTGTAGAGGTTTGTATTGTTTGGTGGTGAGTTTGACGGCGAAGCACGCAAATACATTGTGGGAGAGGAGACGGTCACAAACTCGGGCGAGATCAAATTTCGGAATTGAAAGACTATTCAAAAAAAATCGACGACTATTGGGAAAAAATTAGTCAAGTATCGGGGAAAAATATTCGGACAAGAAATTAATATATAAGAGGCTGAGTTTTGATACTGTGAATTATTCATTGTTTTCATGAATGATTCATGAATCAATTCATGAATTATTCACAGATAATTTTCGAGAATCGTTCGCCAACGGCGATTAAATCGAAACCGTTCAAAAATTCATGAATAATTTACGAATTCGCTAAATAATTCGTGAATATTGTGACTACGTTAAGAAAGTAGCTAGACAATAAAATTCGGTTGTTTATTGTCACAAATATTTTGATCAAGGCCTTGTTGTGAATCAAGCCTCCATCACCAACTTGATTGCTTCTATGCAATTTGGTTTATAAATGATTAATTTGTTATTGTTTGGGATAAGATCTTATTTAAAAATTATATTTTTTAGGATTTATTACTCTTTTGCTAAATAAACAGTGGGATGCCGAGAAACAAAGTTAGATGGGACCAAATTTTTTAATTGTCATAAAATAATATATAGAAACCTGAAAAATAAAATCAATATTACATAAAGCTTTGGAAATCAAATCACTTTAAGTTAGTTATTACATATTTTATATTATAATCAACCATAATTACTTATAACTTTTAAGTCCCTCGAGGTTTTTTTAATAGAAGTTTATGCAACGGGCAATGTTTTCTGTTAAAGAAGGGAAAGACAAAAAATCAAGGAAGAAAAAGAATGAAAATTGTGGCTTCCATTGGAGAAGGGAATGGAAGAAAGGGGAAAGAAAAGAAGAATGAAAGTCATAGTACGCAGGTTCGAAGCTATACCCTTCAACATAATTACTTGTAACTTTTAAGTTCCTTAATGTTTTTTAAAAGAAGTTTATGCAATGGGCAATCGCTTCTGTTAGAGAATGAAAAGGAAAAAAAGGAAGGAAAAAAGAGAATGAAAACGGTGGCTTCTGTTAAAGAAGGGAAGGAAAAGGAAAAAAGAATGAAAACTATAATACACAAGGGAAGGGAAAGGAAAAAAGAATGAAAACTATAATACACAGGTTGGAAGCCGCACCAATCAAACCCAAAAGCTTAAGATTTTACACCCTAATCGCTAGCCTATAGTGCCCTCCATTTATAATAACTACTTATTATATACATCTATAATTTATGAACCGTGTATATATTTTCTACGAAACTCCAAATTCAGATACGGCAGTCATCTATCCTCGGCCTTATGTAGATCTGTCCCTGTAAATAAAAATAAGAGCACGGATTTTACAAACGGTGCCGAAAATTTTTCTAGCTGAAACGTGCAAGGGGCAGTTCTTCTTACCATTCTTCTTCAAGAATGAGTAAGGGTCAAGGATCCATAATTTTCTTATTCTATCTTATGATCTAAGGTGTTGTAATATGTTCCTTTAGAAATATGGTTTGTTTAATCAAGATTGTTTAAGAGGAATTTGATGAGGCTAGATACCGGTGTTTCCCCAGATCATGACACGTGGCAGATGACGTGTCCTAGAGCATACGAGGAAGGGTCAAGATCAGTACCTTGGAAACATACCCCGGGCCTCCGGCCCGAGAATGTTCTCGACCTTCAGTGGCCTTCCAGACCACCCCTACGATCACCTTACAAACGACCATCGGCTCGCCTCGGAGCCCTCCCGCATGCTGAGTTCCCTCAGCCCTCCAGCTCGCCTCCGAGCTATCGCATATCCAAGATGCCTCGGCCTCCCGCTCGTTCCCGAGCCACCCGCCGATCTTATCTTCCTCGGTCTCATCGACCGACCCACAGCACCGATCACAGACGCCTCCGCCACGGCTCCGCGAATCTCGCCAGACGCGAGATACTCGCCGCCCATGATCTCGCATTTCACGCCATCACGATCCTCCATTAACGAGCGTATCTAGTCATTAATAGGGAATTTCGCCTATCACGCGGGCGTAACGCTAGGGGCGTAACGGCCGGTGTGAATCTCGCGCCCGCCTGCCCATGGCTGCCACTATATAAACTCCTCTCTCAGACGACTCAGGTAAGGCAATTTGACCCCAATAGGCCGTTACTCTGCCAAAATACCCCATCTAACTTGATCGTCGGAGGGTCCTCGGTGGCACAACCATCCCGGGACTTCCTTGCAGATAGCTCGGCCTCAACCACATAAAACCCATTGAGATCCACATGCTTCAGGAGGCAACCCTCCAACTCAATCTCATCCATCCATCAGCGCTCGCTGCAGATCAACGGAAGGTAACATCTGAAGGAGATCCAGAGATCCATCAATTGGCGCCGTCTGTGGGAAATTAGTTCCACTCAACGAAAGTTCACCTTCCGATCTCAACTTCATGGAGAGCGATCACCGCAACGATCTAAGCGCTAGCCGCCGCCTTCCCCACAATGGAGGCACGGATGAATCTCTTCCCCCGAACGCTATTCACGCCCTATCCGCTCGGATAGATCGGCTCGCGTCGGTCGTGGATGCACTCGTCCGTGTCCAAACGGCCGGGCAAGCTCCCCAGGTAGCCGCTCCCCCACCTCGGGACCGGGACCCTTACAGAGGGAGAGAAGACTTTGCCCGCATTAGCACGACCGAACACCGCCTCGCTGTCTCCGACGGCTACAGGTCCCCTGAGCCAACATATTCAATGACCCGCTGGGCGCCGCACAGCTCAACACCGAGGTCTCACACCAGAGCACCTCACCGCGAGGCCCATCGCGCCCCTGTCCCTCCCGAGGAGGTGTCTTTTAGCTCGCCTGCACCCAGGCATGACCGGCACCCTCTCCCTCGACGGGGTCGTGCGGATAGGACTCACCACGGTAGCTCGAAGACGACCTCGCCAGGAGACCTAAGGAACTTCATCGAACGGAACCGGGGCCATGGCCAGGCGCAGGTCTCCGGCAGCATAGGCCAAAAATTAGAGTATGCCGAATCGTTGGGATACCACGACCGACTCGACGCCCTCGAAAAGAAGATCGAAGACATGCATCGAGAAAATTGCCCTTCAAGCGACGGGGCTAAATATGCTGCCAACTCACCCACGAAGCCCTTCACCAAAGATCTACTCGCCATCCACGTCTCCTCCCCGAACAAGCCCCCGAAGGTCTCACTCTTCGACGGGAAGTCCGACCCGAAGGACCATTTGGTCGCGTTCACAGCCGGGATGAGTTTCCAGGATTGTTCCGCCACCGTACAATGTCGTGCTTTCCCCGCCACTCTCATCCTCTCCGGACAAGACTGGTTCCGAGGACTCGCTGCATGCTCAATCTCTACCTTCGATGAGTTGGCCACCCAATTCTTCGGCCACTTTATCGGGAACAGACGGCAGAAGCGGACCGTTGACCATCTCTTCACCATAAAGAGCGGGGACAAAGAATCCTTCAAAGAATACGCCACCCACTTTTACAACACCTTCCTTGAGGTCCCAGAACACCGGGACGAGACGGTCATCATGGCCCTTAGGTCGGGTCTTAGGCATAAGGAGTGGCTACGCTCCTTTGCATTAGCGCAACCTAAGACCATGGCCGAGGTAAAGGCCCGGACTGAACGTGAGATCCAGCTCGAGTCCGAGGTGAACGCCAATCTGCCCCGGACAGACCAAACCGATCAGAAGAAAAGGGCCAGGGAGAAGAAAAAGAAGACTGAGCGGCCAAAGCCCTACTCCCCGAAGTTTCAGGAGTACACCCCGCTCAATGTCTCCTAGATGGTACTGTTGGAGGAGGCTAAGAGCGAGAGGTTCTTCAAACTCCCCCCAGTCTCGAATAGGGCGGCAAAGCGCACCCGGGGCCCCTACTGCTGTAACACCTTGGAATGCGATTAGTGTTCATTAAGCGTTAATGCGGGTTTTTAAGGAAAAGTTTACCAAATCGGGTTCCTCGCATTTTATATCAATTAATTAATATTTTATTATTATTTGATATGGCTTGCATACACACGTGCATGTTAATGTGAGGGTTAGTTATTGTTAATTTTGTTAAGAGACCAAAACACTTTAGTTAATCCTTACCCTAATTTAACCTTGCCTTAGATATTTTTGGGTAAGAAAATATCTTTTGCTTTGGGTTGAGAGAGAGAGAGGTGGCAAGGCAAATCAAGAGGCATTAATGGAGCATTAATGAGGTGGGGGGGAGGAGAGTGAGTGTAAGGTTTTGATTCACCCTACAATCACCTCTCACCAATTAAACTCTCTCACTCTATCATTTTCTCTCACTCTCAATTATTGCTCATTTCCTTCAACCCCAAACTGAACCCTCACCTCCCACTTCACAAATCCTTGCTAAAGTTCACAAAAATCCATGGAAAACACTTCAAATGTCTTGATTTGCCACTAGGTTGCCTTGGAGCTTGGAGAGTTAGGATTTTTGAGCAAGAGTGACTAGATAATGATCTCTAAACTGATATTTAGGAGTTATTTTGTTGTGTTGCCTTGAAGTTATGGTTTAGAACACTAAAGGTAGCGTTTTGTGCAAATATCGTATTTTTAGTGTCAACTTTGAGTCTCTGTGATTTGCTGTAGAACCAGGTGTTTTCTGGAAAAGTTCCCATCACAGTGACCTAGTGTTGTGTTTAGAACTCACCATAAAAACCTGAGACCATCCCTTAAATTTTAGGCCGCAGATTTATTAGTTCTAGCCGCAAATTGCGGCCAGAGTTGGGGCTGGGGTGTTGAATCTTTGTCATAGGGTCTCTGGGGTTGTTTGTGGTCTCGTGGTACTTGCAACTTTCACCAATTTTTAGTGTATCAAAATCTGGGACCACTTTGCTATATTCTAGTGTTTTGAGTACGCGTTTTACGTTATCCGACACGGTTCGTGATCTGGTGTGCTTCTACACTTGGGCTGGTGTTGGTGTGTCGTCACGCACGTTAGCCGTTAGACGAACACTTGTGGGTCGGATTGGAGTTGGTGCGTTGGTCAAATGCCTTGTATACGTGATATTGATCGATTTATGAGATTTGCACTGGTTATGTTTTGTGTTAATAGGATCGCAGGAGAGGACTTCAGACGCTGCGAAGAAAGGGAAGCAGGTGATTGGATTTACCTAGCCCTCGACTGTCGGTGAGTAGATTTAACATCTAAGGGGAATTTGCCCGCACGGCGTTATGCATCAGGGCTAGATATAATATGATATTAGCCGCATGTTTATATTGCACATATAGAGTTTGCGCATAAACTTCATTGCATATTATTACTTGTTGTGTTTGGACTTGTACCCATTGGGCACTGCACTATTATTGACGGCTCATGTTGCACGAGTATTGATTGTATGCCACACACACCGTCGATAATTTCCATGACACGCACAACTCATATACATACGAAATATAGTTGACACTTGTACATACGTGATATTGTATGGTTAGGGACATTGAGTCATTGATTCATATTCCATTGTGCATATGACATATAGCATACATGTATATTTACATACTTACACATATGCCTTGCCATACCTACTTGTTAGCTACGCATATACTTGGAGGGTGTTGTATCATTATTGACATGTATATACATATACCTAGCTTGATATAGCTACACACATACCTGGAGGGTATTACATCATTATTGATAAGTAGATACACACATCTTGCTATACCGACATGGATACGCATACCTGGCTAAAACTACATGTTCACCTTTATATGATGTTGCGTTTGGTTTCGGAGAAATTAGGAACCGCATGATATATTTAATAACTTGTTGCAGTTAAATAGCGGTTTTTCCTTTATATGCTTATATTACTGTTTCATATTGCATATATTATATTTCATGGTTTTCGCATTGATATATGGATTTCATATGATGTTTCCTGGATGTTTTGCTCCTGGGTATATATTTCAGTGGTATGAGACGCTGATATATATATATGTATATATATATATCAGTGGTATGGGACGCTGTTATATATATGTACACCTATATAATATGTATCATCATAATGATGTATTCTTATTCATTGCGATGTGAGGGGCCGATGTGCCCGATGTGAGGGGCCGATGTGCCCGATATGAGGGCCGATATGGGGGCCGATTTGAGGGAATTTGGGGATTTAGATTGTCTTGATGGACACTGGTTCGCCACGATGAGGATTCCGTGAGGATGACATGTTTTATCCCATACCCCGCATTTATTTGATATGCACTTGCTTCATGTATTAGTAGTACTTGATATAGTACCTTTCATGACTGTTGCATATACATATTGTCATACTTATGCTATCAAATTACATGTGAAAGATTATCGCTGTTAATACATACTTGCGATTACTGTATGATGTTATTTACTATTCACGAGTTGGCAACTCACCCCGTTGTGCCGCAGGATTTTTCAGGTCTGATCATCAGAGTGGTCGCGGCAGGGTGCCTTTTTATCTCTACTTTTGCGGATACCGCTACGGTTGGCTGTGAAGTCGTTTGCTATAGGTGGGTTGCGGTTATCCGATGCTGTACATTGTATATTTCTTGTATCTAGTACTCTCCATCTACTACCTTCATGTATTGACTTAGAGACGAGTTGTGAGGATCGATATTGTTTATTCTTATGACTCTGGTTGTCGTGCTCGTGTGAGCCGGCCTTTATATATGTGGATTATCTCATTTCTTCGCTATGGCATTGTATATCTGTTGTGGTGGTTGTTTCCACCATTGGGCGAGATTTGCTCCCGTTTGGGGATGTTTTACTTTTATCTTATGTTTGTACCCGTTTCGGGACTAGCTTTTACAAAGGAGGTGCTGCCGAAATTTTTATGAAAAAAACATTAAGTTTAAAGTTTTGCATCGAGATTTTTTTAAAAAGTGATCTATCTTTCTTTCTTGTAATGGTTTAGATTGCTGGGTTTTTCGGCTTACTTAATTACGTTACGCCTGTTGACGTTACGTAGTTTAAGTGCCGGTCATGTGCCCAATTTTGGGTCGTGACAAAGTTGGTATTAGAGCGCTAGGTTTTACCTTTCGGAGTGTAGCGTGACCTTGGTATGATGGAGTGGGTAGCTTAAGCAGAGTAACGTAGCGTGTGTATGTTCCGCGGCATACTTACGACACGGTGCTCCGCCTAAGTGACCTTAGGACTTATTGCTTGAAATTCCTTCCGTGATTATTTATATCCTTGTGACTCGATTTCTGTGTCCTTATCGAATCCTGTTTCCATTTCCAGCCTTTATGCCGCCGAAGACTATGAGGGCGCAGAGAGCGGCAGCGAGGACCGAGGTCAGAGTTGACTCGTCTGAGACGAGGACTGACCAGGGCGGTACGCCCGTTGTGCAGGAGCAGATTGTTCCACCTTCGACAGACCATATGGCTATGCTAGGGGAAGGCCCCAGGATTTGCGCCAGATGATGGGGTCGTTAGTTGAGGCCATTCGAGCGCAGGGGAAGGCGGTTGTTCCACCCGTTACGGGGACTGTGTTGGTGCTTACTGTTCAGGCGGTTGTACCTGCAGCTACGGAAGTGAACACCGTATTGTTATCGGAGTTCATGAGGCTGAGGCCTCCGGTTTTTACTGGCACCGATGCAGCTGAGGATCCGCAGTCGTTTAACGACCGGATGGCCAGGATATGCCATTCGCTTAGATGCTCCGACATGAGATGGGTGGAGTTCGCGAGCTTTCGTTTGGAGGGTCTGGCTCAGAAGTGGTGCGAGTCCTTAGAGAAGGGCAGAGCCGCAGGTCTTTCTCCTATTTGTGACGGTGTTTTTTGCGCGTTTTCTTCCGCTGAGCATCAGGGATACTCGAGCGCGCAGATTCGAGTCGTTGCGTCAGACTCAGGGTATGACGGTGGCCGAGTATGATGTGCTGTTTACCGAGCTGTCTGTGTATGCTCCGTATTTGGTAGCTACGGAGGAAATACGGGTCAAGAGGTTTGTTCGAGGCTTGCTTACCCATTTTTTCCTCGCTATCAGTGTTCAGCATTGCGACACCTATGTAGCAGCGGTGGACGCAGCCCTGTTGGTTGAGGAGCGTCTTTTTGAGACGTCGGTTGCTCCGGAACCGAAGAGGGTTCGTACTGGTGTTTCAGAACAGAGGCAGGCATTTAGACATCGTGACAGTTCCCGTTCAGATACTGGGGGTAGTGGAGGTCCGGGACGAGGACAACTTTTTAGCTCTTATTCCTAGGGGAGTCAGCAGTTTTCATCTGGATGTTACCGGTGCGGGAGTTTGGGTCATCGGGTTCGAGATTGTACTGAGCCACGTGAGCGCGAGGCTGCTGTACCGCAGGTTACCTTACCATATTCTCCACCGCAGAGGGCGTTGCCCCTTATTCCTGTTGTTGCTCCGCGTCAGACTCTTGTGCAGAAAGGTCGAGGACGCGATGGTTTTGTGCAGAAAGGGCGGGGTGGTAGAGGCAGAGGTCAGCCAGTTGTCGGTAGAGGACATGCTCGAGTGTTTGTCTTGACTCATCAGGATGCGCAGGCGTCCAATGCAGTGGTTTCAGGTACTCTTTCTGTATGTTATTTTGAGGCTCATGTTTTGTTTGATCCGGGATCTACGCATTCATATGTTTCTACGCACTTCGTGTCGAGTTTGGGCCGAGAGTCGTGTTTGCTAGATCAGCCGCTTGTTGTGATTACACCTGTTGGCGATTCTTTTGTCGCGCGTTATGTGTTTCGGTCGTGTGCCGTTCAGATTGGAGATAGAGATTCGTCCGTCGATTTGATCCTTCTGGATATGTTGGACTTCGACGTTCTCCTTGGCATAGACTGGTTGGCAGCTTGTTATGCGTCGGTGGACTGCCGTGAGAAGACGGTCAGTTTCAGTTTTCCGGGCGAGTCTGTTCGGGCTGTGCAGGGGGACCGTGGTGTCGCCCCTCGCAGTTTGATTTCTGCCCTTTGCGCTAGTCGGCTTTTGAGGAGGGGATGTTAGGGATTCTTGGCTTTCATTTATTATACTGGAGCCGCAGTAGAGTCGTTGGACCGGGTTCCTATCGTGGGAGAGTTTCCCGACGTTTTTCCCGATGAGTTACCTGGTTTGCCGCCAGAGCGCGACATTGAGTTTTGCATTGATCTGATTCCTAGCACGGGACCTATTTCTATATCGCCTTATCGGATGGCTCCGGCGGAGCTTAGAGAGTTTAAAGATCAATTGCAAGAGTTGCTCGATAAGGGACTTGTGCGGCCGAGTGTTTCGCCGTGGGGAGCTCATGTCCTGTTCGTCAAGAAGAAGGACGACAGTTTGAAGTTGTGTATTGATTATCGTCAATTGAACCGAGTTACGATGCGAAACAGGTATCCTTTACCTCGCATTGACGATTTGTTTGATCAGCTCCAGGGTGCGAAACATTTTTCTAAGATTGATTTGCGTTCGGGTTATCATCAGTTGCGGGTTCGGAATGATGACATTCCGAAGACTGCTTTTCATACACGCTATGGGCATTATGAGTTTCTAATGATGTCGTTCGGACTCACCAATGCCCCAGCAGCGTTCATGGATCTGATGAACTGGATTTTCAGGCCGTTCCTCGACCAGTTCATTATTGTATTTATTGATGACATTCTGGTCTACTCTAGGAGTCGGGAGGAGCATAAGAAGCACTTGAAGATTGCTTTGCAGACATTGAGAGAGCACCAGCTGTATGCTAAATTCTCAAAGTGCACATTTTGGCTTGATAGAGTTGACTTCCTGGGTCATGTGGTGACGGGAGATGGTATTCTTGTGGATCCGAGGAAGATCGAGGTTGTGCATCTTTGGCCCAAACCTGTGTCCATGACAGAGGTGTTAGTTGTATGTATGCCCTAGAGGCCAGTATTGTACAGATGATGTATATTATATTGGATGCTTGGACATATATAGAGATGACTTTCTTGCTCGATATGGTAGTATGCTATCTGGTTGCTCTTTATCTTAACATGTTTACTAGTCTCTTTAAACTGTCTTATAGTTACATGTTGATAAAGCCCTTAGGATGTGTACTTGACTACCTGGACTGTGATGCAGATCATACTAGTGGGGACATGGTAGTCCATAAGTACATCCTTCAAGGTCTCTAGTCGTGGGTGTATCGAGACAGGGCATCGATATACCAGTGTAGACTAGCGTATACGCTTCTCGACCCATGAGATGGGCGATGGATGATCCCATATCCATTGGTGTTTGACATCAGAGATGGTGTACGGGTGCTCAGTGGAGACTGGGTACACTGGACGGACTCGCCGAGAACTCCCAGATGGTATTATACCTCACGTCAGATGGCAGTTCTCAGGTGACACTTGTACAAGTTAGTCTGTAGACCCGAGATCGTCATAGAGTCTTGTGTGATTCCCACTGTGCTTTGATCTCCACCTTACCACGTCCATGAGGGCGTGCAAAACGGTGGTCTTTGGGTACAGTCCCGAGTCATATGGAGGCAATGAGCGATAGGAGGGGTTTCGTCTCTCCCGGTATTGGGGGTTGATGTTGCGCTGTGCTCGATTGGCCGTAACAGGGAAGTCCCTGGCCAGGGCTGATCAGAGATTTGCTGGTAAGTGTTACCAGTAGTTTCTCGACCCGTTATGAGCCTCATATCGGCACGACTTATCGGTTATTGGGGTCTGACATTTACCACCCCTAGACTTGATATGCGACATATCAGACGAACAGACCGGACTTTACGGTAAGTGTTACTGGTTGGATTCACAGGAGTGTGAGCGGGCTAGCTCGTCGATCTTCTGATCACTCAATACCCGGATGGCCGTTACGTTTAGCAGACCGCTTGCGGCTTGTGGGTGCTTGATATGATCATCATCTGCTGCCGGCGTATTGACGAGTCTTTAGAGTCCTACACAGAGGTTTCCTGGCTCAAGCGAAACGAAATAGGAGCGCATATGAGACATGTGCAGGACCGAGAATAATGCGTGTATGTGATACCGTATTCCATTCTCGCGATGAATGTTTCGATTGGTTGTATGCGATATAACCTAGTTATCGAATCATTGATTCAATAAATCGATACATTGTATACTAGTCGGTTATGTGCGACATGACCGGATCATTGAATCAAGTGTTGATTTAATGATTTAATGTATAATTATATATTTGATATATTACTTTGCATTAACTAGTATTGGTTCACTTTAAAGGGATTTTCTCACTTGTATAGCACATTGTATATGTGATATATTTTGTGTGTACTTGATTGTATCATGTTTGATGATACATTCTCACTTGGATTTGTGTAAAGACTTAAACCATGTTTAGTGAATGGTTAGGGTTTCTTATTTTCACTTAATTATTTATCTTTTCCTTTTTGAGAAAAGGATATAAGAAAACAAAATGGTTTCTTTTTATCATGAAGCTTGTTGAAGCTTCATGAAGCTTTGACCAAGTGACCATTTTGTCTTCATGCTTAACCCTAACCATTCCCACTTACCATGGTCTATTCTCTACACTTGACCTTAGTTAGGATATGATAAGTATTGATTTCTTTTCTATTATGAAATACTTTTATCATATTCTATCTTCATCTTCTCCTTCTTCTTCAAGAAAGAAAACTAGACTCCATTAATGGCTTCTTGAGTTCTAAAGTGAGAAATCCAATTCTAAAGTGAACCCACCTCCTATTTCTTCATCCTCTACCTCTTGCCAAGTGGTTTTGGGTGTTTTCTTCACAAGTTTCACAACTAGGTGAAGTCGGAGCTTGATCCAGTGTAGCCTCGACGTAGATCATCTTCGGCATCGAAGCCGACGACTAGTCCACTCATTTCTCCGATGAAGCCGATGAGAGAGTTCGGGATTCGAGATGGACAGCGAGGGAACGACTACATGGAGCTAAGGAAGTGGATAACCGGATCTACAAAGGTTGTAGCTTTCTTCTTTTAGTTAAGATGTTAACTAGTTTATTGTTTCGTCTAAAATTCTAGTCGACGATCCGTATTAGGGTTTCTCGGCACTCATAAAATTTGACATTGGCATGGTTGATACCTTGTGAGACTTCATTAGTGTACCTAGGAACCCTACAGTGGTATCAGAGCCTAGCTAGAGCCTTAGGCGAAGTGTAGACGACGTTTGAAATCCGAACGAATCGAAACCCTAATCCCAAACTTGCTCTCTGGACTTTTTTCAAAAACTGGGTTTTTTCCATATTAAAAATATGCAGAAAAATCAGCAGGTGATTGTAAGAGTTACTGTGAAATTCGATAGCCTAATGCCATAGAAGCGCGGCGGAACCGCGGCATTAGCATGCCTAATGCGGCGGTTCCGCGGCCATCTATTCTCCTCTGTTGTTCAATTTTGCACAGTAATTCCTATGTTGCAGTGTTGGTTTTCCTGGGAATTTTTAATCTGAACTCAAGAGTTGAGTTTTCTGGGTTGTTTTAGGAGTTCGTAGATTCGATCGGATTATCAAACTTTGTCTATGTGTTTTTCCGGATAATTTTCGAATATGTTAAAAAGTTCGACCGGATATAAATACCCAACTTTTCCCCTGCCGAAAATTTCCAAGTGTTGGATTTTTCTGTGGTTTAAGGACGTTCTGAGTAGTGCAAGTAACGCGATGGTCCCTCTAGAAGACAACAAACCTTAACTCGATTATGTGACCGTCTTGAACTGTCCTTTGAACCTTCGGGTTTGGGGCAGTACGGCGTGCCACATGTGAGGCGTTGGCTTGACCCTTCTACGGCTGGACCGTTGGTACTGAGGTATGAAGTGAATGTCTTTGAACCTATTTCATGTGTTGAACGGTTTCGGGAAAACTTGGGTGTTCGAATGTTCGATCGGAAAGTTTAATATTTTCTATTTATCCGGAATGGGATACAATAATTGGAATTCACAAATAGTTATGAGATAACTGGATGAATGTTATAAATCTAGCGGTTTAGTCTCACTTGATATTGAAAAGAGTTTTCGATGTTGGGACTAAAATGCGGGGTTTATAATTGTTAGGCATATGATGTCTAAGTATTTCATTTGATTAGGCATGCGATGTCTAAAGAAGGTTGCGGATTCCAACTGTTGTAGTTTTACACTTTCTTTTCTGTGGCCGTAAGTGTAATATGTGATATCGCCGGTTTCGTTGCTATATGTCAACGACAATTGGGATGCGCATATTTACTTACGTTGATGACATGTGATGTTATGTGTTGCTGGATATATTATATTGGATTGTCGTGTTTGAATAGCCGGGTTTTTTTTATGTGAGATGAGTGTTTTTCATTTTCATTCATGTAAAAACTTGTATGTAATATTCTTTTATTGGGGCACTTCCAGGTTGTGGAAGATGTCACCCTTTGTATATTATTTACTTTTCTGCACTAGGATAGACCCAAGGAGGGGAGCACAAGTAACCGGGTTCTAGGGTCCAGTGGGAGACCATCTCGAGGAGTCGAGTCCGGGTCTCCTAACCCTAGAATTGGTAGGGTTGCTTGCCGCTCTCGTAGGGGTCTAGGGTTGTGGGATTGGCTATTCATCACGACCGTTGAATCCGTGTTTTATACTGGCTCGTATTGAAAACGACGTCCTAGTATATCCAATATTTCATATGTTTCTTCTGCTGCAATATCTGTGATGAGATCATGTGATGTTCTGTGATAGATACTTTATATAGTATATATGATATATTATATAGACGTTACTTATGTTTTGCACCCGCACTAGCCCTGCCCTGCTCTGTCGTTAGTTACCTAACCTAACGGTGCACGAGGGGACATCGAGGCGAATGCGGATGGCATAAGTGTACGTCGTATTTATCTGTGATGTTTAGGTATTTAAATGATGGGACTTCATTAATGTGATTAATGAAAGAAAAGAAATCTAAGATGTTGTAGAATCAAATTTTAAACAAAACAGGTAGCTACAGTTCTTGCTTTGCATAGCGGTATATATGATATACCCTGCACCTTATTCGATGAGGAAAGGACCGAGATCCCTTCACCGGGAGTGACTCCTTTAGCAATAACTGGCAGATGCTACACACTCGGTTTGACTTTTGATTGCTTCTATAGTTTCTGCTTTGCACAGTGATATATATGATATATCCCGCACCTCATTCGACGGGGAAAGGGCCGACGATCCCTTCACCGGGAGTGACCCCTTTAGCAAAACTAGAAAAGCCTCGAAATCACTCCATTTCAAAACTTCATTTGATCCTACAACGATATCAAGTTCATTATGCTCATGGTTTTCAGAAAAACCTGTCGTAGCCCTCCGTCATTTCAGATAAGTACTAGTTAGTATTCGTGCTACGTTTGTTGACTATGTTAAGGCGTAGTGTGCGGTAGCTAATTAGTGCTTATCTGTATAAGCATATGATGCGATTGGATTAGGGTAGTCGTGCAACTTTGTTGACTATGTTAAGGGTCGTGTGGGTGGGTTTAATTCAATCGAGAAATGACGGGTTGAACTTGACTAGCACTTATGATTTGTTGACTATGTTAAGGTCATATAGCTGCTAGGGGCAAAATATTATCGGGAATTTCAAGTGTTGAAATTTGCAATGAGATTGCATACCTTCTATGAGATAGTTGGATCCCGACACCCACTGCGAGTAAGAGTTACTCCTGGGAGAGTTTTACACATTACAATTAGCCGATCAAGTAGGTGTCTAGAAAGGTGTCAACGGGGTTATGCCTCTGGGAAAACGAGGTTTACATTAATTAGGTTCGTGCGAAAGCACGGGGGACCTCCCTCAAAATACCGACACTGGCCTGGCTGAAAGATTGGCGAACTTGTAGTGTGTAATTAATCCCGGCTAGTCTTTCCTTTTAGGGTTTGAAGGAAGATTTGATAAAAACAGTGGGAGCCATCCTGATTAGATAAGATAATAACCAATCTGATCTTGCAAGAGCATACGCTAAAGTGTTTTCTTCTCTCTCTCTCTCCAGGTAGCGACCATTTCATGCCCTAATAAAGATAATAATATGGATGTATTGACTGAACCCGCATGTTATACTGTGCTGGGGAACGTTGGTTCCGTTCTTTCTTATAAGAGTTATAGGAATGAACAGGACATAGGGGAATACCAGGATTCCCATGCCACCCGAATGAAGAAAGTACATGTTGATGCATTTTCTTCAGGTGTGTTCGTTACAGAGAACTGTTTCTCCATTTGCTCAATGTCCTGGGTATTAGATACCGGGTCAGGATCCCATATATGTAATCAGTTACATGGGCTAAGGAAAGGTAGAGAACTTGGAGAAGGTGATAAAGACATTAGAGTTGGAAATGGTGCAATTGTTGCAGCTAAGACTGTCGGGGAATATCACCTTGCATTACCTACTGGTAATACATTGGTTCTGAACGAATGCTATTACATGCCGAACCTGATATGCAACATTATATCGGTTTCTTTATTAAGTAAAGAGGGATATAATTTTGTATTACAGGATAATGTTATGAACATTTTCCGTAACCAAAAGTTGGTTGGATCAGGCACGTTGTGCAATGGCATTTATGTTCTAAATCAATCAACAGTTCTGAGCATAACAAACACACACAAGAGGAAGAGTTCAGAACTGAACGAATCCTTCTTGTGGTATTGTAGACTGGGTCACATCAATGCGACACGACTGGCTAAGTTGCATAAGGATGGATATTTGAATCTGTTTGAATTTTCATCTTATGACACTTGCCAGTCATGTCTCAAAGGCAAGATGACCAAAACTCCGTTTATGGGACATGGAGAAAGAGTTACTGAACTCTTAGGACTGATACATAGTGATGTATGCGGTCCTATGTCTACACATGCCAGGGATGGTTCTTCGCACTTCATTACATTCACTGACGATCTCTCTAGATTCGGATATGTGTTCCTGATGAAACACAAATCAGAAGCTTTTGAGAAATTTAGAGAATATAAACAAGAAGTCGAGAACCAAACCGGAAAAAGTATTAAAATCCTTCGATCTGATAGAGGAGGTGAATACTTGAGCAATGAATTCCTGGACTTCCTAAAAGAGAATGGGATTCTCTCTCAGCTAACTCCTCCATATACACCACAGCACAACGGTGTATCAGAACGGAGGAACCGCACCCTATTAGATATGGTGCGCTCCATGATGAGCACAGCTGAGTTACCTATTTCCTTCTGGGGATATGCGCTGGAGACAGCTGCATACCTATTGAATCAAGTTCCATCTAAATCTGTACCTACCACACCATATGAGATATGGAGTTGGAAGAGACCATATTTTAAACGAGTTAAGATATGGGGTTGTCCGGCCTATGTCAAAAGGCAAAATCCAGACAAACTCGAGGCACGGTCAGTTCTTTGCAAGTTTGTGGGATATCTTAAGAATTCACAAGGATATTTTTTCTACCATACTGAAGAACAAAAGGTGTTTGTTTCTCAATATGCCACCTTTTTAGAAAAGGAATTCCTTGAAAAAGAAATTAGTGGAAAAGTGGTAGAGCTGGAAGAAGTTCCATATACACAAACCGTAACTGAAGATTTAGTGGAACCAGAAGATTCAGTAGCTCCAAATGAACCTCAGCCTCTCCGCCGATCTAGTAGGGTTCCTCGCCAACCTGAGAGATACTACGGTTTTCTCATGGATGGTGGGAGCGAGGATTGCATCATGGAGGATGATGACCCTACTAGCTTCGAGCAGGCCATCACGAATAGGGACTCAGTGAAATGGCTGGATGCAATGCGGTCCGAGATGGAATCCATGTACACCAACAAAGTATGGACTTTGGATGTTGCTCCTGAAGGGGTAAAACCCATCGGGAGCAAGTGGATCTTCAAGAAAAAACTTGGTGTAGATGGGAAAGTAGAGACTTTCAAAGCTAGACTTGTTGCAAAGGGTTTTCGTTAAAGACCAGGTATGGACTATGACGAAACCTTTTCTCCAGTGGTTATGCTTAAATCCATCCGGATCATGCTTGCCATCGCTGCATATCATGACTACGAAATCTGGCAAATGGATGTTAAGACCGCCTTTCTAAATGGAGATTTAGAAGAGTGCGTGTACATGACTCAGCCAGAGGGCTTCGTAGACAGTGGGAGCAGCGGGAAGGTGTGCAAGCTGCTTAAATCCATTTATGGATTAAAGCAAGCATCGCGGAGTTGGAACATCTGCTTTGACGTCGTTATCAAAGAGTTTGATTTCGTCAAAAACCCAGATGAACCTTGTATCTACAAGAAGGTAGCAGAGAGTAAGGTGGTCTTCCTCGTATTGTACGTGGACGACATACTCTTGATAGGAAATGATATTCCTATGCTGCAATCGGTCAAGCTCTTCTTATCACAAAGATTCTCAATGAAAGATCTTGGTGATGCCTCCTGCATATTGGGAATAAGGATCTATAGAGATAGATCCAAACGGATATTGGGATTGTCCCAATCCAGGTACATTGACACCATACTAAAGAGGTTTAGTATGGAAGAATCCAAGCGTGGGAACTTGCCCACAATCTCTGGAGTCACTCTCTCCAAAGAGATGTCTCCCAAGACTGATTTGGAGAGAGCTCGCATGCAAGGGATACCCTATGCTTCGGCTGTAGGCTCTATCATGTATGTGATGCTATGTACCAGACCCGATGTAGCATACTCACTAAGTATAGTGAGCAGGTATCAAGCTGATCCTGGAGAGAGTCACTGGACAGCTGTGAAGAGCATTCTCAAGTACTTACGAAGGACTAAAGAGATGCTCTTGGTGTATGGTAATGGAGAACTCCAAGTGGAGTCCTTTACCGATTCGAGCTTCCAGAGTGATAAGGACGACTCTAAGTCGTAGTCGGGATTTGTTTTTACCCTTTACGGAGGGGCGGTTAGCTGGAAGAGTTCCAAGCAAGAAACCGTGGCAGACTCGACGATGGAGGCTGAATACATTGCTGCCAACGATGCTGCTAAAGAGGCTGTCTGGATCAAGAAGTTCATTACTGAACTTGGAGTGGTTCCATCCATTGAGCATCCAATACCTTTGTATTGCGATAACAATGGAGCATTAGCTTTGGCCAAGGAACCTAGGTCCCATCAGCGATCCAGGCATATTCTTAGGCGGTATCACCTGATCCGGGAGATAGTTGATCGCCGGGAGATCGAGGTCAGGAGGGTTGACACGAAGAACAACACGGCGGATCCGCTCACGAAGGCCATTCCCCAGATACAGTTTGAGAGACTCTTCGGGATGCTCGGTATGCGATACTACAGCAGCTGGCCCTAGTGCAAGTGGGAGATTGTTAGTTGTATGTATGCCTTAGAGGCCAGTATTGTACAGATGATGTATATTATATTGGATGCTTGGACATATATAGAGATGACTTTCTTGCTCGATATGGTAGTATGCTATCTGGTTGCTCTTTATCTTAACATGTTTACTAGTCTCTTTAAACTGTCTTATAGTTACATGTTGATAAAGCCCTTAGGATGTGTACTTGACTACCTGGACTATGATGCAGATCATACTAGTGGGGACATGGTAGTCCATAAGTACATCCTTCAAGGTCCCTAGTAGACAGGGCATCGATATACCAGTGTAGACTAGCGTATACGCTTCTCGACCCATGAGATGGGCGATGGATGATCCCATATCCATTGGTGTTTGACATCAGAGATGGTGTACGGGTGCTCAGTGGAGACTGGGTACTCTGGACGGACTCGCCGAGAACTCCCAGATGGTATTATACCTCACGTCAGATGGCAGTTCTCAGGTGACACTTGTACAGGTTAGTCTGTAGACCCGAGATCGTCATAGAGTCTTGTGTGATTCCCACTGTGCTTTGATCTCCACCTTACCACGTCCATGAGGGCGTGCAAAACGGTGGTCTTTGGGTACAGTCCCGAGTCATATGGAGGCAATGAGCGATAGGAGGGGTTTCGTCTCTCCCGGTATTGGGGGTTGATGTTGTGCTGTGCTCGATTGGCCGTAACAGGGAAGTCCCTGGCCAGGGCTGATCAGAGATTTGCTGGTAAGTGTTACCAGTAGTTTCTCGACCCGTTATGAGCCTCATATCGGCACGACTTATCGGTTATTGGGGTCTGACATTTACCACCCCTAGACTTGATATGCGACATATCAGACGAACAGACCTGACTGTACAGTAAGTGTTACTGGTTGGATTCACAGGAGTGTGAGCGGGCTAGCTCGTCGATCTTCTGATCGCTCAATACCCGGATGGCCGTTACGTTTAGCAGACCGCTTGCGGCTTGTGGGTGCTTGATATGATCATCATCTGCTGCCGGCGTATTGACGAGTCTTTAGAGTCCTACACAGAGGTTTCCTGGCTCAAGCGAAACGAAATAGGAGCGCATATGAGATATGTGCAGGACCGAGAATAATGCGTGTATGTGATACCGTATTCCATTCTCGCGATGAATGTTTCGATTGGTTGTATGCGATATAACCTAGTTATCGAATCATTGATTCAATAAATCGATACATTGTATACTAGTCGGTTATGTGCGACATGACCGGATCATTGAATCAAGTGTTGATTTAATGATTTAATGTATAATTATATATTTGATATATTACTTTGCATTAACTAGTATTGGTTCACTTTAAAGGGATTTTCTCACTTGTATAGCACATTGTATATGTGATATATTTTGTGTGCACTTGATTGTATCATGTTTGATGATACATTCTCACTTGGATTTGTGTAAAGACTTAAACCATGTTTAGTGAATGGTTAGGGTTTCTTATTTTCACTTAATTATTTATCTTTTCCTTTTTGAGAAAAAGATATAAGAAAACAAAATGGTTTCTTTTTATCATGAAGCTTGTTGAAGCTTCATGAAGCTTTGACCAAGTGACCATTTTGTCTTCATGCTTAACCCTAACCATTCCCACTTACCATGGTCTATTCTCTACACTTAACCTTAGTTAGGATATGATAAGTATTGATTTCTTTTCTATTATGAAATACTTTTATCATATTCTATCTTCATCTTCTCCTTCTTCTTCAAGAAAGAAAACTAGACTCCATTAATGGCTTCTTGAGTTCTAAAGTGAGAAATCCAATTCTAAAGTGAACCCACCTCCTATTTCTTCATCCTCTACCTCTTGCCAAATGGTTTTGGGTGTTTTCTTCACAAGTTTCACAACTAGGTGAAGTCAGAGCTTGATCCAGTGTAGCCTCGACGTAGATCATCTTCGGCATCGAAGCCGACGACTAGTCCACTCATTTCTCCGATGAAGCCGATGAGAGAGTTCGGGATTCGAGATGGACAGCGAGGGAACGACTACATGGAGCTAAGGAAGTGGATAACCGGATCTACAAAGGTTGTAGCTTTCTTCTTTTAGTTAAGATGTTAACTAGTTTATTGTTTCGTCTAAAATTCTAGTAGACGATCCGTATTAGGGTTTCTCGGCACTCATAAAATTTGACATTGGCATGGTTGATGCCTTGTGAAACTTCATTAGCGTGCCTAGGAACCCTACAAGAGGTCCGCAGCTTTTTGCGCTTAGCTGGTTATTACCGCAGTTTCGTGCAGGATTTTTTGAGTATCGCTGCACCGCTGACCGGACTGACCCGGAAGGGGGTTCCTTTTCTTTGGACTGATACGTGCGAGCAGAGTTTTCAGCAGTTGAAAACTCGGTTGACGACTGCACCCGTTCTATCTTTGCCTTCTGGATCAGGTGGCTTTGTAGTTTACTGTGATGCATCTCGAGTGGGGCTCGGGTGTGTGCTGATGCAGCATGATAGAGTGATTGCTTATGCTTCTAGGCAGCTAAAGAAGCACGAGCAGAATTATCCCACTCACGATCTTGAGATGGCTGCGGTGGTCTTTGCATTGAAGATTTGGAGACACTACTTGTATGGGGAGTCGTGTTAGATTTTCACGGACCACAAGAGCTTGAAGTATATCTTCCTGCAGCGGGATCTGAATCTGAGACATCGTTCAACTCAATGGACCGGGACCAAGCTTTCAAGGTAAGGCATCCTTTAGTAAGCTCCAGAAAGAAGCAAAGGAAGTGTTGCTGCTTGCTGTGGATGGAGCTTGTGAAGAATTATGATTGTGAGATCTTTTATCACCCGGGCAAGACGAATGTGGTAGCTGACGCTTTGAGTCGTAGGCCCGGGGATAGCTTGTCCCAGTTGAGCGCGGTTCAGAGACAGTCTTCTATGGATTGGCAGACCTTGTGCGGTGGTAGAGTACAGTCTGAGTTCACTTCTACTGGGGGACAGCTTGCTCATGTCCACGCCCGTCCGCTTCTTTTGGATCATATCCATGAGGTGTAGCCCAGTGATACCCGTTTGTCTGAGATTCTTGAGCTTGTTCGACAGGGTACAGTTTCGGAGTTCATGATTGATGACCAAGGTGTGCTACTTTGCGGGACTCGCTTGTGTGTACCCGATATTGATGGGTTGAGACGCGAGATCTTAGAGCAGGCACATCAGTTAGCCTTTAGCGTTCATCCAGGCTCCACCAAGATATACCGTGACTTGAGAGACTTTTACTGGTGGGAAGGGATGAAGCGTGCTGTTTCGGACTTCGTTTCGAGGTGCCTGACTTGTCGGCAAGTCAAGGCTGAGCATCAGAGACCGGCTGGAGAGTTGCAGTCTTTACCCGTTCCTGAGTGGAAATGGGAGCAGATTTCCATGAACTTTGTTGTGGGTCTACCCAGGACCAGTCGGGGGTATGACTCCATTTGGGTGATTGTTGACCGGTTGACGAAAGCGGCTCACTTCCTTCCAGTGAAGACCACTTTCGGTTATGCTCAGTATGCTCAGCTGTATATAGATGAGATTGTGCGTTTGCACGACGTTCCCACATGCATTGTATCCGACAGGGGCACCCAGTTTACTAGCCGTCTTTGGCAGAAACTTCAGCAAGTTTTGGGTACCCGGTTGAGTTTTAGCACCGCTTTCCATCCGCAGACCGATGGTCAGTCAGAGTGGACGATACAAACTCTAGAGGATATGCTTCAGGCGTGCATGCTTGATTTTAGTGGCAGTTGGGATCGTCACTTGCCGTTGATTGAGTACTCCTACAACAACAGCTTTCAGGAGACTATTCAGATGGCACCTTTTGAGGCCTTGTATGGTAGAAATTGTCGATCGCCGGTCTGTTGGACCGAACTCTGTGAGAGTAGGGTTTTGGGACCCCAGCTAGTTCAGGAGACTACGGAGACGATCCAGCTGATTCAGGACAGGATGAGAGCAGCCCAGTGCAGACAGAAGTCTTATGCCGACCGTCGTCGTCGCAGACTTGAGTTCGCAATGGGAGATCATGTATTCCTGCGGATTTCTCCGATGAAGTGCGTTATGAGATTTGGGAGGAAGGTGTAACATTTCGAAAATTTAGACAATAAATTATTTTAGTTAATTAAAAAATAAAATGTTAATTTAAAAAGTTATTTAAACAAAATAGGATATTTCATAAGTGGTATGTGAAACTAATTAAATTAGAAGTTTAGTTCGTAATATTAATGAATCACAAGGGTTTTAGTGAAAAAATTAGCTTCATGTGTAATATGATATAGTATGGGGGGTTATATGAAAATGTTAGTTTCTTTATGCAAATTAGAATTTGTTAAGGGTTGTTATGCTAAAAGGGGTAGGAATTGGTTAAGCTTAAGTTAAACCCTTTGGTATATCATAACACCATGAAGACACCTCCTTCTTGCACATTTACACCTCATGCACACACCTCACCCTTGTATGAAAACCCCACCAATTTTGTGCACACACCTTACCCTTGCATGAAACAATCACCTCCCTTTTGGTGACACCTCCTCCTACGACCCTCACTCATTTACCTTATATGGTTCAAATCATATATGTTGGGAATTTAGGAATCAACTGAATTAGAAAAGAAAAAGGGGAAAAACATTAGAACACATAAGGAGAAAAGAAAAGAGAAGTGAAGATAAGAGCTATGTTCTAAGATTTTTCTCACCCTCAAGCTAAGAACTAGAAGCTTGTGCATCTTGGAGGAAGATCTTCCAGCAATCCTTCGTAGGTATAATCTTTAAACACTGTAGGATTTTAGTTCAGTAATGGTTTTAATTTAGAAATCGAATATCGGTAATATCGTATTTTAGGCAAAGTGTAGCTCTGTGAAAATCTGTTATAGTTTAGATGATAACTAAATTGATCAAACAGTACCTTAATCTTATAAACTAGACCTAGAATTAACCATAGGAAAACGAACCAGGGTTGTCGGATTTTGGCCGGCGACCATCACAAAAATTCCGAGCTTGCCGGACTTCTTGGTGAGTTAGGGTTTTTGGTTTTTAGGGTAGCTCTTTGTGTGTGGATTAATCTATTTGGTATTGTTTATTTAAGTTATTTTAGCAGTAGCTTAAATCTGTAAGCTAGTATCAGTTTGGAGTAAAATTCTATATACGACACGTAGCATGTTTAGTTTGTGCAGTATCATAAACTGGAATTTTGTGATATCTAGCTCATTGCAATTGAATCTAGAACCAATAGGTATAAACACCAGAAAAACTAGCAACATCATAAGCATCACAGGACCACTATAAGACATAACTTAAAAGACCAAGCCCTAATTCATTGGTTGAATCGGCGACATCTAGGACTTTTCCGGCGACGCCAGTCCCCTTGTGGGTTTTGGTGTTGGTTTTTCCTCTAGTAGCTTTGTGTTGGTATTTTATAAGTTTTTGTATTGTTTGTTTTATCTAAATATTTACACAGTAAAATCTGCGAATGTTTAGTAAAGGTTTTATCAAATTTCCGATATTACGATACGGGTTTTGCGTATTTTGTATTGCGACTGAAACATCGAAGTTCATACGTAGATTTCAGTGGCATATTATTGTTTTTGAGTTAAGTATACTGTAGGTTCTAACCTACGGGTGCTTAGCTCGTTGTTTTGGTTTTCAATATGATATTTATATCGATGTGATTTTAAATACGATTATAGGTGCTATCGCGAAGGATTCCGAGACGGAGTTGACGAACTTAGCAGCATGGATTTCAGCAAGCTCATCAAGTTGGTGAGTAGATTTACATCTATAGGGGAAGTCGGGTGGATGGCGTATAGCACCCCCGCAACCTTATAAATATTATTATGATATCTCGTTAGTGTAGTATTTATGCAAGATATTGATATAGTGTTGCATTTAGTATGTTCTTCATTTGCATAAAGTTCCATACGTAGTTTTAAATGAGATACGTACGTGATGTTAGATCCGTACGACATGGATATGGTTTGATGGATTGTACGAGAGATCATGCCGTACTTGAGATGATACAGATATAGCGATATAATGAGATATTATACAAGAGTTTATACGTATTGGAATTGATGAAATTCGTATACCGAATAATGGCAAGGTTTTTCCTTTAGACTCATAGCAATAGGTGATATTCCGTTTTAGGATGTAACACATGTGTGAGCTATATTCTTTTAAAAACCACGATTCGTTTATCTTTTAATAAAATACTAGGATGCGGTGCCAATTTCCAAAACAAATATCTATTTTAAATCTAGGGCAGCTTTCTTATTTCAAACGTTTTGTGTATTCCTAAAGATAATGGTATAGCTCATAGCAAGTAATTTCAATAGTTACGTTTAGATTACTTTACATGTTTGCATTATATTATCGACTTTATTGATTGTTTGTGATTTTTATGGGCTTTCGCTTTTAAAAGATAAATCAAAGAATAGTTAACCGCAATCAAGAACGGCGTCGCTTGGTAGCTACCCGGTTGAGTACGGGTCGGTCAACAGGGATTTTGTGTATTTTCTAATTGTTCTAACGAGTTAATTCCAATTGTGGTAGGATTGATTATCACTAAAAACTAAAATGAGTTTGTGTAAGTCTACGGTAGCGCCCCGGCCGTCATTCCGAGGCCAAATGCGGAAACAAAAACTTTTTAGGAAACCGGCGCTATCGTAGTCTTTCACCCGGATCAAACCATTAACGCTAAACTAGCTAACTACTAAGAAGTGAGAGTGGCTATACCGATCGATCTGTGTTCTTCGGTCTTTGGCCACCATCCCAAGCTCCTCGCGGCATCTCCGATCTCCGGTCTCCTCGTCGGAAGGGCACCGCATCAATAAGTCTTTTTACGGGCTCCCGCTTCATCCGAAGCAACTCGGATACGAAGTTTGCTAGCTGACGTGTCCAAGGTGAAGTAGAGAATGTGTGTGATAATTTTGTCTTTTGACACTCTAGGATTCTCAACACATGAGATGCTTAGAGTGGAGGTAGAAGATGATGCCAATGGTGGAGCTTGTGAGCAAGAAGAAGAAAGAAAATAGAGGAGCCTTTTGTATTATTGTGTTGAATTATTGTTGTGAGCACTAGAATGAAAACCCAAGAGCCAACCCCAAGCCTATGGCTGCCCTCTCTCTCTCCATCCATCAATTCAACACAATAAAAAAATTCTAATGTGACATTAGCACAAATATAGAGACCATGAGTCGCTAAACATGTCCATGTCACATTAAATGCACCTCATCATGAAATCCACTCACAATTTCCACATGTAAACATTAATCCAAATGTTTACAACAATAAAAAAATATGGCAACATCTAAAGTAAACTCGTGATGGATCACAGGGATACCCCTCACCAGTATATACATACCTGCATCCGCATTCCGACTGAATGCGAATGCGATGAGACTAAAGTAATCCAACAAATCTAATACTAGGATCCGGCTTAAACTAAAGCCCACTAGTATGATCTGTCCGATCATGATCCGTGCACGACTGCACGTATATGATCGAACCCTGCCATAATACCATACGGCCTCTACAACTTTTCGCCCGAAACTTGAGAAACTGTCTGTGGGAGACTCCAAAGACTCGTCAATACACTGGCTGTGGATTTAACCACTAGCACGTCAGTGGTACTAGCTGTACATAACGGGCTACCAGACATTGACCAAAAGGAAGGCCGATGAGCGAACTCATTCTGACACCCTAGTGAGCCTGTCAGTGACAATATCCGTACAGTCCGGTCCGTTCGTCTATGAGCATCGCATGTCGGGCCTAGGGGGTTGGTAAAAGTCAGACCCCCAAAAGCGGTACAAGTCGTGTCGGAGTGTAGCCCAGAACACCTTGAGATACTACTGGAATACCTACCAGTAAATCTCCTGCCTTGGCCAAGGACTTCGTGTAATGGCTCTCCTAGACACAGCGCGATCTCACCCCCAATACCGGGAGAGACGAAACCCCTGCCGATCCGCTCACTGCCTCCATGTGGCTCGGGACTGTACCCAACTAAAAGCTGTTTGCAGGACTCCTTTGAGCCATGGTAGGGTAGTAATCAAAGCACAGTGGGAACTCACATGAGACAAATGACGATCTCAGGTCGATGAACTAACCTGTACACATGTCACCAGGGAACTGCTATTTGACGTCAGGTATAATACCAACTAGCATGTTCCCGGCGAGTCCTGTCCGGTGTACTCATAACCCAATAAGCACCTGTATACATCTTAGGTGAACCAACTGACACCAATGGCTTGTGAGACCGGCCACCGCCCCTAGTCGGGGTCTTGACTGTATACACTAGTCTACTAATGGAGTATCGATGCCCAGTCTCGAAACTCCCACGACTAGGGACCACTTTAAGGATGTGCTTATAGACTACCCAACTCTCACGTATATGATCGTCATCATACTGCTGGTAGTCAAGTAAGAATCCTAAGGGCTCTATCAATGTGTAATAGTGATCTGTAAGGTCACCTAAAGCATGTACACGATGATAAAGATAAACCAGATAGCATACTATCATCTTGAGTAAGACTGTCCTACCGGCATAGGTCCTCCCTCAATCATTGCAATCACGCGCCTGCGATCAAATAATTGACTTTGAGGGCACTATATCCAACAATCTCCCACTCGCACTCAAGGCTAATTATTGCGATGTCGCATGCTCACAGCCCGTGTGATACCAAACACCCAACTCCTCTACTGATCAGTCTCACAAAGCTCATTTGTAAAACTATTGCTTTCGAGAAATAGCCTCAGTGAGTGGATCCGCTCTGATGTTTCTTTCTATGTCTCTCTTTATCTCAAGTTCGCGGAGAAAGCCATCTCCCGAAATGAGCAATACCTGTCTTAGAATATGTTTGGATATCTAATGAGACCTAGTTCATAAATGAACTCCAAATCCAAACTTCTTAGACTGTATCGTCAACCGAACTTAATCAGTATCCTACGCCATGCCTCCCTCAATATCCGCTTGGACCTCCTGTCCAAACTACTGCCCTTCGTCAGAGGGAAAACTATAACTCTGATAGTCACTCTGTCATCCAGGTCACCTTGGAAGCCTGAAATGATAACCGTCTCCCAAAAGAGGCTGTTGTTATCATATCCCTAGAACATCCGCTTATGTTCATAAACTGCTTCCGAATGCTTCTCCAGGATTGGATTAATATCAACTTATTGCATCTAGTGCAAAAACAACATCTGGTGTGGTATTTGACATCACATGATTGACTCAATTGCCCAAGCAAGTGATATGCCAATCATGCGCATCCCTCTCCCCTTTAGTCTGCAAGACACCTTTAGAGAGGGTGACTCAATCTCCTGCAGGTATACTACCGTGTCAGGATTCGTCCATTCTAAAACACCTTTAGAATGCTGTCTAAGTACCCAGATTGGGAAACTACCCAAATCTAGATCTAAAACCATAGATCTAGTAACCAGAATATCTGATATAATATCCATATCCTATGTGGAGAAACCACTGTGTGACAACCACAGTATAACCGATTGTAGATAGGAAGTTTACTTCCTACAATGTGTATGTCATCCATATACCAGGACATCACACCCTACTACCTTCTTAACAGATCCATCTCCTATTCTGACGAAGTCAAAGTCCATGACTGTCACATCAAAAATAGATGATCTATCTCCTTTATATCTGCTTTAGTCCATAAATAGACATAAGCTATTTGTCTACTATGCTTCCGCTGCTCCCACTGACTACGACAACCCTCTGGCAGAGTCATATACACATGCACTTCTAAAGCTACTTTAGAACGACGCTATACTCATCCTCCTGCCGGGTCTCATAATCTGGAACAGCAGTAGTGTCAAGTCTGAGTAAACAAGAACCTCCCTATTGTTAGTGTATATGCCCTAGAGGCCATTACTGTATCATACTGGTTTGTATATTACTTAATGGAAGCTTGGGATATTCGCCTTGTATATACAATCTTGCTCAAAATAGTAGTATGCTACTTAGTTTGTTTCTACTTCAATGTGTACATGCGTTTATTTTATCATATCACTTATACGCATTAGTGGAGCCCTTAGGATCTTTGCTTGATTACCAGCGTTGTGATGGCAATCACACTAGTGGGGGCTGGGTAATCTATAAGCACATCCTTATACAGGTCCCTAGTCACAGGACTATCGAGACAGGGCATCGATACTCCGGAGTAGACTGGCGCATGCGCTTCTCATCCCAGTGTGGAAGACGGTCTGTCCCACAGCCGTCAGTACGTCGTACTTGAGATAGTATGCGGGTGCTCGTTAGGTTACGAGTACACTGGACAGGACTCGTCGGGAACTGACAAGTTGGTATTATACGTATCGTCAGTTATCAGTTCCCAGGTGACTTGAGTACAGCTTAGTCCGCTGACTTGACACTGGCACTTCGCCTCGAGTGTGTTCCCACTGTATTTTGATTACTACCCTACCATGGCTCAAAGGAGTCGTGCAAACAGGTGGTAGTTGGGTGCAGTCCCGAAGCACTTGGAGGCAGTGACGGTTAGACAGGATTCGTCTCTCCCGGTATTGGGGGTTGACATCGCGCTGTGTCTAGGAGAGCCATTACACGAGTAGTCCCTGGCCAGGGCAAGCGAGATATACTGGTAGGCTTCCAGTGTTATCTCAGGGTGTTTTGGGCTTCACTCCGACACGACTTGTACCGCTATTAGGGGACTGACGTTTACCGCCCCCCTAGGCCCGACATGCGATGTATCAGACGAACAGACCGGACTGTACGGAGACTGTCACATTCAGACTCAGTAGGAGTTTTGATGGGGTTCACCTCGTCAGTCTTCTTTTCGGCATCTACCTGGGGACCGTTACGCACAGCTAGTGCCGCTTGCGGTCTGTGGTTAAACCCACTGCCAGCATAGTGTCGAGTCTTTAGAGTCCCACACAGAGGGCTATTCGCCTCTGGGCAAAACAGAGTAGAGGTCGCATGGTTTTGCGACAGGGTTCGTTCTCATCCGCGCACTTGTGCACGTTTGGAGTCCGGACAGATATTACTAGCAGGCTCTGGTTTGAGCCAGATACTGGTATATGTTTTTGGGTTGATTTTATCTCATTGTATTCATGTTCCTCGGAACAAGAATGCGGGTGTGTATGCACAGTTGATTGAGGCGGAGGAAGAGGATTTTCATTAGGGTTTCGGAACGGGTGCGTATGCACAGTTGACAGTCGTCTTTTTCCAAACCCTAATGAATTTATGAAATATCAATTAATAATATTAATTAAATGAAATTGTGTCATGGTTGGGTTTGTTGACTTGTTGACCAAGGTTGACTAGTTGACCATGGTTGAAAGTTTGACCATCATCATTACATATCAAAGATGCTCTTTGATTCTAGCAAAACCATTTAATGAATGTAATGATAATGGTCATTCCAAACCATCCATCAACTATTTCATTTTTATTATTATTATTAATTTGATAATTCTTTTCATTTTAGTTATGGTTGTAAAATGAAAATAATGGCTCATTCTATCATAACACTTCTCTCTCCTCTCTTCTTCTTCCTCCTCCTCTAGTTCAAGGAGCTCCCTTCTCATGTGTTGAGAATCCATCTCCTTGAGATAAAAACACCCCAAAGCTACTCTCTACTCACTCTAGGGTTAGAGGTTTAGCAAGCCAAAGATCTTAGTTCACTCAAAGTTCGAGAAAGAGCCCGAAGGTTGAACCCTCAGTTGGATCCATCTTTGACGGAAGAAGGCGACGAGGAAAACACCATCAACCCCTACAAAGGTTTCAAGAAGAAGGAGTTCAAGTTAGGTATAACCTCTTTTTCCGAGTAGCTAAATCTCTTTAGCTATGTTAGCTAGTTTAGTTTAGAAAAGATCTCGACTTTGATAGTCCATGTTGCCCTTTGCGCTAAAAATTTGATTTTTATACCGTTTTCGCCTCCCCGTAAGAACCGGGGTTGGCAACGTGGACTTACACCTATCACCGTCCTTGAGGATACCGAAGTACCTCTCGAGTGCCTGAGGTTACCCACCATATCTGCGGAGTGGCCAATGGAATGTCAAACATGATTGAATCTTTAGGTTCTCATCAAATTTCCAGTAATCGTTTATGGTTCTGGAATCACTTCCAGTTCTACTATACTCCCACTACTGTTTTCTGAAAAAATCCATTTTTATTAAAACTGTGGCGAGTCAAGAACAATATCACTATTGATCTTCTAGATGGTAGAAAGTCAACCCTCGTCATAACCCGGGTCAATACACAAACAGCCATTATAAAAATGTGCCTTGAGTTATCTAGAGTCTGGTTTTAAGCATAAACCGGACAACTCCACATACCTTAACATCGTTAAGATATGAGCCATTCTATATCTAATATAGAAACAGAGGCATTGATTTAATTGGAACCAGATTCAAATCATGCAGCTGTCTCCAGTACATGTCAACTAAATGGAGAGAGGCTATTCAGCATTACCCAACTTAGGAGTTCATCCAATTATGAGTAACCTGAAAGAGAAACAAGTTTCTTAAAACCATTACTATCAACTAAATATCAAACAAAAGTATCAACATCTTCGATCATCTTGAAGAATTCCGATACCTGCGACACAATGGTTTTCTACTTTATTCTTGTACCTATAACTTCTCAAAACTTAGACCATGTATTTCTGTGAAACACTTGTCTAAAAACTAGAGAAGTCACAAGTAAACATAATACAGTACGAGTACCAACCCCTCTGTCCTAATGGACACTGGACGATATATAATACTCTGTATAAGTCTCCTGAGTTGAATAACTCAAAACAGGTGCGTCGTAGGCTGAAAACTGTACTATGGTTATGAAGAATTACACCGCTGTTTAATGCTCCTTATCTAACCATCAACTGATATAGGTAAATGTCATGGACATAATTTCAAAAAGTTATATCTCACTTTATAAAAATAAACGTACAGATATATCAGTTTAAAATTGGTACATAACAACGGATATTCAAAACCAAATATTTGCCATCCGGCAGAAACCCAGGCGATTTCCTCAAATATCACCAATTACAACGAATCTCGATATAATGAGGAGGATCACCTAATTCCCAATAACTTACTCCCACTCATCATCTGTAAAACCATACAGATGTGAGAATCAAACCTGGTAAATACATACCCTGGAGTAAGGGCTAATTGGGAAATCAGTTTTCTTTTAACAATACACAGTGAAACTGAAACATGTAAATGTTTCGAAGGGGTATCCGGGTATTCCTAGTAATGCCTCTTCCATTATCAGATTCACAACTGTAACCGTATATTTCTTTGTCATCTCTCCAAATCTCTTTATTTGTCTTTAGTCATTACTTTCTGTACACCATCGTTAAGCTAAATGGTTTTCTTCCTTCCCTACCGTTCGTGTCACCACCCGAAATAGCACGTGACATGCACTTGAATCATATGAAGTCTATAGGACCCCATCTAATTCAAGTAAGCCAAAAGCCCAGAAATCTAAAACTATTTTAAGGAGTAAATAAAGAAAACTAGTTCTTTTGAAGTAAAGAAAACATGTTTTTAAAAAAAAGAAAGGGTTTCAAATAAGTAGGCCGAATATGCATTTTTAAAATGTCTCGTCTTTTCTGAAAATTTCGGCAGAGTTTCCTTTGTAAATACTGGCCCCGAACGGGGTACAACATGATAAAAGCATATATACAATGATAAAATGCATCCCCAAGCGGGAGCTAGCTCTTCGTCAATCGACGGTCACAACCATGCAAGCAGTAATATACAACGCCGAAGGGCGAGGATCAAAACTCAAAAGGAAACTCAAAATCAGCATGAAAACCATAATACTACAACGCGCGACTCTAAGATCGAAATAATACATAACTGTTTTTCTAAGTCTGAAACAATATACAAGTTTGGTGTACAATATGTATGTACACAAGTATGCCATGCAAGGGATCATATCCTAAATGCAACAGTCCTACAGTGTAGTGACATGGCAATTATCGATGATGAAGTGTGTGAACCGGCAAGCAGGTGTACGTGAAACATATGCATCATCGATAATGGTGCTGGTGTCCTAACAGCATGATTTTGATATAACAATAAACACATTTGCACATGCAATGCGATGCGAATAGCAAGAATATGCAGAAATCGACTAATAAACACAACAGTGAAGAATCTACATCAATATAAAAATGTCATACAGTTTTGCCAATTGAAATAAGACGAATCGGGGTTTTTAGTAAAATAAGGGCTACGGTGTTTTTTAAGAAAAGGCGCGTCCTTTGAAAATATCTGTATAATCCATTTGCCTGTCTTTAAAATACTCCCGATTCGTTAGTTTTTGAAATAGGTATGACATCGGCCTAGCCTAACATCTACTAGCAAAACTACAGCTCTAACTAACAAGTCAATCAGGAGGGGTATGGAAACCACCTAAATCTGAGTCGATATATATATATATATATATATATATATATATATATATATATGTATATAATACTCGGTGATCCCGCCTCAAAGGTACCGCGTACGATACAATATCATATGACATCCCCGAGTCATGAGTGCGGATCTATCATCAATATAAAGCTCGTACGGTAAATCATCGTACGGCCTCCCAAAAGCTGGGTACGGGTCAATATCACATTCATCTCATCAATTATCTGGTATCCTTATCATCATATCTCATGATCTGGGGTACTGATCTAAGTCTAGTACAAATCGATACCATCTATATAAATATAAATGCGTGTGTGAAACACACGTCCAAAGGCCCGCTAAAATCTCATGTCGTATTCCAAATACAAATCACATCATATCACTGACCTCATGGCACTATGCCCAATCTTATCGACTCATCTCCAAATATCATCCACTATCCTCATCATCCAGGTATAACCACATCAAAAGCATGTGTGTGCGTGTGGGTGTAAACCTATTCTAGGGTTCGCAACCAGAAACTATACTAGTTTACTTCTAAACCCTAATCTAACCATAGTACACCTAATCACAACCTGAAAATCCATGTCACGCATAACTCTATCATATATATATATATATAGCATATATAGTATACTAAACATCGAACTGCGGGGGTGCTATACGCCATCCACCCGACTTCCCCCGTAGATATAATCTACTCACCTTGATCTTACTTACCGATGTCGATGTCGCCATCATCTTCTTCATCGTCTCGAATCGTCGTAGGGGGTACCTACATGTCATACGTATCGCATCGCATTAAAACCAAATCGAAACCAAAACGACACACGAAAACCAGAACGACACGCTTAAAAGCTTATAGGTTAGAACCTATAGTTTGCATCTCGCAACTCAACCCAATAACACTCGGGATAGACGTACAAACGTCAAGTGACCGAGTACAAACACAAATATCAAATCTTAAATCCATATACATCATGAAACACATGGCAGCAACCCAGAAAAGTGGTCTCAGATTTCGTCTCAGGTGAAAACAAGGTAAGCAAACAACTCTGGGGTGATGTATAGGGTACATATGAGCTACTGGAACAACCTGGACACATTCCATCACCAAGTGGACAGCCACTCCCTTGCCAAAACCGGCCTCCTCGGTTTTCCTGGTGATTTAGGGTGTCGTCTTCACATGGTGGTCTCATGGTGGTCTATCTAGGTCTCTGAAGTTGTTTATTTATCTCGTAAATGCCCCGGTTCATTCCAGATTTCCCTGCACACCCTAAAACTCACAAACCGACATTTACAGTTTTTTGTTTTTCTGTATTTGGGTTTCAGGTAAGGTTAAACCCACCGTTGCCGGTCCCAAGTCCGGATGAGAAAGGGTGAGGGTTGTGGTAGGCTTGTGACAGCCAACGGAAAACTTTGTCACATTCTATGACATGAACCATTACAAGAATATCGTTGGGGCGTCCCCTACTCAGCGACGCGCTACATCGGATCCCGGGTGTAGTGTTAAATATGCAAGGGCTTGGTCGTCGTCCAGATGCGGCGCGCTACATCGGACCCCGGGTGTAGTGACAAATAAGCAAGGGTCGTCGTCCAGAGACGGCGCGCTACATCGGACCCCGGGTGTAGTGACAAATAAGCAAGGGTCGTCGTCTACAGACGACGCGCTACATCGGACCCCGGGTGTAGTGACAAATAAGCAAGGGTCGTCGTCCAGAGACGGCGCGCTACATCGGACCCCGGGTGTAGTGACAAATAAGCAAGGGTTTCATAGGATCCGTCTAGCTTCCTGGAACATAGGTTCCCTTACGGGTAGACTAATAGAATTAGTGGAGGTGATGATTAGGAGGAGAGTTGGTATTATATGTTTGCAAGAAACTAAATGGGTAGGTGAAAAGAGTAGAGTCATAGAGCCTTGGGGTTATAAGCTTTGGTATACGGGTAGAGATAAAAATCGTAATGGGGTAGGTATAATCATAGATAGACGGTTGCTTGAGGATGTAGTTGAGATTAGGAGAAAAGGTGATAGAATTTTACTGGTTAAGCTTATTCTAGGTGGAGAGATCTTTAATGTTATTAGTGCTTATGCACCACAGATAGGTCTTGATGACGCTAGTAAGCGTCTATTCTGGGAGGATTTAGACGAGGTGGTGCAAAGTATACCTAGTGGAGAGAAGTTATTTATTGGTGGTGATCTTAATGGACATGTAGGTACTAGTCGTAGTGGGTTTGATACTATCCATGGAGGTTTTGGTTTCGGACAAAGGAATGAAGTAGGTAACTCGATTCTAGATTTCGCTTTATCTTATGACTTGATCTTAGCAAACACCTGGTTTAGGAAAAGAGAGTCCCACCTTATCACTTTTAGGAGCGGATCAAATTCTAGTCAAATAGACTTTTTTCTGACGAGAAGAATAGATAGAGGTTGTTGTATCGACTGTAAGGTAGTGCCAGGTGAGAGTGTAACTACTCAACATAGACTTTTAGTTCTAGATTTTCGATTTAGAAGAGAACCTAGGAAGATTAGACGTAAGGTAGAGCCTAAAATTAAATGGTGGCGATTGAAAGAAGGTAATCAAAAGGCTTTTATAGATCGTGTAGTACAAGAAGCGGATTGGCAGTCGGAAGATGATCCAGACAAAACATGGAACAAAATGGCCAGTTGTATCAAGAAAGTAGCTAGAGATCTACTTGGTGAGTCGAGAGGTGGTGCTCCACCATCTAAGGACATATCATGGTGGAATGAAGATGTAAAGGCTGCTATTAAAATTAAAAGGGATTCTTATAAAGATTTGAAGAAAAGTAGAGATGTGGAGAGATTTGAGAAGTACAAAATGGCTAAAAAGGAAGTTAAGAAAGCTGTTCGGGAAGCTAAATCTAAGGTCTACAAGGAGGTGTACGAGAAATTAGACACTAAAGAGGCTGCAAATGATATATACCGGATTGCTCGAATGCGGGAAAGGAAGACTAGAGACTTATGTGCGGTGAAGTGTGTCAAAAATGAAAATCAGAAGGTTTTAGTTCGAGACGAGGATATCAAGGAAAGATGGAGAGATTATTTTGACAAATTGTTCAATGAGAGCTTTACTAAGAATTTGGATGGACTTGTCATTCAATCTCAAGATATAAATCGTGATTTCATGCGTAAAATAAGACTTACTGAGGTTAAAGAAGCTTTGAACAGAATGGGTTTAAGAAAAGCGGTTGGTCCTGACGGGATTCCTATCGAGATTTGGAGATGCTTAGGCGAAATAGGCGTTAAGTGGCTGACAGATCTGTTTAATAAGATTTGGCAGACAAAAAAGATGCCAAATGAATGGAGGAAAAGTATCCTTGTACCTATCTACAAGAATAAGGGTGACATTCAAAGTTGCTCAAACTACCGTGGAATAAAACTAATGTGTCACACCATGAAACTTTGGGAGAGGGTGATTGAACACAGGCTAAGGAAGGATATTAAGATAACAGAGAACCAATTTGGGTTCATGCCTGGACGATCGACGACAGAGGCGATTCATTTGCTTCGTCAACTTGTCGAGCGCTTTCGAGAGAGGAGAAGAGATTTGCATATGATATTTATTGATTTAGAAAAAGCGTACGACAAGGTACCTAGAGAGGTATTATGGGGGACAATGATGAAAAAGGGGGTCCCCGTCAAGTATATTGACATAATCAAGGATATGTACGACGGAGTAGTGGCAAATGTCAGAACTTGCGGTGGCTTAACAAGTGATTTTCCGATTACTATTGGTTTACATCAAGGATCTGCATTAAGTCCTTTCCTGTTTACCATCGTGATGGATGAGCTTACTAGAACTATCCAAGATGAAGTCCCTTGGTGTATGCTATTCGCTGATGATATTGTTCTAGTAAATGAGACGAAAGCAGGGGTTAATGCCAAATTGGAATTATGGAGACAAACATTGGAATCTCGGGGATTCAGATTGAGCAGGTCCAAGACAGCATATATGCACTGCAAATTTAGTAGCCAGAGAAATCAAAACCATATTGGTATAACATTGGAAGGGCAAGAGATATCACCGAGCGACCAGTTTAGATATCTAGGTTCCATCATCCAAAGGAATGGAGAGATCGATAGTGATGTTAATCAAAGGATCCAAGCTGGTTGGTTGAAATGGAGAAGTGCAACAGGGATTTTGTGTGATCGTAACTTTCCGTTAAAATTGAAAGGGAAGTTTTATCGGAGCGCTATTCGGCCTGCCTTATTATATGGTACAGAATGCTGGGCTCCTAAGAAACATCACACACAGAAGATGCACGTAGCGGAGATGCGCATGCTTCGTTGGATGTGCGGTAACACTAGAAAAGACAAGGTGCGAAATGAGGATATTCGTGCAAAAGTTGGTGTAGCACCCGTGGAGGAGAAGATGCGGGAAAACCGGCTTAGATGGTTTGGTCATGTGCGACGCAGACCTATGGAAGCACCGGTTCGACGAATAGATACTCTCGATATGGGTAATAGCAAAAGGGCAAAAGGGAGACCGAAGAAAACATGGATGGAGGTGATACGAAACGATATGGTTGCCAAAGGACTCAATGAAAGTATATTGTTCGATAGAAGTGAGTGGAGACAGAGGATTCATGTGTTGGACCCGGCGTGATTCTCATGTTGGTTCATGTAGCCTACCCCTTATGCTTGGGATAAAAGGCTCAGTTGTTGTTGTTGTTGGGTTTCAGGTAAGGTTATGTGTATGTTCTGGGTTTATAACACCATGGAGGGGGGGGGTTTGAGGTCACCACAAGAGTTCAATTGCACAACCACAATTCAATTAAACCCTAACCCTCACTAGAATTTCCCAAAATTCACTAAACTTCGCCAAATCGAAAACAAACTTGAAAAGAGGCTAAAGCACTTGAAACACTACAAAAATTGTGAAAGGGTTTACCTCATTTAGCTCTCATGAATCCTCCACAGCGCCAAAATCACATTTTTCTTGGTCCATTGGGCAGCTAGAGGGCTTGTGCACCTTTTTTGTGAAATGGGTGTTGGGTTTTGAGGTGTTTATTGTGATGATTTGAGAGGGTTGAAGAGGGTGGAGGAGGAGGCAGCAGCAGCAGCAAGGATTGAGAGGGGAGAGGAAAAAGATGGAAATGGTGAGATGCAAGTCAAAGATAACCCCCCCTCACCTTCTCTCTCTCACCCATACCTAATATTCTATTCATCCTTTTCTTTTCTTTTCTTTTCCTCTTCTATTTTCTTATAAATCAACAACCATGCTTTAAAACATGAAGGAAAGCCATGGAAAACATATGTAACAAGTGTAAAAATGATACGGTGCCTGTTTTGCACAAAATACGCTTAAAGTCCGATTAGCGATTTTTAATCGTGATTAGCATAAATTTTGTGTATAATAAATCATAAAAACTTAAAATTTGCATAATTCACATAAAACGCCCTCTTTTAATAATTTCCATAATTTTTTCAAATTTTTTCTCTAATTTATCGGTATTTAATTATACAGCCTTATTAAAATATTCAATATTTTATTATTAAATTATAAAAATTCCCAAAAATAATATTTTATTTTATTTGAAATGTTACAATCTTCCCCCCTTAAAGAAATTCGGTCCCCGAATTTAAATTTAAACCCCTCAAATACTAAAACATTTCAGTAAAATTCCAAGTCGTCGGGGCTCCGAAATTATCAATACCTAAAACGCATCATAGCGCAATGCATATGCATGACTAATGAGCAGATAAGTCAAAAACAAAGCTCCGTCAAGCATCCCGCAATCATCGGAGTCATGGTAAAGACACAAATGTCAAATTCAGAACAAAACCAATATGATATATATCAAAACCATGCATGTAGACATCAAATCTATACATGTAAATATATGAAAGAAATGCATGCCAAACCTTTCATGTTGCTGTGTAATGCGCATAGCACTGCACAGTGGCGGACGTCTAATGTAAGAAAATAACCATTAATGTATATATTTTTTGTTTAATATATACGTCCCGCCGTATTGAAAACAATTTAGAAGGGTTCCTTTGTTTTAAACGTGTCATGTCATGTCAGACACATAGGTAAATACTGAGACTATAGCTCGCTTTTTGGAAATCCCTTCAATAACTATCAATGCATGCTAAATATATCCAGGTACTGTCCTCTGACCAGTCCTGCTCAGTACGAAAACATATAGCAAATATCATAAAAACGTACTGCTCCATAAGGAATCAATCCTAAAATGTATATAGGAATATCCTGTGCGTCTGGTGCGTACGGAAATCAAAATCCATATATGTACCATACATGTGCACAGAAACAACATATAAATGCTGTTAGTTGTATGTATGCCCTAGAGGCCAGTATTGTACAGATGATGTATATTATATTGGATGCTTGGACATATATAGAGATGACTTTCTTGCTCGATATGATAGTATGCTATCCGGTTGCTCTTTATCTTAACATGTATACTAGTCTCTTTATACTGTCTTATAGTTACATGTTGGTAAAGCCCTTAGGATGTGTACTTGACTACCTGGACTATGATGCAGATCATATTAGTGGGGACATGGTAGTCCATAAGTACATCCTTCAAGGTCCTTAGTCGTGGGTGTATCGAGACGGGGCATCGATACACCAGTGTAGACTAGCGTATACGCTTCTCGACCCATGAGATGGGCGATGGATGATCCCGTATCCATTGGTGTTTGACATCAGAGATGGTATGCGGGTGCTCAGTGGAGACTGGGTACACTGGACGGACTCGCCGAGAACTCCCAGTTGGTATTATACCTCACGTCAGATGGCAGTTCTCTGGTGACACTTGTACAGGTTAGTCTGTAGACCCGAGATCGTCATAGAGTCTTGTGTGATTCCTACTGTACTTTGATTTCCACCTTACCACGTCCATAAGGGCGTGCAAAACGGTGGTTTTTGGGTACAGTCCCGAGTCACATGGAGGCAATGAGCGATAGGAGGGGTTTCGTCTCTCCCGGTATTGGGGGTTGATGTTGCGCTGTGCTCGATTGGCCGTAACAGGGAAGTCCCTGGCCAGGGCTGATTGGAGATTTACTGCTAAGTGTTACCAGTAGTTTCTCGACCCGTTATGAGCCTCACATCGGTACGACTTATCAGTTATTGGGGTCTGACGTTTACCACCTCTAGACTTGATATGCGACATATCAGACGAGGAGACCGGACTGTACGGGAAGTGTTGCCGATTGGCTCGACGGGAGTTGTAGCAGGTTCGCTTGTTCTCTTCTGATCGCTTAATACCCGGGTGGCCGTTACGTTTAGCTGACTGCTTGTGTCTTGGGGGTGCTTGATATGATCAACACCCACTGCCGGCGTATTGACGAGTCTTAGAGTCCCACAATGGAGTTTCCTAGTCCAGGCGAAACGTTGTGGTGCGCGTATGTGATATACGCATGGACCCGATTAAAATGCGCGTATAGGATACCGTATATTGATCGGGCGGCTTGCTTTTGGTGGGGTCATATGTGATATGACCGGATTGATAAATCAAGTGTTGATTTATTAATTAACCATTAGTTTCTCACTTGAAATTCTTTCTTGAGTTTGATGGATGTACGCATGCATGTATGCCTTCTTTTTGATTCATGCACATATGGATGTACATATACACATACATACATACATACATCCTTCATGGTTGTACATACATGAAAATGGTGGCAATATAAGACTCACACCATGGTTTTATTTATGGATTTTATTGCATTTGATTTAAAACAAAAAGGAAAAGGGGAAATGGTCATTATTGATTTGTTTCTACACTCTTCTTTTGACCTAACCATCCTCACCCACCTTTTAACCTAGGGTAAACTTTCCTTTTGTGTTTTAACTCAAGTTCAATTATATATTCATTGTTTAAACCATGGTTTGAAATGAGAACAAGAAAATATATAAACATATATTTTCATTTTTCTTGAATAAGAGTTATCCATTCACTCTTTAAAAAGATATAGCCATCATCTTCTTCTTCCTCTCTCATTTTGCTCTCTAGATTTTTGTAGTGAGCAATATACTCATCAAGAAAGGATTTTGAAGTGAGAAAGAGAACCACAACACCATCTACACAAGTCTAGCCCACTTGTTTGGAGTGTTAGCTTCATTTCATTCTCTTGATCGGGTGAAGTTGCAAGCTTGGACAAAGCGGACTCCGGGTGGATCATCGGTGACCTAGAGGAGTTCAAGCGGACCCGTTTCCAAACCCCAAGTAGCCGAGGAGTCTAGCGTAGGGAGATACAAAGGTTGTACTCTCAAAACCCTAGCTTTTCTTGCTTATGTTGATATGCAAAAGTTTTAGAAACCCTAATTTTCTAGGAACGATTCTATGTTCGTTAACTTAGCACCCTAAAAATTCAACCTTTGGTTCATGTGATGCTTCCAAACCCTTAATGAGGTGCTAGGCTAACCCAACAAATGCAACGGGTGTGCACGAAACATTTGCCAAGGGCAACGGGCTTGCCTGACGGCAAAATCAGGTGCATTTGACATGCACGAAAAATCCCGATTTAGTGCATCTGGTGTGCACTAAAATCGTATCTCAAAACATGCGCTCAACACGCGCGAAAATCCAAATTAGGTGCATCCATCATGCACGAATAAAATCTAAATCATGCACACTCAATATGCACGAAATCACAAAATCCAATATCAAGCGTCGAACATGCGCAAAAATCCAAATCAAATGCACGGAGTGCAAGAAATCAACATCAATATCAGAATCGAAATCGACAATATACAATACAGCTCAATCCCATCAGGTATACCGCGTTTTATAATCTCACGACAATGTGCATCAGCATGCACAAATCAAATCAAAACACTAAAAATGCATGATAACTATGCTGAAAGCATAAGTCAAATCACATGCATAATATAAGCATGAAACCAAAATCAACATATCGAATGACATCAAATCGAAGTCAGATGTAATAACTGTGCACAAATATGAATACCCAGTAGGTGCAGCCATGGTGCACGAAAACAAATATCATGGAACTCGGTCATCAAGACTAAATCATGCGAATAGATCGCCTAAAATACCGAAATCCAAGGTGACGGATACGTGATAATCGAATCACAAAATCACAAATCATAAATACTGTCGTCGATATGTCCTCTTTCAAAGTCGAGAAGGTGTCGGTGCATCCCATGCTAGCAGCACAAGATATCTACTTGCCTCCTGCTCACGGTCTGGCGTCCTCTATCTCTGGCCCTTATCTTCTCTGTGGATTACCAATCTTACAATCCATCTACTCATCGGCCCTGTCAGATGTGCTAACGGGGACGATTCCATCCTAGCATTTCTCTGGTGATCTCTCGGTCAATCCTCACGACCACTCATAAAGCAGCACGTCACTGGCGTCGGCCTCTAGTCCTCTGAATACGCATCACACATCTAATCCTGGGTGCAAATCTTATCGCAGCAGTGTCCTGAAAGGAATCCTGCTCAAGGTCTCTTCCGATCTCGCCTATGCCGAACTGTACGGAGGCTGGTACTCTTGCATAATCTTTACTCGCTCTCTGAATATCTGCGTCCTCAGCACAACATTCCCTCGGAAACTGGTCGCATCCCAATGTCTCTGTAGACATATCCGACCTTAAATCTTAACGGGGAGTAACAACAGCTCGTCAGCATCTCGCATGAACCTCTTGTCCCACTTGTCTGTATCATCATTCACTTCGACGTCATGTCTCTATCTACGCACTGCAAACAGGTTCTCGGCTACGGTCAATCCGAAGTCTCTCACACGGACTCGAAATCACGAATTCGGTATCTTCATCACTCTGTGGAAGATATCTAGCGGAACACGTCCTCCGGAACTCGTCCCAATCTGCGGAGATATACTCCATTCTCGTCCATTCTTGTTCAACTCACAACGCACCTGGGTGAGGTCCTCTATCCGAACCGGGTCAACTATCTCATTGACGATTCCGAACTCTGGCCTGCTGGGTGTGCGCAATATGACCACTCCTGGGTCCAAGTCTTCTCGTATAGTATTCGAGAAAGGTCCTGTTGAGGTCTTTCTTAAATCTCGCTTCTGCCGAATTGCCTGGAAGTTTACCACCCTTACTATATCTGTTTCTTGTTCCGGAATGGCTGCATACTCATCATAACTCCTTCTGGAAGATATATCCATATACAACGCCTCTGCATGCGTATCGCATCTCTGATGTCAGCGGAGTGGAACGTCATCTCGTTGAAATCTCGTGCGAACTCTTTACTCCACTCTGTTCTAATGTCTTCTGATTTGGACTCGTCTTCTCGTAGCTGCATGGACTGCGCTCCAACGGCTATACTTGTATCTGGAGTCTCCCAAGCAATGTATCCCATTACATGATATCCGAATGATGTCGAATAATCTGATCGATTTGTCAAAACCTCATAATCCCCCAAGAGATCAACATCTTGAGTACAGTTTAATAGTATTCCAATACATGCCACAGCACCTGTGGACCAACCGTAGAAGGGCAAACCCAAGCCTCACAAATGGCACCGCTAAACTGCAGCAAATCCAAAGGTTCGAAGGCATTCCATGGTCATTATGTCGAGTTAAGGTTTCATTCTTCTAGAGGGTCCATAGCATTACTTGTATTGTTTTTTGAATACTTTAAACTTGGAATCGGGTTCCTGACATTCGATCGTTTCTATCGACTCTTAACGAATCTGCGTGAAGTCGTCTCTAACTGGAATCAATCTATCTGATGATCTCGCATCGGGGTAAGTGAACGAACCACATGTCCTAGTCGTTCCTCTTTGGGTGACTAGCGACTTTCTATCGTATCTCTAAGTATATAGTCATGCTGCAGTAGCTCCACTGTCTGGGCAATATCTCGTCATTTGCAGCAACAACTGGCTCATTCGTCTGTACGCTGAACAGTGCCTCAATCATCATGAATAAGCGATATATCAATGGTCATCACATTCTGGCTGGCCTTTAGCAGTAGCCTGATCCTCTGGTGCCGATCAGCACATCCGGGACGTCTCGTAAAAGCGATCTGTCAAACGCTCATGGCGCGAAAACGCAATAAAACGAAACCTCTATGCAATCGTACGTCTCTGAAATCATGCCCTGGTCAGTCCTTGTCCGTGACGAGCTCGTGCTGACGCAACTCTAGCCGTAGCTCTCTCCGCCCGTGTAATCGTGGCAGCAAAATCATAACCAGTATCGATGAGGATAGATCATAGGAATGAATATAATACTGTGCAAGGAAATGTACATCCTAATGTTTCTTAAGCGGAGTAGCGTATCGTAAATATGCCGCGGAACATACGTACGGTACGTCACTCTAGTCAAGCTACCTACTCCATCAACCAAGGGTCATCCTATGCGACGAAAGTTCGGGTATAATACCCCCTCGACTAAATCTAAGTTCCGTAAGGTCAAGCCTAAGTTCCGTATATATAAACGCTCTAGGCTCCGCATAGTCAAACTTAGACTCGAACCAAGGTTAACCTAGCGCTCTGATACCAATTTTGTCACGACCCGAAATAGCACGTGACATACACTTGAATCATATGAAGTCTATAGGACCCCATCTAATTCAAGTAAGCCAAAAGCCCAGAAATCTAAAACCATTTTAAGGAGTAAATAAAGAAAACTAGTTCTTTTGAAGTAAAGAAAACATGTTTTTAAAAAAAAGCAAGGTTTTCAAATAAGTAGGCCGAATATGCATTTTTAAAATGTCTCGTCTTTTCTGAAAATTTCGGCAGAGTTTCCTTTGTAAATACTGGCCCCGAACGAGATACAACATGATAAAAGCATATATACAATGATAAAATGCATCCCCAAGCGGGAGCTAGCTCTTCGTCAATCGACAGTCACAACCACGCAAGCAGTAATATACAACGCTGAAGGGCGACGATCAAAACTCAAAAGGAAACTCAAAATCAGCATGAAAACCATAATACTACAACGCGCGACTCTAAGGTCGAAATAATACATAACTGGTTTTCTAAATCTGAAACAATATACAAGTTTGGTGTACAATATGTATATACACAAGTATGCCATGCAAGGGATCATATCCTAAATGCAACAGTCCTACAGTGTAGTGACATGGCAATTATCGATGATGAAGTGTGTGAGCCGGCAAGCAGGTGTACGTGAAACATATGCATCATCGATAATGGTGCTGGTGTCCTAACAGCATAATTTTGATATAATAATAAACACATTTGCACATGCAATTGTAGGGTTACTAGGCACTGTCACAAGGGTGTACAAGGCATCAACCATGCCCGATTTAAAATTTAGACGTGCCGAACAACCCTAACCAAGATCTTTAAACTAGAGATTAAGCGAAACAAAGCAAGTAAACAACTTTACTTCTAAGTGAAAAGGATTACAACCTTTGTAGTCTGGTCCTTCACTTCAAAAGCTCCGTGTTGAGGTCCCTTCGCCGCGATCATCGAGTATCCGAACTCTAGAGAGGCTCCACGAAGAGAAAGATGCAAGCTTTCTTCCGATCTTCGATAACAAAGATGATCTACCTTGAAGTTTCTTTAACATAAGCTCTCACTTACTAATGAAGTGAACACCCTAATCTAATGGGCTAGATTAGATGAGGATGATGAAGTAGGAATTTAACTCTCATTTATTTTCTTAATCTCTCTCATTTTCATCACAAAGAAAAAAGCTAGAGAGCTTTTCACCAAGGAAGAAGAAGAAGAATATCCAAAACCTTTTTATGATGAATAATGAATCCATAGTGAAGTTAGAAATGCAACCATGGTTGATAAAAGAAAAGCCAACCATTGTAGAGAGTTAACTAGGGTTAAAGGGTTGGGTTGGGTTAAACAAATATCTCACAAAATATCATAATAAATATCTTTGCTTAAAACAAAAGCAAAGCTTCTAGAAGCTACTAGAAAGTTTAACCCAAATCAAACCCTAACCATGTTTAATCTCCACTAATCATGTTGCATTTATAATAATAACATGTTACAATATTATATATCACATATACAATATTTATTGTAACAAAATAAAATAATACAATTAACATATATCGCATATATATCAATGTATTACTCGAGTGAGAAAAAGAATCTTTTAGTGAGCTTATATTAGTTAATGTAATTTAATATATCAAATATATAATTATACATTAAATTATCGAATCAACATTTGATCCGATAATCCGGCTATTTCACAAATAACCGACTAATATAATCTGTATCAGTTCATCGAATCAACACTTGATCCGATGACCCGGCTATATCACATATACCCGGCCGATATCTTATATCGCGAGAATCTAATACGGTATCACATACACGTATTGTTCTCGGTCCCGCATATATCATATATGTGCTCCTACTCCGTTTTGCCTGAGCCAAGAAAACTCTGTGTAGGACTGTAAAGAATCGTCAATACGCCGGCAGTAGGTGATGATCATATCAAACATCCACAAGCTGCAAGCGGTCAGCTAAACGTAATAGCCACCCAGTTATTGAGCGATCAGAAGATCAACAAGCAAGCCTGTACATTCTCCCATGAATTCAACCAGTAACACTCTCGTACAGTCCGGTCTCTTCGTCTGATATGTCGCATATCTCGCCTAGGGGCGGTAAACGTCAGACCCTAGTAGCTTGATAAGTCGTGTCGATATGAGGTCCATAACAGTTCGAGAAACTACTGATAACACTTACCAGTAAATCTCAGCAACCCTGGCCAGAGATTTCCAGTTATAGCCAATCGAACACAACGTAACATCAACTCCCTATACCGGGAGAGACGAAACCCTTCATATCGCTCATTGCCTCCATGTGATTCGGGACTGTACCTAAAAGCCACCTTTATGCACGCCTTCTTGGACATGGTATGATGGAAATCAAAGCACAGTGGGAATCACACAAGACTCTATGACGATCTCGGGTCTACAGACTAACCTGTACCAGTGTCACCAGAGAACTGCCATCTGACATGAGGTATAATACCATCTGGGAGTTCTCGGCGAGTCCATCTAGTGTACCCAGTCTCCACTGAGCACCCGTATACCTTCTCTGATGTCAAACACCAATGGATATGGGATCATCCATCGCCCATCATATGGGTCAAGAAGCGCATACGCTAGTCTACTCTGGTATATCGATGCCCTGTCTCGATACACCTACGACTAAGAACATTTGAAGGATGTACTTGGCGACTACACTGTCCCCACTAGTATGATCTGCATCATAGTCCTCGTAGTCAAGTACTCATCCTAAGGGCTTTATTAACATGTGACATAGAGACAATGAGAGTACATGTTAAGATAAAGAGTAACCGGATAGCATACTATCATGTCGAGCAAGAAAGTCCTCCCTATATATGTCCAAGCATCCACTACAATATACAACGTATGTACAGTAAAGGCCTCTAGGGTATACATATAACTAACAATCTCCCACTTGCAGTAGGGACATCTGTTGTGGTATCGCATACCCAACAATCAGCTGTGGTTGAAGTATCTCATACTCAACCATCCCATAAAAGTCTCTACTGGGAAATAGGCCTTTGTGAGTGGATCCGTGCTGTTGTCCTCTCTGTCTACTCTCCTAACCTCGATCTTCCTGGAGATCAACCATCTCCATAATCAGGCGATACTGCCTAAGAATATGTCTAGATCTCAGATGGGACGGGGGTTCCTTGGCATAAGCCACAACTCCATTGTCACACAATGGCAGGAACGAAGTTCATCTCATGAACTAATATACATCCAGACTGCGTCTTTGGTAGCATCCTTAGTAATGACGTATCTTGCCTTTAATCGTCTAGTAAGTCACGGTATCTAGTTTGGAACTCTTCCAACATACCGTCCCTCCACTGAGGGTAAAGACAATGCCTGCGACTGACATTCAGTCAACCTTATCACCCTGGAACCTTTCCAGTGATTCTCCCCAGGATCCACTGATACCATCTCACTACAACTAGTGAGTCTCCTAACATCCAATTAGATCTATCTCATAGATTCATAACCCAGGATTTAGGAGGTATCACCTTGATCCTATAGAGAATCTTTGTGATAAGCGGAGATTGACCGAGCGTAGCATAGGAAACTCCTTCCCTATCATGAGTATGTCATCCATGTACTCTACGAGGATCACCACCATACTCTCTACTATCTTTTTGTATATACAAGGTTCATCTACCATTTTGATGAAGTCAAACTCTTTGACTACCACATCAAAACAGACGTTCCAACTCCGCGATGCCTGATTTATCACATAAAACATCTTGCACACGTTTTCGCTGCTCTCACTGTCTACGAAGCCTTCTGGCTGTGTACTTATAGACGCTCTATTTCAAATCAACATTTAGAAAAGCAGTCATGACACCCAACCGCCAGATATCGTAGTCATGGTATGTAGCCGTGGCAAGTAGGATTTGGATGGGCTTAAGCATAGCTTTGAAAGTCTCAACTTTTCCATGTACACCAAGAAATCTTCTCAAGATATACTTGCTCCTAATGGGAATTTAACCCTTCAGATAAAGCAACCAAAGTCCATACTTTGTTGGTGTATAAGGATTCCATCTCAGATCGCTAAGCATCTAGCCATTCTCACAGAGTCCTCACTCCTGATGGCCTGCTCGAAACTAGTTGGGTCATCATCTCATGATGCAATCCTTGCTCCCACTGTCATAGAGAAACCAAAGTATCTCCCAGGTGGGCGAGGAACCCTACTAGATCGGCGGAGAGGCTGAGGTTCGTTGGAAACTATTGAATCCTTTGATTCTACCAAATCATCAGCTGCAGTTTGTATAGCTGGAACTGTTTCCAGTTCTACCTCATGACCACTAATTTCTTCACAAGAAATTCCCTTTCACAAAGGCGGGATGCTGAGAAACAAAACATCTTTTGTTCCTCAGTTTGGTAGAAGATATTCCCTTGCGAATACTTGGGATATCCAACAAACTTCCACAGAACTGACTTTGCTTCGACCTTGTCCGGATTATACTTTTAGACATAGGCTGGACAACCCCAAATCTTAACATACTTAAGATATGGGCTCTTCCCATTCCATATCACATATGAAGTGGTAGGCAACTGATTTGATTGGAACCCTATTCAATAGGTATGCAGCTTCACAAGTGCATAACACCCAAAAGGAAATAGGAAATTCAGTAGTACTCATCATAGAGCACACCATATCACATAGGGTGTGGTTGCTCCGCCCCGATACACCTACGTGCTGTGGTGTATACGGAGGAGTACCGCTGAAAGAGAATCTCATTCTCTTTTAGAATAGTCCAGGAATTCCGTGCTCAAGTATTCTCCTCCTTGATCTCATCAAAGGACATAATACTTATACCCGTTTTTAGTTCTCTACTTCTAACTTATATTCATTGAATTTCTCAAAAGTTCTAGACTTGTATTTCAATAGGAACATATGTCCGGATCTTGAGAGATAATCAGTGAATGTAATGAAGTACAAAGAACCGGTCTTGGCCTGTGTAGACAGGGGACCGTCATATATCAGCATGTATCAATTCTAAGAGTTCACTAACTCTTTCTCTGTTTCCAATAAGCAGAGCTGTGGTCATCTTATCTTTTTGACATGACCGGCAAGTTTCACAAGATGTAAATTCAAACTAATTTAAATATGCATCTAAATGTAACTTCAGCTAGTCGGGTCACATTGATATGACCTAGTCTATAATACCTCAAGAAGGATCCGTTCATTTCTGAACTCTTCCTCTTGTGTGTGTTTTGTACGTAAAGAACTGTAGTTTAATTTAGAACGTCTATGCTTTTAGATAACGTGCCTGGACCGATCAACTCTTGATATAGGAAATGTTCAAAACATTATCCAACAATACAAAATTATATCCTTTCTTTACTAATAAAGAGACTGATATGATGTTGTATATCATGTTCGGTATCTAATAATATTCGTTCAGAATCAATGTATTATGGTAATACAGGGTGATAACTGCCAACTGCTTGGCTTGCAACAATTGCACCGTTTTCAACTCTTGAAACTTATCATCCATTCTCAGTTCTCTACCTATCTGTAGCCCATGTAACAAATTACATATGTGGGATCCTGATCCGGTAACAAATACCCAGGACGTAAAGGATATTGAGAAACAGTTCTCGGTAATGAACACACCCGAAGATGATGCATCAGCATGCACTTTCTTCGTTTGGGCGGCACGGAAATTCTGGTAATCCCCTATTTCTTGCTCTTTCTTGCGCAGTAAAATAAGCGGGTTCGGTCAATACATCCGTATTATTATCTTGATTAAGGCGTGACATAGTCACAACCAAGAGAGAGAGAGAACAAAACACTCAGCGTATGCTCTTGCAAGATTAGATTGGTTATTACTATATCTAATCAGGATGTCTCCCACTGTTTTAGTCAAATCTTCTTTCAAACCCTAAAAGGAAAGACTAGCCGGGATTAATTACACCCTACAAGTTCGTCAATCTTTCAGCCAGGCCAGTGCCGGTACTTTGAGGGAGGTTCCCCGTGCTTTCGCACGGACCTAATTAAAGTAAACCTCTTTTTCCCAGGGGCGTAACCCCGTTAACACCTTTCTAGACACCTATTTGATCGGCTAATTGTAATACATAAAACTCTCCCAGGAGTAACTCTTACTCGCAGCGGGTATCGGGATCCAACTATCTCATAGAAGGTATGCAATCTCATTGCAAATTCCAACACTTGAAATTCCCAATAATATTTTACCTCTAGCATCCTATGACCTTGACGAAAGCCAACAAACCATAGGCTACTAGTCAAGTTCAACCCGTCATTTCCTGATTGAATTAAACCCACCCGCACGACCCTTGACGAAAGCCAATAAAGTCGCACGACTACCCTAACTCAATCGCATCATATGCTTATACAGATAATCATAAATAGCTACCACACACTACGCCTTGACGAAAACCAACAAACGTAGTACAAATACTATGAAGTACTTATCTGAAATGACGGAGGGCTACGACAGGATTTTAAGAAAACCCTTTGCGTAATGAACTTGATATCGTTGTAGAATCGAGTGATTTTAAATGGAATGTTTTTGAGGCCTTTTCTAGTTTTGCTAAAGAGGTCACTCCCGGTGAAGAGATCTCGGCTCTTTCCTCATCGAATAAGGTGCAGGATATTTCACAAATATCGCTGTGCAAAGCAAGAACTATAGAAGCAATCAAAAATAAACCGAGTGTGTAGTATCTGCTAGTTTCGCTAAAGAGGCCACTCCCGGTGAAGGGATCTCGGCTCTTTCCTTATCGAATAAGGTGCTGGATATTCTACAAGGAATACCGTCATGCAAAGCAAGAACTAGAGCTAGCAGTTTTTAAATAAATTTCTACAACATCTTTAGGTTTCTTTTAGTTCATTAATCTCATTAATGAAGTCCCATTTTATTATGCTTCACAAGCATCGCATTTGAAACGAAATCTGCAATATAACATATATCTCATATATATAATATAAACATTCGTCTCAGGCAGTAATATGATCTCATCACAGAACATTGCAGCAGAAGAACATATATGAAATATTGGATATACCAGGAGGTCCGTGTTTTAATACGAGCCTGTATAAAGCACGGATTCTACGAGAGCGGCAAGCAACACTGCCAATTCTAGGGTTAGGAGACCTGGTCTCGACTCCTCGAGATGGTCTCCCACTGGACCCTAGAACCCGGTTACTTGTGATCCCCGCCTTGGGTCTACCTAATGCGGAAAAGTAAATAATATACAATGGTGACATCATCCTCAGCCCGGAAGTGTCCCAATAAAACAATATTACATACAATGAATTTTACATGAATGAAAAAGAAAAACTCTCATCTCACATAAAACCCCCGGCTATTCAGAACGCGACTATCCAATATAACATATCACAGCAACACATAATATCTCATATCATCAACGTAAGCAAGTATGCGTATCCTGATTGTCGTTGATGTATAGCAACGAAGCCGGCGATACACCACATACTACGCTTACGGTCACAGAAAAGAAAGTATAAAACTACAACAGTTGGAATCCGCAACCACCTTAGACATCGCATGCCTAACCAAATGAATTCCTTAGACATCGCATGCCTAACAATTATAAACACCGCATTTTAGTCTCAATATCGAAAACACTTTTCAATATCTAGTCGGGCAATTCAACAAGATTCCCGACATTCTGATCGAATGCTCGTCGCAAACTTTAGTAGACGGCCGCACCCCCGGATACCGTCGACGAAGTGCACTAAAGAGGAACACCGCTGCCGCGAGCACCCGAACGGATGCTTTTGGTGACGGGGTTCTCCTACAGTCACTTGGTCGGGGCTATGGGGCGTGGCTGTCTATTAAGTTTACCAGGCGAGTATCTGCGTACGCTACGTGATTGCGACGGACTTTTAATCGCATCAAAATCCCGTGGCAACCGATCATCTGAGACTGAACTACTAGATTTATAACATTCAAATTAGTTATCTCATAACTACTTGTGGATTCCAAATATTGTATCACATTCCAGATAAATAGACAATGTTAAACTTTCCGATCGAATAAACAAACACCCTGTTGGGTTAGCCTAACACCTCATGAAGGGTTTGGAAGTATCACATGAACCAAAGATTGAATTTTTAGGGTGCTAAGTTAACGAACAATGAATCGTTCCTAGAAAAATTAGGGTTTCAAATTTTTCACATCATCTCATGAAAGAAAAGCAAGGGTTTAGAGAGTACAACCTTTGTAGCTCCCTACGCTAGACTCCTCGGCTACTTGGGGTTTGAAAAAGCTCCGCTTGAACTACTCTAGGTCATCGATGATCCACCCGGAGTCCGCTTTGTCCAAGCTTGCAACTTCACCCGATCAAGAGAATGAAATGAAGCTAACACTCCAAACAAGTGGGCTAGACTTGTGTAGAATGGTGTTGTGGTTCTCTTTCTCACTTCAAAATCCTAACTTGATGAGTATATTGCTCATTCCAAAAATCTAGAGAGCAAAATGAGAGAGGAAGAAGAAGATGATGGCTATATTTTTAACAAGAGCAAAAGAATAACTCTTGTCATAGAAAAATGAAAATATATCAATATATATTTTCTTGTTCTCATCTCAAACCATGGTTTAAACAATGAATATATTATTAAACTTGAGTTAAAACACAAAAGGAAAGTTTACCCAAGGTTAAAAGGTGGGTGAGAATGGTTAGGTCAAAAGAAGAGTGTAGAAACAAATCAATCATAACCATTTTCTTTTTCCTTTTTTTTTTAAAATCAAATGTAATAAAATCCATATTTAAAACCATGGTGTGAGTCTTATATTGCCACCATTTCCTTGTATAAGCAACCATGATAGAATGATGTATGTATGCATGTGTGCATGCACATCCATATGTGCATGAAACAATAAGGAATGCATACATGCATCCATACATCCATAGAAACAAGAAAGGATTTCTAGTGAGAATCTAATGGTTAAATGATAAATCAACACTTGATTTATCAATCCGGCCATATCACATACGACCCTAACCAAAAGCAAGCCGCCCGATCAATATACGGTATCCTATACGCGTATTTTAATCGGTTCCATGCGCATATCGCATACGCGCACCACAACATTTCGCCTGGACTAGGTAACTTCATTGTGGGACTCTAAGACTCGTCAATACGCCGGCAGTGGATGATGATCATATCAAGCACCCCCAAGCCGCAAGCGGTCAGCTAAACGTAACGGCCACCCGGGTATTGAGCGATCAGAAGAGAACAAGGGAACCTGCTACAACTCCCGTCGAGCCAACCGGCAACACTTCCCGTACAGTCCGGTCTCCTCGTCTGATATGTCGCATATCAAGTCTAGGGGTGGTAAACGTCAGACCCCAATAACCGATAAGTCGTGCCGATGTGAGGCTCATAACGGGTCGAGAAACTACTGGTAACACTTACCAGCAAATCTCTGAATCAGCCCTGGCCAGAGAATCCCCTGTTACGGCCAATCGAGCACAGCGCAACATCAACCCCCAATACCGGGAGAGACGAAACCCCTCCTATCGCTCATTGCCTCCATGTGACTCGGCTGTACCCAAAAACCACTGTTTTGCACGCCCTCATGGACGTGGTAAGGTAGAAATCAAAGCACAGTGGGAATCACACAAGACTCTATGACGATCTCGGGTCTACAGACTAACCTGCACAAGTGTCACCTGAGAACTGCCATCTGACGTGAGGTATAATACCATCTGAGAGTTCTCGGCGAGTCCGTCCAGTGTACCCAGTCTCCACTGAGCCCCGTATACCATCTCTGATGTCAAACACCAATGGATATGGGATTATCCATCGTCCATCTCATGGGTCGAGAAGTGTATACGCTAGTCTACTCTGGTATATCGATGCCCTGTCTCGATACACCCACGACTAGGGACCTTGAAGGATGTACTTATGGACTACCATGTCCCCACTAGTATGATTCTCATCATAGTCCAGGTAGTCAAGTACACATCCTAAGGGCTTTACCAACATGTAACCATAAGACAGTATAAAGAGACAAGTATACATGTTAAGATAAAGAGCAACCAGATAGCATACTATCATATCGAGCAAGAAAGTCATCTCTATATATGTCCAAGCATCCAATATAATATACATCATCTGTACAATACTGGCCTCTAAGGCATACATACAACTAACAATCTCCCACTTGCACTAGGGCCAGCTGCGGTAGTATCGCATACCGAGCATCCCGAAGAGTCTCTCAAACTGTATCTGGGGAATGGCCTTCGTGAGTGGATCCGCTGTGTTGTTCTTCGTGTCAACCCTCCTGACCTCGATCTCCCGGCGATCAACTATCTCCCGGATCAGGTGATACCGCCTCAGAATATGCCTGGATCGCTGATGGGACCTGGGTTCCTTGGCCAAAGCCACCGCTCCATTGTTATCGCAATACAAAGGTATTGGATGCTCAATGGATGGAACCACTCCAAGTTCAGTAATGAACTTCTTGATCCAGACAGTCTCTTTGGCAGCATCGTTGGCAGCGATGTATTCAGCCTCCATCATTGAGTCTGCCACGGTTTCCTGCTTGGAACTCTTCCATATAACCGCCCCTCCGTAAAGGGTAAAGACAAATCCCGACTGCGAGTTAGAGTCGTCCTTATCACTCTGGAAGCTCGAATCGGTAAAGGACTCTACTTGGAGTTCTCCGTTACCATACACCAAGAGCATCTCTTTAGTCCTTCGCAAGTACTTGAGAATGCTCTTCACAGCTGTCCAGTGACTCTCTCCAGGATCAGCTTGATACCTGCTCACTACACTTAGTGAGTATGCTACATCGGGTCTGGTACATAGCATCGCGTACATGATAGAGCCTACAGCCGAAGCATAGGGTATCCCTTGCAAGCGAGCTCTCTTCAAATCAGTCTTGGGAGACATCTCTTTGGAGAGAGTGACTTCAGAGATCGTGGGTAAGTTTCCACGCTTGGATTCTTCCATACTAAACCTCTTTAGTATGGTGTCAATGTACCTGGATTGGGACAATCCCAATATCCGTTTGGATCTATCTCTATAGATCCTGATTCCCAATATGCAGGAGGCATCACCAAGATCTTTCATTGAGAATCTTTGTGATAAGAAGAGCTTGACCGATTGCAGCATAGGAATGTCATTTCCTATCAAGAGTATGTCGTCCACGTACAATACGAGGAAGACAACCATACTCTCTGCCACCTTCTTGTAGATACAAGGTTCATCTACGTTTTTGACGAAATCAAACACTTTGATAACGACGTCAAAGCAGATGTTCCAACTCCGCGATGCTTGCTTTAATCCATAAATGGATTTAAGCAGCTTGCACACCTTCCCGCTGCTCCCACTATCTACGAAGCCCTCTGGCTGAGTCATGTACAGGCACTCTTCTAAATCACCGTTTAGAAAGGCGGTCTTAACATCCATTTTCCAGATTTCGTAATCATGATATGCGGCGATGGCAAGCATGATCCGGATGGATTTAAGCATAGCTACTGGAGAAAAGGTTTCGTCATAGTCCACACCTGGTCCTTGACGAAAACCCTTTGCAACAAGTCTAGCTTTGAAAGTTTCCACTTTCCCATCTACACCAAGTTTTTTCTTGAAGATCCACTTGCTCCCAATGGGTTTTACCCCTTCAGGAGCATCTTCCAAAGTCCATACTTTGTTGGTGTACATGGATTCCATCTCGGAACGCATTGCATCCAGCCATTTCACTGAGTCTCTACTCGTGATGGCCTGCTCGAATCTAGTTGGGTCATCATCCTCCATGATGCAATCCTCGCTCCCACCGTCAATGAGAAAACCGTAGTATCTCTCAGGTGGACGAGAAACCTTACTAGATCGGCGGAGAGGCTGGGGTTCGTCGGGTACTACTGAATCCTCTGGTTCTACCAAGTCTTCTATTATAGTTTGTGTCGCTGGAACCTCTTCCAGTTCTACCTCAATGCCACTTGTCTGTTTCATAAGAAAACCTTTTTCTAAGAAAGTGGCATGTTGAAAAACAAACACTTTTTGTTCCTCGGAGTGGTAGAAGATATACCCTCGCGAATGTTTGGGACATCTAACAAACTTACATAGAACAGACCTTGCCTCGAGCTTGTCCGGATTTTGTGTTTTAACATAGGCCGGACAACCCCATATCTGAATAAAATTAAGACATGGTCTCTTACCATTCCATATCTCATATGGAGTGGTAGGCACTGATTTGGTTGGAACTCTATTCAATAGGTATGCAGCTGTCTCCAGTGCATATCCCCAGAAGGAAATAGGTAACTCAGCTACACTCATCATAGAGCGCACCATATCTAATAGGGTGCGATTTCTTCGCTCCGATACACCGTTGTGCTGTGGTGTATAAGGAGAAGTAAGCTGAGAGAGAATCCCATTCTCTTTTAGATAATCTCTGAATTCATTGCTTAAGTATTCTCCTCCTCGATCAGATCGAAGGATCTTAATACTTTTTCCGGTTTGGTTCTCGACTTCTTGTTTATATTCTTTAAATTTCTCAAAAGTTTCTGATTTGTGTTTCATCAGGAACACATATCCGAATCTAGAGAGATCGTCAGTGAATGTAATGAAGTACGAAGAACCATCCCTGGCATGTGTAGACATGAGACCGCATACATCACTATGTATCAGTCCCAAGAGTTCGGTAACTCTTTCTCCGTGTCCCGTAAACGGAGTTTTGGTCATCTTGCCTTTGAGACATGAATGGAAAGTATCATAAGATGATAATTTGAACGAACTCAAATATCCATCTTTATGTAACTTAGCCAGCCGTGTCGCATTGATATGACCAAGTCTACAATGCCACAAGAAAGATTCGTTCATTTCTGAACTTTTCCTCTTGTTTGTGTTTTGTATATTGAGGACTGTATTTTGATTGAGAATGAATATGCCATTATGTAACGATCCTGATGCAATCAACTTTTGATCTAGAAATATGTTCATAACATTATCCTTTACTACAAAATTATATCATTCTTTACTTAATAAAGAAACTGATATAATGTTGCACATCATGTTCGGTATATAATAGCACTCATTTAGAATCATTGTATCACCACTTGGTAATACTAGGTGATATTCGCCAACTGTTTTGGCTGCAATACTTGCACCATTCCCTACTTGAACGGAATGATCACCCTTTCCCAGTTCTCTACCTTTACGTAGCCCATGTAACATTTTGCATATGTGGGATCCTGATCCGGTATCTAATACCCAGGACGTAGGGTGAACTGAAAAACAGTTCTCAATAACTAACACACCTGAAGAAGATGCATCAACATGCATGTTCTTTTGGGCGGCGTGAGAATCCAGATATTCTCCTATTCCCTGTTCAGTCTTATAACTCTTATAAGATAGAACGGGTCCAACGTTCCCCTGCACAGTATAACATGCGGGTTCGGTCAATACATCCATATTATTATCTTGATTAGGGCATGACATGGTCGCTACCTGGAGAGAGAGAGAAGAAAACACTTTAGCGTATGCTCTTGCAAGATTAGATTGGTTATTATCTTATCTAATCAGGATGGCTCCCACTGGTTTTTATCAAATCTTCCTTCAAACCCTAAAAGGAAAGATTAGCCGTGATTAATTACACCCTACAACTTCACCGATCTTTCAGCCAGGCCAATGTCGGTACTTTGAGGGAGGTTCCCCGTGCTTTCGCACGGACCTAATTAAAGTAAACCTCATTTTCCCAGAGGCGTAACCCCGTTGACACCTTTCTAGACACCTACTTGATCGGCTAATTGTCCTGTGTAAAACTCTCCCAGGAGTAACAATTACTCGCAGTGGGTATCGGGATCCAACTATCTCATAGAAGGTATGCAATCTCATTGAAAATTTCAACACTTGAAATTCCCGATAATACTTTTGCACCTAGCGTCCCATGACCTTGACGGAGGCCAAACTACCCATAGGGCGCTAGTCAAGTTCAACCCGTCATTTCTTGATTGAATTAAACCCACCCGTACGACCCTTGACGGAGGCCAAACTACGCCGTACGAATACCCTAATCCAATCGCATCATATGCTAGCAGATAAGCACTAGTTAGCTACCATACACTACCCCTTGACGGAGGCCAAACTACCACAGCATGAATACTAAGTAGTATTTATCTGAAATGACGGAGGGCTACGCAGGTTTTTTTTTCCAGAAAAACCATGAGCGTAATGAACTTGATATCGTTGTAGAATCTAGTGAATTTTGAAATAGAGTGATTTTGAGGCTTTTATTAGTTTTGCTAAAGAGGTCACTCCCGGTGAAGGATCTCGGCTCTTTCCTCATCGAATAAGGTGCAGGACATATCATATATATCACTATGCAAAGCAAAACTCCAAAAACGGTCAAAAGTCAAACCGAGTGTTGTAGCATCTGCCAGTTTTGCTAAAGAGGTCACTCCCGGTGAAGGGATCTCGGCTCTTTCCCTATCGAATAAGATGCAGGGTATATCATATATACCGCTATGCAAAGCAAAACTGTAGCTACCCTTTTATTTGAAAATTTGATTCTACAACATCTTTTAGGTTTCTTTTTTTTCATTAATCACATTAATGAAGTCCCAATATTTAAGTCACCTAAACATCACAGATAAATACGACGTACACTTATGCCATCCGCATTCGCCACGATGTCCCCTCGTGCACCGTTAGGTTAGGTAACTAACGACAGAGCAGGGCAGGGCTAGTGCGGGTGCAAAACATAAGTAACGTCTATATAATATATCATATATACTATATACTGTATCCATCAGAACATATCAAATGATCACATCACAGATATCGCAGCAGAAATATAGATATAATATGGGATATACTAGGACGTCCGTATTTAGTATTTAGCCAATAATAAAAAATACGGATTCCACAGTCGTGATGCATAGCCAAGCCCACACCCTGGACCCCTACGAGAGCGGCAAGCGACCCTACCAATTCTGGAGTTTAGGAGACCCGGTCTCGACTCCTCGAGATGGCCTCTGACTGAACCCCAGAACCCGGTCACCTGTGCTGCCCTCCTTGGGTCCATCCTAATGCGGAAAAGTAAATAATATACAACACTGGTGGCATCGACCTCAACCCGGAAGTGCCCCAAATAAAAGAATATTACATTACATTTGAATTTACATGAATGGAAATATAAAACTCTCATCTCACATAAAAAAACCCCGGCTATTCAATCGCGACAATCCTGCACATCATATCTCAGCAACACATAATATCACATATCATCAACGTAAGTAAGTATGCATACCCCGATTGTCGTTGACGTATAGCAACGAAACCGGCGATATCGACATACTACACTTACGGTCACATAAAAGAAAGTGTAAAACTGCAATATCTGGAATCCACATTCTCTTTAGACATCGTAAATGCGAAATATCACATACTTCGTATTTCATGTCTACTAATATGAATTCCACACATTGCATCACATTCCAGATAAATAGACAGTATTAAAGTTTTCGAACGAACGATCAAATACCCAAGATTCCCTAAAGCTCAACACTTGAGCGAAGTTCAAAAACTTGGAGTGTGATACAGCAGTAGCGGTCCAGCCGTAGAAGGGTCAAGCCAGCGCCTCACATGTGGCACGCCGTACTGCCCCAAACCCTGAGGTTCAAAGGGCAGTTCAAGACGGTCACATAATCGAGTTAAGGTTTGTTGTCTTCTAGAGGGACCACCACAAAACTTGCACAAACCTCCGAAGGATTTAAACCCTATGAAAAGTGAGCAAATGATACTCGTTCAAACACTTCAATACTTTCTAATTTACCCGGAAAAGCAACGAAATGAAAATTCCGATCGAATCGACGAGTGCAAAAACATCTCCAGAATTTACAGTACTAAATTCAGATTAAAAATACTCCAAAAAAAATAAACAAGCAGAGTCATGAGTTACTGTTCAAAAACCAGACCATGAACCAACAGAACGGCCGCGGAATCGCGGCCTAAGAAGGCTTATGCCGCTGTTCCGCGCTCAAGTTTACTGTTCATGGTCTCGTTTTTCACAGTAACTCTTATATTTACCTGCTGAATTTTTTGCATATTTTTAATTCTGAAAAACAGCAGTTTTTAAAAAATGTCCAGAGAGCACTCAAAATCCGTATTTTCCGGTTCGATCGGAGTTTTAACTTCGTTAAAATGTCGCTTAATGTTCTAGGTTGGCTCTGATACCAATGTTGGGTTAGCCTAACACCTCATGAAGGGTTTGGAAGCATCACATGAACCAAAGATTGAATTTTTAGGGTGCTAAGTTAACGAACAAAGAATCGTTCCTAGAAAAATTAGGGTTTCAAATTTTTCACATCATCTCATGAAAGAAAAGCAAGGGTTTAGAGAGTACAACCTTTGTAGCTCCCTACGCTAGACTCCTCGGCTACTTGGGGTTTGAAAAAGCTCCGCTTGAACTCCTCTAGGTCGCCGATGATCCACCCGGAGTCCGCTTTGTCCAAGCTTGCAACTTCACCCGATCAAGAGAACGAAATGAAGCTAACACTCCAAACAAGTGGGCTAGACTTGTGTAGAATGGTGTTGTGGTTCTCTTTTTCACTTCAAAATCCTAACTTGATGAGTATATTGCTCACTACAAAAATCTAGAGAGCAAAATGAGAGAGGAAGAAGAAGATGATGGCTATATTTTTAACAAGAGTAAAAGAATAACTCTTGTCATAGAAAAATGAAAATATATCAATATATATTTTCTTGTTCTCATCTCAAACCATGGTTTAAACAATGAATATATTATTAAACTTGAGTTAAAACACAAAAGGAAAGTTTACCCAAGGTTAAAAGGTGGGTGAGATTGGTTAGGTCAAAAGAAGAGTGTAGAAACAAATCAATCATAACCATTTTCTTTTTCCTTTTTGTTTTAAATCAAATGTAATAAAATCCATATTTAAAACCATGGTGTGAGTCTTATATTGCCACCATTTCCTTGTATAAGTAGCCATGATAGAATGATGTATGTATGCATGTGTGCATGCACATCCATATGTGCATGAAACAATAAGGAATGCATACATGCATCCATACATCCATAGAAACAAGAAAGGATTTCTAGTGAGAATCTAATGGTTAAATGATAAATCAACACTTGATTTATCAATCCGGCCATATCACATACGACCCTAACCAAAAGCAAGCCGCCCGATCAATATACGGTATCCTATACGCGTATTTTAATCGGGTCCATGCGCATATCGCATACGCGCACCACAACATTTCGCCTGGACTAGGTAACTCCATTGTGGGACTCTAAGACTCGTCAATACGCCAGCAGTGGGTGATGATCATATCAAGCACCCCCAAGCCGCAAGCGGTCAGCTAAACGTAACGGCCACCCGGGTATTGAGCGATCAGAAGAGAACAGGCGAACCTGCTACAACTCCCGTCGAGCCAACCGGCAACACTTCCCGTACAGTCCGGTCTCCTCGTCTGATATGTCGCATATCAAGTCTAGGGGTGGTAAACGTCAGACCCCAATAACCGATAAGTCGTGCCGATGTGAGCTCATAACGGGTCGAGAAACTACTGGTAACACTTACCAGCAAATCTCTGAATCAGCCATGGCCAGAGAATCCCCTGTTACGGCCAATCGAGTACAGCGCAACATCAACCCCCAATACCGGGAGAGACGAAACCCCTCCTATCGCTCATTGCCTCCATGTGACTCGGCTGTACCCAAAAACCACCGTTTTGCACGCCCTCATGGACGTGGTAAGGTGGAAATCAAAGCACAGTGGGAATCACACAAGACTCTATGACGATCTCGGGTCTACAGACTAACCTGCACAAGTGTCACCTGAGAACTGCCATCTGACGTGAGGTATAATACCATCTGGGAGTTCTCGGCGAGTCCGTCCAGTGTACCCAGTCTCCACTGAGCACCCGTATACCATCTCTGATGTCAAATACCAATGGATATGGGATCATCCATCGCCCATCTCATGGGTCGAGAAGTGTATACGCTAGTCTACTCTGGTATATCGATGCCCTGTCTCGATACACCCACGACTAGGGACCTTGAAGGATGTACTTATGGACTACCATGTCCCCACTAGTATGATCCTCATCATAGTCCAGGTAGTCAAGTACACATCCTAAGGACTTTACCAACATGTAACCATAAGACAGTATAAAGAGACAAGTATACATGTTAAGATAAAGAGCAACCAGATGGCATACTATCATATCGAGCAAGAAAGTCATCTCTATATATGTCCAAGCATCCAATAAAATATATATCATCTGTACAATACTGGCCTCTAGGGCATACATACAACTAAGACACTCAAGATTTCCCAAATAGCTCAACACTTGAGCGGGGTTCAAAAAGTATCCATCACATGCCACAGTACCAATGGTCCAGCCGTAGAAGGGTCAAGCCAACGCCTCACATGTGGCAACGCCGTACTGCCACAAACCCTAAGCTTTAGAGGTGGTTCAGACGGTCACATAATCGAGTTAAGGTTTGTTGTCTTCTAGAGGGTCCACCGCGTTACTTGCACGACTTAGAACGTTCTTAAACTACGGAAAAAGCCAACACTTGGAAATTTTTCCGGCAGGGAAAAAGTGAGTTATTGATATCCGTTTGAACATTTTAACACGTTCTAAAATTACCCGGAAAAACTTAAACGAAGTTAAACTTTCCGATCGAATCAAGGAATACAAAACATCTCCAGAAAACTCAACACCTGAGTAAGAATTAAAAATTCCCAGAAGATCAGGAAACACATACGGATGTAACTGTGGAAAAATGAAACTCTAGTTCCACTGTTCCGCCGCGGAACCGCCGCGCAAGGCATGTCTTTGCCGCGGTTCCGCGGCGCTTTAATGGAATTAGTGGCTCGTTTTACACAGTTGTCCTTATAATTCCCTGCTTATTTTTCTGAGTATTTTTAATATGGAAAAATCAACATTTTTAGAAAATTTCCAGAGAAGGGTGTAAAATGGGGTTTTGGGATTCGATCGGACTTTAAACTTCGTCTAGACTTCGCCTAAAGCTCTAGCTTGGCTCTAATACCACTGTAGGGTTACTAGGCACTGTCACAAGGGTTTACAAGGCATCAACCATGCCCGATTTAAAATTTAGACGTGCCGAACAACCCTAACCAAGATCTTTAAACTAGAGATTAGGCGAAACAAAACAAGTAAACAACTTTACTTCTAAGTGAAAAGGATTACAACCTTTGTAGTCCGGTCCTTCACTTCAAAAGCTCCGTGTTGAGGTCCCTTCGCTGCGATCATCGAGTATCCGAACTCTAAAGAGGCTCCACGAAGAGAAAGATGCAAGCTTGCTTCCGATCTTCGATAACAAAGATGATCTACCTTGAAGTTTCTTTAACACAAGCTCTCACTTACTAATGAAGTGAACACCGTAATCTAATGGGCTAGATTAGATGAGGATGATGAAGTAGGAATTTAGCTCTCATTTATTTTCTTAATCTCACTCATTTTCATCATAAAGAAAAAAGCTAGAGAGCTTTTCACCAAGGAAAAAGAAGAAGAATATCCAAAACCTTTTTATGATGAATAATGAATCCATAGTGAGGTTAGAAATACAACCATGGTTGATAAAAGAAAAGCTAACCATTATAGAGAGTTAACTAAGGTTAAAGGGTTGGGTTGGGTTAAACAAATATCTCACAAAATATCATAACAAATATCTTTGCTTAAAACAAAAACAAAGCTTCTAGAAGCTACTAGAAAGTTTAACCCAATCAAACCCTAACCATGTTTAATCTCCACTAATCATGTTGCATTTATAACCATAACATGTTACAATATTATATATCACATATACAATATTTATTGTAACAAAATAAAATAATACAATTAACATATATCGCATATATATCAATGTATTACCCGAGTGAGAAAAGAATCTTTTAGTGAGCTTATATTAGTTAATGTAATTTAATATATCAAATATATAATTATACATTAAATTATCGAATCAACATTTGATCCGATAATCCGGCTATTTCACAAATAACCGACTAATATAATCTGTATCAGTTCATCGAATCAACACTTGATCCGATGACCCGGCTATATCACATATACCCGGCCGATATCTCATATCGTGAGAATCTAATACGGTATCACATACACGTATTGTTCTCGGTCCCGCACATATCATATATGTGCTCCTACTCCGTTTTGCCTGAGCCAAGAAACCTCTGTGTAGGACTCTAAAGAATCGTCAATACGCCGGCAGTAGGTGACGATCATATCAAACACCCATAAGCTGCAAACGATCAGCTAAACATAACAGCCATCCGGGTATTGAGTGATCAGAAGATCAACAAGCAAGCCTGTACATTCTCCCGTGAATCCAACCAGTAACACTCCCGTACAGTCCGGTCTCTTCGTCTGATATGTCGCATATCTCGCCTTGGGGTGGTAAACGTCAGACCCCAGTAGCTTGATAAGTCGTGTCTATATGAGGTCCATAACAGTTCGGGAAACTACTGATAACACTTACCAGTAAATCTCAACAACCCTGGTTAGGGATTTCCAGTTATAGCCAATCGAACACAGCGCAACATCAACTCCCTACACCGGGAGAGACGAAACCCCTCCTATCGCTCATTGCCTCCATGTGATTCGGGACTGTACCCAAAAGCCACCTTTTTGCACGCCCTCTTGGACGTGGTATGATGGAAATCAAAGCACAGTAGGAATCACACAAGACTCTATGACGATATCGGGTCTACAGACTAACCTGTACCAGTGTCACCAGAGAACTGCCATCTGATGTGAGGTATAATACCATCTGGGAGTTCTCGGCGAGTCCGTCCAGTGTACCCAGTCTCCACTGAGCACCCGTATACCTTCTTTGATGTCAAACACCAATGGATATGGGATCATCCATCGCCCATCATATGGGTCAAGAAGCGCATACGCTAGTCTACTCTGGTATATCGATGCCCTGTCTCGATACACCTACGACTAAGAACATTTGAAGGATGTGTTAGTGTTTATGCCCTAGAAGGCCATTACTGTATCATACTAGTTTGTATATTACTTAATGGAAGCTTGGGATATTCACATGTATATAACAGTCTTGCTAAACATAGTAGTATGCTACTTGGTTTTTCTATCTTAATATATGAGTGTACGTATTGATAGAGCTCTTAGGATCTTTCTTGTCTACCAGCGTTGTGATGGCAGTCACACTAGTGGGGGCTGGGTAGTCTACAAGCACATCCTTATTCAGGTCCCTGGTCGTTGGATTATCGAGACAGAGCATCGATACTCCGGAGTAGACTAGTGTGTACGCTTCTCATCCCAGTTGGGGAGATGGTCTGTCCCACAGCCGTCAGTACGTCGTACTGGAGATAGTATGCAGGTGCTCGTTAGGTTACGGGTACACCGGACAGGACTCACAGGGAACTGTTGGTTGGTTTTATACCAGTCGTCAGTGAACGGTTCCCAGGTGACATGAGTACAGCATAGTCCGCAGACTTGACACTGCTACTTCGAGTGTGTCCCACTGTTCTTAGATTGCTACCCTACCACGGCTCAAAGGAGTCGTACAAACAGGTAGCAGTTGGGTGCAGTCCCGAGCACTTGGAGGCAGTGGCGGTTAGACAGGATTCGTCTCTCCCGGTATTGGGAGTTGATATCGCGCTGTGTCAGAGAGCCATTACGCA